>CM060921.1:812703771-813903771 GCA_030737875.1 Allium sativum | reverse complement strand
TTTGTGGTGCCGAGCCTCCGGCTCTTTTCTTAGCGTTCAGTCGGAGATGCTTTTATACTCTCTCTCAACTCTGGAGAGTTAGAGTTCGAGCTCAGCAGTTCTATCGCTCCCCGATCCTTCAGCGGGGTAAGAGCTCTTTCTCAGCGCTCAGCCGGAGACGCTTTTATACTCTCTCTCAACTCTGGAGAGTTAGAGTTCGAGATCAGCAGTTCTATCGCTCCACGATCCTTCAGCGGGGTAAGAGCTCTTTCTCAGCGCTCAGTCGGAGACGCTTTTATACTCTCTCTCTACTCTGGAGAGTTAGAGTTCGACAAGGCGGCCCCAATCATGGTGCACCGTCATGACTTGTGGAACGGCTTTCGCGTTCGCTATGTTGTCTCTCAACTCTGGAGAGTCGGATGGAAAACATCTTGAGTTATATGTCCCTGTGATCGTTGTATGGATCACAACAATTTCCATAAAAGTGGGAAAACAGATAAATAATAACGCAATGAGAGTTAAAAGACACACAATATTTTTATAGTGGTTCATTCGAATCGTGACCTACATCCACTTTATAATCTTTTGCTCAGGAAATTGGACTATTCTAGGCAAGTCGTGCCTTATACATGTTCCTATGAAATAAAAGAATAGATCTGACGGTTCTACGTCAGGTAGGGTCGTAAATGTTGGGCATTCCACACTCTGGGGATTTCCATTCCATCTACGGTTGCTAGCTTGAAGGTTCCATTATCAAGCTTGCACAGAATAGAGTATGGTCCTTCCCACTTCGCTCCCATATGAGTTGGGGGTGGAAAGACCCGCTTCAGAACCAAGTCTCCGGGTTCAAAGGTTCGTGCTCGAACCCTACTGTTGTAGTATCGGGCGACCTGTTGCTTGTGTCTCAAGGCACGCAAGTCTGCTTCGTCCCTCTTCTCCTCGATCATATCCAAGGATTCAAGGAGCAACTTGTTATTAGTCATCAGATCGTAATAAGTCACTCGGTGAGAAGGTACCTTTATCTCAACCGGGATGACTGCTTCCGATCCAAAAGCGAGGGAGAAGGGGGTATGGCCCGTTGCCGATTTGTACGTTGTCCTGTAGGCCCATAGCACCAAGGGTAATTCGTCGACCCACATGGCTTTAGCCCGCTTTAATCTTTTCTTTAGAATGGTCTTAATGACTTTATTTGCTGCTTCGACCTGTCCGTTTGACTGCGGGTATGCCACAGAGGTGTATCGCTTCTCGATATGGTATCCCTGGCAGAAGCTTCTGAACTCGCTGCTATCGAACTGGGTTCCATTGTCAGTTATGACGATCTTTGGAATCCCAAATCGGCAAATGATGTTTCTGACGACGAAGTTGATCACGCGCTTGGTGGTGATTGTAGTTAGGGGCTCGGCCTCGACCCACTTGGTGAAATAATCAACCGCCACGATTACAAATTTTGCCCCGCCTTTAGCTATAGGGAGTTTTCCAATGATATCAATTCCCCACATCGCGAAAGGCCACGTACTTGTCATCGTCTTCAACTGACCAGGAGGTGCTCTGGGGATCTTTGAAAATTTTTGGCAGGCATCACAACTTCGCGCGTACTTTGCTGCATCTTTGTTAATGGTAGGCTAAAAATAACCATATCGCAACACCTTTTTTGCCAGTGTCTGTCCTCCAATGTGATCTCCACATTCGCCTTCATGCACCTCTTGTAAAACACGTTCGATATCGCCATGGGCTATACACCGGAGGAGAGGCATCGAAAATCCCTGTCTGTACAGGACCCCGCCTTGCAGAACGTATCGGGAGGCTTTACGAATGACCTTTCGCCTCTCGCTCTTCTTGGAAGGAAGCGTTCCATTCATCAAAAAATCCTTCAAAGGGGTCATCCATGACTCCCTTTCTGGCTCCAGCTCTAGTACCGGATCAATTTCCATCTGATCGACACTAGGGGAATACAATACTTCAACTGGGGCTAGCCCGGTCTCTTCAGGATCGTCGGAACTAGCCATTTTTGCCAACTTATCCGCCCGCACGTTTTCTGATCGTGGAATATGAGATATGCTGTAATGATTAAAGCCACTCAACAACTCCATCACTTTTCCCAAATATAAGATTAATCTTGGGCTTTTGGCTTGAAATTTTCCGGTGACTTGGTTTACGACTAGCTTGGAGTCGCAAAATATGTCCAGCTTCGTGATTTCCAATTCCTTTGCGATCCTCAGCCCGGCTATTAGGGCTTCATATTCGGAATCATTGTTGGTAGCGTGAAACTCCATCCGAATGGCATAGGATATCGATCGCTTCTCAGGATTTTCAAGCACTATTCCAGCTCCAGATCTCTTATCATTCCTGGCACCATCGATATACAATCTCCAAGCATTGGGGTCGAGAAGTAACTTTGGTGAATCGGTTTCCTCGTTCACTACATCATCCTCCGGGACGGTTAACTCGGCTATGAAATCAGCTAGAACTTGCCCCCATATCGATCGTCGGGGCTGAAAGTTCAGATCGAATTGACTCAGCTCAATGTTCCACTTGAGCAATCTTCCAGATGCTTTTGGTCTTTGCAAGACTTGCTTGAGGGGATGGTCAATATATACGGTGATGGGATGAGCCTGAAAATAGTGTCGAAGCTTTCTGGAGGCAATCAACAAACTGTACGCCAACTTTTCAATCCTTGGATAGTTGCGCTCTGCTGCCGCCAATTTTTTGCTCACATAATACACTGGTCTTTGAATCTTATCTTCTTCTCTCACCAATGCTGAGCTGATCGCGTTGGATGACACCGCCAAGTGTACGAATAAATCTTCGTGATCTACGGGCTTAGACAGTATCGGAGGTCTCTCCAAGTGACTTAACAGATTCTTGAACGCTTCTACACAATCAGGAGTCCATTTAAAGTTACGTTTTCCTCGTTTTATCAGCTCGAAGAATGGAATGCACTTGTCTGTAGCTCTAGATATGAATCTGCTTAGCGCTGCTACTTTCCCGGCAAGGCTTTGCACATCTTTGATTTGCCTAGGCTCCTGAATGTTTCTAATTGCTACGATCTGGTCTGGATTAATCTCTATCCCTCGCGAACTGACGATGAATCCCAAGAATTTCCCGGAGGCGACCCCGAATGAACACTTAGTTGGCTTAAGCTTCATCCCATATTTTCGAAGAATGCCGAACATTTCTGACAAATCTGCAGTGTGATTGGAGGATTCCCTGGACTTCACTAACATGTCATCGACATAGACTTCCATCCTTTTCCCGATCTGGTTATAGAACATCCTGTTCACTAACCGTTGATATGTGGCGCCAACATTTTTCAAACCAAAGGGCATTACCACGTAACAGTATAATCCCAGATCCGTAATGAAACTTGTGTGTTCTTGATCTGGAACATGCATCGGAATCTGGTTATATCCGGAATAGGCATCCATGAAGGAGAGGAGTTCGTGACCCGCAGTGGAGTCCACCAGTTGGTAGATTCTGGGTAAGGGAAAGCTGTCTTTTGGGCAGGCTTTATTCAAGTCCGAGAAATCGATGCACGTTCGCCACTTCCCGTTGGCCTTCTTTACCAAGACTGGATTTGAGACCCAGTCCGGATAGGTCGAATCTCTGATAAATCCATTATTCTTCAACTTTCCTACCTCTTCTTTCAAGGCAGCGGACCTCTCTGGGCCCAGCATTCACCTTTTCTGCTTCACGGGAGGATGTTTCGGGTTGATGCTTAGTGAGTGGCTGATGATCGACGGAGATATCCCACACATGTCCGCGTGGGTCCAAGCAAATACATTTAGGTTGTAACACCCCACGTCCGTTAGTGTCACTCACAAAGAGAATGCACTAAGTTCTGTGGAGCATTATGGGTAAAAGATGCAGATAAATTACAAGACAGACACATTAAACAGCGGAAAATAAAACTTTGCTTTATTGATAAAATAATTTGTACAAGATTCCTTTACAATATCAGAGTATCATCTGTCTTTACAAAATAAAGAAGCATAAAATACATTTATATTCCCCAATGTAACAAAAGCCAGCCATAGCAATCCAAAGCCGATGTATCCCAGATTCTTCAAGCTTGAAGGGAGCAACCATCCCAAAAACAAGTCTGAGCTATACTATTTCTTCCTTAACTACCTGGGGGGGGGGGGAACGGAAGAAAAGAAGACGAAAGAAAAACAGAGTCAGACATAAAGCCTGAGTAAGTTCAGTAACTTCTAGCATGTGAACATGGAAAAACAAAACGACATGAATTAACTGAATACAAGATTACACCATGACGATAAGGTCAACAAGATTAGACAAGGTAGTCACAAGATATGCTAAGATGACTGGATACGCTCTAATACTTTCGCAGCTTCGCTATTTCCTTGTTATACTGGTTTCTATATCTCTGCACCACCTAACTAGTGTTCAACTAGTAACAATAACGTGATCCCAACCCATGTAGTTTCCATTGCCTTCAGGCATACATTTATTATTTATTACCTAGATCTAGTCTAGGGTTTTTCTATCAAGTGCTTTCTAGATTTAACTATAGTTTTACGCTATCTGCTGAACGCTTTTCGAGTTCAGGGTTTATGCCACCTAGTCCAACTAGGGATTACGCTACCTGTCGAACAAATCTCCCAAGTCTAGGACACACTACCTAGAGTGGTATATGTTCCTAGGCTTCCCCACGCATGTATCGCGAATCGTTATCGCTTGTCTAGATGCACATGTCCTGTAATGTGCGATCCGAGTCCTGTGACAGGGCAAACCAAGGAATACGGAACTCGGTCGGGAGCTTTCAGATATCTGCCGATGCAGATGCTAAGGTCTGTTTTTATTCCAGTGGCTATGGTCCCACTTGATCCCTCCCTAAACTAATGAAAGACACACCTTGTAAAATGAGAACTATACGCCGGCCCACGGTGCCCCACTATCCTATGGCCATTCGCAACCATAACTAGATAGCAAGTATATGGTCTTTTGGAGTTCTCCGCCTTTCCGCTTCACGTACCTCGATTGACTCAAGATGGATGGTAGACGACGAGTTGCTATCACAGGGCTACCGTCTTCTCGCCGAATCACGCTGGTCCATCCTAGTCTTTAGGTTGCCACATATATATTGCAACCAAGGCATACCCTCGGTTCTTCTAACGCAGACCTTAACCTCTGTGAGCCCAGGATGATCATCTGCAGCCTCACAGAGGGATACCAAGAGTACCCTCACGTCCCCCCGAAGCCTCGGGCTTCGTAACCCAATTCGTTGGAGCCTTCTTAAAACTAGATGGATGTCTGCTCCTTCGTGTTATACTAAGAATTACTACTTAGTTCTACTAACTAAGGTTTACCACTTAGTTTCCAAATTCCTTGTTTTCTTAACTAAGTTTTACTACTTAGTCCCTTTTTCAACTGAGGTCTACTACTTAGTTTTCTTTCTCGCCAGGTTGGGTTGGTTAAGTGTATTTAGTCGATTCAAGCTACCTTAACCCTCTTCCCTTATCCTATTACACTGGTTAAGTGTTATCCCTTCATGCTTTTTACTTAACCCTATTCATTTATCATATTCTGATGGTTAAGCGTTCAAGTTTACTTAACCCTATGGTCTAGTCCAGCTAACATATTAATTTGGCTAAGTGTATTACTTAACCCCAACCTCTAGTCTAATTAACATGTTAAATTGGCTAAGTGTATTAACTTTACTTAACCCCACCTTCTAGTCTAGTCAACATGTTAATTTGGCTAAGTATTCCCATGGACTTAACCCTCCCATTCTAGCTTTAACTGTGCTAAGTTGGTTAAGTGTTCCTTAACCTTCCCATTCTAGCTTTAATTAATAAATTAAAGCCGCAACCTCTCACATTAGACAGGTATTGCTGCGGTTACTGGATGTGCCGGTCGGTTCCGGGCAGGTTTACACCGCAACTCAGTCTAACCTCGGGTTAGGCATATTCATGTTTTCTAAGTTCAAAGGGATTTTGATTAATTTCCAAATCTGGTTTTGAAAACAACCATCCCGTCCTTCGGATCAGTTAGGGATAGCCAGGGAGGGCAGGAAACTTGTATTTTCCAAACCCAAGCCTAGACACTATCCTCTCTGTCACCCTAGAACCTTCTGGTCTATGTGTTATAAAAAGGGATGTTATCAAAATACTTTTCTTTTGTTTATAAATTGTTAACAATTTATTCCAAAAGCCCATTTCCCCTTTTTAGACAAATTTGGCCTATATTTATTTGTCAAGCCTACTAGTATACTTATATTCTAGGCCCAAGTCCTAACCCAACATGCAGTTTAGGCCATTTCCTATTTCATTGCCGAAACTAGATTAAATATCCTAGTTTATAATTTATGGCCAAAACTTAACCAAGTTACATATTTTGTGGTAAATGAACAATTTAACGTTTATGACGAATTCTATAAGTAAATTACTCCTAATTTACTTATTTCATTACTACTCTTTTAATGTACATTGTCACATTTATTATTATAGCCCATTCTCTCTTATTTATCATATTTATACTTTTTGGTATGTAAATTATACCAAATTTAGTGTCGCTAACCATAATTTATTCTAAACATGACAATTGCTCACAATTATGAATAAATTCAAAATTGTGCTAATATACTTATTCCAAATCAACCTTAATTAACCCAATCTGGGTTTAACATCCTAATTCACAATTTATGGCAAAACTAGAATTATTTTTCTAGTTTACATTTTATGCCTAAAATTTAGCTTACTTACTAACGCTAAATTTAATATGTCAAAATCACATATTCCCTAATCCATGTCAAATTTCTCCGTTTTCATTTTAATATGCATGTCATAATACATATTCCAAATTATGCCAATTTCCAAGTTTACAACTACGTTCATATTCATTTCCATGTTTTTCCCCAAATCGCATTCCCACCGTTCGAATAATCGTGATTCAACCTAGATTATAAATAAATCTAGATTCGTAGATAAAAGAGGGAATGAATCAAAATGACAAGAAGGAATAATTGGCATAAAAAGGTTTGGATAACAATGTAGGTTCAAGAATATGGGTAGACCTAACTAAATAGGTAAATTCCCACTGTCTTAAAACCAAAGAATGGGCAAAATAGGTTCAAGAACGTGGGTAGACCTAACTTAATAGGTAAATTCCCACTGTCTTAAAACCAAAGAAAAACCAAGGAACAGGTAGAATAAATAATTGGGTTTAGACCCAACTTCTCAATCACAAAACTAAAGCAATATTTTCCTAATCATAAATCATGGGTGTCAAAATCACAGTTGTCCTCATTATGTCATAAGTAAAGTTTATGTCCAAATCAAAGGTATAGGCCTAGTCAAGGAAATAATCCTTGTAGTCACAGTCACAGTCATAGGAAATGTCCATGGTCATATGCGATGTTCATAGTCCAAAAGGGAAAATAATTCCCAAAGTCATAAGTCATTGTCATAGACAATGTTTATATGTCCCAAAATCAAAGGCTTATGTCACAGTCCAAAGGCATATGCTTTCAAAGGCCACAGTTCTATAGTCATAGTCACGGTTACAGTCTTATTTGTCCTCGAATCATAACAGTTCTTAATTCAGTCCAAGATTATAAACACAGATTCGAAGAGAGAGAGAGAGATTTGGCATATTCCTTTATTCCTTTAATTTCATGTCACAAATAAAACAAAATATTCAGATCTAGAAATAACCAACTTACAGAAAATAGATCTAGAAAAGAAGGAAAGCATGGCTATGATTCGTGCGTCGTTGCTTGAAACTTGTTTGAGCTAGCCTTTGAATTCTTCACTTGAAACTTTGATTTGAATCCCTCCTTAAAAGTCTTTTAGCAGCATCTCCTCGTCTTGAATCATATTTTATTTTATTTATTTAAGAAAATTTAGAGGAGGGGAAGAAGCCATGAATCTTAGCAGCATAAGGATAGAAGAGAATTGGTGCAAAGAGAATGAAGACTAGGGCTGTTTATATAGCTGCTCAAGACCTTATCGTACACGCAGCGCTGAGTCAGCATTGAACCTAGTTAAGAAAATAGTCTAGGTACGTAGATGAATCTCGCCAAACCTTATCATACACGCAGTGCTGAGTCAGCATTGGGTCCCACAAGCTATTTTGGCGTAAAAGTTTGATTTTCAAACTTTTGAATTTCTGGAATTTATTTAACTGTTTTATTCACATGAAATATTCTTATATGTATACAATTCCTCTAACGACCATTTTACGCGTATATATATACGCACAACTTTCATTTTATTTTCAAAATTCAAATGATGTTGCCATATTTCATTGACTGTAGCCTTATCTTGAATTTTATCTTTCGTATACATATATTTTTGTATATATATATATATATTTATATTTCTCATATGTATATATATATATATATATTTTTTCTTTATTTCCTTATACGTACGTTCTTATTCTTTCAAATTTTGAATTTGTATACGTACATATATTTGCATGTTTAGTTGGCCCTCTCTAAAACAATGATAAAAAATTATGCCGCCGCCGGGGTTCGAACCCCCGACCTCCATGCTACCCATCCAATGCCTTAACCAACTGAGCTACAGAGGCTTTTGTTAATAAGTCTTAGAACAATAATAATTATTGTTCTCTCCTTACCTCTTTTTTTCATGTTAGTTACAATACTTAAATTAAACAACTGCATGGATCTTTTTCTTTTAATTTTTCTTTTAAAAATTAATTATACTTTAATTTGAGAAACTTAATGTCACAGAATTACGGGGTGTTACATTCTCCCCCACTTAAAAGGATTTCGTCCCCGAAATCTTCAAGTTAGGAAGAATGTGTCCTACCATCCAGTCACCCATCTACTCAACCATTCAATCACAGGCATTCATTGTCCTTAAAAGATTTCTAATGCTTTCATGTTCATATGCATAGTGTGTATATATGTCTCTATCTAATGCAAAATCAGGCGGTCTACTGATTCAGTTGACCTCCTTAATGCAAATCATGTTAGTGCCATGCGTCCAATCATGCATGCAAACATCCCTAGTCATGTAAATACTACATGCGTGCACAGCCATTCATCCATATGCAACGTCCATATGATATCATATCAAGTTCAACTTATAAACAAATGCATATATATAAATGCAATATGAGAGCGTCCAAACTTGATCTAGTGCCTAATACGTATGCATATGCATCCACGAGCAACCATTTGCAACCACTTGCAACCATTCAACCATTACATGTTTCAAATACATGTTTACATCCATTGGCTTCTACCTAAGGATCGCAGATACGACCTAGAGGATATACTTTGGAAAGAGAGAAACAACTACGCGTAAAGCTCCTAAACAGAGAAATCAAGGATGCACCCTTAAGGAAAAAGGGCATGTTGCTAGTATCTAGCCTTCTTGAGCTTTACTCCACCGTATCTTAACCAATTTATCTTCACGATTGTGAAGTTCCTAATCTCCATTTCCAAAATAAACAGATGTCAATCACGGCGCCAAGTATATGTACTAAGATGATTAGAGGCCTCCCTCTTAGCTTATCCATCACGCCATAACTATGAGAGTCAAAAGATCACTCCGTACTTTTTAGAGTACCTACCACAACTATTCATCTTTCGCGCAAACCATCCAAACCGAACTCGACATTCCTCAAGTACAAGCCCCAAAGGCCTAAACCAATATCAGACAAGCATCCAAGGAATATCTTCTCCGAATTTAGACGATCTACGTGAGATGATATAAGCAAACTCGATAGCTATCCTCAAATCCCTACTAACCAAAAACTGGTCGGACCACCAATTGGATTTGAGACTCTAGTGGGATCTTTCTACTATACACGTACTATGGTGCAGAGACTCAACTATGGAAGTGGGTATGAACAATTAAGAAGCGCTGGAACCTAAGGAAATAGTACGAACAGAAAACTAGACTCTTCCAACCGGACCACCTTTCTCCTAGGTGCGCTTGGTGGCGAAAGCATGTACTTATCCTTCTGAAAATCTCGTCCTCGTTCTTGCCCTTGTCCTTAAGTATATGTCCTATCATACCATAGTAAAGATACTTGCTCTTGTCTTAGGTTTTATAATCCCTTCCTCCTTCGTGAGCCAAGTCTACATCCATAATTTCCTCATCCTTGGGTCGTGCTCCTTTGCCAAACTTCCGCGTGTAACCATGTTGGCAAATCTCTCGAAAGTTGCCTCTATCGCACGGAAAAACCCTATAAACTTGAAAGAAGACTGGCCGTAAGTAAAACAACTACGGCTATAGATGGAAGTCGAGCACTACTTCGCCCTTCGATGAGGTTACCTCCCAGAAAGCTAGGAGCCCCAGAGAGTCAAGAAAGAAGGAGACAAGAATTCAAATAGAGGAAGAGAAGACAATGCGTATGGCTTTGGGGAATATGCCTTTAAAACAAATCTTTTCTTTTGAAAATGCTTCTTTAAAAACCATTTTGAAAAATAATTTTTTAAATCCTTTATCTGATCCGGTAACCTTCAGCTCTGATACCACGTGTAACACCCCACGTCCGTTAGTGTCACTCACAAAGAGAATGCACTAAGTTCTGTGGAGCATTATGGGTAAAAGATGCAGATAAATTACAAGACAGACAAACATTAAACAGCGGAAAATAAAACTTTGCTTTATTGATAAAATAATTTGTACAAGATTCCTTTACAATATCAGAGTATCATCTGTCTTTACAAAATAAAGAAGCATAAAATACATTTATATTCCCCAATGTAACAAAAGCCAGCCATAGCAATCCAAAGCCGATGTATCCCAGATTCTTCAAGCTTGAAGGGAGCAACCATCCCAAAAACAAGTCTGAGCTATACTATTTCTTCCTTAACTACCTGGGGAGGGGGGGGGGGGGAAACGGAAGAAAAGAAGACGAAAGAAAAACAGAGTCACACATAAAGTCTGAGTAAGTTCAGTAACTTCTAGCATGTGAACATGGAAAAACAAAACGACATGAATTAACTGAATACAAGATTACACCATGACGATAAGGTCAACAAGATTAGACAAGGTAGTCACAAGATATGCTAAGATGACTGGATACGCTCTAATACTTTCGCAGCTTCGCTATTTCCTTGTTATACTGGTTTCTATATCTCTGCACCACCTAACTAGTGTTCAACTAGTAACAATAACGTGATCCCAACCCCTGTAGTTTCCATTGCCTTCAGGCATACATTTATTATTTATTACCTAGATCTAGTCTAGGGTTTTCTATCAAGTGCTTTCTAGATTTAACTATAGTTTTACGCTATCTGCTGAACGCTTTTCGAGTTCAGGGTTTATGCCACCTAGTCCAACTAGGGATTACGCTACCTGTCGAACAATGCCCCCAAGTCTAGGACACACTACCTAGAGTGGTATATGTTCCTAGGCTTCCCCACGCATGTATCGCAAATCGTTATCGCTTGTCTAGATGCACATGTCCTGTAATGTGCGATCCGAGTCCTGTGACAGGGCAAATCAAGGAATACAGAACTCGGTCGGGAGCTTTCAGATATCTGCCGATGCAGATGCTAAGGTCTGTTTTTATTCCAGTGGCTATGGTCCCACTTGACCCCTCCCTAAACTAATGAAAGGCACACCTTGTAAAATGAGAACTATACGCCGGCCCACGGTGCCCCACTATCCTATGGCCATCCGCAACCATAACTAGATAGCAAGTATATGGTCTTTTGGAGTTCTCCGCCTTTCCGCTTCACGTACCTCGATTGACTCAAGATGGATGGTAGACGACGAGTTGCTATCATAGGGCTACCGTCTTCTCGCCGAATCACGCTGGTCCATCCTAGTCTTTAGGTTGCCATATATATATTGCAACCAAGGCATACCCTCGGTTCTTCTAACGCAGACCTTAACCTCTGTGAGCCCAGGATGATCATCTGCAGCCTCACAGAGGGATACCAAGAGTACCCTCACGTCCCCTCGAAGCCTCGGGCTTCGTAAACCAATTCGTTGGAGCCTTCTTAAAACTAGATGGATGTCTGCTCCTTCGTGTTATACTAAGAATTACTACTTAGTTCTACTAACTAAGGTTTACCACTTAGTTTCCAAATTCCTTGTTTTCTTAACTAAGTTTTACTACTTAGTCCCTTTTTCAACTGAGGTCTACTACTTAGTTTTCTTTCTCGCCAGGTTGGGTTGGTTAAGTGTATTTAGTCGATTCAAGCTACCTTAACCCTCTTCCCTTATCCTATTACACTGGTTAAGTGTTATCCCTTCATGCTTTTTACTTAACCCTATTCATTTATCATATTCTGATGGTTAAGCGTTCAAGTTTACTTAACCCTATGGTCTAGTCCAGCTAACATATTAATTTGGCTAAGTGTATTACTTAACCCCAACCTCTAGTCTAATTAACATGTTAAATTGGCTAAGTGTATTAACTTTACTTAACCCCACCTTCTAGTCTAGTCAACATGTTAATTTGGCTAAGTATTCCCATGGACTTAACCCTCCCATTCTAGCTTTAACTGTGCTAAGTTGGTTAAGTGTTCCTTAACCTTCCCATTCTAGCTTTAATTAATAAATTAAAGCCGCAACCTCTCACATTAGACAGGTATTGCTGCGGTTACTGGATGTGCCGGTCGGTTCCGGGCAGGTTTACACCGCAACTCAGTCTAACCTCGGGTTAGGCATATTCATGTTTTCTAAGTTCAAAGGGTTTTTGATTAATTTCCAAATCTGGTTTTGAAAACAACCATCCCGTCCTTCGGATCAGTTAGGGATAGCCAGGGAGGGCAGGAAACTTGTATTTTCCAAACCCAAGCCTAGACACTATCCTCTCTGTCACCCTAGAACCTTCTGGTCTATGTGTTATAAAAAGGGATGTTATCAAAATACTTTTCTTTTGTTTATAAATAGTTAACAATTTATTCCAAAAGCCCATTTCCCCTTTTTAGACAAATTTGGCCTATATTTATTTGTCAAGCCTACTAGTATACTTATATTCTAGGCCCAAGTCCTAACCCAACATGCAGTTTAGGCCATTTCCTATTTCATTGCCGAAACTAGATTAAATATCCTAGTTTATAATTTATGGCCAAAACTTAACCAAGTTACATATTTTGTGGTAAATGAACAATTTAACATTTATGACGAATTCTATAAGTAAATTACTCCTAATTTACTTATTTCATTACTACTCTTTTAATGTACATTGTCACATTTATTATTATAGTCCATTCTCTCTTATTTATCATAGTTATACTTTTTGGTATGTAAATTATACCAAATTTAGTGTCGCTAACCATAATTTATTCTAAACATGACAATTGCTCACAATTATGAATAAATTCAAAATTGTGCTAATATACTTATTCCAAATCAACCTTAATTAACCCAATCTGGGTTTAACATCCTAATTCATAATTTATGGCAAAACTAGAATTATTTTTCTAGTTTACATTTTATGCCTAAAATTTAGCTTACTTACTAACGCTAAATTTAATATGTCAAAATCACATATTCCCTAATCCATGTCAAATTTCTCCGTTTTCATTTTAATATGCATGTCATAATACATATTCCAAATTATGCCAATTTCCAAGTTTACAACTACGTTCATATTCATTTCCATGTTTTTCCCCAAATCGCATTCCCACCGTTCGAATAATCGTGATTCAACCTAGATTATAAATAAATCTAGATTCGTAGATAAAAGAGGGAATGAATCAAAATGACAAGAAGGAATAATTGGCATAAAAAGGTTTGGATAACAATGTAGGTTCAAGAATAAGGGTAGACCTAACTAAATAGGTAAATTCCCACTGTCTTAAAACCAAAGAATGGGCAAAATAGGTTCAAGAACGTGGGTAGACCTAACTTAATAGGTAAATTCCCACTGTCTTAAAACCAAAGAAAAACCAAGGAACAGGTAGAATAAATAATTGGGTTTAGACCCAACTTCTCAATCACAAAACTAAAGCAATATTTTCCTAATCATAAATCATGGGTGTCAAAATCACAGTTGTCCTCATTATGTCATAAGTAATAGTTTATGTCCAAATCAAAGGTATAGGCCTAGTCAAGGAAATAATCCTTGTAGTCACAGTCACAGTCATAGGAAATGTCCATAGTCATATGCGATGTTCATAGTCCAAAAGGGAAAATAATTCCCATAGTCATAAGTCATTGTCATAGGTAATGTTTATATGTCCCAAAATCAAAGGCTTATGTCACAGTCCAAAGGCATATGCTTTCAAAGGCCACAGTTCTATAGTCATAGTCACGGTTACAGTCTTATTTGTCCTCGAATCATAACAGTTCTTAATTCAGTCCAAGAGTATAAACACAGATTCGAAGAGAGAGAGAGAGATTTGGCATATTCCTTTATTCCTTTAATTTCATGTCACAAATAAAACAAAATATTCAGATCTAGAAATAACCAACTTACAGAAAATAGATCTAGAAAAGAAGGAAAGCATGGCTATGATTCGTGCGTCGTTGCTTGAAACTTGTTTGAGCTAGCCTTTGAATTCTTCACTTGAAACTTTGATTTGAATCCCTCCTTAAAAGTCTTTTAGCAGCATCTCCTCGTCTTGAATCATATTTTATTTTATTTATTTAAGAAAATTTAGAGGAGGGGAAGAAGCCATGAATCTTAGCAGCATAAGGATAGAAGAGAATTGGTGCAAAGAGAATGAAGACTAGGGCTGTTTATATAGCTGCTCAAGACCTTATCGTACACGCAGCGCTGAGTCAGCATTGAACCTAGTTAAGAAAATAGTCCAGGTACGTAGATGAATCTAGCCAAACCTTATCATACACGCAGTGCTGAGTCAGCATTGGGTCCCACAAGCTATTTTGGCGTAAAAGTTTGATTTTCCAACTTTTGAATTTCTGGAATTTATTTAACTGTTTTATTCACATGAAATATTCTTATATGTATACAATTCCTCTAACGACCATTTTACGCGTATATATATACGCACAACTTTCATTTTATTTTCAAAATTCAAATGATGTTGCCATATTTCATTGACTGTAGCCTTATCTTGAATTTTATCTTTCGTATACATATATTTTTGTATATATATATATTTATATTTCTCATATGTATATATATATATATTTTCTTTATTTCCTTATACGTACGTTCTTATCCTTTCAAATTTTGAATTTGTATACGTACATATATTTGCATGTTTAGTTGGCCCTCTCTAAAACAATGATAAAAAATTATGCCGCCGCCGGGGTTCGAACCCCCGACCTCCATGCTACCCATCCAATGCCTTAACCAACTGAGCTACAGAGGCTTTTGTTAATAAGTCTTAGAACAATAATAATTATTGTTCTCTCCTTACCTCTTTTTTTCATGTTAGTTACAATACTTAAATTAAACAACTGCATGGATCTTTTTCTTTTAATTTTTCTTTTAAAAATTAATTATACTTTAATTTGAGAAACTTAATGTCACAGAATTATGGGGTGTTACATAGGTTGTCTTTTAAGAAGTCCGTCAGTTCTTTAGCTAGATTTGGATTTAACTGGGATCCAATCTTAAGGACCTTCTCTAGGTCACTATCATCGATCGGTACATCCACAGTCATTTCGTTGGGAGCCGCTTTTCTGTCCCCAGGCTCTTCGTCCTCTCTGGGATCTACGTCCTCGGGCATCTCTCTGAGCGGCTCACCTGCGATTGTTTTCTTTAGTTGCTACGACACCTCCTCCCTCGCAGGGGGAGAGGTGCCTTTGGTCTCGATGTCACCTCCGTTACGGAGTAACTTTAGTTCTGCAATGTAGCATGCTCGTGCTGCAACTTGGTCTCCTCTGACAATGCCCACACCAGCTTCTGTTGGAAACTTCAACAACAAACACCAAGGGGCTATAAAGGCTTGGAACTTGGCTAGGGCCGATCGGCCCAAGAAGGCATTATAGGGTGATTCAATACCCAAGACAACGAAGGGAAGGATTCTCACTCTCTGGCGCTCTCCTTCCCCTAGTGTGACTGGCAGCTCTACGTATCCCATGGGTGCGGTTGAGGCTCCGTTAAATCCGCGGATCCATCCCTCACAGGGCTTCAGATCTTTCATCTCAAGATTCATCTGGTCAAATGTCTTTTTGAAAAGAATGTTGACGGAACTCCCGTTATCCACCAAGACTTTGTGAACAGTAGCCGAACCAATAGGAACAGTGATTACGAATGGGTTCTCGGTAGGAGCGTGGACTCCAATTCTTTCTCGTTCACGGAAAACAACATCATCGGACATCTTCTTCTGTTGCTTTACTGGGACATTGTCCTCAGGGTTGCTACATTCTCCTACTTCGAGGTGCTGCTTAGCCACGTTGACAAATTGATCCAATGCCTTAGAACCTTGCCTGGCAAGATAAAGCCCTCCGATTATGGTATTGATAACAAGGTTCTTTCCCTTTTGCTGGGCAGTCGGTCTGGCAGCAGACTGGTGCTGATTCTGATTCTGATTTGGGGCCCGTACGGCTTGCCCCCTGTCTCTGGGTGTCACCTTGTACTCATCCAATTTTCCTTCTCGGAGTAACCTCTCGATCACATCCCTTAGGTGGCGGCATTCATTTGTAGAGTGGCCATGAATCTGATGGAAGAGACAAAACTTCCCCGACTCACGTTCTTTCTCCGTCGATTCTCTAGGAGGAGGCCTTTTATCTTGGAGGACATTGAACGAATCCATGAAGATGTTTTCCAAAGTATCGTTTATTGGCGTATAACTTTCAAAAGCCCAAGGGCGAATCCTTCTCTGGGAGTCGTTCCCTCGATTCTCTTTCGGTTGTTGCCATTACTGTTATTGTCATTGTTTCCTGACTGACGACCACCCTGGTTCCGGTTTCCGACGTTGACTTCAACCTTTCCTGAGCTGTCTCCAGTCTGTTTTATAGCGACATTACTCTGAATTTCCTCCTTATCTGCTATTTTCGTCTTCCGGTTAGCATAAACCTCCTCTCGACGTAAGTACACGTTGGCTTTTTCATAGAACAGTTCTCTAGTATGAGGTGGCTTGCCAGCCAGATATCTTCCAAATTCGGTGTCTTTGTCAACCCCATCGATCAGGGCTACCACAACAGTCGGTTCATGAGGATCTTTGACTTCAGTGGCGGCTAGGTTAAAACGGTCTAGATACATCCTCAGACTCTCGCCCGGTCGTTACTTGACAAGGAACAGATCAATCACACTCTTCGTCGTCTATGCATAGATGCGGAACTGCTCCACGAATCTTTCACTCAGTTCCCTGAAACTGGAAACCGATCTTGCTGGTAGGCGAGTAAACCATAATAATGCCACATCTTCCAAGAATATAGGAAATGCTTTGCACTTGACAGCGTCAGAAGCTGCAGCAGCATTCATTGACCAAGAATATCTCATCAGATGTTGGATGGGGTCAGATCTACCCGCATAACGGTTCATCTGCGGCATGTCGAAGCGCCTCAGGAACGTTGCATCTAAAATATCATCAGTGAAAGGGGTGTGACTGCGGTCAATTCCCCAATCTTCATTCCGTTGCCCACGGCTTCCTGCCAAGATTTGATGGATCATCGCTGCAACATTTGCACTGGTCATCGGAGGTTCGGGATCAGCATCTCTTGCTCGGCAGAATTCTCTGTTCTCTCTCTCGGGAGCAGCCACGGGATCTGGAGATCGAATTGGGTTTCGTTGCCCCCTGTTTCCATGAGCATTTGTACGGCGATGAGGCTGAGGTGATCTGTTATCAAAGGGACCGTCCACTACTCGCGCTCTGGGAGTTGGTGCACGATTATTTGTATTGTGGTCTAAAGGTTCTGCACCCAGTGCCTCTTCTTCCCGTGTTGGGAGAGATCCAAATCGGAGCTGATCTACGTTTCCAGGTCTTTCATACGGTCGTCGCTGAGGTCTCGGCGATCTTTCTGACGAAGAAGAGTTCTCTGGGGTGGGCGGACGGACTGGAGGTGTCCTCTGTCTTACTAGATCACTGATCCTTCTATCCATAACAGTCATATTCTGTCGAAGCACGGAACTATCCTGCCTTTGAGCAGCTAATTCATCGAACATCCTGTCCCACATTTCAAAAAAGCGGGAAAGATCTCCCTCAGTAACGGGAGCAGAAGGATCGTATTGATCATCAACATCCTCTCTTATACGTAGAGAGTTTGAGCCAGGTCGAACAGAAGTGCCGGGACGGGAAGAATGAGCCATAACCTCCTTTCCAGGACGGGTTGCAGTCTGATCATCAGTTCGGATCGCTGTGGATCGGGGTTGGTGGCTCGTCGCGCCTCCCTTGGATCGGATCGCTGAAGCATGTGGACGGGGGTTCGTGACGTGGCCTTGGGATCTCGTGGTGACGCCCTCGGGGATCGGATCGCCCCCTTCCATACGGTTCGTGGCGCCCTCACCTGTATGGCTCGTGGCGCGCTGCTCGGTCCGGTTCGCTACTTGCTCCTCACGATCCCCGATCCGCTCATCGACTTGCTCGTGAATACTTTCTTCGATCGCTTCACTTGCTTGCGAAGCTCGTACTTCCTTAGACTTCTTTCCAGCCATGATATCGGATGTCGCTGGAAGCTTTAAAAATCTGAACAGTGAAGTTTCGGGACTGCTTTCTTCGGACTTTCCAATCCAAATAGTAGAATAACAATCCGGTAGGTTGAGAATTCTTTCTCAGTGAAAGCACCAAAATGTTAGATCAAAATTTGGATCCAACACCTAAATTGTTCTGAATTGTAGAGAATAATGACTGAAATCTGAGAAAAAGCAGTAAAACACACAGAATTTATAGTGGTTCGGCGTTAATGAGCCTACGTCCACTTTATATGTTACTGATTATACTTTGAATATTCATACAATCAATAATTTCTCTCACGCTCACTTTTTAATTATGATTTCTCTCTGTGATATTGAAGTACAACTGATAAGAAATAGTGGAATGACAGTAATGGTGGATTCAGTACTCAGAACTGCCAAAAAGATCCTCAAAAATGCCAATCTCTGGGCTATTTATAGCTGATTTTGTCTGACGGTTCGCGGGACACGTGGCGCTGATCCCGGAAAGATCGGATCGGATCGTGGAATGGAGAAGAATTGGTCAAATACACCGTTGAGGACACGTGGCGTCGGATCCGCAGCCTTCGGATCGCTGAAGACCAGCTCGTGCTAGAGCAGGTCAGAGAGCTCGTCACGTCCTGAGTCCTCGGATCGTGGTGAGGCAGCTTGACGCGAGGCGAGCCGTATCAAGGTAGCACTGTGGACATGGACCAGGTCGGGTCGGAGGAAGTGGATCGCGTCTCGTGGGGGCGATCCGGAGTTGGTGCCACGATCCAAAGGGGGCATCACGATCCGATCATTCATGAACTGGAGGAATGAATCTCTTCATTCTTTTCTTGTGTGTGAACCCTGGTGGCTTGGTCAAAAAGGTAGCCAACAACTATGAAGTTAAATGAATGTTGTAAGTTTGGGTTTGATCATTAAGTATGATACATGTTATCATGTTATGCAAGTTTATAAAGTCATTACCTTGATCTTGTGGGCTTAAAGCTATAAGCTTTATTATGAAATGTTGCATTTTGGCAACATGAAAGTTATCATATCCCTTATGATAACTTGCATGTAATGCTTTATGCAAACTTCTAGTAACTTTTCCTTGTCAACTATCACCATGATTCACCTATGTGCTAAGTTTGATTTTATGCATGCTTTTGAGGCCTAATAATGCAACATGCAAGTTTATGAACACATGTATGTCTCATATGTCACCATGTTAAACTTGTGGCCTTAATACCCTTTTTGTCATGATTATGCCAAGTTCCCTCTTTGATCGATTATGCGTTATTGCGAGTATATGCGATGGGATTGCGTTTGGGGTTGGGTAACATTAATGACATGAAAACATGGTTTTTAATATGACATTGAAATGTTGACTTGTAATTATGTTTGATAACATGACATGGACATGACACTTAGAAAACATGAAATGGCCAACTCGAGGTTGGGTTGAGTTTGTAGTGTAAATCCACCCGGACCCGACATGCAATGGTGGCTACAAACAATAGGACCCAATGTGAGTAGTTGGTCATGTTGTACTTAAACCCGAGGTTAGACTAGGTCGTGGTGTAAAGCTACCCGGATCCATCCGGGTTAACTAGTAACCACAACAAGGTCTAATGTGAGAGGTTAAGGTGCATTAAGGTAATTAATGCCACATGATAGGTTAAGTCATGGACCACTTAACACTTAACCAATTTGGACTTGATGGGTTAATAGGGGTTAAGTCGCGAACCGTAAGGTACACTTAACCAATTTAATCCATGATTAGTAAGGGTTAAACCGCACTTAACCCGATTAGAAAACCCTAGTTACGGGGCCCGTTCCAGCAGTAACCCTCATGTTTGTATCACCGATACCCTAGGACTAGGCTAGGGTGGGGCACGATTACTGGGCTGATGTAAGCGACCAAAACGACGGCCGGGTTTGGTACGCTGGTGTAGCTCCAGGCGGACCATGGTCGTGCACGTAGTCCGGAGTTGGAAAATCAGGCACGGGTACCAGTAGATTTAGACTGTGCACTCTTGATTATGGTGTCCGGGGTTGACACCCTAGGGCTTGATACACCCGAAGGTGGACCCAACACAGTCTGACTACATTCATGTTTGGGTCGTATTGACACCAACACTTGACGAGTTAGGCTTATAGGGAGCCGATCGACTAGACCGTATTGTTGGACCTCGTATTCAGGTCACCTCATGATATTGGGCCAAAAGCTTAGGCCAGATCAATTCTTGTTTATACAAGTCATGTTAGAATGCTAGTACACCGTGATGCAAACTTAACTTTGATTATGCGATGTCACCTTTATCTATCTTGTTAGTTATTCATCATGCTAGTATGTTGTTATCCTTATGTTCATCTCAGTTACTCTTGCCAGTTAACTTTATTAGTTTATGGACTGATAGTAGTTAGGGCTTACCAGTCTTTTTGACTGACCTGTTTTCTCTCGCTTCTTTTCTTCCGTTTCCCCCCTCAGGTTCTCAGGGTGGGAACGTTGGAGCTTAGCTTGGATTTATAGCTGCTTTCTGGATTTTGCTCATGTACAGTTGGGACATTGAGCTAGCTATGGTTTATCACTTCATTTTGGGGATAGTACTTTATGTATTTCAGTTTTCCAGTTTGATGTTTATCTAGACTTGTTTATTTGGAAAGATGACATTTTGTTGTATCTGACTTGTGTTGAAATGGTTTAAAATCTTCCGCTGTTTTATCTACCTTACTTACTCTGTTTACATATCTATATATGTTATGTTCTGCCTTTATATATCATTGTGCATGTTTACCCGGTTTAAACGCCCCTCCAAAGCTAGTGTTCTTGCAAGAGTGACCCTGGCAGAGGTGGGGGGTTACATTTGGTATCAGAGCCAATGATTTACGAGAAGGAACAAAAGGTTTTTAAAACTTTTGAAAAACTATTTTCAAAACCAAGTATAAAATATTTTCCAAAGAAAATTCTAGTTATTTTAAAGACTATTCCCCAAAAGCCATTAGCAAAAATCCTTTGTTTCTCCATTCTGAATCTATCTTTTTCTTCGTTTCAGTATGGCCGATAATTTCGCCATCCCGGAGGGAGTGCAAGTACCGATTTTGTTTAGGAGGTACATGGAGGCGAGGGCGACTGAAGCCGGCCCCGCAGACGTTCCTCCTGTGGTTAATATTCCCCCTCCCATTCCTCCTCCCGTAGCTAATGTCCCTCCTCCTGTAGTTGAGGTTCCTCCTCCCCCTCAGCATCCTCAAGTTGACTTCACGAAGATTTGCAAGGACTTCAAAGCAATGGGTGGCAAGAATTTTCTATGCACCTAGACTTTTGTAGAGGCCAGGAATTGGTTGAAAGAGACCGAAGATTTATTCGCTATTTTTGGAGTAGAAGATCAGAGAAAGATCTTGTTGGCAGTTTGGCTTATGGAGGATGAAGCCGCTTATTGGTGGGAAGTCACCAATGGTACTAGGCCTATAGAGACTTGGGCCGATTTCAAGACAAGATTTGGGCTTAAGTTTCTATCTTCTGCTGAAGAGAATCTGCAAATGGAGAGGTTTATAGCATTGAAGCAAGGAGATATGTCTGTCAAAGAATATGTGAACAAGTTCAACCAGTTAGCTCATTTTGGTTTGGATATGGTGAGTACTGCTCAGAAGAATGCTCTTCGTTTTGCTAGAGGATTGAATGAGCCGTTACAGGGATTGGCTATGTCACATGTCCCCCATGGGGCCACGTTTGAGAGCTTGGTTGATATGGCGTTACTTCAGGGAGATGGCAAGAAAGAGGTCAAGCTGAATGATACTCAAGCCAAGAAGACTGAATCCCAGTGGAAAGGTAATTAAGGTAGCCAGAGTGGTCAGAGCAGTCAAGGAAACCAGAACAAGAACAGGAACAAAGGCAATAAGGGTAATAACAACAAGGTAAAGGATCCGAAGAAGTGCAATTTCTGCGGTACAACTGGGCACATTGCTAAGGATTGTAGGAAGAGGAAAAGGAAGGTTGGTGAGTGCTATTTCTGTGGTGAGACTGGACATTACAGCAAAGATTGCCCGAAGAAGCAAGGGCAAGGACAGGGTCAGACTCAGTGTGCCGGACCTTCGGGAGGGCAAGTACATGCTCTCAATATCGCTCCAGTTCCCGATCGAGGTACTATTTCTGTAGAAAGCCTTGTATATATTTCCGACTTTCCTGTTCGTACTTTATTTTATTCTGGTGCATCGCATAGTTTTATTTCTTCTGATCTAGTTGAAAGTTTGCATCTTAGTACTAGCTTAGTGGATGATCCCGTCTGCGTCTCAAATCCTATTGGGGGTTCCGCCCACCTATCTATGATATGTGTGGGTTTGAGGATTTCTATAATGAGTGTAGAATTCATGTGTAGTGCGTATGTTCTCGGTTTTAGGGGATACGGATTGATATTGGGCATGGATTGGTTGTCCAGATATGGAGCCATTCTAGATTGTGAGCATAGGGTTGTGAGGCTCGTGACTCGCCTCGGCAACACCCTAGAAATTTCTGGTAATCCGATGGATCCCGTCATGTTATGTTATCTTAAATCCCTCGACTCGTCTATTGATACTCTTCAATCTGTGAGGGTGGTCCGACAATATCCTGATGTTTTCGATGAGGTTAAGGGATTACCCCCTAAATGAGAGATCGACTTCCGCATTTATCTTGTGGATAATGCCAAGCCAGTCTCGTTGCCCGTTAGGCACATGGCTCCTCGTGAAAGACGAGAGCTTAGTAAGCAAGTCAAGGAATTGCTTGAGAAGAACTTCATTAGGCGAAGCATTTCTGAATGGGGTGCGGCCGTGGTATTCGCTACTAAGGCAGATGGTTCGCTTCGTCTATGTGTTGACTATCGAGAGTTGAACAAGCTGACAAAGAAGAATAGGCACCCGTTACCGAGGATTGATGATCTTTTCGACCAGCTTGTTGGTACTTCTGTTTTCTCTCAGCTCGATCTAGCTACCAGATTCCGTCAGCTCAGAGTGGCTGAGGATAGTATAGACAAGACTGCGTTCAAAACTCCAGATGGATTCTTCGAACGGCTTGTCATGTCATTCGGTTTGACTAATGCACCCGCCTACTTCGTGGACTTGATGAGTAGGGTGTTTAGGGAGTTCCTGAACAAGTTTGTCGTCGTCTTCGTAGATGATATTCTGATCTTCTCTAAGGACGAGGAAGAGCACGCTAGGCATCTCAAGGAGGTGATGGATACACTTAGAGCACATCAGTTAAAGGCCAAGTTCTCCAAGTGTCACTTTTGGAGAAGGGAAGTTCGGTTCCTTGGCCATATAGTCTCTAAGCAAGGCATAGCGGTGGATTCCGCGAAAGTAGTTGCAGTTCAAGATTGGAAGGCTCCGAAGAATGCAACTGAGGTAAGAAGCTTTCTCGGTCTTGCAGGCTTTTACCGGAAGTTCATTAAGGACTTCGCGAAGATTTCCGCTCCTCTCACTAAGTTGACGAAGAAGAACTTAGTTTTTGCTTGGAACATGGAGTGCGAGCTTGCTTTTCAGAGACTCAAGAGAGCTCTCACCTCAGCGCCAGTTCTAGCTTTACCCGACGGAGGGAAGTTATTTACAGTGTATACCGATGCTTGTGGCACGGGGTTAGGCGCTGTTCTGATGCAGGATGGAAGAGTGATATGCTATGGCGGTAGGCAACTCAAAGTGCATGAGAAGAACTATCCCACTCATGACTTAGAGTTGGCGGCGATTGTCTATGCACTCAAGGCTTGGCACCATTATCTTCTGGGCGAGAGATTTGAGTTATATACTGATCATAAGTTTTTGAAGTACCTCTTTTCACAGAAGGATCTGAATCTGAGGCAACAAAGATGGATGGAATTCTTGGCGTCTTACGATTTTGATATAGCTTACACCCCTGGCAAGGGAAATGTTGTAGTGGATGCACTGAGTAGAAAGAGGTTGACTTTGAGTCCTCTATTTGTTGAGATGAAGAATTTAGAGTTCTTGGCAACCTTTGATTTTTCTCTGGCGGTTGATTCGATGACCGGTTCATTAGCATCTCTTGAGCTTAGACCTACCCTTCTTGATCAAGTAGGGACTTAACAGAGGGAAGACCCGCAAATAGTCGAGATCTTGGACAAGCTTTTTCGTGGAGAGACGTCCAGTCATCTCGCTAGATATTCTATTGATGACAAGGGTTGGCTTAGGAGCGATGAAAGACTATGTGTCCCGTTGGTGGGAGACTTAGTGAGCGAAGTTCTTGAGGAAGGACATCACTCAAAGATGACTATACATCCTGGTGGTGTTAAGATGTATAGAGATATGAAGCGCATTTTCTTTTGGCCTGGGATGAAGAAGGATGTGGCAGAATTTGTTTCTAGATGCATTATTTGCCAGCAACTTAAGGCCGAGTCGAAGAAGCCCGGTGGGCTATTGCATCCTTTAGAGGTTCCACTATGGAAGTGGGAGAGTATCTCTATGGATTTTGTAGATGGATTGTCGAGGTCAAGGAAAGGGAATACAAGCATTTGGGTTATCGTAGATAGACTCACGAAGAGTGCTCATTTCATTCCGGTGAAGAGCAAGAGGACCGCATCTTGGCTAGCATCTGTTTATCTTCGTGAGATAGTGCGACTACATGGAGTTCCCTCTAACATAGTCAGTGATCGTGACCCTATCTTTAATAGTCAATTCTGGAGTAGCTTGCAAGAAGCTATGGGCACGAGGTTGAATCTAAGTACGGCTTATCACCCACAGACGAACGGTCAGACCGAAAGGGTGAATAGAGTAATTGAGGATCTGTTGAGGCTTTGTATTCTAGACTTTGGTGGTACTTGGGAAGACTATCTTCCTCTCGTGGAGTTTGCTTATAATAACAGTTATCAGGCGAGCATAGGGATGGCACCATTTGAAGCTTTGTATGGGAGGTCGTGCAAGTCACCTACTTGTTGGTGGGAGACGACAAATGAGCTTATACTTGGGCCCGATATGATCAGGGATACATCCGAGAAGGTCGAGTTGATTCGAAGACGGATGAAGGCGGCCCAAGACAGACAGAAATCCTATGCTGATAAGCGAAGGACTGATTTGGAGTTTGATGTGGGAGATATGGTTTTCGTGAAGGTTTCTCCATTGCGAAATGTGGTTCGCTTCAGAGCAGGGGGGAAGCTAGCACCGAGATTCGTAGGACCATTCCCTATCATCGAGAGGATCGGGCATATGGCTTATAGAGTGGAATTGCCTGAGAAGCTGGCCGGAGTGCATAATGTTTTTCATGTCTCGCATCTCCGGAAGTGTTTGCATGAGTCAGCCGAGGTTGTTGAGCCAAGTATTTTGAAAGATGTGGAAGTGGAGAAGGAAGCAACCTTGAGGAGAGCTCCGATTCGTATCTTAGGAACGGAGACCAAGAAGCTAAGGAATCGAGAGGTCAAGTTGGTCAAAGTTCAATGGAGCGAAGCCGAGGAAGACGCAACTTGGGAAACCGAGGAGAAGATGCGTAAGTGTTTGCAAGTGGTTACTCGTGGATGCATTTTACACATTAGGCACTAAGATCGGCTCACACACTCCTCATATTTCATATACATGAGTGTTTATGCTTATTCATGGATGAACTTGTTATGCTATCACATGGATGTCGCATATGGATGTATGTTATGTGCACACATGTAGAAATTGTAAGTTATGTTAGGAATTTGCATACATGTGGATTCATTTCACTAACATAGTTTGCATTGATGATCTTTGCATTAGATAAGTACATATACACACACCTTTGCATATGTTCATACAACATTTAGAATCTTGTAAGGACAATGATTGCTGGTGGATGATGTTTTGAGTAGATGGATGATGGATGGTAGGATATGTTTTTCCTAACTTAGAGATTTCGGGGACGAAATCCTTTAAGAAGGGGAGAATGTAATAACCCGTATTTTTAATAACATGTTATAACATAAATCGTGGTAGAATTAAATTCTAAAATCTGAATCAAGGGAAACGGGCTGTGCCGTTGCGTTCGTCTCGGAAAAATACGCGAAATAGAGTCCGAGTTTTCGAAAATCGGAGTCCGTATGACCAAGTTATGGTCTGGCAAAGTTTTCAGAATTTTCAGAGTTTAAAACAGATTTGAATTCAAATCTGGAACCAATCAGAGGAGGCGGGAAGATTTCCCCGCCTGACCCCAAGTCGACTGGGGAGTCGACTTGGGAGTTGACACACCCAGGTGGTGTCGACTGCCCAGTCGACACCCCTGTTGACCTGGGTTGTTCGGCCATTTTGGCCTGGTGCAGCTGACTTCCTCCCCAAGACATGCTTTAGGGGTCTGGTTTCGGATTTTGATGCTCCAGATGGATTCTAGGGTTAATCCTATGGTTAAACTATCCTAATCTTCTATAAAAAGAACCCTAACCTAACCTAAAACCCTCATAAATCATTCCTACAACTAAACTATGCCAAAATGTTCTCTCATGGCCTCCACCCTCACCCTCTTGTCATGATCTCCATCTCCAATCATATGAGAGAGTTTCTAAGGTTGTATAAGAGTTCCTAAGCTTGCTTAAGTGTTTCTAAGTTTGATTCAAGGCTATTCTTCATCAAAGCAAGGGTCTTTATCATTATTGCTCAAGGATTTTCATTTGGAGCTTTTTTATTTGGGGTTTTTGGTGATTGCTTGAGTGGCTTTGTCTCAATCTTTATAATATATATTCATTTGTGTCTTCATAGCATTGTAAGCCCTTTTCTACTTTATTTTTAGACTATGAAGTTAAATAAATGTTGTAAGTTTGGGTTTGATCATTAAGTATGATACATGCTATCATTTTATGCAAGTTTATAAAGTCATTACCTTTATCTTGTGGGTTTAAAGCTATAAGCTTTATTATGAAATGTTGCATTTTGGCAACATGAAAGTTATCATATCCCTTATGATAACTTGCATGTAATACTTTATGCAAACTTCTAGTAACTTTTCCTTGTCATCTATCACCATGATTCAACTATGTGCTAGGTTTGATTTTATGCATGCTTTTGAGGCCTAATAATGCAACATGCAAGTTTATGAACACATGTATGTCTCATATGCCACCATGTTAAACTCGTGGCCTTAATACCCTTTTTGTCATGATTATGCCAAGTTCCCTATTTGATCATTTATGCGTTATTGCGAGTATATGCGATGGGATTGCGTTTGGGGTTGGGTAACATTAATGACATGAAAACATGGTTTTTAATATGACATTGAAATGTTGACTTGTAATTATGTTTGATAACGTGACATGGACATGACACTTAGAAAACATGAAATGGCCAACTCGAGGTTGGGTTGAGTTTGTAGTGTAAATCCACCCGGACCCGACCGGCAATGGTGGCTACAAACAATAGGACCCAATGTGAGTAGTTGGTCATGTTGTACTTAAACCCGAGTTTAGACTAGGTTGTGGTGTAAAGCTACCCGGATCCATCCGGCTTAACTAGTAACCACAACAAGGTCTAGTGTGAGAGGTTAAGGTGCATTAAGATAATTAATGCCACATGATAGGGTTAAGTCATGGACCACTTAACACTTAACCAATTTGGACTTGATGGGTTAATAGGGGTTAAGTCGCGAACCATAAGGTACACTTAACAAATTTAATCCATGATTAGTCAGGGTTAAACCGCACTTAACCCGATTAGAAAACCCTAGTTACGGGGCCCGTTCCAGAAGTAACCCTCATGTTTGTATCACCGATACCCTAGGACTAGGCTAGGGTGGGGCACAATTACTGGGCTGATGTAAGCGACCAGAACGACGGCCGGGTTTGGTACGCCGGTGTAGGTCCAGGCGGACTATGGTCGTGCACGTAGTCCGGAGTTGGAAAATCAGGCACGGGTACCAGTAGATTTAGACTGTGCACTCTTGATTATGGTGTCCGGGGTTGACACCCTAGGGCTTGATACACCCGAAGGTGAACCCAGCACAGTCTGACTACATTCATGTTTGGGCCGTATTGACACCAACACTTGACGAGTTAGGCTTATAGGGAGCCGATCGACTAGACCGTATTGTTGGACCTCGTATTCAGGTCACCTCATGATATTGGGCCAAAAGCTTAGGCCAGATCAATTCTTGTTTATACAAGTCATGTTAGAATGCTAGTACACCGTGATGCAAAACTTAACTTTGATTATGCGATGTCACCTTTATCTATCTTGTTAGTTATTCATCATGCCAGTATGTTGTTATCCTTATGTTCATCTCAGTTACTCTTGCCAGTTAACTTTACTAGTTTATGGACTGATAGTAGTTAGGGCTTACCAATCTTTTTGACTGACCTGTTTTCTCTTGCTTCTTTTCTTCCGTTTCCCATCCCCCCCAGTTTCTCAGGGTGGGAACGTTGGAGCTTAGCTTGGATTTATAGCTGCTTTCTGGATTTTGCTCATGTACGGTTGGGACATTGAGCTAGCTATGGTTTATCACTTCATTTTGGGGATAGTACTTTATGTATTTCAGTTTTCCAGTTTGATGTTTATCTAGACTTGTTTATTTGGAAAGATGACATTTTGTTGTATCTGACTTGTGTTGAAATGGTTTAAAATCTTCCGCTGTTTTATCTATCTTACTTACTCTGTTTACATATCTATATATGTTATGTTCTGCCTTGATATATCATTCTACATGTTTACCCGGTTTAAACGCCCCTCCAAAGCTAGTGTCCTTGCAAGAGTGACCCTGGCGGATGTAACACCCCACCTCCGCCAGGGTAGCTCTTGCATGTACACTGGCTTTGGAGGGACGTTTAACCGGGTAAACATGCACAGAAATATTACAAGACAGAACATATAAAATAGCGGAAGTAAAACCAAATTTCATTACCTTATAAAATAGTTAGGTATAAAACCTTTAACATCAGAGTATCACTAAATTCCTTACATAGAAATCTGTCTTGCAAAATAAAGAAGCATAAAACCTTTGAACAAATTTTTCCCCAAGTAAAACAGAAAAGCAGCCATAGCCAATCCAAGCCATACATGATGACCTTGAAGCAGAAGAAGTCCAATCTAAGTGACAGTATTTCCTCCCTGAAAACCTGGGAGGGGGAAACGGAAGACAAAGAGGCGAAAGAAAACGGGGTCAGTCATAAAGACTGGTAAGTCCTATCTACTTCCAGCATAAAAACAGGTAAAGGTAACATGACATGCATAAACTGAAAGTAAACATAAGGATGATAACAAGGTAGATAAGCTCAACTAAGATAACAGGATGAACTATGGTATTAAGGTAAACTAGAGTATCATGATAAACTGTGGTATCAAGATAAGTCAAAGTATCACATCGCTAGGTTACTATCAAGTGTAACATCCCAAGGTATCTATCATGTATATTTCTCAAGGTTCTAACATGAATATTTGCTCTGCACCCTCCGTACTAGTATCCCAACCCGTATCATGTGATAACTACAGATGTCCCTTGCTCACAGTCATGTAATGGTCTGTGTCAATCTAGTATACAGCATATGTATGTTTCTTTCCAAGTGTATAAGTTCAGTCCTTTTCCGTACCTCATACGGGCTTTCTCATGTCGTATTATCCTTGAAATCATTTTGGACTATCACCCTTGATCTGGCTAGGTTTTCTTATCATGAATTATCGCGTGTTCAACTAGGATTTATGCCACCTAGGGCCACTAGGGATTATGCCAGCTAATGAATGTTTTCGTATCTCGGTTTTGGGTTCAAGCCACCTAGGGCCACTAGGGATTATATTACTTGTTAACCGCGCCCTCTTTCCCACGTACGTATCGCGAATCGTTTTCCATGTCTAGATGCACATGTACCTAAATGTGCCATCCGAGTCCCGTGCCAGGGCAAAACAAGTAATACGGAACTCGGTCGGGAGATTTTTAGGTTATCTGCCGATGCAGATACTAAGGTCTGTTTTTATACCCGTGGCTATGGTCCCACGCGACCCCTCCCTCAACTACTGAAAGGCAATCCAAGAAAAGTCATGTATGAGAACTACTCTATGGCCCATCGATGCAGTACTCCTAGATAGCCAACCTCACCCATAACTCTATAGCCAGTATATGGTCTGTTGGGAGTTCCCTGCCTTTCCGTACGTACACGATTGACTAAAGATGGTAGGTAGTCGACGACGCGCTATCCAGGGAAGAAACAAGAATCGACGACTCCACGCTAATCCATCCCAGTCTTTAGGTCGCTCGCATAACAACCAAGGCATATTCTTGGTTCTTCTACTGCAGACCTTAACCTCTTGTGAGCCCAGGTGGATCATCTGCAAACTCACAGAGGGATACAAGGAATATCCTCACGTCCCTCGAAGCTTCCGCTTCGTTACCTAGTTCGTTGGAGCCTTTATCTAAGTCAGATATTGCTCCTCCTCGTGTATTTAAGCGATGACCTACCGTATCGGGTCACTCATCTATTTATGAACTGGTCCAACTTCCTTGACTAAGGATTATTACTTAGTTATTCTTAACTAAGGTTTACCACTTAGTTTCTTTTTACCGTTATCCTTGTTAACTATGGTTTTCCACCTAGTCCCTTCAACTAGGGCCTTGTCTAATGGGTTAAGTGTTGTCATCTAGGTTCATGTCTTAACCCGCCTACGAATCATGTCAAAATTGGCCAAGTATTCAAGTTCCAGACTTAACCCTACAAACCATGTGTCAAGTTGGTTAAGTATATAAATCAGTTTATGACTTAACCTTATCGAGTTATCATAATTGGTTAAGTATAGATTAACCTTATCAAATTTACCAAGTCGTGTTGGTTAAGTATATTCAAGCGGTTCGTGTCTTAACCCTACCTAGTTACCATGTTAGATTGATTAAGTCTAGGTTAACTTAACCCCATCAAATTACCGTGTTTAGATTAGTTAAGTATAGGTTACTTAACCCCATCAAAATTACCGTGTTTAGATTGGTTAAGTAAAGATTTACTTAACCTCATCAAATTACCGTGTTTAGATTAGTTAAGTAAAGATTAACTTAACCTCATCAAATTACCGTGTTTAGATTAGTTAAGTCTAGGTTAACTTAACCCCATCCCCTATCTGTATTATCCGTTTAAGTGTCATTAAGAAAATTTACTCCACCTTATCGAATTTCCATGTTTAGATGGGTTAAGTGTAAATTACTTAACCTCATCACCTTTTATTAAGTTGGGTTGGTTAAGTGTAGGTTAACTTAACCCTCATCCACTAGTCGTATAATAATGGTTAAGTGTTGTTAGCCTAATCAAGTTACTTAACCCACCTATCCTTGTCATGTTTGGTTAAGCGTCATTATCTTAATTAAAATTATTTAACCCCCATCTAATTACCGTGTTAAATTGGTTAAGTTTATCCTAAACTCATAACCATCATGTCCGTTGGATCAGTTAGGGATAGCCAGGGAGGGCAGGAAACTTGTATTTTCCAAACCCAAGCCTAGACACTATCCTCTCTGTCACCCTAAGACATTCTGGTGTAAGTGTTACTAGGAGGAAATGTCATTAATATATGTACCTGACTCTAGTTGGTTTACATATGTCTAATTCTTGCTTATTTACATGTATGCCAAGTTTATGTCAAATTTTCCCATACCAAGTTCTAGTCAAAATTACATGTATCAAGTTTCATACCAAATAAACCCAAATCATGTTTATCTTGCATATCATGTTTTCATGTAACTTCAAGCTAAGTTTTCATATCATATTTATGCCTTGCCTAAGCTACCCAGAATCGTGTTTACAACGCAAGTATAAGCGAGCCAACATAATAGGAACACTATGATACACATTAGCCTCAAAGTATGTACGATGTCATAAAGGGTTTGGCCACAAGCATGCATGATGTCATAGGAAATTTGGCCATAAACATGCATAGTGTCATAAGTCAAGTTCATGCAAGTAATTCACAAGTCAAATTGGCCTCAAGTGTTTATGCTAACAATTCCTAAGTAAAGATCCGAACTTCCATGATGAACTAAGTCCAATGTAACATAAGTGACATGATTTAGTTGCTACAACATAGCCTAGGGTCATAGATCTTAGAATTTGGCTCACATATGCTAACATACTCATGTTACTTCGCATTTTATCCCATGTCACATTAAAATCATTGTTTAAGTCTACAAGTAGCTAGAACTTACATAGCGTGGTCTAGAGAGTGAGCATGAATCGTCTCGACGAAGAAAGGTGGCTCTTTTGTTGAAGAATCGTCATGAAACTCACATAGCAACGTTGATCTCCCTCTTGATTTGAAGTAGAAGGCTTGCTTCTTTGATTTGAATCCGATTTGGATGCAAAGTCTCTTGGAGGTTGGAGATGGAGGCCATGACAATGGAGATTTGGGCAGCGCTTCGTGGCATGAGAGGGTTGTGAGGGTTTAGGCAAGTCTAGGGGTCTTTTTATAGAGATTAGGTTAGTTTTAGGCCGTTAGATTAACACTAGGATAGATCCAAGCCCTCCAAAACCGAGCCAAGAAGTCAAAAACACAAGCAGGTGCAGCAGGCCGAACTGGCCGAACAGGGGGGGTCGACCCCTGGGTCGACCCCTTTGGGGGGGGGGGGGGGGGACGACACCCATGTCGACCCTAGTGTCGACCCCTAGGAGGGGGGTCGACACCCTGGGTCCTGGCGGGAATTTTCCCGCCTCTTCTGAAAACCGGGCTGATTTTTCTGAAAACTTCGTCGGGCCTTATCTGGGTCATACGGACTCCGATTTATAAAATTTCGGACTCTGTTCCACGTATTTTTCCGAGACGAACGCAATGGCGCAACCCGTTTTACCTGATTCAGATTTTATAATTTAATTCTGCCTTGATTCTTGTTTTAACACGTTGTAAAAATTCGGGTTGTTACATTCTCCCCACCTTTAAGGATTTCGTCCCCGAAATCTCTAAGTTAGGAAGAACATATCCTACCATCCATCATCCATCTAATCAAAACATCATCCACAGGCAATCCATTGTCCTTAGACGACTTCTAATTCTTTATGAACTCATGCAAAGAGTGTGTGTATATGTTCCTTAGCTAATGCTAATGATCAGGCCTGAATGATCTTCTAATGCAAAGTATGTTTAGTGCCATGAATCCAACATGTATGCAATTAGTCCTAGTCATATATATACACTATATGTGTGCCCAAACATTCATTCATATGCAACATCCGCATGATAACACATTCAATTTCATCCATAAACAAGTATAAATACTCGTGCATATGCAATATGAAATGTGATTGAGGCGAGCTAGCATTTAATGTGTATTCGTGCATCCACGAGCAACCACTTGCAACCATTTGCAACCATATCAATCATAACATGTTTCAAATACATGTTTACATTCATAGGATTCTACCTAAGGTTCCCAAGATAGGATCGAGAAGATAAGCAAGACAAACTCCTTATGGGGTTTGTAACAGAAACAGGACCGAGAGGATATTCACCAAAAGATAACATGCGAGCAGGCTCTACAGGAAAAACCAGGGATCGAGGATACACTCTTTAAAAAAAAGGTACGATGCGTTGTCTAGCCTTACGTCTTCTAAGTCGCGTTTCCTTGAGCTTAATTCCTCGGTGCCTTGACCATCTTTGACTTCACGATTTCGTAGCTCCTTGATTCCTATTTCCAAGGTATGAGTTGATACTCATTTCCTCGTCGCCTCTCGTTCCACTATATTCTTCCTCTAGTATACTTGGCTCAAACCTAACCGCGTACTCACGGTTTCATGCAAGCTTTCCGAAGATTCGATAGTGAACCTTGGACCTTGTTTACCTACTAGGAGGTATTCCACGCCGAAGAACTTTCCATGAAAACAATGCCAATCATGTTGCCAAGTGTATTCACTAGAGTGGTGTCTACAACTCATGCTTAAGCGCGATGAACCATCTGTGGTGCACACTACTCGATTGGATCAGAAATTTCCGATAAGTGCATCAAGAGATTCTAGGTAACTAACCATGACAGAACCCAAAAGGGTTACACGAGACTCTGAGGGTATTACCAAGGCGAGTCGAGAGTCTAACTACCCTCTTTCCAAAACCGAGAATGGCACCCCTTATTGGGTGACCACTTTATCCCTATAATCCATCCGTAGCCGAGACATGTCATTCTCAGATCCAAACAAGTCATGAAGAAATGGACCAATTTTTCAACCAGATTTTGGGACAAAAGTGGGATCCTCTATCATGCTAGTACTAAGGTGCAGAGTCTCAACTATCAAAGCAGACTTAAATGTTGCGATGATCAAAACGAAGTCTGGACGGGATGATAGAAAAGAGAGGCTAAACCTTTAACAGAAACGGTACCATTCCTCCTAGGTACGCTTAGAAATGAGAGCGTATAGTTGTCCTCTCGTTGATCTTATCCTCATCTTCCTTGGTGGATCAAGCCATACCATCAAGTTGCTTATCCTTAAGCTTGTATCCTTTATCATCTTTCTTATTATCCTTTCTTGTAACGCGGCAACAGGTCTCTCGAGAACTACCTCCATCGCACGGAAAACACTTACGTAGCTAGACAAGGATTAGTCGCTGTGACTACAGATGGAGGAGAGAAAGGAAAAGACATTCAATCAAGGAAGCAAAGGATAGTGCTAATGGCTTTTGGGGAATAGCCTTTAAAAGTAAAACTTTTCTTGAAAAATGCTTCTTTGTAAACGGTTTTTCAAATAGTTTTTCAGAAGGTTTTTTTTTAAAAAAAAACTTTTGCCCAGTCTGGTAACCTTCTGCTCTGATACCAAATGTAACACCCCACCTCCGCCAGGGTAGCTCTTGCAAGTACACTGGCTTTGGAGGGACGTTTAACCGGGTAAACATGCACAGAAATATTACAAGACAGAACATATAAAATAGCGGAAGTAAAACCAAATTTCATTACCTTATAAAATAGTTAGGTATAAAACCTTTAACATCAGAGTATCACTAAATTCCTTACATAGAAATCTGTCTTGCAAAATAAAGAAGCATAAAACCTTTGAACAAATTTTTCCCCAAGTAAAACAGAAAAGCAGCCATAGCCAATCCAAGCCATACATGATGACCTTGAAGCAAAAGAAGTCCAATCTAAGTGACGGTATTTCCTCCCTGAAAACCTTGGGGGGGAAACGGAAGACAAAGAGGCGAAAGAAAACGGGGTCAGTCATAAAGACTGGTAAGTCCTATCTACTTCCAGCATAAAAATAGGTAAAGGTAACATGACATGCATAAACTGAAAGTAAACATAAGGATGATAACAAGGTAGATAAGCTCAACTAAGATAACAAGATGAACTATGGTATCAAGGTAAACTAGAGTATCATGATAAACTGTGGTATCAAGATAAGTCAAAGTATCACATCGCTAGGTTACTATCAAGTGTAACATCCCAAGGTATCTATCATGTATATTTCTCAAGGTTCTAACATGAATATTTGCTCTACACCCTCCGTACTAGTATCCCAACCCGTATCATGTGATAACTACAGATGTCCCTTGCTCACAGTCATGTAATGGTCCATGTCAATCTAGTATACAGCATATTTATGTTTCTTTCCAAGTGTATAAGTTCAGTCCTTTGACGTACCTCATACGGGCTTTCTCATGTCGTATTATCCTTGAAATCGTTTTGGACTGTCACCCTTGATCTGGCTAGGTTTTCTTATCATGAATTATCGCGTGTTGAACTATGATTTATGCCACCTAATGAACGTTTTCGTATCTCGGTTTTGGGTTCAAGCCACCTTGGGCCACTAGGGATTATATTACCCGTTAACCGCGCCCTCTTTCCCACGTATGTATCGCGAATCGTTTTCCATGTCTAGATGCACATGTACCTAAATGTGCCATCCGAGTCCCGTGCCAGGGCAAAACAAGTAATACGGAACTCGGTCGGGAGATTTTTAGGTTATCTGCCGATGCAGATACTAAGGTCTGTTTTTATACCCGTGGCTATGGTCCCACGCGACCCCTCCCTCAACTACTGAAAGGCAATCCAAGAAAAGTCATGTTTGAGAACTACTCTATGGCCCATCGATGCCCTACTCCTAGATAGCCAACCTCACCCATAACTCGATAGCCAGTATATGGTCTGTTGGGAGTTCCCTGCCTTTCCGTACGTACACGATTGACTAAAGATGGTAGGTAGTCGACGACGCGCTATCCAGGGCAGAAACAAGAATCGGCGACTCCACGCTAATCCATCCCAGTCTTTAGGTCGCTCGCATAACAACCAAGGCATACTCTTGGTTCTTCTACCGTAGACCTTAACCTCTTGTGAGCCCAGGTGGATCATCTGCAAACTCACAGAGGGATACCAAGAATATCCTCACGTCCCTCGAAGCTTCCGCTTCGTTACCTAGTTCGTTGGAGCCTTTATCTAAGTCAGATATTGCTCCTCCTCGTGTATTTAAGCGATGACCTACCGTATCGGGTCACTCATCTATTTATGAACTGGTCCAACTTCCTTGACTAAGGATTATTACATAGTTATTCTTAACTAAGGTTTACCACTTAGTTTCTTTTTACCGTTATCCTTGTTAACTATGGTTTTCCACCTAGTCCCTTCAACTAGGGCCTTGTCTAATGGGTTAAGTGTTGTCATCTAGGTTCATGTCTTAACCCGCCTACGAATCATGTCAAAATTGGCCAAGTATTCAAGTTCCAGACTTAACCCTACAAACCATGTGTCAAGTTGGTTAAGTATATAAATCAGTTTATGACTTAACCTTATCGAGTTATCATAATTGGTTAAGTATAGATTAACCTTATCAAATTTACCAAGTCGTGTTGGTTAAGTATATTCAAGCGGTTCGTGTCTTAACCCTACCTAGTTACCATGTTAGATTGATTAAGTCTAGGTTAACTTAACCCCATCAAATTACCGTGTTTAGATTAGTTAACTATAGGTTACTTAACCCCATCAAAATTACCGTGTTTAGATTGGTTAAGTAAAGATTTACTTAACCTCATCAAATTACCGTGTTTAGATTAGTTAAGTAAAGATTAACTTAACCTCATCAAATTACCGTGTTTAGATTAGTTAAGTCTAGGTTAACTTAACCCCATCCCCTATCTGTATTATCCGTTTAAGTGTCATTAAGAAAATTTACTCCACCTTATCGAATTTCCATGTTTAGATGGGTTAAGTGTAAATTACTTAACCTCATCACCTTTTATTGAGTTGGGTTGGTTAAGTGTAGGTTAACTTAACCCTCATCCACTAGTCGTATAATAATGGTTAAGTGTTGTTAGCCTAATCAAGTTACTTAACCCACCTATCCTTGTCATGTTTGGTTAAGCGTCATTAGTTTAATTAAAATTACTTAACCCCCATCTAATTGCCGTGTTAAATTGGTTAAGTTTATCCTAAACTCATAACCATCCTGTCCGTTGGATCAGTTAGGGATAGCCAGGGAGGGCAGGAAACTTGTATTTTCCAAACCCAAGCCTAGACACTATCCTCTTTGTCACCCTAAGACATTCTGGTGTAAGTGTTACTAGAAGGAAATGTCATTAATATATGTACCTGACTCTAGTTGGTTTACATATGTCTAATTCTTGCTTATTTACATGTATGCCAAGTTTATGTCAAATTTTCCTATACCAAGTTCTAGTCAAAATTACATGTATAAAGTTTCATACCAAATAAACCCAAATCATGTTTATCTTGCATATCATGTTTTCATGTAACTTCAAGCTAAGTTTTCATATCATATTTACGCCTTGCCTAAGCTACCCAGAATCGTGTTTACAACGCAAGTATAAGCGAGCCAACATAATAGGAACACTATGATACACATTAGCCTCAAAGTATGTACGATGTCATAAAGGGTTTGGCCACAAGCATGCATGATGTCATAGGAAATTTGGCCATAAACATGCATAGTGTCATAAGTCAAGTTCATGCAAGTAATTCACAAGTCAAATTGGCCTCAAGTGTTTATGCTAACAATTCCTAAGTAAAGATCCGAACTTGCATGATGAACTAAGTCCAATGTAACATAAGTGACATGATTTAGTTGCTACAACATAGCCTAGGGTCATAGATCTTAGAATTTGGCTCACATATGCTAACATACTCATGTTACTTCGCATTTTATCCCATGTCACATTAAAATCATTGTTTAAGTCTACAAGTAGCTAGAACTTACATAGCGTGGTCTAGAAAGTGAGCAGGAATCGTCTCGACGAAGAAAGGTGGCTCTTTTGTTGAAGAATCGTCATGAAACTCGCATAGCAACGTTGATCTCCCTCTTGATTTGAAGTAGAAGGCTTGCTTCTTTGATTTGAATTCGATTTGGATGCAAAGTCTCTTGGAGGTTGGAGATGGAGGCCATGATAATGGAGATTTGGGCAGCACTTCGTGGCATGAGAGGGTTGTGAGGGTTTAGGCAAGTCTAGGGGTCTTTTTATAGAGATTAGGTTAGTTTTAGGCCGTTAGATTAACCCTAGGATATATCCAAGCCCTCCAAAACCGAGCCAAGAAGTCAAAAACACAAGCAGGTGCAGCAGGCCGAACTGGCCGAACAGGGGGGGTCGACCCCTGGGTCGACCCCTTTGGGGGGGGGGGTCGACACCCATGTCGACCCTAGTGTCGACCCCTAGGAGGGGGGTCGACCCCTGGGTCGACACCCTGGGTCCTGGCGGGAATTTTCCCGCCTCTTCTGAAAACCGGGCTGATTTTTCTGAAAACTTCGTCGGGCCTTATCTGGGTCATACGGACTCCGATTTATAAAATTTCGGACTCTGTTCCGCGTATTTTTCCGAGACGAACGTAATGGCGCAACCCGTTTTACATGATTCTGATTTTATAATTTAATTCTGCCTTGATTCTTGTTTTAATACGTTGTAAAAATTCGGGTTGTTACAGCGGAGGTGGGGTGTTACAGAGCAGCAGGTGTCATATCCTCGTCCTGAGGAGTTTCAGTAATGGGGGGCACGGGAGTTACATTAGCGATATCCTACTCTTTGTCTTTAACCTCTCCTTCAGGTTCAGTTGGAGTGACTTCATCCTGCTTCTCCTGAGCCTCTTCGATTGGCTTCTCGCTGGCAATTGACTCATGTTGCCCTGCAGCCTTGGCGGTCTCCTCGGTACCTAAGGAACGAGAAGCAACGGTTATTAATTCAGGAGAATTCAGGGATTGTCAGTAGATTGCCCTATGATGTTGCGAAAGGCATAGGTAGCTTTGACGAACTGAGGAGAAAAAGCAGAGATACCTTCAGATAACTTTTCGACTGGAGTCGCTGAAGCCTCCGGTGCTGATTCAAGAATAGGAGACAAGATGGCAGCTTTATGAATTCCTGGGTTCTCAGGGTCGTATGGTTCTACCCCGGTGACCTCAGAAGCGGTGGAGGAAGTTCCAGCTTCGATTATGTCGTTCCCTTTAGCCTGACACTTCTCTTCTTCCATGGCAGCATCTATTAGACGACGTCCTCCAGCCAGACACGCTGGTTCATCGTCCCTTAGGTACTGCTCCATGAGCTTGTTCTCATCGATGGAATCCACTTTGAGCTCATCTTTTCCCATTGGACGAGTTGGTCCCACACCTGAACCAAAGTGGTTGGATAATCTTCAATCCAAGACATATTTCGATAGCGAATTACGTGAGCGAAGAATTCCATCGTTAACTCGCCAAAGCCGCGTAGCTCCTTATTGGCCTCGGCTAATTGTTGGTGGGCATCTTCATTGGATTTAATGGCATTATCCAAGTTTCCCTCATCCAAAGCTGCCCTATTCTCAGCCTCTATTAACTTAGCCTCCAGTTCGGCTTTCCGCTTTTCCAGCTCGGTGTTCTTCTTCACCAACTCAGTCTTTTCTTGTTCAAGAGCGCTACAAGCCGTCTGTGCTTCGATGCTTTGTTGTTTAGCTTCCTCGGCTTGCTTTATCAAGTCCAAGCATTCCAGACTATGAGACTCCAGATTGTCGTGATAGTGCTTTTGTAGCTCTTCAAATTGCTTCTTAAAGCTGTTAGCATCTCGCTGGGCAATGGCAAGAGAGGCATGTGAATCGTCTAAATCTTTCATCAAGTTCATCCACCTTTTTCATTTGATCGATGTCAGAAATCAAATCCCGAATGATTTTTGAGAGGTTTCGAGAATATTTGTACATCTCCTTATATTGCTTTTCTGCTTCATCGATGCCTGCCCTAGCATTGTCTGCCCATTTTGAAGACAAAGGTTCAAGCTGTGGCACAAATTGCAGGTGCTCGAAGTAATGATCCGGGAACTGCCTCTTTAGGACAGCTATTTTTGCCTTGGCATCGGAGTCCACCGGTGCAGGCTTAGTATAAGATAAATCGTGATGCTTCCGTTTGGATGGAACAATGGCAGCGTCACCTTTCCTAGGTTGCTTCTCAGTAATTTTGTGCTTGTCTTGCGGCATAGAATGTTTCGAAGGACTCCTCCCCCGAGAATATTTGTCTGATAGAGGGGGCAGATCTTTGGATTGCGAAGTGTCTCCCCCATGACGACTTTGATGGCCTTTGTGTTTGTCTGGATCCGACCGAACTGAAGAACAGGAACGCGAAGTGCGGGGTCGGCGAGAATCATAATTCCTACTGCCATCTCTACCACGACTTTCATGATGTTCATGCTCGGGATCAGGAGGTGGTCTGGATGTGCTGCGACGAAGCTTCCTTGGGTCGTAATAAGGACGTGGAGTTGTACCTGACATTGTACCTGCACCAAAGTATGAGTGGCAGTTAGAAATGATATTTACACAGAGCGTAAGTGCCATGACGTGCGGTGTTAACGTGTTGTGTACATCCTAAGTGGTGTTTCCCCCCAACAAACCCGAGCCGGAAGCTGGATTAGCACGTGTAGACTCTTTAGCCTTAACAGGAGTAGTCTCTTCGGAAGAAGTGAACGTTAAAGGATTTGTTCCAAAATCTCCTAAGGAATAAAGTGTTTCCGGTAAGAGAAGATTTCCCAAACCCTGGAACACAGAATCATCAGTGATGGAGGTGTCATCTTGAAGAATGTTTAAGGGCGATCCTCTGAGGTCTATAAATTTTTCAAGAGTGAAAGCTTCATCAGGAGCGGCGTATTTATCTCTATCCTTTGTGGCAAGGTTGGCTAGTTCATCATCTTGAGTACAAGTAGGAGAAGGAGGATTCCTAAGAGGTACTGTAGGATCTTTTGGACCTCCTCATTCCTCGGGGACAACGTTTTACGGAGCTGCATATATATAAGGAACCGGTCCATGGCCTATACTGCGGGTAACAGACAATAACCCATGGCGGTGTAGTTATTCATCCTTGAGAGCTTTTTCAATAATCAAGAACTTTGGGTCGCCATTGAGTAACCTGTTCAGGCGATCAGAATATAGCTGACCAGATATTTACGGTGGATTGTCAACTACAGACAGGAATGAAAAGACACTTAGTAACATGTTGGCATAAGAACATAAGTTTGAATTTCAAATGTTAGTGTATTACTTGATTTGGTCCATCTCCAGGCACAACCTGGCTGTTGCCTAATGTAAAACCATTCGGGTTTCGGGTCGCCTGCCTTACTGCTAAAAGGTGCAAGTATAATCTTGAACTGACTCAAAGTATGAGAAAGAAGGAGTTTCTTGAGTCCGATGTTTGAAATTGTAGAAGAAGTGAATGTCGTCAAAAGTAGGCTCTTCACCTATGATTTCTCGGTAAGCAATGTACAAAGTACACAGGTAAGCGTAGGCATTGGGAAGTAATTGCATGGGGGAAATCTGCATTTGTCTCAGAAAATCGACGACAAAAGGCGGAAACGGAGGAATTGCTCCAACCATGCACATTAACCTAGTAATGGCCATAAATCCTTCCGGTGGATTATGAGGACGGTCTGTTGATGATGGCAGCTGGGTATCTTCCTTAGGAATTCCATGCTTTAAACGTATTCAAAGGAGTTTGTCTTCGTCAATTGTTGATTTAACCGAGTCCTTAGGTTCTTCTAGAATCTCAGCATCCTCAAATTCGTCAGGAGCTCGATTATCTCCTACCATTATTTCTTCTTCCTCGCCAAGAGAAACACCGGCTTCGGAGGATACATCGTCACTGTCATAGGCCCCAATCTCATAATCCGGACCTTCATCATTCCATTCTAGATCGGAGGAGGAAGATATGTCATCAAGAGTGATTTTCTTGGACGTCTCTGGGATATCTCTCTTTTCAACAATCGAGATGAGCATCTCTCGGCCATAATCAATGAACTATCGAAGAAGCAATAATAAGAGTTAGAGTAAAATAGCCCGTGTCCCCCTGTGCATGTGTGTGAGCTAAAGTGTGTGCAATAGGTGCTGAAAATACAAAGAAAACATTTGGAAGCGTAATTCAGACTTATGATGATGTCGTGATGTTAAGAAAGTTCTTGATGTTCATTATATTTATCAGGCACTATCCTAACTGTCCAGTAGGTTGGAGATTGTGTTAAGAATTGAATGAGCTAGTTGAGTAAGTTTTTAAGCAATAAGTGGGATTGTGATCTCCGGTTCGGTTTGGATATGCACTTTGGATCGGATCGGAGAATATGACTCCACTCGGCTGAGTATAAGTATTGGTGCCCAAGACTAAAATCAGGTCGGTTGGGAGGAAAACTTCTTGACGGATCGGATCGGATCAGGTAGACGTCCCCTTGTTTCTATTTTTGTTTCAACTCTCGGTCCGATCCGATAAGGCTAGTCTTGCCCCCCTCCTTGTTTTCAAATCCGACACGATCCGACCGAGTAAGCACAGCTCCTATCTATGACTCCTTGCTCCGACCCGATCCGATCTTGTGAACTTTCCATCCTCTTTTTCTTCTCCATCATCCACGCTCCACCACCCAAACCGATACCATGTTCTCTTCTTCTTTTTCTTCTCCTCTAAGTCTAAACTCAATTCCGTGTCAACGGTCCCAATCGAGACCAAGTTCTTATTTTTTGTTTAAACCTCCTACAGCGAATCCTAGTTCCATCCTCCCAACGCCTCGAAGTGGCAGTTGAGCCACCAACGATGAGAGTGAAGGAGGAGGAGGTCGCGATAACGAATCCGAACAAAAAACCATGACCAAATCGGTAAAAACAACCATAAATCCTAATCGAAATTGATTTTACCAAGGAAATCAAGTTTAAAACTCACTTACGAGTATGGTTTGATGATTTAAAAGAAGAGTTTTCGAGTTTTTTGAAAGATAGGGTTTCAGTTTGGAATTGTTTGGGCGAAAGAGGAGAAAGGAAGAAGAAGAAAGGATTTGATTTATATATAAGAGGTAAAGTAGACCCCTCATATTCCTATTTTTTCTCACCCGCTCGGACCGGAACGGAGATCCAATGGCGTAACATGGCCCACCGGCCCAATGCCTGGAAATGATATTGACGAAAGCTCCTTGGGTCGGAATCTGAACCGGATAGAAATCCATGCATTTATTTAACATTTGAATTGAATTCGAAGATGAAATAAAACAAAGAAAAAGGGTACCTGAGAGAATCACTGAATGTGGGGAATAGTTCCAAGACTTGTTCAAAAATGAGGAAAATGGATCAGGTATTTTACGACATATATATAGGCGATAAGAGACGTGGTTTCATAAAGCAACGCATCTTCACCAACGAGTAGAAACGACTTTCGACGATTTAATTTCCAAGAGGTACTGCGCAGATGACATCAAAGCATGCTCCGTCTCTAACAGAAGCATCCTTTGAGGGGGCAAAATGTTAGCCTACTTTGTGAACTAGGCTACACAAAGTCAAGATGTCAGAATATTGAAGAACATTCCCTCCTCATGAACATCGGATCGGATCGGATGGCAACAGGCAAACCAGGTTGGAACGGAGAAGAGCAAGTATAGAAGGACTCGAGGTTGCTATAGACCGGACCAGATCGGATGACCCGATCCGAACCCCCTCTGCTAACCGCTCCGAACCGAACCTAATGAATCCTGCTGCTTCCTCCGACTAACTCCTGAATATTCGGGAGAGTTACAACCATATCCTACCCACGTTGGCCACTAACCTGGAGCGCTGTCAACACCAAAACTCGTCTAAGGCCGAAAGTGAAGGAATGATCGCCACGTAGCTCCGATCCGACCCGATTTCTGGAGGAATTTCTGCCTATAAATAGACCCCCAAGGGTCATTTGAAGGGATCTTTTTTTGGCACTTTGAGAGTTTACATATCTTTGAGAATCGAATTCCAGCACTCCCAAACAATCCAAACTACCATTCTAAGTATATTTTTGAGCTTATTATATGAATATGTATGATAACCGAGTGAGGTTGAGTGTGAAACTTCTTGTATTCTCATTATAATCATCAAGCAAAGTGATATAAAGTGCACATAGGCATTTTTACGCCGAACCACTATAAATCTCGTGTCTTTTTTTCTGTTTTTGATTTTATTTCGTTACAGTTCTAGTCAATTTGGGTGTTAGAACAACTTTTTGGTCTAACACACGCCCTGCTTGAGTGTTCGTCTTTTTTGTTCTATTTTCTTGACATTGTGATTTGCACAAGATGTCTAAAAGAACCTAAGGAAGTTCAAGCGAAGATGCAACTCGTAAGCACTGCAGATTAGAAAAGCTCCCAATGTCCGAAGAGGAGGTCGTTCCTAGTTTGGCCGAGCTTAAAGCCATTATAGACAAGCCTGCCTATGCCTCTAAACCACATACATCTGAGCTTGCTGAACGCTTTGAGGGTGGTATCTTCAGGGAGTTGCCTTCAATCAGTCTGACCTAGACATACATCCATCTGATAACCACTCGGTGGCCGAGGATTTAGACATCCTGCGGAATCACGTATTGGAGCAACTTGACACGATCAGGACTTGGTCAGACAAGCGCCTCGGTGAGATATGTCAGTATTATGCCCGCAAACTAGGAGCCTAGAACAACTTTGCTTGCGAGTTTCAAAGGCTGAATAGGGAAAACATCGAGGTCATCACCGCTTGGGAGAAGGACAAGGCCATGCTTATTAAGGCTCTTAAGTCTCAGGACGAGCTCATTGCTGAACTATCTAGTCCTGAAGGCAAGGCAACGACGGTTGGTACTCCTCCTCCTACTCAAGGTGGGGATTGAAAGGCGGTGGATCTCTTATTTATCTTTTGTTATCTTCCTTCGACGTATTTATACTTTAGACCGGTGGTATATGCGAGTGTCGGTCCTCGCTTAATACACTTATGATGTTTTGCGTCCAATGTTTACGTCTTGGACTTGTGATGTGATGATGGACATGTTTGATCTCTCGTCCGACTTGCTTGGCGGACGATTTAACCTTGGTTGTGTACGTTGTGGGTGTGTGTAGGTAATGAACATGTTAGAACGGAGTTATGCTTTGCTTCCATAATTTCAGCTTTGCTTTACTTCTTTTCCTTTGTGTTTCATGCCTGTTTCACATTTGGTTTTAATGTTTTGAAAATAAAACATGACGTTTGTACTTAGATTTAAGAAATCGATGATTCCCAATAACCTAGTGAGCCAATTTCTTGTTGGATTTGACAGACAATTTTTTACAAAAGCTTTTTTATTTCGTCGTTTGTTGAGTTTGAAAGACTCAGTCTATGATCGAATGCTTTTGAGTGTCTTTTAGATCCGTTGTTCGTTGAGTTTGAATAATTCAAACGCTTGTTAAACTTGTCGGATGCCTCCGAAAAGGACTTTGGGTCCGTTAGTAACTGGGTTTTGAAGACCCAGAATCAATAGCTGGATTTGGAAGATCCAGCATCTGGATGGATGCCTCCGAAAAGGTCTTAGAAAACCATGTGTTTATGTCACAATCCAGCCATTTCGTAATGGCATCGACGATGAACCGGGCGCCCCTCGGGGAGGTCTTTTGTTTTAGAAGCCCGGTGTTTGTGTCGCAATCCAGCCATGTCGTAATGGCATCGGCGATGAACCGGGCGCCCCTCGGGGAGGTCTTTTGTTTTAGAAGCCCGGTGTTTGTGTCGCAATCCAGCCATTTCGTAATGGCATCGGCGATGAACCGGGTGCCCCTCGGGGAGGTCTTTTGTTTTAGAAGCCCGATGTTTGTGTCGCGATCCAGCCATCTTGTAATGGCATCGGCGATGAACCGGGTGCCCCTAGGGGAGGTCTTCTGTTTTAGAAGCCCGATGTTTGTGTCACAATCCAGCCATTTCGTAATGGCATCGGCGATGAACCGGGTGCCCCTCGGGGAGGTCTTTTGTTTTAGAAACCTAAGATTAAAATCGATGTTAACAGTTTGACATAAGAATGTGCATGTGTACGATTTTAGATAGGTAAAGTAGATCCTTTCAATAATTTGTACAAACTTTGCATGAAATTCATAATGCGTGATGTATTCACAAATCATGATATATGTATGGTATGAAGTATGCGAAAGAGATTTTAAGCAAAGTAACGGCGAAGGTGGATGCTATTCCATGCTCGTGGGAGTATGATTCCATCTGTCATTTTGAGCTCAAAAGTGCCATCCGCAAATTTTTGGCTTATCATGTGTGGCCCTTCCCAATTGGGTCCAAGTACCCCGGTTCCTATTATAATTTTCTTCAGAACGAGGTCCTCGATTTGAAAAGTTCTTTGCTTGACCTTTGCGTTGAAATATCTGGCTACTTTTCGTTGATGGGCTGCTATTTTAAGCTCCGCTTCTTTTCGCTTTTCCTCGAGTAAATCAAGCGCTTCTAATTGCAGTTTTTCGTTCTCCTTCTGATTAAAATGGATTCTACGGCGAGTTGGCACTTCTAATTCCACTGGAATCATCGCTTTTGAACCGAATGCAAGTGAGAATGGGGTGTGCCCCGTAGCGGTTTTACGTGTTGTCCGATATGCCCATATTGCAAGGGGAAGTTCCTCGACCCAATTGCCTTTGTCTTTTTCAAGACGCTTCTTGATGGTTGACTTTATTATTTTGTTGACGGCTTCCACTTGCCCGTTTGCTTGTGGATGGGCCACAGCTGCGAAACTTTTCTTGATCTTATATTTTGCACAGAAGTTTAGGAATTCATTGCTTTCAAACTGGGTTCCATTATTGGTAATGATCTTCTGTGGTACTCCAAACCTGCAAATGATGTTTTTCAAAACAAAACTAATTACTTTCTTTGATGTGATAGTAGCCAAAGGTTCTGCTTCAACCCATTTGGTAAAGTAGTCAACCGCTACTATGGCGTGTCTCATATTTGCTTTTGCGGTGGGTAATATCCCAATTAGGTCTATGCCCCAGACAGCGAATGGCCATGGACTGACCGTTTGAGTTAATTCTGTGGGAGGTGCCCTCAGGATCTTAGCGAATCTCCGGCACCTGTCACACTTCTTTGCATAGGTCATGGCGTCTAAGTTTATATCGGGCCAGAAATAGCCATATCGGAAAACCTTTTTTGCCAATGTCTGACCGCCAGTTTGTCCTCCACATTCTCCCCATCGTGTAATTCTGCCAAAATTGCTTTAGATTCTTCCTTAGAGACGCATCGCAATAATGGCGTGGAAAATCCTCTTCTGTATAGTTTTCCGTCTTGAACTAGATACAGAGGGGCTTCACGCAATATTTTTCTTTTCTTTTTTCGCTCTTCTGGAAGTGTTCCATTGAGGATATATTCTTTGATCGGTGTCATCCATGAAGTGGGTTCTTTGATGATCTCCATTATCCAGTCAACACTTGCTTCTTGAATGGTTGGGGTAGAAAGGACTTCAATGGGGATCAGACCCAACAATTGAGCATCCGATGAACTGACATACTTGGCGAGGGAGTCTGCCTTTGAATTTTGTTCTCTAGGGATGTGAGATATAACATAGTGGTCAAGGTTGTTTAGAAGTTCCATGGCTTTGTTTAGATAAGAAGGGAGGTTCCCCGTTTTAGTTCGGAATTCTTCACGCACTTGACCTACTACCAGCTGAGAGTCACTGAAAATCTGCAAAGACCTTATGTTCAGCTCTTTTGCCAGCTTCAACCCTATTATCAGTGCTTCAAATTCAGCCTCGTTATTGGTTGAGAGAAACTCCAGTCTCAAGGCATAACATAAAGAGTGACCTTCTGGGGTCTCTAGGACAATTCCAGCCCCTGAACAATAGTCATTTCTAGATCCATCGCAGTACAGCTTCCGGTTAGTCTTTGCTTCTTCTGGTTGCTCAACTTCTTCCCCTCTATCTGTAAACTCAGCGATAAAATCTGCTAAAGCTTGTCCATTAATGGCTCTTCTAGGATGGTAAGTGATGTCGTATTGACTCAGCTCAATATTCCATTTGAGCAACCTTCCTGAAGTCTCTGGGCGAAGAAGGACTTGCCTTAATGGTTGATCGGTCAGAACTTTGATGGGATGAGATTGGAAATATGGTCTCAATTTCTTTGATGCTACGAGGAGGCAATACGCGGGCTTCTGTAGTTTAGGGTAATTCAGTTCTGCTCCAGCAAGTCTCTTACTAACATGATATACCGGCAATTGCACTCCAGGCTCTTCCCTGATTAGTGCAGCACTTAAAGCGTGTGATGAAACTTCCAGATACAGAAATAGTTCTTCTCCATCTTTCGGTTTTGATAACATTGGCGGTGATTCCATGTGTCTAATTACTTCCTCAATGGCCTCCTGGCATTCCGAGGTCCATTGGAAACTTTTCCTCTCTTTCCTTAAGGCATCAAAGAGCGGAATACATCGATCGGTCGCTTTGGAAACAAACCTATTCAATGCCGCTATCTTTCCGTTTAGGCTTTGGAGTTCCTTTTTCGTCCTCATGGCCAGCATTTTCTTTAGAGCGGCAATCTGGGAGGGGTTTGCTTCTATGCCCCTAGCGTTGACGATAAACCCGAGAAATTTGCCTGAAGAGACTCCGAACGAGCTCTTTAATGGATTCAGCTTCATCCCAAATTTCCTAAGTATGTGAAACATTTCCGCCAGATCCTCAATGTGATTTTCGACTTTCTTTGACTTGACTAGCATATCATCTACATATACTTCCATTGTCCTTCTAATTTGATATTTAAACATGGAGTTTACGAGACGTTGGTAGGTTGCCCCTGCATTTTTCAGTCCGAACGGCATGACTTTATAGCAGTATAGACCTCTATCCGTTATGAAACTTGTATTCTCCTCGTCCGGTTTGTGCATCATAATTTGGTTATATCCAGAATATGCGTCCATAAAAGATAGCAAATCGTGTCCTGCCGTTGCATCTACGAGTTGGTCGATTCGGGGTAGAGGAAAACTGTCCTTTGGGCATGCTTTATTAAGGTCTGAGTAATCTATACACACCCTCCACTTTCCATTGGACTTCTTGACAGGAACAGGATTTGAGACCCAATCTGGGTATGTAGATCCACGTACGAAATTGTTCTCGAGTAATCTATTTACTTCTTCTTTTAGGGCCTCAGATCTTTCAAAACCTTGCATATGTCTTTTTTGTTTTAACGGGGTCAACTTTGGATTTATATTTAACTTGTGAACGATTACATTTGATGGGATCCCACTCATATCTGAGTGTGTCCAGGCAAATACATCTAAATTTCCTTTTAAAAACAAAATCAATTCCCTCTGTAGCTTCATGCCTAGTTGAGATCCTATCTTTAGGACTTGGTTACGGTCTTTGTCGGATATTGGAATAGGGATAGTATCTTTGGCCGGCACTGCTGTATTCCCCCCCATACTGCTCTTCCTTGGATCAATTGCTTTCCATGTGCCACTGTGCTCGCCAGTATGGGGGTTTTGCTTTAGTTGCTACAAGGGGGGTTCTCGGATATGGAGCGGCAGCTCCACATCCTTCTTCAGTTCCTTCTTCCTTGCCTCCGCTAGCTCGAGCAAATAGCATTCCCTAGCTGCTTGTTGGTCTCCCATTACTGTGTCCACTCCGCCTTCCGTCGGGAATTTCATAGTGAGGCACCAAAGGGCCATAGTGATTCTGAATGGCACGAGAGTTGGTCTTCCTAAGAAGGCATTGTAAGCGGAGGGTTCGTCGATTATTACAAAGTCTTGTGCTAGTGCGGCTTTCTGTTCCCCTTCTCCGAGCTCCACTAATAGGCTAATAACGCCAATTGGCTGGACAGCTTGACCCATGAATCCGTGGACCTTGTTTTGACAAGCCCTTACATCATCCATGGAAAGCTTCATCCTCTGGAATGCACTGAAGAAGAGGAAATTAACTGATGCCCCACTATCGATTAACACCCTTTTTACCATGGCCGGGCCCAAACCAATGGTTACCACCATTGGATCCTCCGTAGGTGTTACTATTATGGTTGGTTCTTCATCTTTGAATGTGATATCATCTCGCTAAATTCTTGGTATTTTAGCTAATAAAACCTCATTCATGATCATGAGCTCCCCTTTCTTTAAGAAGTCTTTGACTTCATGAGCATACTTCACCATATTTCCCCAGCTTTTTCCAAACGGGTATGGGCCTCCTGAAATGGTGTTTATCATCATCCTTGGTATAGCGGCGACTAAAACGTTATCATTCGGACTAGGCTGCCCTGCGGAGGTCCCTTGATCTTGGGTTTTCTGAGCATTTTGGGAGTTCTTCGTGTATTGCTGAAGTTTGTTTTTTCTTATTAACTCCTCAATTAAGTTTTTCAAATGCCTACATTCGTTCGTGCTATGCCCCGGCTGGTTGTGGAATCGGCAGAACCAACCGGGTTTTATTGCATTATCGGTGGTTCTGAGCTTCCCTGGTTCTGGATATTTCTCAGTGTCTTTGGTTGCGATGTAAATGTTTTCTGTAGTTTCATTAAGTGGAGTCATCTCAAAATTCTTGAAGAAACGAAATCTTTTGTTGTTTCGACCATCCTTCCCTTCACTTCCGCTTTTTTGATTCCCTTCGGCATTTTTCTGTCCTCCCGGGATGTTCATGTCTCTTTCCCCTGATGGCACATCACTCTTGGGAGCTTCCAGGTGTAAGCCGGATCCTCATCTACACCTATGTACTCTTCTGCCTTATCAAATAGTTATTCGAGAGTGGTGGGTTTCTTTTTCTTGATCCATCACCCAAGTTTGGTTTTCTTACTTACACCTCCTTTCAAAGCCATTAAGGCCAAACGAGGTTCATAGTTTCCGACTTCGGCCGCAGTCGTGTTAAAACGGGAAAGGAATGTTTTGATGGACTCTCCTGGTCCTTGCCCCAACTCATTTAGTTCCATTACATCGTGCACCTTAGTTGTTTGTAGCCTGAATTGTTGTCTGAACATTTTGGTCAAAGTGGAAAAGTCATCTAAAGACTTTGGTGGGAGCTATGTGAACCACAGCGAAGTCAATCCCTCCAAGTAAGTGGGGAAGTACAAACATTGGAGCTCATCGGTAGCTCGTGCCCCATCCATATGCTGGTCGTACTTGAATAGGAACACATTGGGGTCACCGGTCCCATTATAAGCTTGCACAATCGGAGGCTTGAATTTATGCGGATATGGCGCCATTTTTATTCCTTCTGTGAACGGGGTTTTTGAAGGGGCAAATCCCTATTCTTTTTCATCATTCACCTTTTTCTCATCCTCACTCATGATTTTTCGGATCATATCGGTTATATGCTCTTCCTCATTGAGCCTGCCCACGGGGCGGATGCCTTCATCTTTACCGGATGTTCGCCTAAGCGAACGGTCGCGATTTAGATTTCGGAGTCCTGGACCTCCTACATGAGGAAGTGCCCCTTTGGTGGAGCCAAGCGCTTGTTGAGGAATTGCTGCTTTTTCAGAGTGGTTATGGTTAGGTGGCTCCATATCCTTATGACCGGGATCTACGACTTCCTGGACAGAGTCCCCTCGATTCAGGATCGTGGAAGAAGATCCAGTGTCTTCTGTTCGAGCGTCCATAGCAGCTTTGGGACGTGATGCATTCATGGTGACTTTAGCCGTTGCGGCTTGCATAGCGAACATGGTTTCAAGCTTTTTCAGCACGGCTTCATTTGTAATATCCATTCGACTTATCAAACCCGCCGCCATTTCATCTAGTTCCTTCATCGTTATAGCGGTTCTGGCTTTAGAACTCTCGCCAACTTCAAACTGGGGCATGAGCGGAGTATTTTCCATGTTAGTGATATTATCAGCATTTTCGATGCTTTTACTTGTAGTTTTCTTCGACGGTCTACCTGGCTTGCCCATGATGAGTATTTCGACTTGGACAAATTAGATGATCGGGTGATAATTAATATTCCAATGCAAGGCTTCCTACTTTGAGAGAGAGTGAGAAGCGGATTTGCAATCGGGCCCCACGGTGGGCGCCAAATGTTTGCTCCAAAAATGGGCAAACACCAAAAGTGTAAGACTTAGATCTCACAAAAATGAAATGATGGAGCCACAAAACAATTGCAATATAAGTAGAGGACACGAAAGTTATAGTGGTTCAATCCACTGAGGATTTACGTCCACTTTCATGAAGAAGTTCATTATTAATATGATGATTACAAGATCATACTCTCTCTTACAACATTGACACTCTCTCACATACACAACTCATATTCAAACTCTTGGAAGTGATGAAGGAGCGTGTAGATCCGAGACATTTGGTAGAAAATGATGGAGAATTGGTAGGATTCCTTTCTAAATGCAAGCTCTTCCAATTAACTTTCAACTCGCATGATCTCTTGATGCTATTGATGGAGATTGAGATCCATGGATTGATTTTCCCTTTTTGTACTTGGATGAATGTTGAAGTAATGGTTGAAGAATATTTTTGACAGCACTTCGTGGCCTTGAGATTCGATCCCCCTAAATGAAGAAGTGTGGGGGGTATTTATAGAGGATTTCTAGACCAGGTGGCCGTTTCGTAATTATCTGAAAATTGCGCCATGACTCATGTCGCCGCCGACATGACTTGGTCCTTGGTCACAATTCATGTCGCTAACGACATAGATTATGTCGCATGGCGGGTTGATTTTTGGAATCTCGAGTTTATGACACGACCCGACTGTTCTTAATATGACGTATGTCTTTTCGACTTTGGTTGTTGACGACCTGATAAAAGTCGGATACGATATGGCTTGCTACGATGTGTTTTATCTCGTTTGGACGGTCCGATACCTTATATCACTTATGACATTGCGCAATGAACATCCTATGTCGCTCTCGTCATAGCGCAATGATCAACATAGCTTGTTGTCGTGTCGTCAAACCTGTCTAGCGTCATATATGAAACCGCCATGACCCCACTTCGACTCATTAGGTTCGGAACGACTTGAAATCATGCGACATGGTCGTATGTTTGAACTTTCTTTCTCTCGACATGATCCTCAACGACTTGGTTAATCCGACATGATTTTGGCCTTCATTTTTATATGTTAACATATATATAATATTTAATTATTCTCCATAAAGTTTCCATTTCATACGAACCCTAAATCGAACCCACCGACTGTCGTCCCTAGCGTAATACCCCCATTCCGAACACAATGGGATATGTCCCGTTAGCCAATTCTATCGTTTCAATCTGTTTTGCTTTAAATTAAATTATAAATCATTATATATTTATTTTAAACGTACATCTTAATTTACCGGGGTCACATACTAACTCTAAAAATTCTAGAAAAATTATTTATAGCTTGGTATTGACGATACGGTCCTAAAAAAATTGATTTCATCTAATTCTGAGACCGTTTGAAAAATGGTCATTTTCCAGTCGATTAAATTCAACTGAAATTGTGAAAACACGTTTTCTTTTGCCATGCTCACATATTGACTCAGAAAATTATAAATTTTGAAACCTAGCAATAATTTGACGTCCAGGATCCAACAAAAGTGGTTTCGTCGAAAACTGAGGTCGTTTGCAAAACTGCTTTTTTCAAGGCCTTTATATATACTAAAATATATATAAATTCTACAGCGACTTTTTTGAATTTTCAACTAGACATATCTTACATTCTATAAAGTGAAATCTCAGTTTCTCTGTTTCGTTAGAAAGATATGATTAAACAGATTCAAATATTTCTTGTTTCGCTCAGTTCTGACTTATATTGAATCTGTATATTCATTTGAAATTCGAAATCAAATTTTCGAACTGCCGCGTCATTTCAGGCCCGTTATATAATTAAAATAAATTTATTCGTTTTAACTCCGTCGAAAATAAATTTTTCATCGTTATTATTTAAAATATTCATTTTAAATAATCAAAATTCATTTAAATCGCCAAAATAAAATTTTTAAATTGGCTCAGATTTTCCGGGTTGTTACATTCTCCCCCACTTAAAATCTTTTCGTCCTCGAAAAGGAACGAAGCTGAAAGTTGTTTTCTTATCAACTTAACTTTCGTTATTTTAATTATGGCTTAAGTTTTTCAACTTTTCGGTTTCTAAAACATTTTCAAATTTTTCAAAAATTTGGCTAACACCCTAAATTTTCGAAAAATTTCTCCATAACCTCCCCTGCACCGGGAGCATCGGGAAAATCCCCAAACCGCCACATAGGCCCTCAGATCTCAAAAAGAAAAAGAAACAGCCAAGCGGCTATCCATTCGGCTCATAAAATCATCAAAAACGCCAAGAAATACAATAAACATGTACCTATTTGTAGGGCAAACAATTTTATTCCTCTTCTCTAGCCTCGTGCTATGACCTGTTCAATGTATACACATGTACATATATGCAAATGCAATAAATTTTCAACTCAGTTCAATATTTGGTACAATTTGGCTTAAAGGTTCAAAATTTTAAATAAATCAAACCAACAATCAAACAACACAATCAGCAATCAGTTAGTTGATTAACGTTTCAAATTCATAATTTTTATATAGTCCAAAATCCAATTTTTGATGCCAAGTCACACAATAAGCCCTATCTAGTTTTGGTTCTCACACCAGCCAAATGGAAATATATAGAAATTGCACTTTCGAAACTCGAACAATAAACACTGATGATGAGATCTCAATCATCAATATCATCTCCGGGCAACTAGAGTGTGATTCTATATCTATCCAGTATATTAAAACTTCGAATATACGTTCATGACGCGTATACACAAAATCTTTATATACTTGATTGTCCACATTCAATACAAATAAAATATTCAAATACGTATAATTGAATTTAATTTTCGAAACAAAATTTGTTTTAAACTTTATTTATTTATTTATTTAAAATTTCACTCTTTTCACTCGTTCTAGGATACTACTGATCGTATCTCTAACGAGTAATTCTTATTGGATATTACTAATCCAATCTCTGATGAATTCTTTCATTCGGTTCTAATATGTCTTGTTCTTGAGCTTTGTAAACCAAAGCTCTGATACAACTGTAGAAACCCGTAACTTCCACGGTAAGGAAAAGAACGGATTACCTGAGAACACGACAAATAAGAACGCAAACAGAAGAACATTTCATTGTCTGTTACAACAATTCACATCAGAGTACAAGAATATACAGAGTATGAACAAATAATTTACATTTGACAAATATCAGAGATTCAAATACATTCAGCGGAAAATAATACGAAGTACAACTGAAAGAGATACACTGTAACACCCCACACCCGCTACGGCCACTCACTAAGGGAATGCCATAACATCGGTGGAGTATTTTAAGTGAATATAGAACAGAAAAATTACAACAAGACAGATATAAGTAATACTTGAGAATTTAAAACATCATTTCATTCCAGCGGAAAGTAAAACATGTTTGGTTACACCAAAACCATAAATAAGAGTCAAGTACATAATATCCATCCTGATAAAAACAAAAGTACATAATCCCACTACATAACCTAATAGCCATAATAGAAAAGATAAACTGAGCTTTATATCCACGGTCCAAGCTCCAAGAGATAGATAAAGCAGTCTGATCCAAGCCCACTAGTGCTAGGCCCACTCTGAAAACCTGAGGGTTAGGAAAAAGATAAAGAAACAACGGGGTCAGACATAAGTCTGAGTGAGTCCTACAACCCTAACAATACAATCCTTAAAGTAATTAGGGTATGATATAAACAAGGTACGGTACCTCTGGGGATAATGGCTACACTAAGTAGCCCACTAAACACAGGATGTACTAAGATAACCGAAAAGACGCATTTATCCACCCAAGGATAATTACTAGATTGCACCACCCCAGATCTACCCACCCAAGGGTAATTCCTACACTGCACCACACCAGTTCTACCCACCCAAGGGTAATTCCTACTTAAAGGTTGATCCCAATAAGTGTACTTAGTAATTTTACCTAGTAGTTTCGTGTACACCTAGCTGACTACATAGGTGCCGTCTGCCCCTATCTCCACTAGGTGTACCCACTACTCCCAAGCGATCGGCTCCCTACCGTAGATACCCATGCTGGCCCCACAGTGGGGTGTATCACTCCCCAAAGTGGCAACCCGATAATCAATGGTGCACGGCTTATACCTACACGATGCAACAACGTCTTACCTACCAGCCCGGGTCCACACACGCATATGAAACCCGTTGGACTCGCGTTGCCACCGCTACCCCGTTTTGGCCTCTTATAGTCAAGCCCAATATGCGTGTCCCGTCCTCGACTTGGGTCGAGCCCACAAAGATACGTTTGGGATATTGGTTGAAATGGGCCCCCACAAGCTACCCACCTAAGCTTGTCATTTCTAGTGAATCCCACTTAACCCTTTAACCATGTCCACTTACATGTTATAAATTTTGGTTAAGTCTTTTAATTATATTTTAATTGCCACTCAAGGCCCCCACAAGCTACTGCTTAAGCTTGTCATTTAATTATATTTCAATTGCCACCTAAGGCCCCCACAAGCTACTACTTAAGCTTGTCATTTAATTATTTTTCAATTGCCACTTAAGGCCCCCACAAGCTACTACTTAAGCTTGTCATTTAATTATTTTTCAATTGCCACTTAAGGCACCCACTAGATTTCCGTATGCCACCCAAGGCACTTACTTGATTCCCTCATGCCACCCAAGGCACTTACTTAATTCCCACATGCCACCCAAGGCACTTACTTAACCCTTTAATCATGTTTAATTACATGTTCCACTTTGGTTAAGTATTCTAATCGTATTTCCTATTGCCACCCAAGGCAATCCCACTAGTTTCCTTATGCCACCCAAGGCACTTACTTAACCCTTTAATCATGTTTAATTACATGTTCCCCTTTGGTTAAGTATTCTATTCGTATTTTCTATTGCCACCCAAGGCAACCCACTAGATTCCACATGCCACCCAAGGCAACCACTAAATTTCCACATGCCACCCAAGGCACCCACTTAACCCCTCATGTCCCACCACATGCTAATATAGTTAAGTGTTCCTTAATTAATTAAGACCGTGATCTCCCCTAAAGACCTCCCACATTAGACTGGCTGTTATGACTGCCTGGTTAAGCCGGTAGGGTCCGGGCAGTCTTACGTCATAACAGAGTCTAACCTCGTGTCTTTACTTTAATCACGTATTTAATTTATGCCTAAGACCTCTCACATTGGGCCAATCATTTGTAGCCGCTGGATTTGCCGGTTGGTTCCGGACAGTCTTACGCTACAAAAGGGTCCAACCTCGTGTCTTAGTCGATTAATTACACCTAATTAATCACCCCCATAATTAATTATCCCTAATTAATTACACATTTTTCATAACATGGGTAGACCTAACTCAATAGGTAAATTCCCATGGGGTAGACCTAACTCAATAGGTAAATTCCCACTTATGTTAATTTATTTTTATGGTATGCTTAATCATACCCAATCATACTTTTATTAACATATTTATTCACCCCATCGTTACCCACGTAAATCGTTCTCTTTTCATGACATAATAAAGGAAAGATCCATCACAAATATCATGGGTTTACCCAAATCTTTAGCATATATCTTTGTCATGGGTTAAGAGGATGTCAACTTGCATATATGAGCATATATTAACCCAACTACAATTTACCCAAACATGCATATCATCATACACATATCTTGCATAACATGTTGAACTTGCATATAAGCATTCTCATAACTTGCATAACATGTTAAACATGCATTTAAGCATACACCTAACTTGCATAAGCATTCTCATACTTGCATAAGCATGCATAACTTGCATATCATGTTAAACTTGCATTTAAGCATATACATAACTTGCATAGCATGTTGAACTTGCATATATGACTCGCATCTTAAAGGAGGGTAAACATGCATATATATATATATATATATATATATATATTCATAGCATATAAAGGTGCCATCTTATATATGTATGCCTCACATTTCAAATGGGTAAACTTGCATGTCATGATTTATGCATAATACCAAACACTTAGCATGCATATAACCACCTACTTAGCATGCATACAATCAAATACTTAGCATGCATAAAATCAAATACTTAGCATGCATAACACCAAATACCTAACATGCATAAAACCACATGCATAACTTGCATAGCATGTTACATATAACTTGCATATACTCTCACATATAGTTTGCATAACATGTTACATATGCATAAATGGTCAACATCGTGTTTTGCATCATAAAACATGGCATTAAACTTGCATATAGTATAAAACTTGCAAATCACATATCATACAAACTTGCATAAACACATTTATCCACAAACATAGCCATGTCTTATCACATCCTACCATAATCAATTTAACAATTGATTATTAAAGCTATAGGAACTCACCAAAACCAAGATTAGCAAACTTATGAAGTAAAACTAGTTGCCAAATATGAAGAAGAAGATGATTAGAGGTTGATTAGCTTGCAACTCTCTTCATTGATTTGTGGAGGCCATGATCAAGTTTCATTTTGCCATAGTTTAGTTACAAGATCTAATTATGAATGAATTAGGGTAGGGTTGGGGTCTTATTTATAGGATTAGGTAGTGTTTTAGGCCCTTAGATTAACCCTAGGTTAGATTAGGACCCTTAGATTTCGGAAATCTCTAGAACCAGCTCTCCAAGACAGCCTAAAGCCCAACCTGGTGCACCCAGGTTCACTGGACGCCACGCCCCTGTCGACAGGCAAGTCGACATGCAAGTCGACACCCCTATCGACAACCCTGTCGACATGGTCAGGGCGGGAATTTTCCCGCCTGACCCCACCTGTTCCAATTTAAAATCTGAACTTTAAATTTTAAATCCGTTTTTAACTTTGAATTTTCTGCAAACTTCATCGGGCCATAACTGGGCCATATGGACTCCGATTTTCGAAAACTCGGACTCTATTTTGCGTATTTTTCCGAGACGAACGCAATGACGCAGCCCGTTTCCCCCAATTCCCACGTCTGAGATTATTTATTCTGTAATTAGTGAATTTTAGCATTAACTAAAATTCGGGGTGTTACATTCTCCCCTCCTTAAAGGATTTCGTCCCCGAAATCTCTAAGCTAAGGAGAATGCATATCCTACCATCCAAACAACCATCTACTCAATCCATCAAACACGGGCATCCATTGTCCTTAAAACAATTTCTAATGATGTATGAGCATATGCAAAAAGTGTGTGTATATGTTCCCTATCTAATGTATGAACATATGCAAACCATGATAGTGCCATGCATCCATTATGTATGCGAGAGAACCCTATCGACACATACAATATCTACATGAGTGCACAATCATTCACCAAAATGCATCATCCATATGATAACACAATCATTATACATCCATTAACATAGCTACCTACACACATAAATATGCAATATGCAATATGAAGTGACTGAGCCGATCTAGTGCCTAAAGTGTGTATATATGCATCCACGAGCAACTACTAGCAAACACTTGCATCCACGTGCATCCATCATACATAACATGTCTCAAACACATGTTTCAACCATAGGTTTACCCTATCTAACGGTCAAAGGTGCTAATGAGAGGACATACTAAGGATAAGATAAGCACAAGATATGCGATGAAGGAGAAGCAAAAGGACATACCTTCCGAAAGAAAAGGGTACCTCGAACGCATCTTCGCTTCCGTCTCCCAGGTAGCGTTGCTCTCTTCATCTTCCCTTTGTACTTTGACTAGTTGAACCTCTCTGCTTCTCAGCTTCCAAATCTCTGACCCAAGGATGCAAGTAGGAGCTCGTCGAATAATCGCATCACACTCTACTTCCACTTCTCTAAGCAAACTCGGCTCTACCACCTCTGCGGTCTCATGTAGGCACTTCCTCCTATGGAATACATCATGTACACCACTAAGTCTGTCGGGCAACTCCATCAATGGAAGATGCTCCCCCCATGTACCTCCAAAATCCAAGATACATAGCCTCAAAAGGTCTTCTAAAATATGACTCACCCTCTCGGTCTAGCCGTCCGTCTGAGGGTGATATGCGGTACCCAAACACAACTGAGTCCCTACCGCCTCTTGCAAACTTTTCCAAAATTTCTCTAGTGAAGATAGGATCTCGATCGCTACCTATACTAGAAGGTACACCATGCAATCTAATAATCTCCCGAATGTAAACTGAAGCTAGCTATGCAGCAGTCCTCTTACTCTTCACGGGTATAAAATGGGTATTCTTAGTAAGTCTGTCTACCACACCCCAAATTCCCGTATTACCCTCCCTCGATCTCGGTAATCCATCGACAAAACCCATCGAGACACTATCCCACTTCCATAGCGGAACTTCCAATGGGTGAAGCAACCCACTGGGTTTCTTCTGCTCTGCTTCCATTTGCTAGCTCACCAAGCATCTAGCGACATACTCGGCCGCGTCTTTCTTTATACCGGCCCAAAAGAAAACTCGCTTTACGTCTTGGTACATCTTGTCCCCACCGGGATGAATGGTCATCTTCGACCGATGTGCATCATCAAGTATAGCCTTCCTCAAACCCTCGTCTTGCGGTACACAAAGTCTACCGTCTCTACGCAACCACCCCTTACCATCTAGGGTGTACCTACTCAAATGGCTGGACGACTCCCCCCCCTCATGAGCTTCTTTACTAACTCAACCAATTGTGGGTCGTCCCGCTGTGCTCCGTCAATACGCCCCAAAAGAGTAGGCCTAACCTCCAAGGAGGCTAGCAAACCGGGTACAAAGTCAACGGAAGGTCTAAAGTCAAACATAGAAATAAACTCTAGCTCCGTCGTTCAACGAACCACAAACTCGAGGACAACCTTTTTCTACTTAAGGCATCCGCTACCATGTTACCCTTGCCGTGGGTATACGCTATCTCAACCTCATAGGTTGCTAAGAATCCCATCAAAAATCATCACAACTATCCATCTCTCACGTAGACCACCTTAGTCGAACTCGACATCCCCCAAATGCAAGCCCCAAAGGCCTAAACCAATATCAGACAAACTCCCAAGGGATATCTCCTTCGAGTTCAGGCGACCTACGTGAGATGATACTAGTAAAAATGGCTAATCAATTAAGCCCTTGACCAACTTTGGATGTCCTCGCCAGTCTCGCTCCAAAACCACCGTTTTCCCTTAACTGGCTTTACTCATCCTATTGAGCACATATGAAAACTTATTTCGCTCCTAGAAAAGACCAAGATGTCATTTACAAAGACCATCATGAACTTATTTAGGTACTCCCTGAACACCCTTCTCATCATATGCGGGGGCGTTCGTCAAACCAAATGGCATCTCCAGCCACTCATAAAAACCATCCGGAGTCCCAAAGGTAGTCTTCTCTATACTATCCTCAGCCACTTTCAACTGTCGAAACCTCGTGGCTAAGTCCAACTGCGAAAATACTGAGGCGCCCACTAACTGATCAAAGAGATCATCAATCCTCGACAATGGGTGTCTATTCTTCTTTGTGAGTTTATTTAGCTCTCTTTAGCGTACACAAAGTCTGAGGGACCCATCCGCCTTCGTGACAAAAACTACTAGAGCACCCCACTCCGATATATTTCGTCTTACGAACCCCTTCTCAAGCAAATTGCCTACTTACTTATGGAGTTCCCTCCTCTCACGAGGAGCCATGTGACACACTGGCCAAGATACTGGTTTAGCATTATCCACCAGATATATTCGGAAGTCAATCTCCCGCTGCGGAGGTAAGCCCTTCACCTCCTCACACACATCCGAGTATTCCCGGACCGCTCTAACAGATCGCAAACTCTAGACCGACGTGTCAAGCGATTCTAGATAACTTAGCATAACAGATTTTATGGGATTACAAGAGATCTCGAGAGTGTTATCCAAGCGGGTCATAAGCCTAACAACTCTCCCTTCAAAATCAAGAACGGAACCCCTACTGGATAACCAGCCCATGCCCAAAACTATCCCATAGCCCGTGAAGCCCAAAAAGCATCACCTCTAAACTCAACGCTAAGTATAGAAACTTTCAAACCCAAACACATCATGGAGCCCCAATTGGGTTTGAAACAACTAAGGGATCATCTACCAAACTGGTGTCTAAGTGCAGTGACTCAACTAACAATGATGAGATAAACGAACTCGATGCGTCAGAATCAAATAAGTTCGGATCGGATAATCAAGAAATCCAAATTCCAACCTAGACGGTCCTATCCCCATCTGGTACCCTAGTCGTGAGGGAATACAACCACCCTCCAGGAGATTCTGTACCTTGCCCTTGCCTCTTTGGACAATCCTAATAAGATGTCCTATTCCTCCCAAAAGGATAACTATTCGCCTTCTTCATCCCATTCTCCACTTGTAACCTCCCACCGATGAGGTTTCATTCTTCATTAACCAAACAACTATTTGAGCCTTCCTCCCATCGCCTATCCAATTGATACTTACCAGTCCTCCTCCTTCTTAAACCAACTTCTAATCTGACTATCGTCTTAGTCCCTTGAAGTGGTTTTCCATTCTCACCTACCTTCGAAAGATCATCTATACCCGGAGGGGAAGCTCAAAATCGAGAGAGGAAGAGATTCAAAACGGAGAATTCGAAAGATAAAGATATGGCTATCGGGGATTATGCTTTTCTTTCAAAAACTTTTCTCTTAAAAGACATGTTTTTGAAAATACTCCTTTCCAAAAATATTCTTAGAAAATAGTTTTTCTAAAAATTTTATCTGTTCTGGTAACCTTAAGCTCTGATACCACGTGTAACACCCCACACCCGCTACGGTCACTCACTAAGGGAATGCCATAACATCGGTGGAGTATTTTAAGTGAATATAGAACAAAAAAATTACAACAAGACAGATATAAGTAATACTTGAGAATTTAAAACATCATTTCATTCCAGCGGAAAGTAAAACATGTTTGGTTACACCAAAACCATAAATAAGAGTCAAGTACATAATATCCATCCTGATAAAAACAAAAGTACATAATCCCACTACATAACCTAATAGCCATAATAAAAAAGATAAACTGAGCTTTATATCCACGGTCCAAGCTCCAAGAGATAGATAAAGCAGTCTGATCCAAGCCCACTAGTGCTAGGCCCACTCTAAAAACCTGAGGGTTGGGAAAAAGATAAAGAAACAACGGGGTCAGACATAAGTCTGAGTGAGTCCTACAACCCTAACAATACAATCATTAAAGTAATTAGGGTATGATATAAACAAGGTACGGTACCTCTGGGGATAATGGCTACACTAAGTAGCCCACTAAACACAGGATGTACTAAGATAACCGAAAAGACGCATTTATCCACCCAAGGATAATTACTAGATTGCACCACCCCAGATCTACCCACCCAAGGGTAATTCCTACACTGCACCACACCAGTTCTACCCACCCAAGGGTAATTCCTACTTAAAGGTTGATCCCACTAAGTGTACTTAGTAATTTTACCCAGTAGTTTCGTGTACACCTAGCTGACTACATAGGTGCCGTCTGCCCCTATCTCCACTAGGTGTACCCACTACTCCCAAGCGATCGGCTCCCTACCGTAGATACCCGTGCTGGCCCCACAGTGGGGTGTATCACTCCCCAAAGTGGCAACCCGATAATCAATGGTGCACGGCTTATACCTACACGATGCAACAACGTCTTACCTACCAGCCCGGGTCCACACACGCATATGAAACCCGTTGGACTCGCGTTGCCACCGCTACCCCGTTTTGGCCTCTTATAGTCAAGCCCAATATGCGTGTCCCGTCCTCGACTTGGGTCGAGCCCACAAAGATACGTTTGGGATATTGGTTGAAATGGGCCCCCACAAGCTACCCACCTAAGCTTGTCATTTCTAGTGAATCCCACTTAACCCTTTAACCATGTCCACTTACATGTTATAAATATTGGTTAAGTCTTTTAATTATATTTTAATTGCCACTCAAGGCCCCCACAAGCTACTGCTTAAGCTTGTCATTTAATTATATTTCAATTGCCACCTAAGGCCCCCACAAGCTACTACTTAAGCTTGTCATTTAATTATTTTTCAATTGCCACTTAAGGCTCCCACAAGCTACTACTTAAGCTTGTCATTTAATTATTTTTCAATTGCCACTTAAGGCACCCACTAGATTTCCGTATGCCACCCAAGGCACTTACTTGATTCCCTCATGCCACCCAAGGCACTTACTTAATTCCCACATGCCACCCAAGGCACTTACTTAACCCTTTAATCATGTTTAATTACATGTTCCACTTTGGTTAAGTATTCTAATCGTATTTCCTATTGCCACCCAAGGCAATCCCACTAGTTTCCTTATGCCACCCAAGGCACTTACTTAACCCTTTAATCATGTTTAATTACATGTTCCCCTTTGGTTAAGTATTCTATTCGTATTTTCTATTGCTACCCAAGGCAACCCACTAGATTCCACATGCCACCCAAGGCAACCACTAAATTTCCACATGCCACCCAAGGCACCCACTTAACCCCTCATGTCCCACCACATGCTAATATGGTTAAGTGTTTCTTAATTAATTAAGACCGTGATCTCCCCTAAAGACCTCCCACATTAGACTGGCTGTTATGACTGCCTGGTTAAGCCGGTAGGGTCCGGGCAGTCTTACGTCATAACAGAGTCTAACCTCGTGTCTTTACTTTAATCACGTATTTAATTTATGCCTAAGACCACTCACATTGGGCCAATCATTTGTAGCCGCTGGATTTGCCGGTTGGTTCCGGGCAGTCTTACGCTGCAAAAGGGTCCAACCTCGTGTCTTAGTCGATTAATTACACCTAATTAATCACCCCCATAATTAATTATCCCTAATTAATTACACATTTTTCATAACATGGGTAGACCTAACTCAATAGGTAAATTCCCATGGGGTAGACCTAACTCAATAGGTAAATTCCCACTTATGTTAATTTATTTTTATGGTATGCTTAATCATACCCAATCATACTTTTATTAACATATTTATTCACCCCATCGTTACCCACGTAAATCGTTCTCTTTTCATGACATAATAAAGGAAAGATCCATCACAAATATCATGGGTTTACCCAAATCTTTAGCATATATCTTTGTCATGGGTTAAGAGGATGTCAACTTGCATATATGAGCATATATTAACCCAACTACAATTTACCCAAACATGCATATCATCATACACATATCTTGCATAACATGTTGAACTTGCATATAAGCATTCTCATAACTTGCATAACATGTTAAACATGCATTTAAGCATACACCTAACTTGCATAAGCATTCTCATACTTGCATAAGCATGCATAACTTGCATATCATGTTAAACTTGCATTTAAGCATATACATAACTTGCATAGCATGTTGAACTTGCATATATGACTCGCATCTTAAAGGAGGGTAAACATGCATATATATATATATATATATATATATATATATATATATATATATATATATATATATATATTCATAGCATATAAAGGTGCCATCTTATATATGTATGCCTCACATTTCAAATGGGTAAACTTGCATGTCATGATTTATGCATAATACCAAACACTTAGCATGCATATAACCACCTACTTAGCATGCATACAATCAAATACTTAGCATGCATAAAATCAAATACTTAGCATGCATAACACCAAATACCTAACATGCATAAAACCACATGCATAACTTGCATAGCATGTTACATATAACTTGCATATACTCTCACGTATAGTTTGCATAACATGTTACATATGCATAAATGGTCAACATCGTGTTTTGCATCATAAAACATGGCATTAAACTTGCATATAGTATAAAACTTGCAAATCACATATCATACAAACTTGCATAAACACATTTATCCACAAACATAGCCATGTCTTATCACATCCTACCATAATCAATTTAACAATTGATTATTAAAGCTATAGGAACTCACCAAAACCAAGATTAGCAAACTTATGAAGTAAAACTAGTTGCCAAATATGAAGAAGAAGATGATTAGAGGTTGATTAGCTTGCAACTCTCTTCATTGATTTGTGGAGGCCATGATCAAGTTTCATTTTGCCATAGTTTAGTTACAAGATCTAATTATGAATGAATTAGTGTAGGGTTGGGGTCTTATTTATAGGATTAGGTAGTGTTTTAGGCCCTTAGATTAACCCTAGGTTAGATTAGGACCCTTAGATTTCGGAAATCTCTAGAACCAGCCCTCCAAGCCAGCCTAAAGCCCAACCTGGTGCACCCAGGTTCACTGGACGCCACGCCCCTGTCGACAGGCAAGTCGACAAGCAAGTCGACACCCCTGTCGACAGGCCTGTCGACAGCCCTGTCGACATGGTCAGGGCGGGAATTTTCCCGCCTGACCCCACCTGTTCCAATTTAAAATCTGAACTTTAAATTTTAAATTCGTTTTTAACTTTGAATTTTCTGCAAACTTCATCGGGCCATAACTGGGCCATATGGACTCCGATTTTCGAAAACTCGGACTCTATTTTGCGTATTTTTCCGAGACGAACGCAATGACGCAGCCCGTTTCCCCCAATTCCCACGTCTGAGATTATTTATTCTGTAATTAGTGAATTTTAGCATTAACTAAAATTCGGGGTGTTACATACACGGATACAAAGCTTCCCGAATATCATTCCAGCTGTAAACTAGAGTCCTGTGAATATAAACCTGCAAAACCAAAACTACTAGCTGCCCGTGCGGAAAATAAGGGCACCCAGAGTTTAGGTTATAACAATAAACTCCAAGTCAGTCATGTGACTGGTGTGAGAACTAAAACAGTTATTAATATTTATTATAAAGTTAGGTAAATCAAGGGACCACGCCGTATAACACGGAATGGGTTTTTACCCCAAGAATACCAGTGCATAAACAAACAACACAATGCTAAATAAATAAAATGAAACTATTATAAGACTCAGGTCCCATCACACAATGAACGCAGTTGGAGGATAGAGTTTTACCTTATAATAGCCAAATAATGCTTGATACGTGAAATTTAATATTTTATTATTACTATAAATGAAGAGATCAACTTCAAATATAAATGTATCAATCATAGACCACATGAATGTACCATACCACTATGCCGCCAATACTAGGCTATACAATCATAATCGAAAAATCACGTATTGGAAATTGGATTTCCATCTATGAACCGAGGCTAGGGGCAAGATCCTCACCGAATTCGAGACAATCTTGCCTACCATGTCTCAGGAACAGAACGCATCATCCCTTGGATCATCAGGGTCGGTCCACTCGATGTTGATTAAATAACACCCTGAACACTACGTCTCCCCGCCCTATGCGGCGCAAATGAGTCAATTAATGATTCCATATCCGAGGCGCCTCGCAACAGCAACAACCACACAGGTGAAAAGTATATAAATGTCAGCCAGTTTAAGCACTGACACCACCTCTAGCTAGAAAGAGACGCATGTCCTCCCTGAGTCCTTTCTCCCGTTTTTGGTTCACACCGGGGTGTGAGGCTCGCGAATTAAACGCTACACAATGCTACGCCACACACGCCGTGCTTTGATCATCCACCACAAGAGTTTGCTTTTCAACAGAAGCCTTGATCGTTTGCCACTTAGGCATGCCACACAGGCAATTCACTCCATGCGATTGATATCCATCAGTATATAACCTCTGAGCTCGTATGTCTCAGAGAAGGGTGTCAAGCAAGAGAATAAATTCTCCGCCGCCAAACAGATATATATTTAATAGAAATAAATCGCGCAGGATAAAATTCATTGTCAGACACACAGTCCATACAAGTTCGTTCTGGGTCTTAACGAAACCGGAGGCACTTTCCTCGCATATCCGTCGATCTCCAAGTACGTCTGGACGATCACCAACTGATTCCCTCCTCTTGGGTGTATACCCCAATCAAGATCATCAATAATCACCCAAACGATGTAAAAACCCTCGGTCTTCAACCACCGTTTCGAATCGATTATTCGGAATGGGTATAACCCGGTCTTTCCGAATAACTCGCGTATATAATAAACAAGTGTTACACAAACACAACATACGCCTCATTCCAATCCAGAATATTATTTTATTCAAATATTCTTATTCTTTGGGAAAGGTTCCCATTAATTTAATCAAAGATAAATTCTTTAAAATTTATTCTTTAATCTTCCTTTGGATATCATTTCAAACCATATAATGGTTTTCCAAACTAGTCGTGATTAACGAACCTTACCGAAGTAATTCTTTATTTAATTTCCCAATCCCAACCTATTCAGCCCATGAAGCAAAACTGGTGGTACTTCATATCTAACACCACAGTGTCATCAGTAAAGTTAATTACCATTACACGTTCAAATCTAATCAAAGATTTAACTATTGCTATGAGCAAAATTGGTGATACTCCATTCTCGATCATTTCCATCTAATTAAAGATTTATTAAAACTCCACTTAGTTTTAATCTTTAGCTGGGTTAAAGAACCGATGTCATTTAAAACACGGTTCACGATAAACCCAAATCACATCCCATTGTTAATCGGGTTAAAGAACAAGTGTTATTTAAAACACCGCTCATGATAAACCCAAAAACCAATTTAGATTCAATTCCAATTAAATCCTAATTAACTGGATAATTTCACTAAATCTTAAATAAAAGATTTATTCTTTTCTAAACTGAGTTCAAGAACGGTGTTATTTAAGACACTGTTCACGATGAACCCAAAATCCAATTCGGTATTCAATATATTGGAAATTCTGGTTATTTTAAAAACCATTCTCAATCCCATTAATTTCTTTAAAAATAACTGGATTTTAATTCTAGTTAATAACTAGTTCAATTCGATAAAAATCTATTTTTATCTTTATCAACATTGATTTTTTCACCCCTAATCTTCCCAAAACATTTATTATGATTTTACACAAATTATTAATATTTTTAATAATTTTATCAAGGCCCGCACAGTCGATTTCCATCAACGGTCGTCGAACTGCACTTACAGCGACCTTTTCCAAATTTGATTTGGACATAATTCCAAATTCAACCGTTAGGTTTTCAATTTCTTATATTCTTTTGAAAGCTCTTTTCAATACGAACCCAACGGTTCCGGTTTTAGGAGAATCCGACAATCGGATCTCCCGTAACATCAATTCGAAGTCAATGATCGAAATTCGCGAACGGCCGCGGCGCGGTGCGTTCTATTTAGGCCATTAATATATATATATATATATATATATAATATATATTATGTATATTTCGTTCAAACGTATTTTATAAATTCGTTTTAAAACGATTCTCACTTTCAGTTCAATTTTAAATCAAAATTGAATATTCTATATCATTATATATAAATGATAATATTTTCAAAATATTTGGTTTTGAAATTATTTCCTTTTCGATATTCGCTATAAAAACGAATAAAATCGATATAAATATCGTTCGCGTCAAAATGGCGCATACCTTATTCAACACAGCTTTTATTCAACACATGAATATTGTCTAAATATTTTATTCAACACATGAATGGCTTCAACACATGAATATTCTCAACACATGAGTATCATCAACACATGACTATTTTGTTTATTCAACACATTAATATAATTTATTTTCTAAATTGGAATGAGACCCAGTCAATTACCATATAATGTTATTTATATGGATTTCATACAACACATGTATTTCATAGCAATGATAAATAATCAACCATCATCCAAAGTGCATTCTACACTGTATAAGCCTTAAAATAAATAAATAAGGCTTATCACAGTTTGTTGACCCATCGATCGACATATCCTTACCCCATTAGGATTTGTGTACGTCAAATTTCATCCAAACAACCGTGTGGGCTTTCAATCAACAAACACAGATTTTTATTTGTGCAGTTGGGCGACGTGTAAAATTTATCGTCCCAATCCATATTAGTCAAATCAGTGTACATAAACAAATAGACTGATTTGTAAATGAATATTTATTTTATTCATATACACGTTAAAAATTATATTTTTAACGATAAAATATTTTATTCAACCTATGAATATTCTATTCAGTTCATTTATTCAATAAAATGATCTTTCTATTTTTCTAATTTATTTTAGAAAATTTCGGTGGCATAATGGCATGATAGTAGAAACGGGACAAGGCCTAGCCTTATCCCCGGTCTAATAATGGCCCATGCCATACACATATCAATCAAATCAATCTCATTATTCACACCACAAAATTCCAACAAATACTCAAATCAATCGCCAAACAACCAAACAAACAAGTCCATGGTCTGTGGACGATGGTGTCGGGTGCTACTAAACACCGTCTGCATCCTAGTATATTTTTTTATAACTAGGAAAGAAAATTTAGAGTGAGAAGTTCTCACCTTTGGGATCCACTCCGCCATTCTTTAATTCTGAATGGTTCGAATTTGCCCAAAATTTCAATGCGATCTTTTCCCTTTGTTCATAGTAAAAATCACATTTTTATTATGATCTTTATACATTGAAAATAATATTTTTAATCAATGATATTTATATTTCCATAACACTCTATTTATAATAAAAATCATATTTTCACTTAACCATTCGAACAATAAAAATCCTATTTTTACTTTACTACTTATATGGAAAAAAAATCACATTTTTATATCTTCACTTCGCTAAAACTCATATTCTTTTCTAATCAAAATCAAATCTTTTTCTTCTAACAAAAATGTATTCTTTTTCTTGTTAAAAGAATGTATTCTTTTTCTTTCTAACAAAAATGTATTCCTTTTTCTTTTTAACAAAAATGTATTCTTTTTCTTGTTAACAAAAATGTATTCTTTTCTTATATAAAAACTGAATCGTTTCTTAAATAAATTTTGAATCTTTTCTTAAATAAAATTTGAATATTTTCTTAAATAAAAATTGAATCTTTTCTTAAATAAAAATTGCATCTTTACAATGCAATTTTACTTTTAAAATCAGTACTAATTTTCTATTTTAAAACAACAATATTTATATTTTTAAAACCATGATATATTTTTATATCTAAAGACAATGTATATTTTCATTTCTAAAAACAATGTATATTCTATTTTTAAACAAGCTAATTTTCTATTTTCAAACAATGTGTTATTTTAAAACAATTTAATTAAACTAATATAATAAATCAATAAAAAGAAAAGAGGCTTACTGTGTTTTCATTTTCTTCCTAGGTGGTTCAAAACCATCATCGCAGAAATGTTCCCATCGTTGACCCCCTAAACGCACCCTCGTCGACTTAAGGGGGAAATCGCTGTTGTCGTTGACTGGAAGAGGGGGGAAACTAGTCGGAGGTGGCGCCTGGTCAGTGGTGGGGAATGCAGGTGGCCTGCGCGGGTTTTGGGGTGGCGGCCGTCTCGAATTGCGGCCCGAAGATGAGATAAAAAGAAGGGAGGGAGGAAGAAGGTGGAGGATCGGAGGGGGGTCTGGTGGTCGGCCTCTAACGGGCGGCGACCGAGGAGATGAGCCGAGGCGACGGGGTGGGGTGTGGAGGCGCCAGGCCACGGGTTTTAGATCTAGGTTTTTTTTTTTTGCTGAAATGAATTCGATCGTGCTGAAGGGAGAGGGAGGAGTTTGACCGTGTAAGAGAAAAGGGGCCCCCTTTTATTTATAAATTAATATATATATATATATATATAATATTTAATTATTCTCCATAAAGTTTCCTTTTCATACGAACCCTAAATCGAACCCATCGACTGTCGTCCCTAGCGTAATACCCCCATTCCGAACACAATGGGATATGTCCCGTTAGCCAATTCTATCGTTTCGATCTGTTTTGTGTTAAATTAAATTATAAATCATTATATATTTAATTTAAATGTACATCATAATTTACCGGGGTCACATACTGACTCTAAAAATTCTAGAAAATTTATTTCTAGCTTCATATTGACGATACGGTCCTAACAAAACCGATTTCGTCTAATTCTGAGACCGTTTGAAAAATTGTCATTTTCCAGTCGATTAAATTCAACTGAAATTGTCAAAACACGTTTTCTTTTGCCACGCTCACATATTGACTCAGAAAATTATGAATTTTGAAATCTAGCAATAATTTGACGTCCCGGATCCAACAAAAGTGGTTTCATCGAAAACCGAGGTCGTTTGCAAAACTGCTATTTTCAAGGCCTTTATATATATTAATATATATATATATATATATAAATTCTACAGCGACTTTTATGAATTTTCAACTGGACATATCATACATTCTATAAAGTGAAATCTCAGTTTCCCAGTTTCGTTAGAAAGATAAGATTAAACAAATTCAAATATTTCTTGTTTCGCTCAATTCTGACTTATACTGAATTCTATATATTCATTTGAAATTCGAAATCGAATTTTCGAACTACCACGCCATTTCAGGCTCGTTATATAATTAAAATAAATTTATTCGTTTTAACTCCGTCGAAAATAAATTTTTCGTCGTTATTATTTAAAATATTCATTTTAAATAATCAAAATTCATTAAAATCGCCAAAATAAAAATTTTAAATTGGCTCAGATCTTCCGGTTGTTACACTGGAACACTGGGGCAGTACACCCGGTTACTTATATACATGTGTGTATATGCAAAGCTTCCAGAATCACCTATATTATTGTTATATTCAGTTCGGGACGTTGAGGCTGTGTACACATGTATATTATATGCATGCGTGCATTCACAAACGCCTGATACCGTTCGTCCCTAAAAATTGATAGAACTGACATGAAAATACACCACAACTGTTTATTTTATATATATGACATCTATGTTGGAAGTTAGGATTAACTGTTATATTTCAGTTTCTATTGAAATTAATTTACTTGAACTATGATTAATCCTGACTCTAGTGCTTTGTGTTTTTGCATAAACGCTCGGGTCAGACCCGAGCAGTACAGTTTTTAAGGATCACAGCTTAGGATTGCAAAGACGTGCACTCTGAGGATTTCAAACCAGTAAATATTTTTCTTGTATTTAAACTGTATTTTATAATTCCGCAGTAAAGAAAAGTTTTGTATTCAAAATTCTAATCAGTATATAAAGGATTATTTTGGTGTTCAATACTGTGTTATTCATTTATTATGTATTTTCTGTGTTGATTCTGCGTTTAAACTCTGTAAGCTAAATAACGATCCGTCGATTTGGACGTTTTAGATTGGTTTAATTACTGGTTTAAAGCGATCAAAAAGGCAGGATGTTACAGTTGGTATCAGAGATTTGGTTTATTCAAAGCTTAGGTTATTGAGTTTGAATGAGTAGGATCAACACTAGAAAAGCGAATTTTGAAAAAAAATGGTTTCGAAATATGAATTTTGAAAATGAAAATAATTTTAAAATACTGGTTTAAAGCGATCAAAAAGGCGATCAAAATAGCGGGACGTTGCAAATCTGGAAAGTTGAAATTTCACTTTAAAAATAATAAGTTATGTCCAGTTTAAAATTTAGAAAAGTCGGTGTAGAATTTATATATATTTTAATATAATATATTGGCCTTAAAAATAGTCATTTTGCAAACGACCTCGGTTTTCGACGAAACCACTTTTGTTGGAACCGGAATGTCTAATTATTGGTAAGTTTAATTTTCCATAATTTTTCGAATTAATATGTGAGTGTGGTAAAAGAAAATGTGTTTTGTTCATTTCAATCAAATTTAATCGACTGAAAAATAGCCATTTTTCAAACATTCTTAGAATTCGACGAAATTAGTCTCGTTACAACCGTATCGTCAATACGAAGCCAGAAATGTTTTTTTTTTTGAATTTTCGGAGTCCGTATATGGCCCCGGCGTATTTAAATGTACGGTGGAAATTAAATTATTAATTTAATATTGTAATTTTAATAGAACACGCAAGAGACTTCAGAATTGGGCCACGGGGCGTAGCCCATCGCGTTTAGAAGACGTCAAAACATTAAGATTGACACTAAGTAGGCTTGAATTGGAGTCAGTATAAGTAACGGGATTTTTAGTGAATTAATGAATTAAATAATATTATAAATATTAGAAAAAATATAAAATAAAACCCTAATTTCCTATAGCAGCCGCCGGCCTTCATTTCAATGGCCGGTTTGCTACGAAAATCAAACGTTAAAATATCTCCATCCAAATCGTATTTCAACATGGATCTAAAGCCAACGCTGTAGTATTTTCTGCGCTCTTCAATCCTATACGGAGATGATCGGATTTCGTGAAGTGGATGGCTCGGTTTTCACCACCAAAGTGGCAGCGTTCGCCACCGTTTTTGAGGCAAGGGGGCCCACCAAGTTGACCGTCGGTCGTGGCGCTAGGGCGGGGCGAGAAGGCGGAGGTCGTGACGATGTTGGATCGGAGCCTGGTGGTTTGTGGGTGATGCGGCGTCGGCCTGGTGAGGTCGAAGGAGGGGTTCGGTTGAGTCCAGAAAAACAGAACGAAGGGGAAGAGAGATTAGAGGTGGATTAGAATGTAATTAGTAAAAGTAATTAATTTAATTATTCATTTAAATATTCAAATGTTTAATATAGCATAACTTCTTTGTAACAACCCTGAAAATCTAAGCCAATTTTAAAATTTTATATTGGTGATTTTAATGAATTTTGATTATTTAAAATGAATATTTTAAATAATAACGATGGAAAATTTATTTTCGACGAAGTTAAAATGAATAAATTTATTTCAATTATATAACGAGCCTGAAATGGCGCGGTAGTTCGAAAATTCAATTTCGAATTTCAAATGAATATATAGAATTCAATATAAGTCAGAATTGAGCGAAACAAGAAATATTTGAATCTGTTTAATCATATCTTTCTAACGAACCTGAGAAACTGAGATTTCACTTTATAGAGTGTAAGATATGTCCAATTGAAAATTCAGAAAAGTCGCTGTAGAATTTATATATATTTTAATATATATAAAGGCCTTGAAAATAGCAGTTTTGCAAACGACCTCGGTTTTCGACGAAACCACTTTTGTTGGATTCGGGACGTCAAATTGTTGCTAGCTTTCAAAATTCATATATTTCTGAAATAGTAAGTCAGCGTGGCACAAGAAAACGTGTTTGAACAATTTCAGTTGAATTCCATCGACTGGAAATTGGCCATTTTTCAAACGGTCTCAGAATTCGACGAAACTAGTTTTGTTAGGATCGTATCATCAATATGAAGCTAGAAACATTTTTTATGGAATTTTTCGGGTCCATGTGTGGCCCCGGCAAATTGAAATGTACGTTTAAATTAAATATATACTGATTTATATTTTCAATTTAATGAAAACTGATCGTAACAGCCGAATTGGCTTACGGTACATATCCCATTGTGTTCGAAATGGGGGTAATTAGTTAGGGACGACAGTCAGTGGGTTCGATTTTGAATTTGAAATAAAAACATACTTTTTGAAATCAAAAGAAAATAATAATAATAATATAAAAACCTTTACTTATACCCCCCTTCCTTTTTATTTCTCCAGATCCTAAAACCCGTGCCCTCCCTCGTTTCCCCAATCCAGCCTCCTTCTCCGAGGCACGCGCTGCTCCAGGCCGTCGGAGGCGTCGTCACCGCCACCTTTATGGTTGGCGCCCCCTCTCCTTTCTCCTGTTCTCTTTCCTCTCCTCTTCCACCCTCGAACCCCCAAACTCCCACGCCCAAAAACGATCCACCATCAGCCGATGACCTCACCTCTGACCACATCGGACTGCCTGCAGCCATCCAGATGACCTGCGTCGCCCCTCAGCCACCCACGACCCTCTTCGCTCTCCACTTCGAATTCCCCCCAGACTGATGCACAAACAGCCTGCTCAAGACGCCGCCGCCAGCTTCAGGGGCCCACGCCACCGCAGCAATCTCCCTCCATCTCCACGCGCGCAGACCCCTCCCCCTCTTAGTTCGTCGAAGACTGTAAGCCTTTCGTTTTATTTTTATCTGTATTTTTGTTACTGATTTTGTTTAGAATTAAACACTGATTTTGTTTAGCATTAAAAACTGATTTTGTTTAGAAATAAAAACACTGATTTTGTTTAGCATTAAAAACTGATTTTGTTTAGAATTAAAAACTGATTTTGTTTAGCATTAAAAACTGATTTTATTTAGCATTAAAAACTAATTTTGTTTAGAATTAAAAACTGATTTTGTCTAGAATTAAAAACTGGTTTTGTTTAGCTTTAAAAACTGATTTTTTACTTAGTTATAAAACTGATTTTTTCCTTTTGTTCATTTAAAAGTTAGGATTTATAAACATGAAAGCTATGATTTGTATATGAGTAAAGATTCGATTTTCATAATGTTTTCGTAACGATGAAAATATGATCTTTATTTATAGAAGAGCGAGATAAAAATATGATCTTTATTTATAGAAGAGCAAGATAAAAATATGATTTTTATTTATGTTGCAGCGAAATAAAAATATGATTTTGAATACAAACTGTGTGAAAACAGATTACGTTGAAAACACGGCGAGGATTTCCTACATAAGAAGAGTCGCGTTGTTTGGTTAGGCTTGTCGGTGAGAACTTATCACTTTATTTTATTTCCTAGTTAGAAGTATATACTAGGATGCTGACGGTGCTTAGTAGCACCCGACACCATCGTCCACAGACCATGGACTTGTTTGTTTGGTTATTTGGTTGATGGAATTATATGTTTGGGTTTGGTTGTTTGGTTGAATTGAATTGATAGAATGTGGTTTGTGTATGGCGTAGGCCATTATTAGACTGGGGATAAGGCTAGGCCTTGTCCCGTTTCTAGTATCGTGCCGTTATGCCGCCGAAATTTTCTAAAAAAAAGTTAGAAAAATAAAAAGATCATTTGATTGAATAAATGAACTGAATAGATTATTCATAGGTTGAATAAAATATTTTACCTATAAAAATATAGTTTTTTAACGTATGTGTGAATAAAATGAAATATTCATTTACAAATCAGACGACTTGTTTATGTACGCTGATTTGACTGATATTGATTGGGACGATAAATTTTACACGTCGTCAAACTGCACAAATAAAATATGTGTTTGTTGATTGAAACCCCACACGGGTGTTGGGATGATATTGACGTACACTAATCCCAATTGTTTAGCGGTATGTCGATCGTTTGGTTGACAGGCTGTTGTAAGCGTTAATTATTTATAATTAATGCTTATACAGTTGTGTGGTGCACTCAGGACGATGATTGATTGTTTATTATTGTCAGTATATACATGTGTTATATGGAATCCTACAATTAACATTATATGGTAATTGATTGGGCCTCATTCCAATTTGGAAAATAAAGAATATCATAGAATAAAAATTCATGTGTTGAATAAAATATATATTCATGTGTCGAAAAAAAAAAAAATCATGTGTTGAATAAAATATGTTCATGTGTTGAATAGAATAAAAATTCGTGTCTTGAATAGAATAAAAATTCATATGTTGAATAAAATGTATATTCACGTGTTGAAATAAAATATATATTCGTGTGTTGAGTAGTAAAGCCGTGTTGATTAGATTTGTGCCATTTTGACACGAACGATATTTATATCGATTTTATTCGTTTTTATAATGAATGTCGAAAAGGAAATGAATTCAAAATCAAATATTTTGGAAATATTATCATTTATATATTGATGATATCTAATATTCAATTTTCATTCAAAATTGAAGTAAAAGTGAGAATCGTATTAGAACGAATTTATAAAATACGTTTTGAATGAAATATATATAATATATATATATATATATATATTAATGGCCTGAATAGAACGCGCCGCGCCGCGGCCGTTCGCGAATTTCGACCATTGACTTCGAATTGATGTTACGGGAGATCCGACCGTCGGATTTGCCTAAAGCCAGAACCGTTGGGTTCGTAACGAAAAGAGCTTTCTAACGAATGTAAGAAATTTGAAATCTAACGGTTGGATTTGGAGATACGTCCAAATCAAATTTAGAAAAGGTCGTTGTAAGTGCAGTTCGACGACCGTTGATGGAAATCGACTGCACGGGCCTTGATAAAATTATTAAAAATATTAATAATTAGTGAAAAATCATAATAAATGAATTGGAATGGATTTGGATCGAAATTATCTTCGGGATATTTCGATGTGGGATTTCGTGAATATACAAGTATCGTTATGGAAATTTGAAAGATATATTTTATATCGTTATTTCCAATACGATGTTTGTTGGTTTCAGAATTCGATATTGAATATAAGCCGATATATTTTCTATTCAGAGCCTTATATATAATATCGAATTGGATTTTGGGTTTATCGTGAACAGTGTTTTAAATAACACTTGTTCTTTAACCCGATTAACTATGGGATGTGATTTTGGGTTTATCGTGAACGGTGTTTTAAATAACACTTCTTCTTTAACCCGATTAACAATGGGATGTGATTTTGGGTTTATCGTGAACGGTGTTTTAAATAACACTTGTGTTTGCTCCAAAAATGGGCAAACACCAAAAGTGTAAGATTTAGATCCCACAAAAGTGAAGAGATGGAGCCACAAACCAATTGCAATATAAGTAGAAGACACGAAATTTATAGTGGTTCAATCCAATGAGGATTTACGTCCACTTTCATGAAGAAATTCATTATTTATATGATGATTACAAGATCATACTCTCTCTCTCTCTTACAACATTGACACTCTCTCACATACACAAATCATATTCAAAACTCTTGGAGGTGATGGAGGAGTGTGTAGATGCGAAACTTTTGATAGAAAATGATGGAGAATTAGTAGGATTCCTTCCAAAGTGAAAGCTCTTCCAATCAACTTTCAAATCGCATGATCTCTTGATGCTTTTGATGGAGAAGGAAATCCATGGGTTAATCTTCTCTTGTGGTAGTTGGATGAATGTTGAAGTGATGGTTGAAGAATATTTTTGACAGCACTTCGTGGCCTTGAGACTCGATCCCCCTCAATGAAGAAGTGTAGGGGGTATTTATAGAAGATTTCTGGACCAGGTGGCAATTTCGTAATTATGTAAAAAACGCGCCATGACTCATGTCGTCACCGACATGACTTAATCTTTTGTTAAAACCCATGTCGCTAACGACATGGCTTATGCCGCACGGCGGGTCGCTTTTTGGAATCTCGTGCTTATGACACGGCCTGACTCTTCTTGTCATGACGTATGTCGTTTTGACGATGGCCGTTGAGGTCCTGATGCAAGTCGGATATGTCATGGCTCGCGATGATATCACTTGTTTCGTTTGGACGGTCCGATATCCCATAGTGTTCACGTCATGGCGCAATCACCATCTTATGCCGTTCTTGGCATGGTGCCGGGGTCATTATGGCTTGCCGTTATATCGCTATACTTGCCCGTTATTGTACACAAGGCCGACATGACTCTGTTCCGACTTGTTAATGCTTGGGACGGCATGGAGTGACGCAGATTAGTAGCATGTTTGGTCCTTCTTCTTTCCGACATGAACTTAACGACTTGGCTTTCCTGACATGGTTCTAAAGCGCCTTGGCATCCACGTCATGGTTCCGATCTTGACTTAGCGTCAACACGATGACTTGATTAGTAACGGCATGATTCCAATCGACATATGAAATGTGTATTTTAATATGTTAACATTTGCCCCTCGAAGTTCGTGCTATTGCAAAAGACATGGGCTTCGAATCATGATATTCTCGATACCCGAATTCTTGTATTTTGCAACATACTTGTATATATACATCCTTCATATATCTTGGTTAAGTCGTTGGCGTGCTTTTGGACTCATGTTGCAAATTATCATCATGTTGTGAGTTGCCTTAGGTTCTCAGAACCCTCGAGCCTCGTGCGTCTTTAAAGTCGTACTTGTTCTCAAGTCGTGCATCCCCTTGGCTTTGGGTCGGTTAAGGCCGTTGGTATTCTCCTCGATATTGGGTCGCTGAGGGCCCAATAAACTTGGTTTATTTGCTTTAATCTCCTTCTTTAAACAATCATTCTTGCACAATTACATTTAAAACTCAAAAACCCTATCATTGGCGGCCGCCACTCATTAGCTCTTCCCGATCGTCACCTGCACCGAAGTGACTTGAGTCCAAGCAATCCTTCAGCTCAATAATTAGATTTGAAACCCCTTGCTGCCAAGAAACAGGTGCGACCTAAAATTTTCCTCTTGTTGTATGTAAGTTTTAAAATCAAATTGGATATTTTTAGGGTTTTGGTGAGGTTCCTTGATACGATCATGTGCCTATTGATATCTGAGGTGATATCTTTTCCCTTCATCGTTCTTCTAAAAGCTAGGGTTCACTTATTTTCTCACAAAGTAATAGTCTTGTAAACCGATCTTGATTGCTTTGTGTTGTTGAGATGATAAAGGATTGGATTTTGAGTTAAATCAGGATAGGTATGCGGGGTGTAAGGGCTTCGATCTTCTTGAAACCCTAAGTTTTTTTTAATACATACGACTTAAACTTCATGCCGTTCCAGTGGTTATGAATCTTAAACCGTGCCTGAGCGACACAACCTTCGATGTTATAAAGTATCCTGTTTTGGCCTACGATGACTGTACGAATTGCTTTTTGGGGATTTGACTATATTGTATCCCAACTGTCTGCTAAAATGCTTGAGACATGAGCCTTTTCATCACTTTGTTATAACTATGTTGTGTTTTCCTTTTTTGAGTTGCCTCATATCGTCATGCTTGCAATCATAATTTTAAGTTGGTCAAAATGGCATGTCGTATAGACGACATGAATTTGGGTATTGTTTAGACAAGTTGATTGCTTGTTGTATCGCGGTACGATATATGAGTCTTAAGTTATAGTCCGACATAGATCTTAAGTCGTGGATCTGTACGAGTCTTAGTCGTTGGTGTGCGCAGGAGTCAAGTCGCAAATCGCCATGAGTTTCATGTCGTGTACCCCATTTCGTCATCTGGCATGAATCTCCTGCCCTAAATCAACATGAGTCCCGCACTATAACGATTTAAAACTTCATGTTCATGCGCGCCCTGCTTTAGTGTTTTTTTTTTGTTTTAACTTCTTGACATTGCTATCTATGTAGGATGTCTAAAAGAGCCGAAGGAAGCTCAAGTGAGGATGCGGCTCGTAAGCATCGTAGGTTGGAAAAGCTCCCAATGTCTGAAGCTGAGGCTGCTCCTAGCTTGGCCGAACTGAAGGCCATTATAGATAAGCCTGGTTACGCCTCCAAACCCCACACGTCTGAGCTTGCTGAACGCTTTAAAGGTTGGTGCCTTCAAGGGGTGACTTTTGGCCAGTCTGACTTAGATATACATCCGTCTGACAATCGTTCAGTCGCCGAGGACTTAGACATTGTTCGGAATCATGTACTGGAACAAGTTGATGCAATCAGGGCTTGGTCTGACAAACGCCTTGGTGAGATAGGTCAATATTATGCCCGTAAGCTTGGAGCTTGGAGTACCTTTGCCTGCGAAATTCAAAGGATGAATAGAGAGAATATTGAGCTTAGTACTACTTTGGAAAGAGACAAGGCCACGCTTATCAAGGCTCTCAAGTCCCTGGACGAGCTTATTGCTGAATTATCGAGTCCTGATGGCAAGGCAACGACGGTTGGAACTCCCCCTCCTACTCAAGGTAGGGACTGAAAGGCAGTGGATATCCATTTTCTCTTTTGCTATCTTCCTTCGACGTATTTATACTTTAGACCGGTTGCATATGCGAGTGTCGGTCCTCGCTTAGTACACTTATGATGTTTTGCGTCCAATGTTTACATCTTGGACTTGTGATGTGATGACAAACATGTTTGACCCTACTTCCGAATTGATTAGCGTACGACTTAACCTTGGTTGTGTACGTTGTGGGTGTATGTAGGTGATGAACATGTTAGAACGTAGTTATGCCTGATGCACCTTAAGCCTTTATTCCTTTTTGTTTTTGTGTAATACATGTGACTTGCTCCCTTTTGACAATATGAGTTTCAGACCGTGTATCGTCATAAATATCATGTTGTGAACCGATATGAGTATTGTGTCGCGAAGTGCCATGAATACCATATCGTGTGTCGCCCAGAATCCTATGTCGTGTCCTAACATTAATCTCTAATCTGTGGTGGCGACATGGGTAAACTACTATGTCATGGTGGCGACATGGGTAAACTACTATGTCGTAGCCACGATGCAAGCAATCATGCCGCAAAACTTTGTTTGATCCTTTTCTTGACAGATGGTGTAATTTTAGCTGTGTTTTCTATGTTCCTTGATTATGCTCGAACGAAGTTGCGTTTTGTTCCTGAACTTCTTTTTCTTTGCATTTCATACCTATTTTACATTTGTAATACATACTTTGTGTCATGAAAAAATTTAAAAAGTTTAACTGCATGGTAGTATGCCTAAGGGAATGTCACTGGATTTTGTTAATACGATGGTGGTGCCCCCATACCACAATTGGTTTTAGTGTTTTGAAAATTTTACATGACGTTTGTAACTTAGATTAAGGAACCGATTATTCCTAGTAACTGAGTGAGCCAATTACTTGTTGAATTTGTAAGACGATTTTTAACAAAAGCCTTTTTATTTCGTCGTTAGTTGAGTTTGAAAAACTCAGTCTATGATCGAAGGCTTTTGAGTGAATTTTAGATCCGTTATTCATTGAGTCTTAATAATTCAAACGCTTGTAGAACTGGTCCGACGCCTTCGAAGAGGTCTTTTGGTCCGTTAGTAACTGGGTTTGGAAGACCCAGAATCAATAGCTGGATTTGGAAGATCCAGCATCTGGACGGATGCCTCTGAAAAGGTCTTAGAGAACCCTGTATTTGTGTCGCAATCCATCCATTTCGTAATGGCATCGGCGATGAACCGGGCGCCCCTCAGGGAGGTCTTTGGTTTAAGAAGGCCGGTGCGTGTGTCGCTATCCAGCCATATCTTAATGGCATCGGCGATGAACCGAAACACACTGTTTGTGTCGGTATCCAGCCATATCTTAATGGCATCGGCGATGAACCAGGTGCCCCTCGGGGACGCCTTTTGTTTTAGAAGCCCATGATTAAAATCGACGTTAACAGTTTGACATAAGAATGTGCATGTTTACGATTTTAGACAGGCAAAGTAGTTCCTTTTAATAATTTGTACAAACTTTGCATGAAGTTCATAATGCGTGATGTATTTACAAATCATGATATATGCATAGTATGAAGTATACGAAAGAGATTTTAAGCAAAGTAACGGCGAAGGTGGATGCTATTCCATGCTCGTGGGAGTATGATTCCATCTGTCGTTTTGAACTCAAAAGTGCCATCTGCAAACTTTTGGTTTATCGCATATGGCCCTTCCCAATTGGGTCCGAATACCCCGGTTCCTGTCATAATTTTCTTCAGAACAAGGTCCCCGATTTGAAAAGTTCTTTGCTTGAACTTTGTATTGAAATATCTGGCTACTTTTCGTTGATGGGCTGCTATTTTAAGCTCCGCATCTTTTCGCTTTTCCTCGAGCAAATCAAGTGCTTCCAACAGCATTTTTTCGTTCTCCTTCTGATTAAAATGGATCCTGCGGTGAGTTGGTACTTCTAATTCCACTGGGACCATAGCTTCTGAGACGAATGCAAGTGAGAATGGGGTGTGTCCCGTAGCGGTTTTATGTGTTGTCCGATATGCCCATAAGGCAAGGGGAAGTTCCTCGACCCAATTGCCTTTGGCTTTTTCAAGACGCTTCTTGATGGTTGACTTTATTATTTTGTTGATGGCTTCCACTTTCCCGTTTGCTTGTGGATGAGCCACAGCTGCGAAACTCTTCTTCATTTTATATTTTGCGCAAAAGTTTAGGAATTCATTGCTTTCAAACTGAGTTCCATTATTGGTAATGATCTTTTGCGCCACTCCAAACCTGCAAAAGATGTTTTTCAAGACATAATTGATCACTTTGTTTGATGTGATAGTAGCCAAAGGTTCTGCTTCGGCCCATTTGGTAAAGTAGTCAACCGCTACTATGGCGTATCTCATACTCGCTTTTGCGGTAGGTAATATCCCAATTAGATCTATGCCCCAGACGACGAATGGCCATGGACTAACCATTTGAGTCAGCTCCATTGGAGGCGCTCTTGGGATCTTAGCGAATCTCTGGCACCTATCGCACTTCTTTACATGGGTCATGGCATCTAGATTTATATCGGGCCAGAAATAGCCATATCGTAGAATCTTCTTTGCCAAGGTCTGACCACCAGTGTGTCCTCCACACTCCCCTTCATGTAATTCCTTCATAATTGCTTTAGACTCTTCCTTAGAGACACATCGCAACAATGGCATGGAAAATCCTCTTCTGTATAGTCTTCCGTCTTGAACTAGGTACAGAGGGGCTTTGCGCAATATTTTTCTTTTCTTTTTCTGTTCTTCTGGAAGTGTTCCATTGAGGATGTATTCTTTGATCGGTGTCATCCATGAAGTGGGCTCTTCGGTGATTTCCATTATCTAGTCAACACTTGCTTCCTCATTGGTAGGGTTAGAAAGGACTTCAATGGGGATCAAACCCAACAATTGAGCATCCGATGAACTGGCATACTTGGCAAGGGAGTCCGCCTTTGAATTTTGTTCTCTAGGGATGTGAGATATGACATAATGGTCGAGGTTGTTTAGGAATTCCATGGATTTGACCGGATAAGAAGGGAGGTTCCCAGTTTTAGTTTGGAATTCTTCATGTACCTGACCCACTACCAACTGAGAATCACTGAAAATTTGCAGAGTTCTTAGGTTTAGCTCTCTTGCCAACCTTAACCCTATTATCAATGCTTCGTATTCGGCCTTGTTATTTGTTGAGGGAAATTCCAGTCTCAAGGCATAACACAAAGAGTGTCCTTCTGGGGTTTCTAGGACAATTCCAGCCCCTGAACAATAGTCATTTCTAGATCCATCGAAGTACAACTTCCAATTAGTCTTTGCTTCTTCTGGTTGCTCAACCTCTTCCCCTCTATCTGTAAACTCAGCGATAAAATCTGCTAGAGCTTGTCCATTAATGGCTCTTCAAGGATGGTAAGTGATGTCATATTGACTCAGCTCAATATTCCATTTGAGCAACCTTCCTAAAGTCTTTGGGCGAAAAAGGACTTGCCTTAATGGTTGATCGGTCAGAACTTTGATGGGATGAGATTGGAAATAAGGTCTTAATTTCTTTGATGCTAGGAGGAGGCAATATGCTAGCTTCTCTAGCTTAGGATAATTCAGCTCTGCTCCAGCGAGTCTTTTACTAATGTAATATACCGGCAATTGTACTCCTGACTCTTATCGGATTAGTGGAGCACTCAGAGCGTGTGATGAAACTTCCAGATACAGAAATAGATTTTCTCCATCTTTCGGTTTTTATAAAATCGGTGGTGATTCCATGTACCTAATCAGTTCCTCGAAGGCTTCTTGGCATTCTGAGGTCCAACGGAAACTTTTCCTTTCTTTCCTTAAGGCATCAAAGAGCGAAATACATCCGTCGGTCGCTTTGGAAACAAACCTATTCAATGCCTCTACCTTTCCGTTAAGGCTTTGGAGTTCCTTTTTCGTCCTTGGGGGGTGCATTTCCTTTAAAGCGGCAATCTGAGAGGGGTTTGCTTCTATGCCCCTGGCATTGACGATAAATCCAAGAAATTTGCCTGAAGAGACCCCGAAGGAGCAATTTAACGGATTCAGCTTCATTCCATATTTCCTGAGTATGTGAAACATTTCTTCTAGATCCTCAATGTGATTTTCGGCTTTCTTTGATTTGACTAGCATATCATCTACATATACTTCCATTGTCTTTCCTATTTGAGATTTAAACATGGAATTTATGAGACGTTGGTAGGTTGCCCCTGCATTTTTCAGTCCGAACGGCACGACTTTATAATAGTACAGACCTCTATCCGTTATGAAACTTGTGTTCTCCTCGTCCGGCTTGTGCATCATAATTTGGTTTTATCCGGAATATGCATCCATAAAAGATAGTAACCCATGTCCTGCCGTTGCATCTACGAGTTGGTCGATTCGAGGTAGAGGGAAACTGTCCTTTGGGCATGCTTTATTAAGATCTGAGTAATCTATACTCACCCTCCACTTTCCATTGGACTTCTTGACAAGAACAGGATTTGAGACCCAATCTGGATATGTAGATCCACGTATGAAATTATTCTTGAGTAACCTATTTACTTCTTCTTTTAAGGACTCAGATCTTTCAAAACCTTGCATACGTCTTTTTTGTTTTACCGGGGTCAACTTTGGATTTATATTTAACTTGTGGACGATTACATTTGATGGAATCCCACTCATATCTGAGTGTGTCCAGGCAAATACATCTAAATTTCCTTTTAAAAACAGAATAAATTCCCTTTGTAGCTTCATGCCTAGCTGAGAGCCTATCTTTAGGACTTGGTTAGGATCTTTGTCAGATATTGGAATAGGGACAGTATCTTCGGCCGGCACGGCTCTGTTCTCCCCCATACTTACCTTCCTTGGATTAATTGCTTTTCGTGTGCCACTGTACTCGCCAGTATGGGGGTTTTGCTTTAGTTGCTACAAGGGAGGTTCTCGGATATGGAGCGGCGGCTCCACATCCTTCTTCAGTTCCTTCTTCCTTGCCTCCGCTAGCTCGAGCAAATAGGATTCCCTATCTGCTTGTTGGTCTCCCAATACCGTGCCCACTCCGCCTTCCGCCGGGAATTTCATAGTAAGGCACCAAGGGGCCATAGTGATTCTGAATGCTGCGAGAGTAGGTCTTCCTAAGAAGGCGTTGTAAGAGGAGGGTTCGTCGATTATTACAAAGTCTTGTGCTAGCGCGGCTTTCTGTTCCCCTTCTCCGAGCTCCACTAATAGGCTAATAACGCCAATTGGCTGGACAGCTTGACCCGTGAATCCGTGGACCTTGTTTTGACAAGCCCTTACTTCATCCATGGAAAGCTTCATCCTATGGAATGGAATGAAGAAGAGGACATTAACAGATGCCCCACTATCAATTAACACCCTTTTTACCATGGCCGGGCCTAAACCAATGGTTATCACCATTGGATCCTCCGTAGGTGTTACTATTCCGGTCGGTTCCTCATCTTTGAATGTGATATCATCTCGCCAAATTCTGGGTATTTTAGCTGATAAAACCTCATTCATGATCATGAGCTCTCCTTTCTTTGAGAAGTCTTTGACTTCATGAGCATACTTCACCATTTCTCCCCCGCTTTTTCCGAATGGGTATGGGCCTCCTGAAATGGTGTTTATCCTCATCCTTGTTATAGCAACGACTGAGACATTATCATTCTGACTAGGCTTCCCTGTAGAGGTCCCTTGATCTTGGGTTTTCTGAGCATTTTGAGAGTTCTTCGAGCATTTCTGAAGTCTGTTTTTCCTTATCAACTCTTCAATTAAGCTTTTCAAATGCCTACATTCGTTCGTGCTATGCCCCGGCTGGTTGTGGAATCGGCAGAACCTACCGGACTTTATTGCATTATCGGTGGTCCTGAGCTTCCCTGGTTCTGGATATTCCTCAGTGTCTTTGGTTGCGATGTAAATGTTTTCTATGGTTTAATTAAGGGAAGTCATCTCAGAATTCTTGAAGAAGAGAAATCTTTTGTTGTTTCGACCATCCTTCCCTTCACTTCCGATTTTTTGATTCCCTTCGACATTTTTTTGTCCTCCCGGGATGTTCACGTCTCTTTCCCCTAATGGCACATCTCTCTTGGGAGCTTCCAAAGTGTAAGATGGATCCTCAAATACACCAATGTACTCTTCTGCCTTGTCTAATAATTCTTCCGAGGGTAGTAGGTTTCTTTTTCTTGATCCATCTTCCAAGTTTGGTTTTCTTACTTACACCTCCTTTCAAAGCCATTAAGGCCAAACGAGGTTCGTAGTTTCCGACTTCGGCCGCAGCCGTGTTGAAACGAGAAAGGAAAGTTTTAATGGACTCTCCTGGTCCTTGTTCCAACTCATTTAGTTCCATCACATCGCACACCTTAGTTGTTTGTAGCCTGAATTGTTGTCTGAACATTCTGGCCAAAGTGGCAAAGTCATCCACAGACTTTGGTGGGAGCTTTGTGAACCATAGCGAAGCCAATCCCTCCAAGTAAGTGGGTAAGTACAAACATTTGAGCTCATCAGTAGCTCGTACCCCATCCATATGCTGGTCGTACTTGAATAGGAACACATTGGGGTTACCGGTCCCATTATAAGCTTGCACAATCGGAGGCTTGAATTTATGCGGATATGGCGCCATCTTTATTCTTTCTGTCAACGGGGTTTCTGTAAGGGAAAATCCCCATTCCTTTTCATCATTTACCTTTTTTTGATCCTCACTCATGATTTTTCGGATCTTATCGGTTATACGCTCTTCCTCGTTAGGCTGGCCCACGGGGCGGATGCCTTTATCTTTACCGGATGTTCGCCTAAGCGAACGGTCGCAGTTTAGATTCAGGGTTCTTGGACTTCGTACATGAGGAAGTGCCCCTTTGGTGGAGCTAAGCGCTTGTTGAGGAATTGCTGCTTTTCAGAGTGGTTATGGTTAGGTGGCTCCGTACCCTTATGACCGAGATCTGCGACTTGCTGAACAGAGTCCACTCGATTCGGGCTTGTGGAAGAAGATCCGGTGTTTTCTGTTCAAGCGGCCTTAGCAGTTTTGGGACGTGATGCATTCATGGTGACTTTGGCCGTTGCGGCTTATATAGCGAACATGGTTTCAAGCTTTTTTAGCATGGATTCATTTGCAATATCCATTCGACTTGTCAAACCCGCTCCCACTTCATCCAGCTCCTTCCTCGTTATAGCGGCTCTGGGTTTAGAACTCTCGCCAAATTCAAACTGGTGCGTGGGCGGAGTATTTTCCATTTTAGTGGTATTATCAGCATTTTCGACGCTTTTACTTGTAGTTTTCTTCGATGGTCTACCTGGCTTGCCTATGATGAATGTTTCAATTTGGACAAATTAGATGATCGGGTGGTAATTACAATTCCAACGCAATGCTTCCTACTTTGAGAGAGTGTGAGAAGTGGATTAGCAATCGGGCCCCACAGTGGGCGCCAAATGTTTGCTCCAAAAATGGGCAAACACCAAAAGTGTAAGATTTAGATCTCACAAAAGTGAAGAGATGGAGCAACAAACCAATTGCAATATAAGTAGAAGACACGAAATTTATAGTGGTTCAATCCAATGAGGATTTACGTCCACTTTCATGAAGAAATTCATTATTTATATGATGATTACAAGATAATACTCTCTCCCTTACAACATTGACACTCTCTCACATACACAAATCATATTCAAATCTCTTGGAGGTGATGGAGGAGTGTGTAGATCCGAAACTTTTGATAGAAAATGATAATGAATTAGTAGGATTCTTTCCAAAGTGAAAGCCCTTCCAATCAACTTTCAAATCGCATGATCTCTTGATGCTTTTGATGGAGAAGGAAATCCATGGGTTAATCTTCTCTTGTTATAGTTGGATGAATGTTGAAGTGATGGTTGAAGAATATTTTTGACAGCACTTCGTGGCCTTGAGACTCGATCCCCCTCAATGAAGAAGTATGGGGCGGTATTTATTGGAGATTTCTGGACCAGGTGGCAATTTCATAATTATGTAAAAAATGCGCCATGACTCATGTCGTCATCGACATGACTTAATCTTTTGTTAAAACCCATGTCGCTAATGACATGGCTTATGCCGCACGGCGGGTCGCTTTTCGGAATCTCGGGCTTATGACACGGTCCGACTCTTCTTGTCATGACGTATGTCGTTTTGACGATGGCCGTCGAGGTCCTGATGCAAGTCGGATATGTCACGGCTCGCGATGATATGACTTGTTTCGTTTGGACGGTCCGATATCCCATACTGTTTACGTCATGGCACAATGACAATCTTATGCCGTTCTTGGCATGGTGCCGTGGTCATTATGGCTTGCCGTTATATCGCTATACTTGCCCGTTATTGTACAAAAGGCCGACATGACTCCATTCCGACTTGTTAATGCTTGGGACAACATGGAGTGACGTGGATTAGTAGCATGTTTGGATCTTCTTCTTTCCGGCATGACCTTAACGACTTGGCTTTCCTGACATGGTTCCGAAGCGCCTTGGCATCCACGTCATGGTTCCGATCTTGACTTAGCGTCAACCCGACGACTTGATTAATAGCGGCATGATTCCAATCGACATATGAAATGTGTATTTTAATATGTTAACAACTTGTTCTTTAACCCGATTAACAATGGGATGTGATTTTGAGTTTATCGTGAACCGTGTTTTAAATGATATCGGTTCTTTAACCCGGTTAAAGATTAAAACTAAGTGAAGTTTTAATGAATCTTTAATTAGATTGAAATGATCGAGAATGGAGCATCACCAGTTTTGCTTCGAGCGATAGTTAAATCTTTAACTAGATTTGAACGTGAAATGGTAATTAATTTTACCGATAACACCGTGGTGTTAGATGTGGAGTATTACCAGTTTTGCTCCATGGGATAAATAGGTTGGGATTGTGAAATAAAATAAATAATTACTCCGGTGTGGTTCGCTAATCCCGACTAGTTTGGAAAACCTTAACATGGTTTGAAATGATATTCAAAGGAAGATTAAAGAATAAATTTAGAAGAATTTATCTTTGATAAAATTAATGGGAACCTATTCCATAAGAATGTAAATATTTGAATAAAAGAATATTCTGAATTGGAATGAGGCGTATGTTGTGTTTACGTAACACTTGTTTATTATATACGCGGGTTATTCGGAAAGGCCGGGTTTATACCCATTCTGAATAACCGATTCGATGATACTTCGAAGATGAAGACGGTAGTAACAACCCGTATTTTTAATAACATGTTATAACGTAAATCAAGGCAGAATTAAATGTTAAAATCCGAATCAAGGGAAACGGGCTTTGCCATTACGTTCATCTCGGAAAAAAACGCGAAATAGAGTCCGAGTTTTTGAGAATCGGAGTCCGTATTGCCAAGTTATGGCCCGTCACAGTTTTCAGAAAATTCAAGTTCATAAAACAGTTCGAAATTCAAACACACGGGGGCAGGTGGGAAAATTCCCACCCAGGTCAAGTCGACAGGGGTGTCGACTGCATAGTCGACACCACCCCCCCCCCCCATGTCGACTTCCCAGTCGACATGGGTGTCGACCTGGGTGGTCCGGGCAGTTTTGCCTGGTGCATCTGCTGAGTGTTTTGAGTTAGGTTTTAGGGCCTGTTTCGGATTTGGATGGCACAGATCTAAACTAGGGTTAATCCTATGGCCTAAACTAACCTAAACTTCTATATAAGCACCCTAAACCTAACCCTAAATCACCACAAATCAATCCTACAACTAGGTTATGCCAAAATTCTAGTTGATAATGGCCTCCATCTTCAAACCATGGCCTCCATCTCCTTCCTCATGAGAGATTGAGTGTTCTAAGCTTGTTCTAAAGTAAAGAGACTTCTTTCTTCATCAAAGCAAGGATCTTCTTCTTATTTCTCAAGGGTTTTATTGGAGCTTATTTATTTTGGGGATTTGCTAGTGTGGCTTCGTCTCAATCTTGTTTTATTTTATCCTAGATCTCATAGCCACGATTCGTAAGCCCCATTCTACTCTTAGATTTAAACTATGAACTTAATATGACATGTTGCAAGTTGAGATTTGATTTAAGAGTAATGTTTAGTCTTAGATCTATCATTTTATGCATAGATCTTTTCATGACTTTGTGGGTTTATGATTATGAGACTATCACCTTGACTTTGTGGGTAGAAAGCTTTGATCTTTGTTTGGGAATGTTGCATAATGCAACATAGAACTCTCATGAAACTTGATGTTAACTTGCATATGTTATGAACCATATGCTAGTAACACCCTTACCATGTTTTCACCTTATTTGCTAAGTGTTATGCCATACTTGATTGAGGCCAAATCACTTTTATGCTATCATACATGTTTATGCAAGTTATGATGAACACCTTTGCCACATATGTCACCATGTTTAACTTGTGACCAACTTTGCCACTTTATGTGATCTATTTGTGTTGATGCGAACTTATGTGCGATGGGGTTACGTTATGGGTAAACTTAAATGACATGAAACATAACTTGAAAATATGACGTGAATGTTGACTTGTGGTTGTGCTTGAAAACATGATTATGGACATGACACTTAGAAAAATATGAGTGTGGCCAACTCGAGGTTGGGTTGAGTTTGTAGCATAAATCTACCCGGAACCGACCGGCAATAGTAGCTACAAACAATAGGACCCAATGTGAGTAGTTGGTCATGTCGCGCTTAAAACCCGAGGTTAGACTAGGTTGTTGTGTAAAGCTACCCGGACCCACCCGGCTTAACTAGTAACCACAACAAGGTCTAATATGAGAGGTTGAGGTGCATTAAGTTAATTAATGCTACATGATAGGATTAAGTCATGGACTACTTGAATACTTAACCAACTTGATACATGATTGAATAGGGTTAACCACACTTAACCCGTTAGAAACCCTGGTTACGTGGTCCTTTTCACCAGTAACCCTCTTGTTTGTATCATGATACCCCAGGGACTAGGCTAGTGTGGGGCACGATTAATAGGTTGACATGTAAGCGACCAAAACGACGGCTGAGTAGGTGCGCCGGTGTAGGTTCAGGCGGACTATGGTCGTGCACATAGTCCGGAGTTGAAAAAGCAGGCACGGGCACCGGTTGGTTTAGACTGTGCGTGCTTGATTTGTGTCACTGGTTGGAACCCTAGGGCTTGATACACCCTAGGGTGGACCTAGCACAGTTTGACTACATTTCGTGATTGGGCCGTACGACACCGACACATGATGAGTTTGGCTTATAGGGAGCCGATCGACTAGACCATGTAGTTGGACCTTGATTTAGGTCATCTCATGATTATTGGGCCTGTTGGGCCATGGGATCACTTCTTGTTTATACTTGACATGTTGTAGAATACTAGTACACTCTTGGTGCAACTTAACCTTGTATATGCGATGCCACACTTGATCTATCTTGTTAACTATTCATCATGCCAGTTTAGTTACATCCTTATGTTTAATCTCAATTTCTCATGTCCAGTTAACTTTATTAGTTTTTATACTGATAGTAGTTAGGGCTTACCAGTCTTTTTAACTGACCTGTTTTCCTTTCGCTTCTTTTCTTCCGTTTCCCCCCCAGGTTCTCAGGGTGGGAACACTAACACCTAGCTTGGATCTTTAACTTGATTTTCTGGATAGCTCATGTACGGTTTGGACTTGAGCTCGCTATGGCTTTACCACGTCTATTTTGGGGATAGTTCACCTTATGTTATTTTCAGTTTCAATTTATGTTTCTAGACTTTGTTTATGTTGGAAAAATGGTGACTAAGTACTTTTGATGTAACTTGACTATGGTTTTGAAATAGTAATTTTATCCGCTGCTTTATTTACTCTGTTTTACTTATATGTTCTGTCTTGTGATATCTCTGTGCATGTTTACCTAGTCCAACGCCCCTCCAAAGCCGGTGTACTTGTCTTAGAGTGACACTGGCGGAGGTGGGGTGTTACATTTGGTATCAGAGCATAAGGTTTACAAGATTGAGCAAAAGGTTTTTTTTTTAAACTAAGCTTTTGAAAAACTATTTTCAAAACCAACTAAGTATTTTTCCAAGAAAAGTCTAGTTTATTTTAAAGGCTATTCCCCAAAAGCCATAAGCACTATCCTTTGTTTCCTCATACTGAATCTATCTTTTCCTTCGTTTCAGTATGGCCGATAATTTTGCCATTCCGGAGGGTGTACAAGTGCCTGTTTGGTTCAGGAGGTACATGGAGGCAAGGGCAACTGAAGCCGGCCCCGCGGACATTCCTCCTCCTCAACCTCCCATGGCTAATATTCCTCCTCCCGTAGCTGAGGTTCCTCCTCCTCCTCCTCAGCATCCTCCAGTGGATTTCACAAAGATTTGCAAGGACTTTAAGGCGATGGTTGGCAAGAATTTTATGGGGATAGAGACTTTTGTTGAGGCAAGAAATTGGTTGAAGGAAACTGAAGATCTTTTTGCTATCTTTGGAGTAGAGGATCATAGGAAGATTTTGTTGGCGGTATGGCTATTGAAGGATGAAGCTGCTTATTGGTGGGAAGTCACCAATGGTACTAGGCCTATAGAGACTTGTGCCAACTTTAGGATGAGGTTTGGGCTTAAGTTTCTATCATCCGCAGAAGAGAATCTTCAGATGGAAAGATTCATAGCATTGAAGGGACATGACTATTAAGGAGTATGTGAATAAGTTTAACCAGCTTGCTCGATTCGGTTTAGAGATGGTTAGCACGACTCAGAAGAAGGCTCTACGCTTTGCTCGAGGATTGAATGAGCCATTGCAAGGTTTGGCCATGTCTTATATACCCATGGGGGCCACTTTTGAGAGCTTAGTGGATATGGCATTGCTTCAAGGAGATGACAAGAAAGAGGTCAAGGCTAATGAGACTCAAACCAAGAAGGTAGACTCCTAATGGGGAGGCAACCAGAGCAACCAGAACTACAAGAACAACAAGAACAACAAGGGTAACAAAGGCAACAACAACAACAAGGCAAAGGAGAAAAGGAAATGCAACTTCTGTGGGATAGCTGGGCACATAGCAAAAGAATGTAGGAAGAAGAAGAGGAAGTTGGGAGAATGCTTCCATTGTGGAGAGTCTGGACATTATAGCAAGGATTGCCCTAAGAAGCAAGGACAAGGGCAGACCCAGCGAACAGGACCTTCTGGAGGGCAAGTGCATGCTCTGAACACCGTTCCAGTTCTTGATCGTGGTAGTGTTTCTGTAGAAAGCCTTGTTTACATTTCTGATTTTCCTGTTTGTACTTTATTCTATTCTGGCGCATCACATAGTTTTATTTCTTCTGATCTTGTTGAAAGTTTGCACCTAAGTACTAGTCTAGTTGATGATCCCGTCAGTGTTTCATAATCCAATTGGGGGTTCCGCCCATTTGTCTATGGTTTGTGTGGATTTGAGGATTTCTATCTTGAGTGTAGAATTCATGTGTAGTGCTTATGCTCTCGGGTTTATGGGATACGGGTTGATTTTTGGCATGGATTGGTTGTCCAGATATGGAGCCATTCTCGATTGTGAGCATAGCGTAGTGAGGCTCATGACTCGCCTCGGTAATACCCTAGAAATTTCTTGTAATCCTATGGGTCCCGTCATGTTATGTTATCTTGAATCCCTCGACTCGTCTATCGATGATCTTCGATCTTTGAGGGTAGTCCGAGAATATCCTGATGTCTTTGATGAGGTGAAGGGGTTACCCCATAAACAAGAGATAGATTTCTGCATTTATCTTGTTGATAATGCCAAGCCAGTTTCATTGCCCGTTAGGCACATGGCCCCGCGAGAAAGAAGAGAGCTTAGTAAGCAAGTCAAGGAGTTGATTGAGAAGAATTTTATTAGGCGAAGCATTTCAGAATGGGGTGCTCCTGTGGTATTCGCTACTAAGGCGGATGGTTTGCTTCGTCTATGTGTTGATTATCGTGAACTTAACAAGCTGATAAAGAAGAATAGGCACTCGTTACCGAGGATTGATGATCTTTTTGATCAGCTTGTTGGTGCTTCTGTTTTCTCTCAACTCGATCTAGCTGTCAGTTTCCATCAGCTTAGAGTGGCTGAGGATAGTATTGACAAGACTGCGTTTAGGACTCCAGATGGATTCTTTGAATGGCTCGTCATGCCATTCGGTTTGACTAATGCACCCGCCTACTTCGTAGATTTGATGAGAAGGGTGTTTAGGGAGTTCCTAAACAAGTTTGTGGTCGTTTTCGTGGATGATATTCTGATCTTCTCAAAGGATGAGGAAGAGCATGCTAGACATCTCAAGGAGGTTATGGATACGCTTAGAGCTCATCAGTTGAAAGCCAAGCTCTCCAAATGTCATTTTTGGAGGAAGGAAGTTCGGTTTCTTGGGCATATAGTTTCTAAGCAAGGCATAGTGGTGGATCCCGCTAAAGTGGTTGCAGTTCAAGACTGGAAAGCTCCTAAGAATGCAACTGAAGTAAGAAGCTTTCTCGGTCTCGCAGGCTTCTATAGGAAGTTCATTAAGGACTTCGCTAAGATTTCGGCACCTCTTACTAAGTTAACGAAGAACTTAGTCTTTGCATGGGATATTGAGTGTGAGCTTTCTTTTCAAAGGCTCAAGAGAACTTTCACCACAGCTCCAGTTTTGGCTTTATCCGATGGTGGTAAGATGTTTACCGTGTACACCGATGCTTGTGGCACGGGGTTAGGCGCTGTCCTAATGCAAGATGGGAGGGTGATATGCTACGGGGGTAGACAACTCAAAGTTCATGAGAAGAATTATCCCATTCATGATTTCGAGTTGGCGGCGATCATCTTTGCACTTAAATCGTGGCGCCATTATCTTCTAGGCGAAAGGTTCGAGTTATATACTGATCACAAGTCATTGAAGTACCTCTTTTCGCAAAAGGATTTGAATCTAAGGCAACAGAGGTGGATGGAATTCTTGGCATCTTATGATTTCGATATAGCTTATACCCCTGGCAAGGGTAATGCTGTGGCGGATGCGCTAAGCAGAAAAAGGTTGACTTTGAGCCCTCTATTTGTTGAGATGAAGAATCTAGAGTTCTTAGCAACCTTTGATCTTACACTTGCTGTTGAGTCGATGACTGGCACGTTAGCATCCCTTGATCTTAGACCCACACTTCTTGATCAAGTAGGGACTTCGCAGAAGGAAGACCCGCAGATAGTCGAGATCATGGACAAGTCGATTCGAGGTGAGACGTCTAGTCACCTCGCTAGATACACTATTGATGACAAGGGGTGGCTAAGGCGTGATGGAAGACTATGTGTTCCACAAGTGGGAGACTTAGTGAATAAAGTTCTCGAAGAAGCGCATCATTCGAAGATGACTATACATCCTAGAGGGGATAAGATGTACAAGGATATGAAGCGCATTTTCTTTTGGGCCGGAATGAAGAAGGATGTTGCAGAATTTGTTTCTAGATGCATTGTTTGCCAACAAGTGAAAGCCGAGTCGAAGAAACCCGGTGGGCTATTTCATCCTTTGGAGGTTCCACTTTGGAAGTGGGAAAGTATCTCTATGGATTTTGTGGATGGATTGCCTAGGTCAAGGAAGGCGAATACGAGCATATGGGTCATAGTTGATAGGCTCACGAAGAGTGCTCATTTCATTCCAGTAAAGAGCAAGAGGGCCGCATCATGGCTAGCATTTGTTTATCTTCGAGAGATAGTGTGGTTGCATGGAGTTACTTCTAGCATAGTTAGCGATCGTGACCCAATCTTCACTAGCCAGTTCTGGAATAGTTTGCAAGAAGCAATGGGTAAGCGATTGAATCTAAGTACCGCCTATCACACACAGACGGATGGTCAGACCGAAAGGGTGAATAGGGTACTAGAAGATCTGTTGAGGCTATGCATTCTTTATTTTGGTGGTACTTGGGAAGACCATCTTCCTCTCGTGGAGTTTGCTTATAATAATAGCTACCAAGCAAGCATAGGGATGGCACCATTTAAAGCTTTGTATGGGAGGCCGTGCAAGTCACCAACTTGTTGGTGGGAGACGACGGATGAGCCTATACTTGGGCCCGAAATGATAAGGGACACATCCGAGAAGGTTGAGTTGATTCGAAGACGGATGAAAACGGCCCAAGATAGACAGAAATCCTATGCTGATAAGCGAAGGACAGATTTCGAATTCAAAGTTGGGGATATGGTTTTCATGAAGGTTTCTCCTTTGCGTAATGTGATCCGTTTTGGAGCAGTTGGGAAGCTAGCACCAAGGTTCGTAGGACCATTCCCTATCATTGAGAGAATCGGGAAAAATGCAGCCATTTTGATACATTAGGTGCTCGTATAAGGTGGAATTGCCCGAGAAGCTGGCCGGAGTGCACAATGTCTTTCATGTCTCGCATCTCAGAAAGTGCCTACATGAGTCAGCCAAGGTGGTTGAGCCTAGCATTCTTGAAGACGTGGAGGTAGAGAAAGGGGCAACCCTGAGGAGAGCTCCGATTCGTATCTTGGGAACGGAGACCAAGAAGCTGAGGAATCGAGAAGTCAAGTTAGTAATGGTTCAGTTTAGTGAAGCCGAGGAAGACGCAACTTGGGAAACCGAGGAGAAGATGCGTGGGCTTTATCCATTTCTTTTTGAGGGTACATTCTCGATCTCTTTTTCTAATTAGCATATCTTTCTTTTGCTATCCATGTTTATCTTGTTTATCTTGTTATTTCGTTAATCTTGTCATGAGAACCTTAGGTAGAAATCCTTTGGATGAAACATGTATTTGGAACATGTTATGCTTGATGTTTGCAAGTGGTTGCAAGTTTATGCAAGTGGTTACTCGTGGAGGCATGATACACGTTAGGCACTAAGATTGGCTCACACACTTTCATGTTTCATATGCATGAGTGCTTATACTTATTCATGGATGAAACTTGTTATGCTATCACGTGGATGTTGCATATGAATGAATGTTATGTGCACTCATGTAGAGATTATAAATTATGTTAGGAATTTGCAAACATATGGACTCATTTCACTAACATACTTTGCGTTAAGGAGGTTTACTGAATCAGTAACCGTCTGATTTTCGCATTAGATAAGTACATATACACACACCTTTGCATATGTTCATACAGCATTTAGAATCTATTAAGGACAATGATTGCTCGTGGATGATGTTTTAAGTAGATGGATGATGGATGGTAGGATACGTTCCTAACTTAGAGATTTCGGGGACGAAATCCTTTAAGGAGGGGAGAATGTAACAACCCGTATTTTTAATAACATGTTATAACGTAAATCAAGGCAGAATTAAATGTTAAAATCTGAATCAAGGGAAACGGGCTTTGTCATTACGTTCGTCTCGGAAAAATACGCGAAATAGAGTCCGAGTTTTCGAGAATCGGAGTCCGTATGACCAAGTTATGGCCCGTCAAAGTTTTCAGAAAATTCAAGTTCATAAAACAGTTCGAAATTCAAACACACGGGGGCAGGCGGGAAAATTCCCGCCCAGGTCAAGTCAATAGGGGTGTCGACTGCATAGTCGACACCACCACCCCCCCTCCATGTCGACTGCCCAGTCGACATGGGTGTCGACCTGGGTGGTCCGGGCAGTTTTGCCTGGTGCACCTGCTAAGTGTTTTGAGTTAGGTTTTAGGGCCTGTTTCGGATTTGGATGGCTCAGATCTAAACTAGGGTTAATCCTATGGCCTAAACTAACCTAAACTTTTATATAAGCACCCTAAACCTAACCCTAAATCACCACAATTCAGTCCTACAACTAGGTTATGCTAAAATGCTAGTTGATCATGGCCTCCATCTTCAAACCATGGCCTCCATCTCCTTCCTCATGAGAGCTTGGGTGTTCTAAGCTTGTTCTAAAGTAAAAGAGGCTTCTTTCTTCATCAAAGCAAGGATCTTCTTCTTATTTCTCAAGGGTTTTATTGGACCTTATTTATTTTGGGGATTTGCTATTGTGGCTTCGTCTCAATCTTGTTTTATTTTATTCTAGATCTCATAGCCACGATTTGTAAGCCCCATTCTACTCTTAGATTTAAACTATGAACTTAATAAGACATGTTTCAAGTTGAGATTTGATTTAAGTGTAATGTTTAGTCCTAGATCTATCATTTTATGCATAGATCTTTTCATGACTTTGTGGGTTTATGATTATGAGACTATCACCTTGACTTTGTGGGTAGAAAGCTATGATCTTTGTTTGGGAATGTTGCATAATGCAACATAGAACTCTCATGAAACTTGATGTTAACTTGCATGTGTTATGAACCATATGCTAGTCACACCCTTACCATGTTTTCACCTTAATTGCTAAGTGTTATGCCATACTTGATTGAGGCCAAATCACTTTTATGCTATCATACATGTTTATGCAAGTTATGATGAACACCTTTGCCACATATGTCACCATGTTTAACTTGTGACCAACTTTGCCACTTTATGTGATCTATTTGTGTTGATGCGAACTTATGTGCGACGGGGTTACGTTACGGGTAAACTTAAATGACATGAAACATAACTTGAAAATATGACGTGAACGTTGACTTGTGTTTATGCTTGAAAACATGATTATGGACATGACACTTAGAAAAATATGAGTGTGGCCAACTCGAGGTTTGGTTGAGTTTGTAGCATAAATCTACCCGGAACCGACCGGAAATAGTAGCTACAAACAATAGGACCCAATGTGAGTAGTTGGTCATGTCGCGCTTAAAACCCGAGGTTAGACTAGGTTGTGGTGTAAAGCTACCCGGACCAACCAGGCTTAACTAGTAACCACAACAAGGTCTAATGTGAGAGGTTAAAGTGCATTAAGTTAATTAATGCTACATGATAGGGTTAAGTCATGGACTTCTTGAATACTTAACCAACTTGATACATGATTGGATGGGGTTAACTACACTTAACCCGTTAGAAACCCTAGTTACGTGGTCCTTTTCACCAGTAACCCTCTTGTTTGTATCATGATACCCTAGGGACTAGGCTAGGGTGGGGCACGATTACTGGGTTGACATGTAAGCGACCAAAATGACGGCTGAGTAGGTGCGCCAGTGTAGGTTCAGGCGGACTATGGTCGTGCACATAGTCCGGAGTTGAAAAAGCAGGCACGAGCACCGATAGATTTAGACTGTGCGTGCTTGATTTGTGTCAGTGGTTGGCACCCTTGAGCTTGATACACCCTAGGGTGGACCTAGCACAGTTTGACTACATTTCGTGATTGGGCCGTACGACACCGACACATGATGAGTTAGGCTTATAGTGAGCCGATCGACTAGACCGTGTAGTTGGACCTTGATTTAGGTCATCTCATGATTATTGGGCCTGTTGGGCCATGGGATCACTTCTTGTTTATACTTGACATGTCGTAGAATACTAGTACACTCTTGGTGCAACTTAACCTTGTATATGCGATGCCACACTTGATCTATCTTGTTAACTATTCATCATGCCAGTTTAGTTACATCCTTATGTTTAATCTCAGTTTCTCATGTCCAGTTAACTTTATTAGTTTTTATACTGATAGTAGTTAGGGCTTACCAGTCTTTTTGACTGACCTGTTTTCCTTTCGCTTCTTTTCTTCCGTTTCCCCCACAAGGTTCTCAGGGTGGGAACACTAGCACCTTGCTTGGATCTTTAGCTTGCTTTCCTGGATAGCTCATGTACGGTTTGGACTTGAGCTCGCTATGGCTTTACCATGTCTATTTTGGGGATAGTTTACCTTATGTTATTTTCAGTTTCAGTTTATGTTTCTAGACTTTGTTTATGTTGGAAAAATGGTGACTAAGTACTTTTGATGTAACTTGACTATGGTTTTGAAATAGTAATTTTATCTGCTGCTTTATTTACTCTGTTTTACTTATATGTTCTGTCTTGTGATATCTCTGTGCATGTTTACCTAGTCCAACGCCCCTCCAAAGCCGCTGTACTTGTCTTAGAGTGACACTGGCGGAGGTGGGGTGTTACAACGGTGGTTGAAGACCTAGGGTCTTCACATCGTTTGGGTGATTAATGATGATCTGATTGGGCTGTACATCCAAGAGGAGGGAATCAGTTGGTGATAGTCCAGACGTACTTGGAGATCGACGGATATGCGAGGAAAGTGCCTCCGGTTTCGTTCAGACCCAGAACGAACTTGTATGGACTATGTGTCTGACATTGGATTTTATTCTGTGTGATTGATTTCTATTAAATATATGTTTGTTTGGCGGCGGAGAATTTATTCTCTTTCTGAACGCCCTTCTCTGAGACGTACGAGCTCAGAGGTTATATATTGATGGATATCAATCGCATAGAGTGAATTGCCTGTGTGGCATGCCTAAGTGGCAATTGATCAAGGCTTCTGTTGAAAAGAAGAGTCTTGTGGTTGATGATCAAAGCACAGCCTGTGTGGCATCGCTTTGTGTAACGTTGATTCGCGAGCCTCACATCCCGGTATGGACCAAAAACGGGAGAAAAGATCCAGGGAGGACATGCGTTTTCTTCTAGTTAGAGGTGGTGTCAGTGCTTAAACTGGTTGACATTTATATACTTTTCACCTGTGTGGTTGTTGCTGTTGCGAGGCGCCTCGGATATATCGGTCGTTCTCGAACCGATAGTGTCAGTGGGCTCATTTACGCCCCATAGGGTGGGGAAACGCAGTGTTCAGGAATTTTAATCCACATCGGTGGACCGACCCTGTGGCTCCAAGGGGCAGATGCGGCTGTTCCTGAGACACGGACTAGAGCGTCTCGAATTCGGTGAGGATCTTGCCCCTATCCTCGGTTCCATTATGATTGTAGAGCCTAGTATGGCGATATAGTGGGATGGGGCACTTAAACAACCCGGAAAATCTGAGCCAGTTTAAAATTTTTATTTCGAATAATTTGCTTAGAAATTTGGTCAGAATTTAAAAATTCGATTTTTTTTAATAATATAATAGCCCTTAAAAATAGCCATTTTGCAAACGACCTCGGATTTCGACGAAACTACTTTGGTTGGAACCGGAATGTCAATTTATTGCTAAGTCTAATTTTCCGTAATTTTCCGAATCAATATGTGAGTGTGGCAAAGGAAAACGTGTTTGACCAGTTCAAGTTGAATTGGATCGACCAGAAAATGGCCATTTTCCAAACGGTCTCAGAATTCGACGAAATTAGTTTTGTTAGGACCGTATCGTCGATACGAAGCTAGAAATAATTTTTCTGGAATTTTCTGTGTCAGTATGTGACCCCGGTAATTTGAAATGTACGTTTAAATTGAATATATATAGATTTATATTTTAAATTCAACGAAAACTGATTCAAACAGTCGAATCGGCCTACGTTACATATCCCATTGTGTTCGGAATGAGGGTAATTAGCTAGGGACGACAGTCGGCGGGTTCGATTTCGAGGGCATATATATGAATATACTGAACAGGGAAATGGATTAGCTGTTGAGTAAAGAATTTATTTGCGTGCCCGACAAATAGGTAAACCTTAATGAGTTGGCTGCGCAATTTTATTATTATATCAACTCCTGTGAATGCCATTGGATGCGGAGTGCTGGTTGTTCTGTGTGTAATTATAAAACGTCGCCATAGGATAGTAACAATTAATTTTGAACTACACTTACATGGCATACTTCTTGAAGATAGCATACTTCATCATATACCACATAAACACTTGGAGTTTATGTGACGAGGTTGAAGATTTACCATACAAGTAAGAGACTTGTATGGCGATGACTACATTTTAGGTTGAACCGAAGACTGAAAACTCCACACGGGTCTAGAGATGACAATGAGCACGTCTCTTTAGCTGTTAAAGCACAAAACAAAAATCTCTTTGGAGGGCGACGAGAATTTATTCTCTTGAGCTTTTAATACACGCTCCCCCTTTGACACTAGGATACACCACGATAAGTATGGACTGTATAAATTATAAAGGTAAATTTGCCAGATTAATAAAAACCCCACACGGGTCTGGAGTGGACAATAAACACGTCGCTCTAGTTGTTAAGGCACAAAACCTCTTTGTAGGGTGACGAGAATTTATTCTCGGGAGTTTTAATACACACTCACCCTATGAACACTAGAATATATATCACTACAAATATGTGTGTGCTTTTTAGGATTTATTGGGTACCTAATACGGCCCAATAAACTTCCAAACGCCCACCCGTACAAGAGAAACTATGGCGAAATTTTCCAAAATATTAAGGCGTTAGTGAAATTTTTGAAGTATAAACGATATAGAAATTGTTGAATGAATTATATATATATATAAATATAAATAAAATAAAACGAATTAAGGACGTGCAGTTCGCGTTTTGAAATCTTTAATTAAAGCGAGCTATTTTTAAATAAATAAAAATAGCGAAAAATCGTTATAAAATATTATTAACAACATGGAATGGAAATAAATCGAATTTACTTGATTTGTTAGATATTCTGATGACTGAATGTGTTTGGCGTGAAATTTACATAGATGAACAGAAATTGGAAGAGATTAAAGAATAAATTTAAAAGAATTTATCTTTGATAAAATTAATGGGAACCTTTCCCTAAGAATGTGAAATCTAGAAACTGACTGGAAACGAGCTAAGACGGATGGTTTCTTCGGTATTGATCTGATGTTGGTTTCGGCCTTCGGGGTTAATACAAAGGAAATCGTTCTCTCGCTAATTTACAGTTGGAGTCTAATTAAAGTATATATTGGTTTTTATAACACTCGTTATATATATATATATATATATATATATATATATATATATATATATATATACACGAGTTATTCAGAAAGACCGGGTTTATACTCATTCGGAATAACTGATTCGACGATATGAAGTCGAAGATGAAGACGATGGTTGAAGACCGGGAGTCTTCACGTCGTTTGGTTGATTGCTGATATCTTGATTGGGAGGCATCCCAAGAAGATGGAAAATGCAGTGGTTGTCCAGACGTACTTGGAGATCGACCGGATATGCGAGGTATATAGTGCCTCCGGTTTCGTTCAGACCCAGAACGGACTTGTAAATGGATGTGTGTCGGACGTTGTGTATCGACGACGCGACATGCAAAGATGCAGTGATCAAGGCTTTTGTTGCAAAGCAGAGTCTTGTGGTTGATGACCGTTGATTCACGAGCCTCACACACCGGTATGAACCAGAAAAGGGAGAAAGGACTCAGGGAGGACATGCGTCTCTTTCTAGTTAGAAGTGGTGTCAGTGCTTAAAACTGGCTGATATTTACTTATGTGGTTGTTGGAATGCGAGGCGCCTCGGTTGTGGAGTCATTTGGCTCATTTACACCCCATAGGGTGGGGAGACGTATTGTTCTGGATTTCGTCTAATTCACATCGGTGGACCGGCCCTGATGATCCAAGGTCACTCGAGCTCTGACCTGAGACGCGGACTAGAGTGTCTCGAATACGGTAAGGATCTTGCCCCTAGCCTTGGTTCATGACAGAAATCCAAACTTCCAATACGACATGTGCGGTTTTGATTGTATTACTAGTATGGCGACATGATATAATGGTACCCATGCCGTCTAGGATTGATACTTATGATTGTATATAAAGTTAGAAACTAACTGTAAACGAGCTAAGATGAGTGGTTTCCTGAGTATTGGTCTGATGTTGGTTTCGGCCTTCGGGGTTAATACTTAGGAGATCGTTCTATGGTTAATTTACAGTTGGAGTCTGATTTAGGAAAACAAAAGATTAAATTTTACGTATCAAGCATTCTTTGGCTATTATGAGGGAAAACCCTATCCTCCGGCTTGTGTTGCATTGTGTGATGGGACCTGGGTCTTATAACAGCTTCATTGTTCTTTATTTTAGCATTGCGCTGTTTTAAATAACTCACTTTATGTTATGCACTGGCAATCACTGGAGTAAACCCGTTCCGCGAAAGTGGCGTGGTCCTATGATTTGCCATATTATTGTTGTTTAACCTGTTAAGTAGATTTCTCATACCAGTCCCACGACTGACTCGATGTTTGTTTCACTTTGCAAACTCGGGTGCCCTCATTTCTACACGGGCAGTCGAGTAGCTTGTTTTGCAGATATTTTGAAGCAGGTTTCTGGATCGAAGCTTAAGCTGTGTCCAGAGCATTCTTAGTCTTCCGCTGTGTTAGTTTATATTTCCGCTGTGCATTGTTTTACATTTGATGTAAATTATCTTCCGTTGTATTGTATTTATTCGATATACTCTGATATTTCTGTACTTTGATGTAACATTATTATGATGTTTATAAAAGTCTTCTGTTATTTGTTCTAACATGTTGTATTCCCAGAGTTAAAGTATCCGAGGATTTCCAACCTTTGAGCCTGACTTGTGTGGTTTATGGTCGATTCAAAGAGCGGGAACTTTCGGGTCTTTACATATGGTATCAGAGCTTCGGTTAAGCTCAAATCTTTGGGATACAACTAGTTAGAACTGAACGAAAGACTCATCAGAGGTTGGATTAGTAATATCCAATAGGAATACTCATTAGAGATAGGATCAGCAGTATCCTAGAATGAGAAAACTCGTTAGAGATGGGGTTAGTAATGCCCTAGAACGGGTTGAGAATGCCAAGTCCATAATTAACGTAATTGTGATTATATATAAATAATCCGATCTTTGAAAAATATGAATTTTAAGTATATATATATAAAAGTTATATATATTTGAAAAGCTAATCAACTAATTGATTGATGCTTGTGTTGTGTGATTATTAGTTCAACTAATAAAATTATTGAAACTAATAAAGGAAAATTAAGTTGGTTAGTTAAACAACTTGTAGCTTCGTTCCTTTTCGGGGACGAAAAGTGTTAAGTGGGGGAGACTGTAACAACCCGGAAAATCTGAGCCAGTTTAAAATTTTTATTTTGAATAATTTGCTTAGAAATTTGGTCAGAATTTAAAAATTCGAATTTTTTTTAATAATATAATAGCCCTTGAAAATAGCCATTTTGCAAACGACCTCGGATTTCGACGAAACCACTTTGGTTGGAACCGGAATGCAATTTATTGCTAAGTCTAATTTTCCGTAATTTTCCGAATCAATATGTGAACGTGGCAAAGGAAAACGCGTTTGACCAGTTCAAGTTGAATTGGATCGACCAGAAAATGGCCATTTTACAAACGGTCTCAGAATTCGACGAAATTAGTTTTGTTAGGACCGTATCGTCGATACGAAGCTAGAAATAATTTTTCTGGAATTTTCGGTGTCAGTATGTGACCCCGGTAATTTGAAATGTACGCTTAAATTGAATATATATAGATTTATATTTTAAATTCAACGGAAACTGATTCAAACAGTCGAATCGGCCTACGATACATATCCCATTGTGTTCGGAATGAGGGTAATTAGCTAGGGACGACAGTCGGCGGGTTCGATTTCGAGTTCGTATAAAAAGTCAACATTTTAGAAATTTAAAATAATAAAATAATAAAACCATCCCTTACCTTCTCCAATAAAGTCAAACGCCCCCTCGTTTTCGGATCTGAGCCCAATCAAAATTTAAAAAAAAGAGGGCGCTGAGCCCGTCGCCCACCTCGACGGAGTTCCCACCACCGCCAGCGACGTTGCCGCCGCCTCCCCTAAGCTGACGCCCCTCTGTCCCTCTCTCCTCTTCGTATAAACCCGTCGCCCCCCTGAAGCCCACCATCGACGGAACGCCTCCACTGCACTGAAATCGATACCGGTCCGCGCCCTAGCCATCACTTCCAACGCAGGAACCCCCCCCCCCATTTCGTTGTAAGCTCCTTCTTTTCATTTTATTTTATTTTGCCTTGTTTTAGTTTGTTTTAAATATTCAGTTCAGGTTAATCAATTTAAAATCTGAGTTTTATGAATTTTAAAATAAGAAGTTATAATTTTTATTGTATAAAGGTTGGGTTTTTATCATTCATGAAAGGTAGGAGTTTTATATATGGATTTACCAAATAAAAATATTATTTTTATTCATGTAGAGCATTAAAAATATAATTTTTATATTATAGAAGTAATAAAAATATAATTTGTATATCATAGAAAGGTTAAAAATATAATTTTTATTATAGTAGAAAGATAAAGATATAATTTTTATATAAGTAGAGTATTAAAAATATGATCTTTGTATGATAGAAGATATAAAAATATTATTTTTATTTATGAAAAGCAATAAAAATATAATCTTTATGCTAGCAGTGAGAATATAAAAATGCGATTTTTATATATATGTAGCGTATGCGGATGGTGAAGGTGACAAGAGGACAAGCACGATGAAGATTTCCTACATAAGAAGAGTCGAGACAAATTGGTTTAGCTATAGGTGAGAAATTCTCACTCAAATTCTATTTTTCTAGTTATATATATATATATATATATATATATATATATATATACTAGGATGCAAACGGTGTTTAGTAGCACCCGACACCCGTCCACATACCATGGACTTGTTTGTTTGGTTGTGTAGTTGGTTAGATTATTTGATTTGAATTTGGTTCTTTGGTGAACTTGAATTGAGTAGAAATTGATATGTGAATGGCGTGGGCCATTATTAGACCGGGGATAAGGCTAGGCCTAGTCCCGTTTCTAGTATAGTGCCGTTATGCCGCCGAAATTTTCTAAAACACATTAGAAAAATAAAATATCATTTATATAGTGTAAATGAACCGAATAAATATCCGTGTGTTGAATAAAATGTTTGAACGATAAAAACATCATTTTTATCACATGAATGACTTGCTAAAAATACACAAATGTTGAATATATATTTTGAACGATAAAAACATCATTTTTATCACATGAAGGACTCGCTAAAAATACACAAGTGTTGAAATAAATATTTGTTTGCTATGAATATTATTTTTAACATGTATATGAACTAAATAAAATAGTCATGCGTTGAAATATATTTCTGTTCGCTAAAAATATCATTTTTATACGAGGTATGAAGTGTTAAAAATAACCGTATGTTGAAATAAATATTTATATGCTAGAAATATTATTTTTAGCCTAGTTGTGCATATATATGAATATACTGAACAGGGAAATGGATTAGCTGTTGAGTAAAGAATTTATTTGCGTGCCCGACAAATAGGTAAACCTTAATGAGTTGGCTGCGCAATTTTATTATTATATCAACTCCTGTGAATGCCATTGGATGCGGAGTGCTGGTTGTTCTGTGTGTAATTATAAAAAGTCGCCATAGGATAGTAACAATTAATTTTGAACTACACTTACATGGCATACTTCTTGAAGATAGCATACTTCATCATATACCACATAAACACTTGGAGTTTATGTGACGAGGTTGAAGATTTACCATACAAGTAAGACACTCGTATGGCGATGACTACATTTTAGGTTGAACCGAAGACTGAAAACCCCACACGGGTCTAGAGATGACAATGAGCACGTCTCTTTAGCTGTTAAAGCACAAAACAAAAATCTCTTTGGAGGGCGACGAGAATTTATTCTCTTGAGCTTTTAATACACGCTCCCCCTTTGACACTAGGATACACCACGATAAGTATGGACTGTATAAATTATAAAGGTAAATTTGCCAGATTAATAAAAACCCCACACGGGTCTGGAGTGGACAATAAACACGTCGCTCTAGTTGTTAAGGCACAAAACCTCTTTGTAGGGTGACGAGAATTTATTCTCGGGAGTTTTAATACACACTCACCCTATGAACACTAGAATATATATCACTACAAATATTTGTGTGCTTTTTAGGATTTATTGGGTACCTAATACGACCCAATAAACTTCCAAACGCCCACCCGTACAAGAGAAACTATGGCGAAATTTTCCAAAATATTAAGGCGTTAGTGAAATTTTTGAAGTATAAACGATATAGAAATCGTTGAATGAATTATATATATATATACATATATATATACATATATATATATATATATACACATATATATATAAACGAACTAAGGCCGTGCAGTTCGCGTTTTGAAATCTTAACTTCAAACGATTATACCGAGAGATCCGACCGTCGGATTTTCTCGAAACTGGAACTGTTGGATCCGCCTTGAAAAATTCTTTCCAACGATATAAAATTTGTTAAGATCCAACGGTTAGATTTTTCGATAAGTGTAAATCAAATTTAGAGAAAAACAACGCCATGGTCTCGTATGGCCTGAAGCGTCGTTTAATTAAAGCGAGCTATTTTTAAATAAATAAAAATAGCGAAAAATCGTTATAAAATATTATTAACAACATGGAATGGAAATAAATCGAATTTACTTGATTTGTTAGATATTCTGATGACTGAATGTGTTTGGCGTGAAATTTACATAGATGAACAGAAATTGGAAGAGATTAAAGAATAAATTTTGAAAGAATTTATCTTTGATAAAATTAATGGGAACCTTTCCCTAAGAATGTGAAATCGAGAAACTGACTGGAAACGAGCTAAGACGGATGGTTTCTTCGGTATTGATCTGATGTTGGTTTCGGCCTTAATACAAAGGAAATCGTTCTCTCGCTAATTTACAGTTGGAGTCTAATTAAAGTGTATATTGGTTTTTATAACACTCGTTATATATATATACGCGAGTTATTCAGAAAGACCGGGTTTATACTCATTCGGAATAACTGATTCGACGATATGAAGTCGAAGATGAAGACGATGGTTGAAGACCGGGAGTCTTCACGTCGTTTGGTTGATTGCTGATATCTTGATTGGGAGGCATCCCAAGAAGATGGAAAATGCAGTGGTTGTCCAGACGTACTTGGAGATCGACCGGATATGCGAGGTATATAGTGCCTCCGGTTTCGTTCAGACCCAGAACGGACTTGTAAATGGATGTGTGTCGGACGTTGTGTATCAACGACGCGACATGCAAAGATGCAGTGATCAAGGCTTTTGTTGCAAAGCAGAGTCTTGTGGTTGATGACCGTTGATTCGCGAGCCTCACACACCGGTATGAACCAGAAACGGGAGAAAGGACTTAGGGAGGACATGTGTCTCTTTCTAGTTAGAAGTGGTGTCAGTGCTTAAAACTGGCTGATATTTACTTATGTGGTTGTTGGAATGCGAGGTACCTCGGTTGTGGAGTCATTTGGCTCATTTACACCCCATAGGGTGGGGAGACGTATTGTTCAGGATTTCGTCTAATTCACATCGGTGGACCGGCCCTGATGATCCAAGGTCACTCGAGCTCTGACCTGAGACGCGGACTAGAGGGTCTCGAATACGGTAAGGATCTTGCCCCTAGCCTTGGTTCATGACAGAAATCCAAAATTCCAATACGACATGTGCGGTTTTGATTGTATTACTAGTATGGCGACATGATATAATGGTACCCATGCCGTCTAGGATTGATACTTATGATTGTATATAAAGTTAGAAACTAACTGTAAATGAGCTAAGATGAGTGGTTTCCTGAGTATTGGTCTGATGTTGGTTTCGGCCTTCGGGGTTAATACTTAGGAGAACGTTCTCTGGTTAATTTACAGTTGGAGTCTGATTTAGGAAAACAAAGGATTAAATTTCACGTATCAAGCATTCTTTGGCTATTATAAGGGAAAACCCTATCCTCCGGCTTGTGTTGCATTGTGTGATGGGACTTGGGTCTTATAACAGCTTCATTGTTCTTTATTTTAGCATTGCACTGTTTTAAATAACTCACTTTATGTTATGCACTGGCAATCACTGGAGTAAACCCGTTCCGCGAAAGTGGCGTGGTCCTATGATTTGCCATATTATTGTTGTTTAACCTATTAAGTAGATTTCTCATACCAGTCCCATGACTGACTCGATGTTTGTTTCACTTTGCAAACTCGGGTGCCCTCATTTCTACACGGGCAGTCGAGTAGCTTGTTTTGCAGATATTTTTAAGCAGGTTTCCGGATCGAAGCTTAAGCAGTGTCCAGAGCATTCTTAGTCTTCCGCTATGTTAGTTTATATTTCCGCTGTGCATTGTTTTACATTTGATGTAAATTATCTTCCGCTGTATTGTATTTATTCGATATACTCTGATATTTCTGTACTTTGATGTAACATTATTATGATGTTTATAAAAGTCTTCTGTTATTTGTTCTGACATGTTGTATTCCCAGAGTTAAAGTATCCGAGGATTTCCAACCTTTGAGTCTGACTTGTGTGGTTTATGGTCGATTCAAAGAGCGGGAACTTTTCGGGTCTTTACAGGCACTCATGCCGTTTATGATTGATACATTTATATTTGAAGCTGTTTTCTTCACTTATAGTAATAATAAAACATGAAATTTCACGTACCAAGCATTCTTGGCTATTATAAGGTAAAAACCCTATCCTCCAACTTGCGTTACATTGTGTGATGGGACCTAGGTCTTATAATAGCTTCATTGTTCTTTATTTAACATTGCGCTGCTGTTATATGCACTGGTATTCTTGGAAGGAAACCCATTCCGTGTTTTACGGCGCGGTCCCTTGATGTACCTAACTTTAAAAATAAAGATTAAAAGCTGTTTACTTCTCACACCAGTCACATGACTGACCTGGAGTTTATTGTTTTAACCTAAATTCCGGGTGCCCTTATTTTCCGCACGGGTAGCTAGTAGTTTTGGTTTTGCAGATTTATATTCACAGGACTCTGATTTACAGCTGGAATGATATTCGGGAAGCTTTGTATCCGTGTATCTCTTTCAGTTGTACTTCGTATTATTTTTCCGCTGCAGTAATGTATTTACATCACTGATTTTGTCAAATGTAATTTACTTGTCTATACTCTGTATATTCTTGTAATCCGTTGGAATTGTTGTAATATACAATGAAATGTTCTTCTGTTTGCGTTCTTATCTGTCGTGTTCTCAAAGTAATCCGGGCTTTCCTTCACGGGGAAGTAACGGGTTTCTACAGTGGTATCAGAGCTTTGGTTTACAAAGCTCGAGAACAAGACACATTAGAACCGAACGAAAGAATTCATCAAAGATTGGATTAGTAATATCCAATGAGAATTGCTCGTTAGAGATAGGATCAGTAGTATCCTAGAACGAGTGTGAAGAGTATGTTTTTCAAATAAAAATGAAAACAAATTTTGTTTTGAAAATTAAAATTCAATTATTCGTATTTGAATATTTTATTTGTATTGACTTGGATAATTGAGTATATAAAGATTTTGTGTATACGCGTCATGAACGTATATTCGAAGTTTCAATATACTAGATTGATATAGAATCACACTCTAGTCGCCCGAGGATAGTTCTGGTGATGCGGCCGCATCATCAGTATTTATGTTCGAGTCTCGAAAGTGGGATATCTATATATTTCCATTAGACTGGTGTGAGAACCAAAACTAGATAGAGCTTATTGTGTGACTTGGTATCAAAAATTGGATTTTTGACTATATAAAAATTATGAATTTGAAACGTTAATCAACTAATTGATTGCTGATTGTATAGTTTGAGTGTTGATTTAATTTATTTAAAATTTTGAACCATTAAGCCAAATTGTACCAAATATTGAACCGTATTGAAAATATATCGCATTTGCATATATGTACATGTGTATACGTTGAACAGCTCATAGCAGGAGGCTAGAGAAGAGGAATAAAATTGTTTTCCCTACAAATAGGTACATGTTTATTGTATTTCTTGGGGTTTTTGATGATATTATGAGCCGATTGGCTAGCCGATTGGCTAGCCGCTTGGCTAGCCGCTTGGCTAGCCGCTTGGCTGTTTCATTTTCTTTTTTAGATTTGAGGGCCATGAGAGGCTATTTGAAATATCCCGATGCTCCTGGTGCAGGGCAGGTTATCGCAAAAAATTCCGAAAATTTAGGGTGTTAGCCAAATTTTTGAAAAATTTGAAAAGTTCTTAGAAACTGAAAAGTTGAACAACTTAAGCCGTAAAGAAAATAATGAAACTTGAGTTGATTAGAAAAAAACTTTCACCTTCATTTCTTTTCGAGGACGAAAAGATTTTTAAGTGGGGGAGATTGTGACAACCCGGAAAATTTGAGCCAATTAAAAATTTTTATTTTGGCGATTTTAATGAATTTTGATTATTTAAAATGAATATTTTAAATAATAACGACGGAAAATTTATTTTCGATGAAGTTAAAACGAATAAATTTACTTCAAGTATATAGTGAGCCTGAAATGGCACGATAGTACGAAAATTCGATTTTGAATTTCAAATGAATATATAGAATTCAATACAAGTCAGAATTGAGCGAAACAAGAAATATTTGAATCTGTTTAATCATATCTTTCTAACGAAGCTGAGAAACTGAGATTTCACTTAATAGAGTGTAAGATATGTCCAATTGAAAATTCAGAAAAGTCGGTGTAGAATTTATATATATTTTAATATATATAAAGGCCTTGAAAATAGCAGTTTTGCAAACGACCTCGGTTTTCAACGAAACCACTTTTGTTGGATCCGGGACGTCAAATTATTGCTATGTTTCAAAATTCATACATTTCTGAATTAGTATGTGAGCGTGGCACAAGAAAACGTGTTTGAATAATTTCAGTTGAATTCCATCGACTGGAAATTGGCCATTTTTCAAACGGTCTCAGAATTCGACGAAACTAATTTTGTTAGGACCGTATTGTCAATAAGAAGCTAGAAATAATTTTTCTGGAATTTTTCGGGTTCATGTGTGGCCCCAGCAAATTGAAATGTATTTTTAAATTAAATATATATTGATTTATATTTTGATTTTAATGAAAACTGATCGTAACAGCCGAATTGGCTTACGCTACATATCCCATTGTGTTCGAAATGGGGGTAATTAGTTAGGAACAACAGTCTGTGGGTTCGATTTTGAATTTGAAATAAAAACATACTTTTTGAAATCAAAAGAAAAAATAATAATATTAAAACCTTTACTTATACCCACCCTTCCTTTTTATTTCTACAGATCCCAAAACCCATGCCCTCCCTCGTTTCCCCAGTCCAGCCTCCTTCTTCGAGGCACGCGCTGCTCCAGGCCGTCGGAGGCGTCGTCGCCACCCCCTTTATGGCCGGCGCCCCCTCTCCTTTCTCCTGTTCTCTTTCCTCTCCTCTTCCACCCTCGAACCCCCAAACTCCCACACCCAAAAACGATCCAGCATCAGCCAATGACATCACCTCTGACCACATCAGACCGCCTGCAGCAATCCAGATGACCTGCGCCGCCCCTCAGCTACCCACGACCCTCTTCGCTCTCCACTTCGAATTCCCCCCAGGCCGATGCACAAACAGCCTGCTCAGGACGTCGCCGCCAGCTTCAGGGGCCCACGCCACCGCAGCAATCTCCCTCCATCTCCACGCGCGTAGACCCCTCCCCCTCTTAGTTCGTCGAAGACTGTAAGCCTTTCGTTTTATTTTTATCTGTATTTTTGTTACTGATTTTGTTTAGAATTAAACACTGATTTTGTTTAGCATTAAAAACTGATTTTGTTTAGAAATAAAAACACTGATTTTGTTTAGCATTAAAAACAGATTTTGTTTAGAAATAAAAACAGATTTTGTTTAGCATTAAAAACTGATTTTGTTTAGCATTAAAAACTAATTTTGTTTAGAATTAAAAACTGATTTTGTCTAGAATTAAAATCTGATTTTGTTTAGCTTAATTGATTTTTTTACTTAGTTATAAAACTGATTTTTTCTTTTTATTTAAAAGTTAGGATTTATAAATATATGAGTAAAGATTCGATTTTTATAATGTTTTCATAACGATAAAAATATGATCTTTATTTAGAGAAGAGCGAGATAAAAATATGATCTTTATTTATAGAAGAGCGAGATAAAAATATGATCTTTATTTATAGAAGAGCGAGATAAAAGTATGATTTTTATTTATGTTGTAGCGAAATAAAAATCTGATTTTGAATACAAACTGTGTGAAAACAGATTACGTTGAAAAAACGACGAGGATTTCCTACATAAGAAGTGTCTCGGTGTTTGGTAAGGCTTGTCGGTGAGAACTTCTCACTTTATTTTATTTCCTAGTTAGAAATATATACTAGGATGCTGACGGTGCTTAGTAGCACCCGACACCATCGTCCACAGACCATGGACTTGTTTGTTTGGTTATTTGGTTGATGGAATTATTTGTTTGGGTTTGGTCGTTTGGTTGAATTGAATTGATAGAATGTGGTTTGTGTATGGCGTAGGCCATTATTAGACTGAGGATAAGGCTAGGCCTTGTCCCGTTTCTAGTATCGTGCCGTTATGCCGCCGAATTTTTTTTAAAAAAAGTTAGAAAAATAAAAAGATCATTTGATTGAATAAATGAATTGAATAGAATATTCATAGGTTGAATAAAATATTTTACTGTTAAAAATATAATTTTTTAATGTGTGTGTGAATAAAATGAAATATTCATTTACAAATAAGATGATTTGTTTATGTACACTGATTTGACTGATAATGATTGGGACGATAAATTTTACACGTCGCCCAACTACACAAATAAAATATGTGTTTGTTGATTGAAACCCCACGCAGGTGTTGGGATGATATTGACGTACACTAATCCCAGTTGTTTAGCGGTATGTCGATAGTTTGGTTGACAGGCTGTTGTAAGCGTTAATTATTTATAATTAATGCTTATACAGTTGTGTGGTGCACTCTGGATGATGATTGATTGTTTATTATTGTCAGTAAATACATGTGTTGTATGGAATCCATATAATTAACATTATATGGTAATTTATTGGGCCTCATTCCAATTTGGAAAATAAAGAATATCATAGAATAAAAATTCATCTGTTGAATAGAATAAAAATTCATGTGTTGAATAAAATATATATTCGTGTGTTGAAATAAAATATAAATTCATTTGTTGAATAAAATATATTCATGTGTTGAATAGAATAAAAATTCATGTGTTGAATAGAATAAAAATTCATGTGTTGAATAAAATGTATATTCATGTGTTGAAATAAAATATATATTCATATGTTGAATAGTAAAGCCGTGTTGATTAGATTTGCGCCATTTTGACGCGAACGATATTTATATCGATTTTATTCGTTTTTATAACGAATATCGAAAAGGAAATGAATTCAAAATCAAATATTTTGAAAATATTATCATTTATATATTGATGATATCGAATATTCGATTTTCATTCAAAATTGAAGTAAAAGTGAGAATCATTTTAGAACGAATTTATAAAATACGTTTTGAACGAAATATATATAACATATAATATATATATATATATATATATATATTAATGGCCTGAATAGAACGCACCGCGCCGCGGCCATTCGCGAATTTCGACCATTGACTTCGAATTGATGTTACGGGAGATCCGACCATCGGATTCTCCTAAAGCCGGAACCGTTGGGTTCGTATCGAAAAGAGCTTTCTAACGAATGTAAGAAATTTGAAATCTAACGGTTGGATTTGGAGATACGTCCAAATCAAATTTAGAAAGGTCGTTGTAAGTGCAGTTCGACGACTAAGTGCAGTTCGACGACCGTTGATGGAAATCGACTGCACGGGCCTTGATAAAATTATTAAAAATATTATTAATTAGTGAAAAATCATAATAAATGAATTGGAATGGGTTTGGATCGAAATTATCTTCGGGATATTTCGATGTGGGATTTCGGGAATATACAAGTATCATTATGGAAATTTGAAGGATATATTTTATATCGTTATTTCCAATACGATGTTTGTTGGTTTCAGAATTCGATATTGAATATAACCGATATATTTTCTATTCAGAGCCTTATATTTAAAATCGATTTGGATTTTGTGTTTATCGTGAACGGTGTTTTAAATAACACTTGTTCTTTAACCCGATTAACAATGGGATGTGATTTTGGGTTTATCGTGAACGGTGTTTTAAATACCACTTGTTCTTTAACCCGATTAACAATGGTATGTGATTTTGGGTTTATCGTGAACGGTGTTTGAAATGACACTTGTTCTTTAACCCGATTAACAATGGGATGTGATTTTGGGTTTATCGTGAACCGTGTTTTAAATGACATCGGTTCTTTAACCCAGTTAAAGATTAAAACTAAGTGAAGTTTTAATGAATCTTTAATTAGATTGAAATGATCGAGAATGGAGTATCACCAGTTTTGCTTTGAGCGATAGTTGAATCTTTAACATGATTTGAACGTGAAATGGTCATTAATTTTACCGATAACACCGTGGTGTTAGGTATGGAGTATTACCAGTTTTGCTCCATGGGATAAACAAGTTGGGACTGGAAAATAAAATAAATAATTACTCCGGTGTGGTTCGCTAATCCCGACTAGTTTGGAAAACCTTAACATGGTTTGAATTGATATTCAAAGGAAGATTAAAGAATAAATTTAGAAGAATTTATCTTTGATAAAATTAATGGGAACCTATTCCCTAAGAATGTAAATATTTGAATAAAAGAATATTCTGAATTGGAATGAGGCGTATGTTGTGTTTGTGTAACACCTGTTTATTATATACGTGGGTTATTCGGAAAGGCCGGGTTTATACCCATTCTGAATAACCGATTCGAAGATACGTCGAAGATGAAGACTGTGGTTGAAGACTGAGGGTCTTCACATCGTTTTGGTGATTACTGGTGATCTTGATTGGGCTGTACACCCAAGAGGAGGGAATCAGTTGGTGATCGTCCAGACGTAATTGGAGATCGACGGATATGCGAGGAAAGTGCCACCGGTTTCGTTCAGACCCAGAACGAACTTGTATGGAATGTGTGTCTGACATTGGATTTTATTCTGTGTGATTGATTTCTATTAAATATATATTTGTTTGGCGGCGGAGAATTTATTCTCTTGCTTAACGCCCTTCACTGAGACGTACGAGCTCAGAGGTTATATATTGATGGATATCAATCGCAAAGAGTGAATTGCCTGTGTGGCATGCCTAAGTGGCAATTGATCAAGGCTTCTTTTGAAAAGCAGAGTCTTGTGGTTGATGATCAAAGCATAGCACGTGTGGCATCGCTTTGTGAAACGTTGATTCGCGAGCCTCACATCCCGGTGTGGACCAAAAACGGGAGAAAGGATCCAGGGAGGACATGCGTTTTCTTCTAGTTAGAGATAGTGTCAGTGCTTAAACTGGCTAGCATTTATATACTTTTCACCTGTGTGGTTGTTGCTGTTGCGAGGCGGCTCAGATATATCGGTCGTTCTCGAACCGATAGAGTCAGTGGGCTCATTTACGCCCTATAGGGCGGGGAAACGCAGTGTTCAGGAATTTTAATCCACATCGGTGGACCGACCCTGTGGCTCCAAGGGGCAGTTGCGGCTGTTCTTGAGACATGGACTAGAGCGTCTCAAATTCGGTGAGGATCTTGCCCCTAGCCTCAGTTCACAGATAGAAATCCAACTTCCAATATGTGATTTTGCCATTATCATTGTAGAGCCTAGTATGGCGACATAGTGGGATGGGGCACTCATGCCGTCTATGATTGATACATTTATATTTAAAGCTATTTTCATCACTTATAGTAATAATAAAACATGAAATTTCACGTACCAAGCATTCTTGGCTATTATAAGGTAAAAACCCTATCCTCCGGCTTGCGTTACATTGTGTGATGGGACCTGGGTCTTATAATAGCTTCATTGTTCTTTGTTTAGCATTGCGCTGTTGTTATATGCACTGGTATTCTTGGGAGGAAACCCGTTCCGTGTTTTACGGCGTGGTCCCTTGATTTACCTAACTTTAAAAATAAAGATTAATAGTGTTTTAGTTCTCACACCAGTTACATGACTGACCCAGAGTTTATTGTTTTAAGATAAACTCTGGGTGCCCTTATTTTCCGCACGGGCAGCTAGTAGTTTTGGTTTCGCAGATTTATATTCACAGGACTTTAGTTTACAACTGAAATGATATTCGAGAAGCTGTGTATCCGTGTATCTCATTCAGTTGTACTTTGTATTATTTTTCCGCTATAGTAATGTATTTACATCTCTGATATTTGTCAAATGTAATTTATTTGTCTATACTCTGTATATTCTTGTAATCTGATGGAATTGTTGTAATATACAATGAAATGTTCTTCTGTTTGCGTTCTTATCTGTCGTGTTCTCAAAGTAATCCGGGCTTTCCTTCACGGGGAAGTAACGGGTTTCTACATTCTACATACAGCGACGAAATCAAACGAAACGAAATGCGTTGGGATCACAACGAGAAGATCTACGCAATGAAACTGACTAGATCTGAAACAAAGCAGATCGGATTTTGATCGAATTTCAGATCTGGATATTTTGGTGAGATTTCTATTTTCTTAAAATTAAAATTAATTATTTTATTTTATTCATTCTGTATGAAATTCATGTTGTATGTATGTATTTATTTAAATGTTGATTGTGTTGTGATTATGATTGTGTGTTTGTTGGAATTTGTGCATACGATAAAATTATATATTATCGTGTATATAGAATATGTTATTTTCGTGTGTGCCAAGAATTTGTGTATAAAATAAAAATCATATTTTTATTTTATATAAAGAAAAAACATGATAAAAGTAGAGACTTGTCAAAACATGATTTGTTAAAATAAAACAAGTCATTTTGCAAAACTGGCTAGCTAAAATAAAAACAAGTCATTTTGTAAAACCTGCTAGTTGGAAATAACACCTTTTATAAAACTTGTTAGTTGAAATAAAAGTAGAACTTTTTGTCGAAACTTGTTAATTGAAATAAAATAACATTTTTTGTCAAAACATGTAAACTAAAATAAAAGTTATCATTTGTGTCAAAACATGTTATTGAAACAAGTTTTACATATTTTGTTGAAATAGAATATATTGGACATGCTCATTCTGTCAATTTTATAGAATGAATTAAAAACATTCATTCTTGTCACTTTAAAGAATGAAACCCAAAAGTTATATTTTTTCTGATGTTATATTAGAAATTAACAAATTTATGATTAGAATCATGTTATCACAAAAATCTCATTTTTATGTTAGCATATAAAGGAACATATTTTTAGAGTCGATTTGTTTCAACTAAAAAGTACACTTTTTTAGTATCGAATTGTTCAACTAAAAAAATTCATGTTTCATTAGGAAACATGTTTTTCATTAAACCACATTTTAATGTAACATGAGAAACTAAGAATTAGAAAAGACAAAAGTGTAAAATTAGAAAAATAACATTTTTAAAACGTAGAAAAATTCTTTATTTTTATTTTATTTTTATTTGCATGCTTAGACGCAAATAAATAACTTAGAAAAAGATTTTATTTTATTTTATTTTATTTGCATGTTTAGATGCAAAAAAATAATAAAAAAAGGAATTCATAAAAAGGATTAGAATAAAATTCACATTTTGATTTCATAAAAAAAGATTAGAACAAAATGAACATTTTGATTTCATAAAAAAGATTAGAACAAAATGAACATTTTGATTTCATAAAATGGATTAGAACAAAATGAACATTTTGATTTCATAAAAAGGATTAGAACAAAAAGAACATTTTGGCTAGAAAATGTACATTAGAATTAAAAGAACATTTTGTGTAGAAAATGTACACTAGAATTAAAGGAACGGTTTTGGTTAGAAAATGTACACTAGGAATAGAAGAACATTTTGCTAGAGAAATCACAAGAGAAATAAAAGAAAGATTAGCAAAGAAAATAACATTTTTGTCAAAAGAATGGTTAATGAATTAAAAATGTATATTTTTATACGTTAAGAATAATGAATTTGAAATGTATATTTTTATACATTAAGAAGAATGAATTTGAAATGTATATCTTTACACATTAAGAGGAATGAATTAGAAAAGGACATCCTTGTCACTTTAAATGTAATTAGAATAAAGTATACATTTTTGTTAGGAAATGTAATTAGAATAAAGGATTACACAAAGATAAGAAGGTTAATATTTATATTTTTCGATTAGTCACAATTAAAAAACCATACGTCAAAAATATGATGTTAATTATGGCTTAAAATATATGTATGTGTTGATGAAGTGTTTGATGTATTTAATATAATGTTAGTGTATTCAAAACTGAATACTACACTTCCATTTACAAGTTACCCGACTTGTTTATGTGATTGGGTCGATAATTTTACACATCGCCCAAGTGCACAGACAATTTATTGTTTGTTTTGTTTGGCTGAAAACCCCACATGGGTGTTGGGATGATATTGGACTTACACAAATCCCAATATTTAATTATCTGTTAATCGATGGATTGATAGGCCGTGATGAGTGTTACTTACATTTTTTAATACTTACATAGTTATAAACTTCACTCTGGATGTAAATGGATTGTTTCATGGTTGTGTATCATTATCATGGTTGTTATACACATGCAATACATAGAAGCCATATAATTGAAACTATATGGTTATTGATTGAGTCACATTCCAATAAAGAATATTCTAGGAAAAGAATATTTTAGAGAAAAGAATATTTTAAAAATATTTTAGATATATAATAGTCTAAAATAATAAATGTTTTACCATGTAATAATTACAATTATAATTGCACTTTTGACACGAGGTTAGGTTACATTAGTGGTAGAAGTCTGCCCGGACCAGACCGGCATATCCAGTAGCCACTAATGTTAAACCTAATGTGAGAGGTCTAAGTGCACATAAGGTAAGAATTTTCAAAATCAAATAAATTTGAAAACATTATTTTAATAAAGAATTAGAATAAATCTTTAATCAAGATTTAATGGAGTTTTCCATTTAACCCATCTTTAATTGGAATTCGATAAATTGGATTTTGGTGTGTCGTGAATGGTGTCTTGAATAATATTGTTCTTAAACCCAGTTGAAAAGAATAAAACTTTTAATTAAGATTATTAGAGTTTCAAATTATATTTAATAATTGGAATAAAATGATTTATGAATTGAGTTTGTCATGAACAATGTTTTTAAACGACATCTGTTCTTTAACTCAATTAAAGTGAAAATATAATTTGGAGTTATAAATCTTTGTATATAGATTTAAGAAGAAATGTTCCAAAATAAAGTTTTCCAATTTAATATATTAAATTGGAATTGAGTGGAAATGTGATTTGATAAAAATCGAGATAAGCTTCTGTAAAAGAAGACCGTTACTATATATGGAATTTAAAAGGCTTTTGCCGTTATTCCATTTACATTATTGGTCGGATATAGAAATTTATATCGATTATATGTTGAGTTGATTTATGCGAAAATTCCATATTTAATAAAAGATGATTTTGGGTTTACAGTGAACTATGTTTTAAATGACATTAGTTCTTTAACCCAGTTAAAGATAAGATTTATTTCTTAAATTTAAATAATCATTGAATACTGATTTTTGATATTTAAAACCAAATTGGGTTTTAATAAATCTTTAATAGAAATATTTAAGAATAAATTTAAAAGGATTCATCTTTGATAGAATAATACGAATATTTTATTTAAAGAATATTCTGAATTGGAATGAGGCGTTGGACGTGTTTTATAGCACTTGATTTGTAATTATAAATATGCAAGTTATTCGGAAAGATCGGGTTTAACCCATTCCGAATAATTGCTACGACTATGAAAAGTCGAAAATAAAGACGGTGGTTGAAGACTGGCGATTGTAACAACCCGGAAAATTTGGGCCAATTTCAAAATTTTATTTTGGCGATTTTAATGAATTTTGATTATTTAAAATGAGTATTTTAAATAATAACGATGGAAAATTTAATTTCAACGACGTTAAAACGAATAAATTTATTTTAATTATATAACGAGCCTGAAATGGCGTGGCAGTTCGAAAATTCGATTTCGAATTTCAAATGAATATATAGAATTCGTTTTAAGTTAGAATTGAACGAAATAAGAAATATTTGAGTCTGTTTAATCATATCTTGTTAACGAAGCTATGAAACTGAGATTTCACTTTATAGAGTGAGAGATATGGCCAGTTTAAAATTCAGAAAAGTCGCTGTGGAATTTATATATATTTATATATATAAGGCCTTTAAAAATGGAAATTTTGCAAACGACTTCAGTTTTCGACGAAACCACTTTCGTTGGATCTAGGACGTCAAATTATTGCTAGATTTCAAAATTCATACTTTTCTGACTCAGTATGTGAGCGTGGCACAAGAAAACGTGTTTGAACAATTTCAGTTGAATACCATCGACTGGAAAATGGCCATTTTTCAGACGGTCTCAAAATTTGACGAAATTAGTTTTGTTAGGACCGTATCATCAATACGAAGCTAGAAATAATATTTCTGGAATTTTATGAATCAATATGTGGCCCCAGTAAATTAAAATGTGTGTTCAAAATTCAATATATAGATTTATATCTTGATTTTGATGGAAACTGGTCGAAACGATGGAATTGGCCCACGAAACATATCCCATTGTGTTCGAAATGGGGATAATTAGCTAGGGGCGACATTCGGTGGGTTTGATTTTGAGTTCGAAATAAAAAGTTGCTTTATGGAATAAATAAATAAAATAAAATGAATGTAAAACATTTTTTAATTAAACCCCCCCAATACCTTTCCTCCCACCCCCCCTTTTGAAAAAAAACCGACCTCGTCTCCTTCCATCCCCGTCGCTCGACGGGGACAATCACCCCTCCCCCCTCACTCCGGCGACGGCGTCCTCCCCCTTCAAACCCCTTCTGACCTGCTTCATCCCCCCTTTCCTCGACCTAAACCGCGACGCCCAGGGACCAAAACCGCCGCCCCGACCTCTGGAGCAACAACGCCGGCGAGTTGCCCCCTCCTCCATCGCTTGCGCCGCTGTTACTCCCATTCTCCAATCAGATTCCGGCCCCAGTGAGTTTTTTTTTGTTTTGTTTTATTTATATTATTAGAAATAGGATTTTTAAGTTATTAAAAATATAATTTTGTCTATACATGAAGTGTTATACCAAGCTATGATTTCTATAAGGATAAAGTTATGACTTTTTATCTAAACAAAAAGAATAGATTTTTATGCTATTTTCATAAACAAAAAGAATAGATTTTTATAGTGTTTTCATAGGAAAAAATATATGATATGGTTCATAGGAAAAGGAATGATTTTATTTTTTTTATTTAAGAATTTTTTTTAGATTTTTAGTTATGTAAAAATTAGATTTTTACATGTATAGCGTTATGATAAAGATTGGATTTTTAATAATATAAAGATACAATTTTCGTGATTGAAAAAAATGATTTTGCCTAAGATGAAAATATAATTTTTAGTTGTAAAAATATATAATCTTTTTTTATATGGAAAATAACAAAGTAAAAATATGATCTTTATGTATATGAAAGCGATGTAAAGATATGATTTTTAACGATATAAAAATATAATTTTTATATTTATGATAAGCATATAAAAATATGAACTTTACAGAAAAGGTTTAGAATAAAAAAAAATCTTTATATAGGAAGTAGCGTTGTTAAAAATATAATTTTTAACATAAACGGTGTTGAAAAGATCTCGTTGGAAACACGACGAAGATTTCCTACATATGAAGAGTCGTGACGTTTGGTTTAGCTCTTGTTGAGAACTTCTCACTCTAAATTTTATTTCCTAGTTATAAAAAAATATACTAGGATGTAGACGGTGTTTAGTAGCACCCGACACCAACGTCCACAGACCATGGAATTGTTTGTTTGGATGTTTATTGATTGATTAGAATATTTGTTGGAATTTTGTAGTGTGAATAATGAGATTGATTTTATTGATATGTGTATGGCATGGGCCATTATTAGACCGGGGATAAGGCTGGGCCTTGTCCCGTTTCTAGTATCGTGTCGTTATGCAGCCAAAATTTTCTAAAATAAGTTAGAAAAATAAAAATATCATTTTATTGAGTAAATGAACTGAATAAAATATTCATGTGTTGAAATAAATAATTAATCGTTAAAAATACAATTTTTAACGTGTGTGAATAAAATGAAATATTCATTTACAAATCAGACGATTTGTTTATGTACACTGATTTGGTTGATATTGATTGTGACGATAAATTTTACACGTCGCCCAACTGCACAAATAAAATCTGTGTTTGTTGATTTGAAACCCCACACGGGTATTGGGACGATCTTTAACGCACACTAGTCCCAATTGTATAGTTGTTTGTCGATCGATAGGTTGACAGACAGTTGTGTGGTGCACTTTGGTTGATGGTTGATTATTTATCGTTGCTATTATATACATGTGTTGTGTGGAAACCAAATAATTAACATTATATGGTAATTGATTGTGCCTCATTCCGATTTGGAAAATAAAGAATATAATAAAATATATATTCATGTGTTGAAATAAAATATAAATTCATGTGTTGAATAAAAGGAAATTCATGTGTTGAAATAAAATATATATTCATGTGTTGAATAAAAGAAAATTCATGTGTTGACATAAAATATATATTCATGTGTTGAATAGTAAAGCGGTGTTGATTAGATTTACGCTATTTTGACGCGAACGATATTTATATCGATTTTATTCGTTTTTATAATGAATATCGTAAAGGAAATGATTCCAAAATCAAATATTTTGAAAATATTATCATTTATATATTGATAATATAAAATATTCAATTTTGATTAAAAATTGAACTGAAAGTGAAAATCGTTTTAAACCGAATTTAGAAAATACGTTTGAATGAAATATATATAATATATATATTATATATATATATATATGGCTTGAAAAGGATGCGCCGCGCCGCGGCCGTTCTCGAATTTCGACCATTGACTTCGAATGGATATTACAGGAGATCCGACCGTCGGATTCTCCTAAAGCCGGAAGCGTTGGGTTCGTATCGAAAAGAGCTTTCTAATGAATATAAAAAATTTGAAATCAAACGGTTGGATTTGGAATTATGTCCAAATCAAATTTGGAAAAGGTCGGTGTAAGTGCAGTTCGACGACCGTTGATGGAAATCGACTGTACGGGCCTGGATAAAATTATTAAAAATATTAATAATTTGTGAAAAATCATAGTAAATGATTTGGGAAAAATTGGGGTGAAAACTCAATGTTTGTAAAGATAAAAATAGATTTTTATCAAATTGAACTAGTTATTAACTAGAATTAGAATCCAATCATTTTTAAAGAAATAAAGGGGATTGAGAAGGGGTTTTAAAAATAACCATAATTTCCAATATGTGAATTGGAATGGATTTGAATCGAAATTATCTTCGGAATATTTCGGTGTTGGATTTCGTGATTATACAAGTATTGTTATGGAAATTAGAAAGATATATTTTATATCGTTATTTCCAATATGATATTTGTTAGTTTTAGAATTCGATATTGAATATAAGCCGATATATTTTCTATTTAGAGCTTTATATTTAATATCGAATTGGATTTTGGGTTCGTCGTGAATAGTGTCTTAAACAACACTGTTCTTGAACTCAGATTAGAAAAGAACAAATCTTTTAATTAAGATCTAGTGAAATTGTCCAGTTAATTAGTATTTAATTGGAATATAATCGAATTGGACTTTGGGTTTATTGTGAACGGTGTTTTAAATAACACTTGTTCTTTAACCCCATTAACAATGGGATGTGATTTTGGGTTTATCGTGGACCGTGTCTTAAAGGACATCGGTTCTTTAACCCAGTTAAAGATTAAAACTATGTGGAGTTTTAATGAATCTTTAATTAGAGTGAAATGATCGAGAATGGAGTATCACCAGTTTTGCTCCAAAGCGATAGCAAAATCTTTAATTAGATTTGAACGTGAAATGGTAATTAATATTTACCAATAACACCATGGTGTTAGATATGGGGTATTACCAGTTTTGCTCCATGGGATAAATAGGTTGGGATTGGGAAATAAAATAAATAATTACTTCGGTGTGGTTCGCTAATCCCGACTAGTTTAGAAAACCATAATATGGTTTGAAATGATATAAAAGGAAGATTAAAGAATAAATTTTAAAGAATTTATCTTTGATAAAATTAATGGGAGCCTTTCCCTAAGAATGTGAATATTTAAATAAAAGAATATTCTGGATTTGAATGAGGCATATGTTGTGTTTTGTGTAACACTTGTTTATTATACGCGAGTTATTCGGATAGACCGGGTTATACCCATTCTGAATAACTGATTCGATGAAACGCCGAAGATGAATACGGTGACTGAAGACCGGGGGTCTTCACATCGTTTGGGTGATTACTGATGATATTGATTGGGCTGTACACCAAAGAGGAGGGAATCAGTTGGTGATCGTCCAGACGTAATTGGAGATCGACGGATATGCGAGGAAAGTGCCTCCGGTTTCGTTCAGACCCAGAACGAACTTGTATGGACTGTGTGTCTGACATGGGGTTTTGCTATGTGTTGATTGATCCCTATTAAATATACATCTGCCTGGTGAAGGGGAATTCATTCCCTTACTTCACTCTTCTCTGAGACGTACGGGATCAGAGGTTGTATATCGATAGGAATCAGTCGCATGGAGTGAATTGCCTGTGTGGCATGCCTAAGTGGGAATTGATCAAGGCTTCTGTTGAAAAGCATAGTCTTGTGGTTGATGATCAAAGCACGGCCTGTGTAGCATAGCTTTGTGTATAGCTTGGATTCGCGAGCCTCACACCCCGGTGTGAACCAAAAACGGGAGACAGGATCCAGGGAGGACATGCATTTTCTTCTAGTTAGAGGTGGTGTCGGTGCTTAAACTGGCTGAAATTAATATACTTTTCACCTGTGTGGTTGTTGCTGTTGCGAGGCGCCTCGATTATATCGGTTTCGGCCGATGCATTCTGGTGGGCAGACAGACCAGACCTACGCCCCATAGGGCGGGGTGACGCAGTGTTCAAGCATTTTAATCCACATCGGTGGACCGACCCTGTGGCTCCTAGGGCTTGACTGAGTACTTGTCCTGAGGCTCGGACTAGAGAGTCTCGAATTCGGTGAGGATTTTGCCCTTAGCCTCGGTTCACAGATGGAAATCCAGCTTCCAATACGACATTTTGCGATTATGATTGTAGAGCCTAGTATTGGCGACATGATATATGGTACCCATGCCACCTATGATTGATACATTTATTTTTGAAGTTGTTTTCTTCACTTATAGTAATAATAAAAGATCAAATTTCGCGTATCAAGCATTCTTTGGATATTATAAGGTAAAACCCTATCCTCCGGCTTGCGTTGCATTGTGTGATGGCACCTGGGTCTTATAATAGCTTCATTGTTCTTTATTTAGCATTGCGCTGTTTGTTTTATGCACCGGTATTCTTGGTAGGAAACCCGTTCCGTGTTACACGACGTGGTCCCTTGATTTACCTAACTTTAAAATAAATATTGATAACTGTTTTAGTTCTCACACCAGTCACATGACTGACCTAAAGTTTATTGTTTTAACCTAAACTCTGGGTGCCCTTATTTTCGACACGGGCAGCTAGTAGTTTTGGTTTTGCAGATTTATATTCACAGGACTCTGGTTTACAGCTGGAACGATATTCGGGAAGCTATGTATCCGTGTATCTCTTTCAGTTGTACTTTGTATTATTTTTCCGCAGCGGTAATGTATTTGAATCTCTGATATTTGTCAAATGTATATTATTTGTGTATACTTTGTATATTCTCGTGCTCTGATCTAAATTGTTGCAAAAAGCAATGAAATGGTCTTCTGTTTGTGTTCTGATTTGTCTTGTCCTTAAAGCAATCCGGGCTTTCCTTACTGGCGATGTTCGGGTCGTTTCATTTTTGTATCAGAGCTTTGGCTTACAAAGCTCGAGAACAAGACACATTAGAAACAAACGAAAGAATTCATCAGAGATTGGATTAGTAATATCCAATGGAAATGACTCATTAGAGATGGGATCAATAGCGTCCTAGAACGAGTGTGAAGGGTATATTTTTAAAATGAAAACAAATTTTGTTTTGAAAAATTCAATCTAATTATACGTATTTGGTTATTTATTTTATATTGATTTGGACAGTCCAGTATATAAAGATTTTGCATATACGTCTGATCCACGTGTATTCAAAGTTTTAATATACTGGATAGATATAGAATCACACTCTAGTCGCCCGAGGGTTATTCTGATGTTGTGGCCACATCATCAGAATCTATGCTCGAGATTACGAAGGTGGGATATTTATATATTTCAATTAGACTGGTGTGAGAACCAAAACTAGATAGGGTTTATTGTGTGCCTTGCCATCAAAAATTAAAATTTTGACTATATAGAAATTATGAATTTGAAACGTTAACCAACTAATTGATTGATGGTTGTGTTGTTTGATTATTTGTTAACTAATTTAGCCAATTTGTACATGTATGGTCAATTGGCCAAATTGGGTCAAATATTGAAATTTCTTGCATTTGCAAATATGTACATGTATACATTAAACAGGTCATAGCAGGAGGCTAAAGAAGAGGAATGAAATTGTTTGCCCGTCAAATAGGTACATGTTTATTGTATTTCTTGGGTTTTGATGATTTTATGAGTCGATTGGCTAGCCGGTTGGCTGTTTCTTTTTCTTTTTGAGATCTGAGGGTCACTGGAGGCAATTTGAAATATCCCGATGCTCCCGGTGCAGGGTAGGTTATGGCGAAATTTTTCGAAAATTTAGGGTGTTAGCCAAATTTTTGAAAAATTTGAAAAGTTTTCAGAAACTGAAAAGTTGGAAAACTTAAGCCCTAATGAAAATAATGAAAGTTGAGTTAATTAGAAAACAACTTTCAGCTTCGTTCCTTTTTTAGGACGAAAATATTTTAAGTGGGGGAGATTGTAACAACCCGGAAAATCTGGGCCAATTTCAAAATTTTATTTTGGCGATTTTAATGAATTTTTATTATTTAAAATGAATATTTTAAATAATAACGACGGAAAATTTAATTTCGACGACGTTAAAACGAATAAATTTATTTTAATTATATAACAAGCCTGAAATGGCGCGGCAGTTCGAAAATTCGATTTCGAATTTCAAATGAATATATAGAATTCGTTTTAAGTCAGAATTGAACGAAACAAGAAATATTTGAATCTGTTTAATCATATCTTTTTAACGAAGCTATGAAACTGAGATTTCACTTTATAGATTGAGAGTATGGCCAGTTTAAAATTCAGAAAAGTCGCTGTGGAATTTATATATATTTTAATATATATAAGGCCCTTAAAAATGGAAATTTTGCAAACGACCTCGGTTTTCGATGAAACCACTTTCGTTGGATCTGGGACGTCAAATTATTGCTAGGTTTCAAAATTCATAATTTTCTGAATCAGTATGTGAGCGTGGCACAAGAAAACGTGTTTGAACAATTTAAGTTGACTTCCATCGACTGGAAAATGGCCATTTTTCAGACGGTCTCAAAATTTGACGAAATTAGTTTTGTTAGGACCGTATCATCAATACGAAGCTAGAAGTAATTTTTCTGGAATTTTCTGAATCAACATGTGGCCCCAGTAAATTAAAATGTGCACTCAAAATTCAATATATGGATTTATATTTTTATTTTAACGGAAACTTGTCGAAACGATGGAATTGCTCTATGAAAAATATCCCATTGTGTTCGGAATGGGGATAATTAGCTAGGGACGACAGTCGGTGGGTTCGATTTTGAGTTCGAAATAAAAAGTTGCTTTATGGAATAAATAAATAAAATAAAAAGAATATAAAACATTTTTTAATTAATCCCCCCTGTTACCTTTTCTCCCTTCAGAAGTCAGCCCCCCCCCCTTTTGAAAAAAAAACCGATCTCGTCTCCTTTCATCCCCGTCGCTCGACGCCGATAGTCACCCCTCCCCCTCACTCGGACGACGGCATCTTCCCCCCTAAACCCCTTCCGACCTGCTTCATCCCCCCTTCCTCGACCTAAACCGCGACGCCCAGGGACCAAAACCACCGCCCCGACCTCTAGAGCACCACCGCCGGCGAGTTTCCCCCTCCTCCATTGCTTGCGCCGCTGTTACCCGCTTTCTCCGATCAGATTAAGGCCCCAGTGAGTTTTGTTTTGTTTTGTTTTATTTATATTATTAGAAATAGGATTTTTAAGTTATTAAAAATATAATTTTGTCTATACATGAAGTGTTATACCAAGCTATGATTTCTATAACTATAAAGTTATGATTTTTATCTAAACAAAAAGAATAGATTTTTATGGTATATTCATAAACAAAAAGAATAGATTTTTATAGTGTTTTCATTGGAAAAACATATATGAAATGGTTCATAGGAAAAGGAATGATTTTTTTTAATTTAAGAAAAAAATTTAGATTTTTAGTTATGTAAAATTAGATTTTTACATGTATAGCATTATGATAAAGATAGGATTTTTAATAATATAAAAATACAATTTTCGTGACTGAAAAATATGATTTTGCCTAAGATGAAAATATAATTTTTAGTTGTAAAAATATATAATCTTTTTTTATATGGAAAATAACAAAGTAAAAGTATGATCTTTATGTATATGAAAGCGATGTAAAGATATGATTTTTAACGATATAAAAATATAATTTTTATATATATGATAAGCATATAAAAATATGATTTTTACAGAAAAGGTTTAGAATAAAAAAAAGTAATAATAATCTTTATATAGGAAGTATCGTTGTTAAAAATATAATTTTTAACATAAACGGTGTTGAACAGATCTCCATGGAAACACGACGAAGATTTCCTACATATGAAGAGTCGTTGCGTTTGGTTTAGCTCTTGGTGAGAACTTCTTACTCTACATTTTCTTTCCTAGTTATAAAAAAATATACTAGGATGCAGATGGTGTTTAGTAGCACCCGGCACCATCGTCCACAGACCATGGACTTTTTTGTTTGGTTGTTTGTTGAATGATTAGAATATTTGTTGGAATTTTGTGGTGTGAATAATGAGATTGATTTGATTGATATGTGTATGGCATGAGTCATTATTAGACCGGGGATAAGGCTAGGCCTTGTCCCGTTTCTAGTATCGTGCCGTTATGCCGCCGAAATTTTCTAAAATAAATTAGAAAAATAAAAATATCATTTTATTGAATAAATGAACTGAATAAAATATTCATGTGTTGAAATTAATATTTTATCGTTAAAACTATAATTTTTAACGTGTGTAAATAAAATGAAATATTCATTTACAAATCAGACGATAAATTTTATCGTTAAATGAACTGATTTGACTGATATTGATTAGGACGATAAATTTTACACGTCGCCCAACTGCACAAATAAAATCCGTGTTTGTTGATTTGAAACCCCACACGGGTATTGGGATGATCTTTAACGTACACTAGTCCAAATTGTATAGTTGTTTGTCAATTGATAGGTTGACAGACAATTGTGTGGTGCACTTTGGTTGATGGTTGATTATTTATCGTTGCTATTATATACATGTGTTGTATGGAAACCATATAATTAACATTATATGGTAATTGATTGTGCCTCATTCCGATTTGGAAAATAAAGAATATAATAAAATATATATTCATGTGTTGAAATAAAATATAAATTCATGTGTTGAATAAAAGGAAATTCATGTGTTGAAATAAAATATATATTCATGTGTTGAAATAAAATATATATTCATGTGTTGAATAAAAGAAAATTCATGTGTTGAAATAAAATATATATTCATGTGTTGAATAGTAAAGCCGTGTTGATTAGATTTACGCCATTTAGACGCGAACGATATTTATATCGATTTTATTCGTTTTTATAACTAATATCATAATGGAAATGATTTCAAAAACAAATATTTTGAAAATATTATCATTTATATATTGATAATATACAATATTCAATTTTGATTAAAAATTGAACTGAAAGTGAAAATCGTTTTAAACCGAATTTAGAAAATACGTTTGAACGAAATATATATAATATATATATATGGCCTGAATAGAACCGCCGCGCCGCGGCCGTTCGCGAATTTCGACCATTGACTTCGAGTGGATATTACAGGAGATCCGACCGTTGGATTCTCCTAAAACCGGAACCGTTGGGTTCGTATCGAAAAGAGCTTTCCAACGAATGTAAGAAATTTGAAATCTAACAGTTGGATTTGGAATTATGTCCAAATCAAATTTGGAAAAGGTCGGTGTAATGTGCAGTTCGACGACCGTTGATGGAAATCGACTGTACGGGCCTTGATAAAATTATTAAAAATATTAATAATTTGTGAAAAATCATAATAAATGATTTGGGAAAAATTAGGTTGAAAACTCAATGTTTGTAAAGATAAAAATAGATTTTTATCAAATTGAACTGTTATTAACTAGAATTAGAATCCAATTATTTTTAAATAACTAAAGGGGATTGAGAAGGGGTTTTAAAAATATCCATAATTTCCAATATGTGAATTGGAATGGATTTGAATCGAAATTATCTTCGGAATATTTCGGTGTTGGATTTCGTGATTATACAAGTATTATTATGGAAATTAGAAAGATATATTTTATATCGTTATTTCCAATATGATATTTGTTAGTTTCAGAATTCGATATTGAATATAAGCCGATATATTTTCTATTCAGAGCCTTATATTTAATATCGAATTGGATTTTGGGTTCGTCGTGAACAGTGTCTTAAATAACACTGTTCTTGAACTCAGATTAGAAAAGAACAAATCTTTTAATTAGATCTAGTGAAATTGTCCAGTTAATTAGTATTTAATTGGAATAGAATCGAATTGGACTTTAGGTTTATTGTGAACGGTGTTTTAAATAACACTTGTTCTTTAACCCGATTAACAATGGGAATGTGATTTTGGGTTCATCGTGGACCGTGTTTTAAAGGACATCGGTTCTTTAACCCGGTTAAAGATTAAAACTAAGTGGAGTTTTAATGAATCTTTAATTAGAGTGAAATGATCGAGAATAGAGTATCACCAGTTTTGCTCCAAAGCGATAGCAAAATCTTTAATTAGATTTGAACGTGAAATGGTAATTAATATTTACCAATAACACTATGGTGTTAGTTATGGGGTATTACCAGTTTTGCTCCATGGGATAAATAGGTTGGGATAGGGAAATAAAATAAATAAATAATTCGGTGTGGTTCGCTAATCCCGACTAGTTTAGAAAACCATAATATGGTTTGAAATGATATCCAAAGGAAGATTAAAGAATAAATTTTAAAGAATTTATCTTTGATAAAATTAATGGGAGCCTTTCCCTTAAGAATGTGAATATTTAAATAAAAGAATATTCTTGATTGAAATGAGGCCTATGTTATGTTTTGTGTAACACTTGTTTATTATACACGAGTTATTCGGAAAGACAGGGTTATACCCATACTGAATAACCGATTCGATGAAACGTCAAAGATGAAGACGGTGGTTGAAAACCGGGGGTCTTCACATCATTTGGGTGATTACTGATGATATTAATTGGGATGTACACCCAAGAGGAGGGAATCAGTTCGTGATCGTCCAGACGTACTTGGAGATCGACGGATATGCGAGGAAAGTGCCTCCGGTTTCGTTCAGACCCAGAACGAACTTGTATGGACTGTGTGTCTGACATGGGGTTTTGCTCTGTGTTGATTGATCCCTATTAAATATACATCTGCCTGGTGAAGGGGAATTCATTCCCTTACTTCACTCTTCTCTGAGACGTACGGGATCAGAGGTTGTATATCGATAGGAATCAGTCGCATGGAGTGAATTGCCTGTGTGGCATGCCTAAGTGGGAATTGATCAAGGCTTCTGTTGAAAAGCATAGTCTTGTGGTTGATGATCAAAGCACGGCCTGTGTAGCATAGCTTTGTGTATAGCTTGGATTCGCGAGCCTCACACCCCGGTGTGAACCAAAAACGGGAGACAGGATCCAGGGAGGACATGCATTTTCTTCTAGTTAGAGGTGGTGTCGGTGCTTAAACTGGCTGAAATTAATATACTTTTCACCTGTGTGGTTGTTGCTGTTGCGAGGCGCCTCGATTATATCGGTTTCGGCCGATGCATTCTGGTGGGCAGACAGACCAGACCTACGCCCCATAGGGCGGGGTGACGCAGTGTTCAAGCATTTTAATCCACATCGGTGGACCGACCCTGTGGCTCCTAGGGCTTGACTGAGTACTTGTCCTGAGGCTCGGACTAGAGAGTCTCGAATTCGGTGAGGATCTTGCCCCTAATCTCGGTTCACAGATGGAAATCCAACTTCCAATACGACATTTTGCGATTATGATTGTAGAGCCTAGTATTGGCGACATGATATATGGTACCCATGCCGCCTATGATTGATACATTAATTTTTGAAGTTGTTTTCTTCACTTATAGTAATAATAAAAGATCAAATTTCGCGTATCAAGCATTCTTTGGCTATTATAAGGTAAAACCCTATCCTTCGGCATGCGTTGCATTGTGTGATGGTACCTGGGTCTTATAATAGCTTCATTGTTCTTTATTTAGCATTTCACTGTTTGTTTTATGCACTGGTATTCTTGGGAGGAAACTCGTTCCGTGTTACATGGCGTGGTCCCTTGATTTACCTAACTTTAAAATAAAGATTGATAACTGTTTTAGTTCTCACACCAGTCACATGACTAACCTGGAGTGTATTGTTTTAACCTAGACTCTGGGTGCCCTTATTTTCGACATGGGTAGCTAGTAGTTTTGGTTTTGCAGATTTATATTCACAGGACTCTGGTTTACAGCTGGAATGATATTCGGGAAGCTTTGTATCCGTGTATATCTTTCAGTTGTACTTTGTATTATTTTTCCGCTGCAGTAATGTATTTGAATCTCTGATATTTGTCAAATGTATATTATTTGTGTATACTCAGTATATTCTCATGCTCTGATGTAAATTGTTGTAATAAGCAATGAAATGTTCTTCTGTTTGTGTTCTGATTCGTCTTGTCCTCAAAGCAATCCGGGCTTTCCTTACTGGGGAAGTTCGGGTCATTTCAGGGATCTTCACATCGAACGGATGTTTGCTACTGATGCCCATGATTGGAGTAGCTACCTTGAAGGGGCTACAGTGATAACCGCCCGGACGTACTTGTTGATTGTCCGGACTCTGGTTTCGTTCAGACCCAGAGCAGACTTGTAAATGGATGTGTGTCTGACATTGGATTGCGTTCTGTGCGAGCTGATTTCTATTAAATATATATTAATTGGTGGCAGAGAATTTATTCTCTTGCTTAACACCCTAGAGAGTATATATTGATAGATGTTAGACATATGGCATGAATTGTCAGTGTGGCATGCCAAGATGCAAATGATCAAGGCTTTTGTTGAAAAGCAGGCTTTGTGGTTGATGATCAAAGCACGGCCTGTTTAGGCATAGCTTTGTGTAGCGTAACTTCACGAGCCTCACACCCCGGTATGAGTCTAAAACGGGAGAAGGGAACGTAGAGAGTGCAAAAGTTATCTTTCTAGCTAGAGTAGTGTCAGTGCTTAAACTGGCCGGCATTTACTTATGTGGATGTTGGATTTTGAGGCGCCTCGGTTTTTATAGGCCGTTAGTGGTCATATTATAAGTCCAAATGGACCGGGAAGCGTGTGTTCAGGTATAACTAATCCACGACCCTTCAGAGTGGACCGACCCTGCAGGATCAAAGGGTTGCCCATATGTGTGATCCTGAGGTATCTCTAGAGTGCCTCGAATCGGTAAGGAGCTCCTCCCTAGCCTTGACTCATCATGGAAACCAAATCTCCAATACGACCCCATGCGGTTTTGATTGTAGAACTAGTATGGCGACATAGTATATGGTAGCTATGTCGTCTAGGATTAATACATTTATATTGAAATGATTTATGTAAACGTATACACACTAGTAGTGATACGTTCTATCGTATCAAGCATCTTTTGACCATTATAAGGTAAAACCCTATCCTCCGGTTTGCGTTGCATTGTGTGATGGGACTTGGGTCTTATAATGGTTTCATTTTTCTAAAAAGCATTGCGTTGTTAACGATTTACTTTAAGTTTATGCACTGGCAATCCAATGGAGTAAACCCGTTCCGCGTTAGCGGCGTGGTCTTGTGATTTGCCATTTTTATTAGATTAGTTAAGTTAGATTTCTCATACCAGTCCCATGACTGACCTGTTGTTTTCTTCACTGGCAAACTCGGGTGCCCTCTTTTCCATACGGGCAATCGAGTAGCTTATTTGCAGATATCTATTCATTTAGCAGGATCCTGGATCGAAGCTTAAAGATGTGTCCAGAGCATAGAAAGTCTTCCGCTGAGCATTGTATTTAATTTATTTTAATTTATCTTCCGCTGTATTTTATTCAATGTACTCTGATATTCTGTACTCTGATGTAACATCATTGTAATGTATATAAAAGTCTGCTATTGTTGTTCTAATGTATTGTATTCCCAAAGTTAAAGTATTCGAAGATTTCCAACCTTTGGGTCAGACCTGTGTGGTTTATGGTCGATTCTAAGGGCGGGAATTTACAGGTCTTTACGGTTGGTATCAGAGCCAGGTTAGCTCAAATCTTTGGGGTACAACTCGTTAGAACTGAACAAAAGACTCATCAGAGATTGGATTAGTAATATCCAATAAGAATACTCATTAGAGATAGGATCAGTAGTATCCTAGAATGAGAAGTCTTGTTAGAGATAGGATCAGTAGTATCCTAGAATGAGTCCGAAGAGTGTTATTTTTAAAAATAAATAAAAGTGGTAACAAATTTAGTTTTGAAAATTTATCCTAAAATACGTATTTGAGATATTATTATATTTTAGATTTGGACAATCGAGTATATAGAGATTTTAATATACGCCTTGCAAGCAGGTATAAGAAGCTCCAATATATTTGATAGATATAGAGTCACACTCTGCTAGCCCGGAGATGATTCTGATGATGAGGCATCATCATCAGTGTTTATGTTCGAGTTCGGAGTGGGATATCTATATATTTCCAATCGACTGGTATGAGAACCAAAACTTAGTTAGAACACATTGCTGGGGTTTGCACTAAAATATGATTTTTGACTATATATAAAAGTTATATATATTTTCAAAAGTTAATCATCTAATTGATTGTCGGTTGTGATGTTTGATTAATGGATTAACTAGTAAAATTATTGAGACCAATAAATAATTTTTTTTAGTTAAGCTAGTTAAGTAAACAACTTTTAGCTACGTTCCTTTTCGAGGACGAAAAGTTTTTTAAGTGGTGGCGATTGTAACAACCCGCAAAATCGGGGCCAATTTAAAATTTTTATTTTAGAAATTTTAATGAATTTAGAGTATTTAAAATTATTTATTTTAAATAATAACGACCAAAAATTTATTTTAAAACGAATAAATTTAATTTAATTATAAAAGGAGTTTGAAATGGCGCGGCAATTCGAAAATTTGATTTCAAACTTTGATTGGATGTACAGGATTCAAAATAAATCAGAATTGAGCGAAACCAGAAATATTTAGATCTGTTTAACAATATCTTTCTAACGAATCTGGAAAGTTGAAATTTCAATTTAAAAATAATAAGTTATGTCCAGTTTAAAATTTAGAAAAGTCGTTGTAGAATTTATGAATATTTTAATATAATATATTGGCCTTAAAAATAGTCATTTTGCAAATGACCTCAGTTTTCGACGAAACAACTTTTGTTGGAACCGGAATGTCAAATTATTGTTAAGTTTAATTTTCCAGAATTTTTCGAATTAATATGTGAGCGTGGTAAAAGAAAATGAGTTTCGTTCATTTTAGTCAAATTTAATCGACTGAAAAATAGCCATTTTTCAAACGGTCTCAGAATTCGACGAAATTAGTCTCATTAGAACTGTATCGTCAATACGAAGCCAGAAATATTTTTTGGAATTTTCGGAGTCCGTATGTGGCCCCGGCGTATTTAAATGTACGGTGGAAATTAAATTATTAATTTAATATTGTAATTCTAATAGAACACGCAAGAGACTTCAGAATTGGGCCACAGGGCATAGCCCATCACGTTCAGAAGACGTCAAAACATTTAGATTGACACTAAGTAGGCCTGAATTGGAGTCAGTATGAGTAACGGGCTTTTTAGTGAATTAATGAATTAAATAATATTATAAATATTAGAAAAAAAATAAAATAGAACCCTAATTTCCTATAGCAGCCGCCATCCTTCATTTCAATGGCCTGTTTGCTACGAAAACCAAACGTTAAAATATCTCCATCCAAGTCGTATTTCAACATGGATCCAAAGCCAATACTGTAGTATTTTCTTTGCTCTTCAATGCTATACGGAGATGATCGGATTTCATGAAGTGGATGGCTCGGTTTTCACCCCCAAAGTGGCAGCGTTCGCCACCGTTTTCGAGGCAAGGGGGCCCACCGAGTTGACCGTTGGTCGCGGCGCTGGGACGGGGCGAGAAGGCGGAGGTCGTGACGATGTTGGATCGGAGCCTGGTGGTATGTGGGTGATGCGGCGTCGGCCTGGTGAGGTCAAAGGTGGGGTTTAGCTGACTCCAGAAAAACAGAACGAAGGGGAAGAGAGATTAGATGTGGATTAGAATGTAATTAGTAAAAGTAATTATTTAATTATTCGTTTAAATATTCGAATGTTTAATACAACATAACTTCTTCATACAGCGACGAAATCAAACGAAACGAAATGCGTTGGGATCACAACGAGGAGATCTACGCAATGACACTGACTAGATCTGAAACAAAGCAGATCAGATTTTGATCGAATTTCAAATCTGGATTTTCCGGTGAGATTTCTATTTTCTTAAAATTAAAATTAATTATTTTATTGTATTTATTCAGTATGAAATTCATGTTGTACGTATGTATTTGTTTAAATGTTGATTGTGCTGTGATTGTGATTGTGTGCTCATGTTTATTAGAATTTGTGCATACGATAAAATTATATATTATCATGTATATAGAATATGTTATTTTCGTTTGTGCCAAGAATTTGTGTATAAATAAAAATCATATTTTTATTTTATATAAAGAAAAAACATGATAAAAGTAGAGATTTGTCAAAACATGATTTGTTTAAATAAAACAAGTCATTTTGTAAAACTGGTTAACTAAAATAAAAACAAGTCATTTTGTAAAACCTGTTAGTTAGAAATAACACCTTTCGTAAAACTTGTTAGTTGAAATAAAAGTAGCACTTTTTGTCAAAACTTGTTAATTGAAATAAAATAACATTTTTTGTCAAAACATGTAAACTAAAATAAAAGTTATCATTTGTGTCAAAACATGTTATTGAAACAAGTTTTACATATTTTGTAGAAATAGAATATATTGGACATGCTCATTTTGTCAGTTTTATAGAATGAATTAAAAACATTCATTCTTGTCACTTTAAAGAATGAAACCCACAAGTTACATTTTTTTATGTTATATTAGAAATTAACGAATTTATGATTAGAATCATGTTATCATAAAAATCTCATCTTTATGTTAGCATATAAAGGAACATATTTTTAGAGTCGATTTGTTTCAACTAAAAAAGTACACTTTTTTAGTATCGAATTGTTCAACTAAAAAGATTCATGTTTCATTAGGAAACATGTTTTTCATTAAAACACATTTTAATGTAACATGAGAAACTTAGAATTAGAAAAGAAAACAGTGTAAAATTAGAAAAATAACATTTTTAAAACATAGAAAAAGATTTTATTTTTATTTTATTTTTATTTGCATGATTAGATGCAAATAAATAACTTAGAAAAAGATTTATTTTTATTTTATTTTATTTGCACGTTTAGATGCAAATAAGTAATAAAAAAAAGGAATTCGTAAAAAGGATTAGAATAAAATTCACATTTTGATTTCATAAAAAAAGGTTAGAACAAAATTAACATTTTGATTTCATAAAAAAGATTAGAACAAAATGAACATTTTGATTTAATAAAAAGGATTAGAACAAAATGAACATTTTGATTTCATAAAAAGGATTAGAACAAAAAGAACATTTTGGCTAGAAAATGTACATTAGAATTAAAAGAACATTTTGGCTAGAAAATGTACACTAGAATTAAAGGAACAGTTTTGGTTAGAAAATGTACACTAGAAATAGAAGAACATTTTGCTAGAGAAATCACAAGAGAAATAAAAGAAAGATTAGCAAAGAAAATAACATTTTTGTCAAAAGAATGGTTAATGAATTAAAAATGTATATTTTTATACGTTAAGAAAAATGAATTTGAAATGTATATTTTTATACATTAAGAAGAATGAATTTGAAATGTATATCTTTACACATTAAGAAGAATGAATTAGAAAACGACATCCTTGTCACTTTAAATGTAATTAGAATAAAGTATACATTTTTGTTAGGAAATGTAATTAGAATAAAGGATTACACAAAGATAGGAAGGTTAATATTTATATTTTTCGATTAATCACAATTAAAAGACCATATGTCAAAAATATGATGTTAATTATGGCTTAGAATATATGTATGTGTTGATGAAGTGTTTGATGTATTTAATATAATGTTAGTGTATTCAAAACTGAATACTACACTTCCATTTACAAGTTACCCGACTTGTTTATGTGATTGGGTCGATAATTTTACACATCGCCCTAGTGCACAGACAATTTATTGTTTGTTTTGTTTGGCTGAAAACCCCACACGGGTGTGGGGATGATATTGGACTTACACAAATCCCAATATTTAATTATTTGTTAATCGATGGATTGACAGACCGTGATGAGTGTTATTTAATTATTTTAATACTCACACAGTTATATACTTCACTCTGGATGTAAACGGATTGTTTCATGGTTGTGTATCATTATCATGGTTGTTATATACATGCAATACATAGAAACCATATAATTGAAACAATATGGTTATTGATTGAGTCACATTCCAATAAAGAATATTCTAGGAAAAGAATATTTTAGAGAAAATAATATTTTAAAAATATTTTAGATATATAATAGTCTAAAATAATAAATGTTTTACCATGTAATAATTACAATTATAATTGTACTTTTGACACGAGGTTAGGTTACATTAGTGGTAGAAGTCTGCCCGGACCAGACCGGCATATCCAGCAGCCACTAATGTTAAACCTAATGTGAGAGGTCTAAGTGCACATAAGGTAAGAATTTTCAAAATCAAATAAATTTGAAAACATTATTTTAATAAAGAATTAGACTAAATCTTTAATCAAGATTTAATGGAGTTTTCCATTTAACCCATCTTTAATTGGAATTCGATAAATTGGTTTTTGGTGTGTCGTGAATGGTGTCTTGAATAACACTGTTCTTAAACCCAGTTGAAAAGAATAAAACTTTTAATTAAGGTTATTAGAGTTTCAAATTATATTTAATAATTGGAATAAAACGATTTATGAATTGAATTTATCGTGAACAATGTTTTTAAACGACATCTGTTTTTTAACTCAATTAAAGTGAAAATATAATTTGGAGTTATAAATCTTTGTATATAGATTTAAAAAGAAATGTTCCAAAGTAAAGTTTTCCAATTTAATATATTAAATTGGAATTGAGTGGAAATGTGATTTGATAAAAATCGAGATAAGCTTCTGTAAAAGAAGACCGTTACTTTATATGGAATTTAAAAGGCTTTTGCCGTTGTTCCATTTATATTATTGGTTGGATATAGAAATTTATATCGATTATATGTTGAGTTGATTTCTGCGAAAATTCCATAGTTAATAAAAGATGATTTTGGGTTTATAGTGAACTATGTTTTAAATGACATTAGTTCTTTAACCCAGTTAAAGATAAGATTTATTTCTTAAATTTAAATAATCATTGAATAATGATTTTTGATATTTAAAACCAAATTGGGTTTTAATAAATCTTTAAAAGAAAGATTTAAGAATAAATTTAAAAGGATTCATCTTTGACAGAATAATACGAATATTTTATTTAAAGAATATTCTGAATTGGAATGAGGCGTTGGACATGTTTTATAGCACTTGATTTGTAATTATAAAATACGCGAGTTATTCGGAACGACAGGGTTTAACCCATTCCGAAAAATTACTAAGACTATGAAGAGTCGATGATAAAGACGATGGTTGAAGATCGGCGATCTTCACATCGAATGGATGTTTGCTACTGATGCCCATGATTGGAGTAGCTACCTTGAAGGGGCTACAGTGGTAACCGCCCGGACGTACTTGTTGATTGTCCGGACTCCGATTTCGTTCAGACCTAGAACGGACTTGTAAATGGATGTGTGTCTGACATTAGATTTCATTCTGTGTGAGCTGATTTCTATTAAATATATATTCATTGGTGGTAGAGAATTTATTCTCTTGCTAAACACCTTAGAGAGTATATATTGATAGACGTTAGACATATGGCATGAATTGTCAATGTGGAATGCCAAGATGCAAATGATCAATGCTTTTGTTGAAAAGCAGGCCTTGTGGTTGATGATCAAAGCACGGCCTGTTTAGGCGTAGCTTTGTGTAGCGTGACTTCGCGAGCCTCACACCCCGGTATGAGTCTAAAATGGTAGAAGGGAACGCAGGGAGTGCACACGTTATCTTCCTAGCTAGAGTAGTGTCAGTGCTTAAACTGGCTGGCATTTACTTATGTGGATGTTGGATTTTGAGGCGCCTCAGTTTTTATAGGCCGTTAGTGGTCATATTATAGGTCCAAAGGGACCGGAAAACGTGTGTTTAGGTATAACTAATCCATGACCCTTCGGAGTGGACCGACCCTGCAGGATCCAAGGGTTGCCCATAGGTGTGATCCTGAGGTATCCACTAGAGTGCCTCGAATCGGTAAGGAGCTCCTCCCTAGCCTTGACTCATGATGGAAACAAAATCTCCAATACGACCCCATGTGGTTTTGATTGTAGAACTAGTATGGCGACATAGTATATGGTAGCTATGCCGTCTAGGATTAATACATTTATATTGAAATGATTTATGAAAACTTATACACACTAGTAGTAATACGTTCTATCGTATCAAGCATCTTTTGACCATTATAAGGTAAAACCCTATCCTCCGGTTTGCGTTGCATTGTGTGATGGGACTTGGGACTTATAATGGTTTCATTTTTCTAAAAAGCATTGAGTTGTTAACGATTTAATTTAAGTTTATGCACTGGCAATCCAATGGAGTAAACCCGTTCCGTGTTAGCGGCGTGGTCCTGTGATTTGCCATTTTAATTAGATTAGTTAAGTTAGATTTCTCATACCAGTCCCATGACAGACCTGTAGTTTGTTTCACTGGCAAACTCGGGTGCCCTCTTTTCCACACGGGCAGTCGAGTAGCTTATTTGCAGATATCTATTCATTTAGCAGGATCCTGGATCGAAGCTTAAAGCTGTGTCCAGAGCATAGAAAGTCTACAGCTGAGCGTTGTATTTAATTTATTTTAATTTATCATCCGCTGTATTTTATTCAATGTACTCTGATATTCTGTACTCTGATGTAACATCATTGTAATGTATATAAAAGTCTGTTGTTGTTGTTCTAATGTATTGTATTCCCAATGTTAAAGTATTCGAAGATTTCCAACCTTTGGGTCAGACCTGTGTGGTTTATTGTCGATTCTAAGGGCTGGAATTTCCAGGTCTTTACAGTGCACTCATAGTATATATAATGAATTTCGCGTATTAATAATTTTTGACCCTTATAAGTTAAAACTCTATCCTTTGGCGTACGTACAAGGGATTGAGTCTTATAACGGTTGCATTTTTCTAAAAAGCATTGCGTTGTTTTATTCTGAAATTAAAATTCATGTGGAGTAAACCAATTCCGTGTTATACGGCGTGGTCCCATTATATCCCCACTCTAAATTTAAAGATTAATTACTGTTTTTAGTTCTCACACCAGTCCCATGACTGACCTGGAGTTTATTATTTTAACCTAAACTCTGGGTGCTCATATTTTCCACACGGGAAGCTACTTGTTTTAGTTTTGCAGATATTATATTCACAGGATCCTGGTTTACAGCTGAAGCGATATTCGGAAAGCTCTTTATCCGTGTATTTCCTTTCAGTCGTATTTTGTATTATTTTTCCGCTGGTATTTAAATGTAAATTTAAAATCTCTGATATTGTATTTCTAATGTAAAATATTTATTCGTACTCTATTATATTCTTGTATTCTGATGTAATTGTTGCAATAGAAATGAAAATGTTCTTCTGTTTGTGTTCTGATTAGTGTTGTTCCCAAAGCAATCCGGGCTGCCTTTACTGGGAAGTTTGGGTTGTTTCAGATCGGGTTCACGATGGACAGAGGAGGTGCGATTTCGGATTGGTGATGGCGACGTATGGGTTGAGGAGAACGGGTTTTACAGAAGCAAGAGGAAGAAGGTGTGGTAAATAAATTATTTAAATAATAATGTTGTAAATGTTTAAAAACCTATGAAAACCATAACTCGTTCAAACAGAAACGAAATGCCGTGATTTCAGATGCGTTAGGTTCGTCTCGATACGATCTACACAACAGTACAGACCATATCTGAAACCGAGCACTTTGAAAATTCAGATAAATCGAAGTGATATTTCTGATTTAAATAATTAATTAATTTAATTTTTTTCTCGCTGTTTAAATAGTTATATGTATGATCTACGATGTATGAAAATTAGAATTGTTGATCTGATCCATTTGTAATGTATTGATAAATATGAATGTGATAGGGTAATTAAAATAAATCATTTTTGTAAATATTTTGTTTGTTAACCCACAAAATACACATTTCTTGTGTCGTTGGAATCATGCCGTTATTGGTCAAGTCGTAGGGATGACACTAAGTCGAGATCGGGTTTATGCCGTAGATGCCAAGGCGCTTCAGAACCATATCGGGAAAGCCAAGCCGTTAAGGCCATGTCGAAAGGAGGAAGGTTCAAACGTGATATTATGCCACGCTATATCGAGACAAGTCGTATCGTTGCAAATTATGTCGTGTTGGGCTTGTATCAGGTTGGCAACGACCACTATCAGAACGACATACGCTAAGAAGAGTCGTGTCGTACCGCAAGCTCAAGGCTTCAAGAAACAACCCGCCGTGCTATATAAGCCATGTCGTTAGCAACATGGGTCTTAACAAAAGATTAAGTCATGTCGGTGACGACATGAGTCATGGCGCGTTTTTTACATAATTACGAAATTGCCACCTGGTCCAGAAATCTCCTATGAATACCCCCCACACTTCTTCATTAAGGAGGATCGAATCTCAAGGTCACGAAGTGCTATCAAAAATATTCTTCAACTATTACTTCAACATTAATCTGTTAGCCCTCTTTTTAGTAAGAGATCCAACGGGCTAAACCGAAGCCCAAAGCGCACGATCGACCGAGCTTTAGATAACACAGCAAAAGAGAGGTCGATCGAGTCACCAATCGACCCATCTCCCACCTGATCCAAAGGAAACCTGCTCCTTCAAGAATTGATCTCTCGATCTACCTAAGATTTCGCTCCCGTATATCTCGCTTCAGCCAGTTATCTCGCCTTGACCGAGTATTCCGTTCCGACCGAGTATCTCGGAATAGCCTGGAAGCCGTCTACATTCATTGAATATCCCGACTTTTGAGGCAATGAATACGGTCAACCATATTCGGACAAAGCTCAACTTTTGATATGCCTTCCAGTGGATGCCACGTTAGCCACAACGTCCGAGGGCACTATTGATGAACATTGGAATCAGTCTTGAGCCGCAAATCCAGCCAACCATTGGATGCCACGTGTCCGAGCTTTCCCGAAATGGCCGGATAATATCTCGGTGGCCCAAGCCCTCTTTAGCACCTATAAATACACCCTACCAGAAAAGGAAAAGGAGAGGACCATATACATGTGAGATACGAGAAAAAAGAGAATTTTGGATGCTGAAAGAAGCCTACATTCCACCATTACTCTCAGATTCTCCTTCTTTCAAGATTCTCTAAGGAAGACGAAGACAGAAACTCATATCTTCTTCTTCTCCCTCGCTATAATAGAAAAATCATTGTACTTGTAATCAAAAAAGTAATAATATATAAAGTGGATGTAGGCACTAACTTTGCCGAACCACTATAAAAATTCTGTGTGTGCTCTTCCCTTGTTTTTTACTGTTTTTTCTGCATTTTATCTTATATCGTGTGTTGCACGCACGATTGGGGGTTGGCTGTCACTAGTGACCAACTTTTGACGTCAACACTTTGGCGCGCCAGGAAGGGGAGGCGCACCGACATAGCCATTGAGCTTCTGCTTATTTCAGATCATGGCAAACAAATGGAAGAAAGATACAATGTCCTCTCGTCCCTCAGGCTCCAACACAGCCGACACAGATGCTGCGGGATTAAGCCATGAAGTTTCCTCTCATGACGATCAGCCTCAATTCCTTACCCGGGACGACCTGGATAATATTATGACAGAGTTCAGAGATCGGATGGCATCTCAGGGTAAACTCCTCAAACAACAACAACAGCTGATGAATCGTCTCCTCGGTCGAATGGATGCAGGGCTGAACGCTTCAACATCAATTCCTCCATCGACCGAAGCTGGAGTGACAAACGATCTTCAGTCTGCACAAAATCAGGCCACTGATCGGCCTACACCTTTATTTCATCCTGGTTTGGTCCCACCAACCAATGCTTCACAGCCAGGAGTATTGCTTCCAGCGACCAGCACAGATGTAGCAGCAGACTCTCAGGAGGCGGGCGATCAAGATCTAGGTCGTCTGGCAAATATTCCTCTGCTCCTTGGAACGTCTCGACCTGTCTAACCAGTCGAGCCACCACCAGGTCCTTCAGCATCAATTCCATTCCCATTACAACCCGGGTTCTTACCACAGATCAATCTAACCACCCTTCCCCATCAACGAAGAGCTGGTGCAGCCTTCCCTTCGAACCAGGAAATTCAGCCCGCTGCACCAACCTTTACGTCAGCGGAAGGGAATGTTACCGCAGACAATCCTAACCTCATCCCAAGCGGGGGCAACCCTGGGCTCCGAACATCACATGCTATGCTAGATCGGACAGGACACTCGGGACTAGGAACGGTCCGACCGACAACTCGTCAGGTTCAAGTGGGGCCATTCTCCCCAGAACCAGCTACTGTGGCTCGTCTTTCCTCACACCTTCACTCAACTCCCGGAGGACGAGCCCAGCCAACGGCCGCCCTTCCGAGCATGCTTTCGCCCAATCCTCTCACGGAAATTCTTCCGAGTACCGAGTTGAACCCATGGCAACGGCTTCTCGGAGATGGAAGCCAGCTTGCAAGTATTATCCGACGTTTCACTTGGGGCAAATCGTCGCAACAAGACATAGACAATGTCAACCGCAGCCCTTTCACAAAAGAGATCAGAAACTCTCGAAACCCGCCGGACTTCAAGTTCCCAGCTATTGAACCATACAACGGTCGCACTGACCCGACCATCAACCTCATGCGATACATGCGAAATATGGAGGTGCTTGGTGCATCAACCAACGTCATGGCCAAGTGCTTCCCACTCTTTCTTACGGATGTAGCCGGCATGTGGTTTCGGCAACTCACAACGGAATCGATCAGCAGCTGGAACACCCTAGTCACCCGGTTCATCGAGCAATTCCGCGTGCATATATCTCGACCAAAAAGTGTCATGTTCCTATCCACCATTAAGCAGCGGTCCGGAGAGACGCTCAGATCCTTTCTAGAAAGATTCAACATAGCCGTAGCATCAGTTGATCGGCCCGAGCCATCAATGTTGCTTATGGCCGCCATAGCAGGAGTTCAGAACAGATCGAAATTATCCATCTCTCTGACTCGAGATCCCCCAAAAGACATCGATGATTTCTATTCTGAAGTCGAGCGATTCCTCCGACAAGAAGATGCCAGCCTGGAAATGGAGAGCCTTGAGGTTCTGGAAACCAAACAGCAAGGTCCATTCGAGGGAAACGGCCAGAATAATGGAAGAGGAAAAGCTCCAGAAAACAACGAGCGCCATGTTCGGCCTCGAAATGAAAACAAGTACGAGCGATACACCGAGCTGAACACCTCTTTGCTCGACATCTATCTCGACATCCATGAATCTCTTCCCAACCAAAGACCATTTCGGCAAGAACCAACCCAGATGGAACTTGACTCAGGCAAACATTGTATATTCCACAACGCAGCTGGACACAATACAAATGAATGCCGACATCTGCGCGATCTCATCGAAAGCCGAGTCAGAAAGGGAGAGCTTCCTGAATATGTCAAAGGTCGCGCCCCGGCCAAGCCGCCGCGATCCTCTGCCCAAGCTCCTCAGGATGGTCCTAGAGCTCCTCGAAACGGAAGGGACCCTGAGACTAGCACCCGCGGCATCATTATAAACTAGAATTTGCTTTTCTTTCCATGTATTTCTTTTAGTAATAAAGGCACCTCGATGCACCCATGATAAAACCTGGAATCGATGGTCGCCCATCTTTGAATTTCTTTGTTCCTTGTAATAATTAGTTATGAATTTCCTTTAGCAAACACGAATTGTGTCTAAAGATTTCTAGGCCGAGTATGGGTATTACTCGCTCCCTTCTTTACAACTGCATGTAACTTATATACTAACTTAACATGAGTCGAGCATAAAAAACACTTGCCCTAAGCCGAGTATGGCTAATACTCGCCACTCCCAAGCCGAGTCAAATCAGCGTTCGCACCTATGCCAAACCAAGATTAGCACTCGCCATTAAGCCGAGCCAGATTAGCGCTCGCCACTAAGCCGAACCAGGATAGCGTTCACCCCAAAGCCGGATATAGATGATGTCCGCCACTAAGCCGGACATGGATAATGTCTTCCCCCTCTAAGCCAAGTGAACTATAATGCTCGACCCAAACAAAGTTTGTTTTATATTCGCAGGAATTCTCATGCACAAAGCAGTTATCACATCGGCCTTAGTACAGTTCCCCGGTAACTGTCGGTTTTCTAGCCTTAATACGACCTGGAGTGGTCGTCGGAGTTCTGGCTTTAATACGGTATCGGGACCGTCGGTTTTCTGGCCTCAATATGGTTTGATATAACCATCACCATCCAAGCGTTTGTGCTCTGGTTCAGATTTCAGAACACACCTCCCTCTGCCGACGAAGATATGTTCTGAGGGGCAAAGTGTTAGCCCTCTTTTTAGCAAGAGATCCAACAGGCTAAACCGATGCCCAAAGCGCACGATCGACCGAGTTTCAGATAACAAAGCAAAAGAGAGGTCGATCGAGTCACCAGTCGACCCATCTCCCACCTGATCAGAAGGAAACCTGCTCCTTCAAGAATTGATCTCTCGATCTACCAAAGATTTCGCTCCCGTATATCTCACTTCAGCCGGTTATCTCGCCTTGACCGAGTATTCCGTTCTGACTGATTATCTCGGAATAGCCTGGAAGCCGTCTACAGTCATTGAATATCCCGACTTTTGAGGCAATGAATACGGTCAACCATATCCGGACAAAGCTCAACTTTTGAAATGCCTTCCAGTGGATGCCACGTCAGCCACAACGTCCGAGGGCACTATTGATGAACATTGGAATCAGTCTTGAGCCGCAAATCCAGCCAACCATTGGATGCCACGTGTCCGAGCTTTCCCGAAATGGCCGGATAATATCTCGGTGGCCTAAGCCCTCTTTAGCTCCTATAAATACACCCTACTAGAAAAGGAAAAGGAGAGGACCATATACATGTGAGATACGAGAAAAAAGAGAATTTTGGATGTTGGAAGAAGCCTACATTCCACCATTACTCTCAGATTCTCCTTCTTTCAAGATTCTCTAAGGAAGACGAAGGCAGCAACTCATACCTTCTTCTTCTCCCTCGCTATAATAGAAAAATCATTGTACTTGTAATAAAAAAAGTAATAATATATAAAGTGGATGTAGGCACTGACTTTCCCGTGCCACTATAAAAATTCTGTGTGTGCTCTTCCGTTGTTTTTTACTGTTTTTTCTGCATTTTATCTTATATTGTGTGTTGCACGCACGATTGGGAGTTGGCTGTCACTAGTGACCAACTTTTGACGTCAACATCATCCAACTACAAAAAGAGGGGATTAATCCATGGATCTCAATCTCCATCAAGAGCATCAAGAGATCATACGAGTTGAAGGTTGATTGGAAGAGCTTGCACTTAGAAAGGAATCCTACCAATTCTCCATCATTTTCTACCAAATATTTCGGATCTACACGCTCCTTCATCACTTCCAAGAGATTTGAATATGATTTGTGTATGTGAGAGAGTGTCAATGTTGTAAGAAAGAGTATGATCTTGTAAAATTCACATTAATAACGAATTTCTTCATGAAAGTGGACGTAAATCCTCATTGGATTGAACCACTATAAACTGTGTGTCTTCTACTTACATTGCAGTTTTTTTGTAGCTCCATTACTTCATTTTTGTGAGATCTAAGTCTTACACTTTTGGTGTTTGCCCATTTTTGGAGCAAACATTTGGCGCCCACCGTGGTGCCCGATTGCTAATCTGCTTCTCACTCTCTCTCAAAGTAGGAAGCCGTGCGTTGGAATTTTAATTACCATCCGATCATCCAATTTGTCCAAGTTGAAATACTCATCATGGGCAAGCCAGGTAGACCGTCGAACAAAACTATAAGTAAAAGCGTCGAAAATGCTGATAATATCACTAACATGGAAAATACACCGCCCATGCCCCAGTTTGAAGTTGGCGAGAGTTCTAAAGCCAGGACCGCTATAACTAGGAAGGAACTGGATGAAGTGGCGGCGGGTCTGACAAGTCGAATGGATATTGCAAATGAAGCCATGCTGAAAAAGCTTGAAACCATGTTTGCTATGCAAGCCGCAATAGCCAAAGTCACCATGAATGCGTCACGTCCCAAAACTGCTAAGGCCACTCGAACAGAAGACACCGGATATTCTTCAACAAGCCCGAATCGAGGGGACTCTGTCCAGGAAGTCGCACATCCCAGTCATAAGGATACGGAGCCACCTAACCATAACCACTCTGAAAAAGCAGTAATTCCTCAACAAGCGCTTGGTTCCACCAAAGGGGCACTCCCTCATGTAGGAGGTCCAGGACCCCGGAATCTAAACCGCGAACGTTCGCCTAGGCGAACATCCGGTAAAGATGAAGGCGCTCGCCCAGTAGGCCTGCTCAATGAGGAAGAGCGTATAACCGGTATGATCCAAAAAATCATGAGTGAGGATCAGAAAAAGGTGAATGATAAAAAGGAAAGGGGATTTGCCCCTACAAAAACCCCGTTGACAGAAAGAATAAAGATGGCGCCATATCCGCATAAATTCAAGCCTCCGATTGTGCAAGCTTATAATGGGACTGGCGATCCCAATGTGTTCCGATTCAAGTATGACCAGTATATGGATGGGGCACGAGCTACTGATGAGCTCAAATGTTTGTACTTCCCCACTTATGTGATGGCCCGAAAATCCCCGCTCTTTGAATCGACCATAAACCACACAGGTCTGACCCAAAGGTTGGAAATCTTCAAATACATCAACTCTGGGAATACAACACATCAGAACAAAACAACATACTTTTATAAATATTACAGAAATGTTACATCAGAGTACAGAATATCAGAGTACATTGATTTAAATTACAGCGGAAGATGAATTTACAAGAAATCATAATACAATACAGTACAGCGGAAATAAAATAACTAAGCTCTGGACATAGCTTTAAGCTTCAATCTAGAATCCTGCTCGAGATAAGAACCTGTAAACAAACTACTCGACTGCCCGTGTGGAAAAGAGGGCACCCGAGTTTGCAAAGGTGGAAACAAACAACGGGTCAGTCATGGGACTGGTGTGAGAATTCTTAACTAACCTATTTAATAATAAGGCAAATCCATGAACCACGCCGCTAATGCGGAACGGGTTTAGTCCAATGGATTGCCGTGCATAACTAAAGTAAATCGTGAAATAACGCAATGCTTTTGGGAAAAATGGAATCACCATAAGACTCAAGTCCCATTACACAATGCAACGCAAACCAAGAGGATAGAGTTTTCCCTTATGGTGATTAAACATGCTAAATACGATAAATGCGAATTTAATATTAATGTGTATAGGTTTCCAAAATATTTCAAAGTAAATGTATTAATCCTAAGAAACATAGCTACAATATACTATGTCTCCATACTAGTAATACAATCAAAACCGCATGAGGTCGTATTGGAAATTTGGTTTCCATCATGAGTCAAGGCTAGGGCGGAGCTCCTTACCGATTCGAGACACTCTAGCTAATGTCCCAGGATTACCCGCAGTTAACCCCTGGATCCTGCAGGGCCGGTCCACACATACAACTTTGTGGATTGGCAATTCCTAAGCACACGTTTCCCGGTCCTATAGGACCTTATATCCGAGGCGTCTCATTCCATCATCAACCTAAGTAAAATGCCGGGCCGTGCTAAAACCCAAACACCACTTCTAACTTGAAAGAAACGTGCTGCTCTCCCTGCGTTCCCTTCGCCCGTTTTAGACTCAACCGGTTTGTGAGGCTCGCGAAGCTAAGTAATACACAAAGCTATGCTTATTCAAGTTGTGCTTCGATCGTCACCACAAGGCCTGCTTTTCAACAAAGCCTTGATCATTACATCTTAGCATGCCACATTGTCAGACCATACCGTATCATTGACCATCTACCAATATATATATATAACCTCTAAGCTCATACATCTTAGAGAAGGGTGTTAAACAAAGGATAAATCCTTCGCCACCAAACAGAAATATATAATTAATAGCGTTCAACGATACAGTATAATGAATACAATGTCAGACATACAATCCATTTACAAGTCTGTTCTGGGTCTGAACAAAACAACGTGTCCGCCGATCTCCAAATACGTTTGGATGATCATTACTAAATATCTTGCCTTGGGAGGATCAATCCCAATTCAAGCTACCAGTCATCATCATCCCAACGATATGAAAACCTTCGGTCTTCAATCATCACCTTTATCTTCGACTCTTAATCATCGTGATGGTTACTCAGAATGGGTTAAACCCGGTCTTTCTGAGTAACTGGCGTATCTTGTGATTTAAAAAGCAAATATTGGAAAATCACACATTACGCCACATTCCAACTCCGGATATTCTTTTAATAAGATATTCGTATTAAAAGATCTTCATTAATTTTATCAAAGATAAACTCTAAAAATAAAATCTTAAATCTTCCTTAAAAATTTATTAAAACTTCAGGTTTGATATGATATCAAAATCATTATTACAAGATTATTTATTTTAAGGAATAAATCTTATCTTAAGCAGGTTAAAGAACTAGTGTCATTTAAACACAGTTCACGATAAACCCACAAATCAATTTCCAAAATATGGAATTCCACAGAAATTAAATCAACACATAATCGATATAAATTTCTGTATCGAACTAATATTATAAATGGAATAACGGCAAGGCCTCTTAAATTCCATATATAATATCGGTCTTCTTTTACAGAAACCCATCTCGATTATTACCAATCGAATTTCCACTTAATTCCAATTTAATATATTAAATTGGGAAAACTTGATTTTTAGAAAAAAAACATCTTCTTTTAAATCTACTAAATAGATTTCTATAAATTCCAAATAATAATTTCAAAGTAAATTGGATTAAAGGACAAATGTCATTTGAAAACACTGTCCACGGTAAATCCACTTCACAAATCATTTTATTTTAATTACAAAATATAACTAGAAATGTTCATGATCTTAAATAAAAGATTCGCTCTTTAAATATTTATTCATTTCTATAAAACATATTTTAATATAATCATTAAAAATGATTCTTTATATAAAAAGTTTTTAAATGTAAAATATTCTCTTTTTAAAAGAAAACCTGAATCGGAATGCGACTCAATCATGCACTATATAATTTGAATTATACGGACTTCACACATCTCATACATATGACAAATAAATGATAAATAATCATCTAATCATCCATTCACATCCATTTACATCCAGAGTGTAATTTCCAACTGTGTGAGCAATAAGAATGAAATAATAACACTCATCGCAGCCTGTCGATCAATCGATAGACATACAATTCAATATTGGGATTTGTGTGTTTCAAATATCGTCCCAACACCCGTGTGGGGTTTTCAGCCAACAACAGTTCATATAAATAAATAATTGGTCAATGGATTTAACAAATTTATATTCTACTAACAAGTGAATGATGATAAACATATCATATATTTCTAATGTCGAATAAAAATATATTTTGCTCGAATAATTCTCCATACAAATTTCTAATGTCTAATAAATCTAATTTATCTATATGACATTATTTCAACCAAATGATTTAAAAGAGGTCATTTTCATTTTGTCAGCAATTCTAGTTTAACAAAATGAGTAAATACAATATTTTAACTTCTTTATTTTTTTTACAAACTAAATGTCAATAAAAATAATACTTTTTAAATTTACCTCTTTTTATTTTATATAAAATGACAACAAAAGTGTCCTTCTTAAATTCCAACACTATTTCATTACAACTAATTGAAAAATAAAAATGAAAATCTTTATTCCAATTCTAAACTTTGAAACTGATTTAAAAATAAAAATGAAATCTTTTATTTACAATTAAATTGTAAATAAAAAGGTAACTTGTAACGACCTAGCTTTTTGACCGCCTCAAGTTGGTAATTAAACCAACTCAAACCGTTCAAAAGGACAGACCGTTATTTGCTTATGAAGTTGAAATACAAATCATCACAGAATCACAGCCACAGAACTCAGAGTATCTCACAGCGGAAGTAAAATTTATACAATATAAAAATCCTTTAAATTTACATAATATCAAAGTACAGAAATAAATATAGATGCAGCGGAAGAATAAATATAGAGTCATACTAGTATTCAGTAATAAGCAGAGGTGGGCACAACCGAATATGACATGGTAGATGAACGGCTGGATCTCCAACGAATCTCAAGCCCTAAAGATATATCTTCAAGCTGAAATACTCGGTCTGACCCGAGCAATTGCAAGAATAAAACAAACAAAATACTCGAGTCAGGACTATCATTCTCATATAAGTGAATTAAATCAAATGAAGTGTTCACTGAAATGTACAGTAACTTAAAGAATGTTTGGGATTTCCATCCTCTAAGGATCCGCGAAACTAATATCTATCTAATAGTACGCTGTTATTGTAATGTCTATTCCGTAAAGTATAAATAATGAAAATAGCGTAAGCGGGATTACCATATTACCCTTACGCTGTTTATAAGCATCAACAGTCTATACAGTGCCGTAAATTCACCGTATTGGTGTTATCAGAGGGCACTTCATAGAAAGCAACACTAAATCAAAATCGTATGGGGCTCGATAAGGATAAATATGACAAGGCACTCGAGGCAATAGCCAGGGTAGGATTCTACCAGTTGCACTCCCGGACCGGTGGTAACGCATAGCAGCCACTACCGCCCACCTCGGAACACACTCCCATAATCAAAAGGTGCGCACCCAAATCAATCACAATAGTCATAGAAATGGTATCGAAGAAGCGTGTCCGATCAGAGGTGCGACCTCAATTAGTCACGGTATAGCTCCTGTTTAAGTCATATATATGTTTTAGGAAACCATTATAAATTTATATGGTTAAAGAAATCAAATCATTTTATAAAGTATAATTATAAACCAAGTAATGCGGAAAAACTATAGTTCAAATGAGTAATATAAATCCAATCCAATGCTAGATCCATGTTTACAAATTTTCTTTCCCAACTAGCATTTATAAATAAACCCCAAATCTTTTGATTTGGTTCAAATTCAATACTTCATTGTTGAAACGATTCTTAAATCATTATTTAAGTTGAAATTCCCATACCATTAATAAGTTCCTAACTATTTTTGCGTTAGCTTTGAATCCAAAAAATCCTTTGTATGTATTCACATGGCACATATCCATTTGACAAATTATATATTTAACTATGTTTGGAAATATTTATCAAAGCTTTGCAAATCTTTACATTAAATCATTCAATTCAAAAATTGTTATATTACTAAATTCATTACGTGAACATAAAAGTACGAAGAATTTATTTAAATAAATTAATATTAAGTATTAATTTGCAAGGTCACTTTAAAAATTATTTTAATACAAATTGTATTTCTTACAAAGTTTCAAATAAGACTTGAACAAAATTTCTTTAAACTCTTCTTTACATTATATAGGAATTCACCCAAAATTTATATTTATAAAATCGACAAATATTTAAAAATATTCTCATTTTATTGACCACGGTGTCCGTATAAAATTTTCTACCCTATGGTCAAGTGATACGGATATTTATCATTTCAATCCGTTCTTTAAAATATTCGAATCACGGGTATATCATTTCAACCCGCATCCCAAGTCGATTCGAATACAAAGGGGTTTGGGTATGTATCATTTCAACCCGCAATGTTTCTAATCTAAGGGGAACTTGCATAATGAGAAAATAAACATAGCATAGCAATCATACATCCATATGTGTCATATGAAATAACAGTGTGTGTCACACGTGCACAACCACAAAGCAACCAAAACTAGAGCACCCTAACATTTCATTCAACATTTCAAATCTCTAATTCACTTAATAAAAATGTTAGTCTGTGAGTGAGAAAAACTCACCTTTCAAGGCTTGGAGATGAAGAAAAAATTGACTTAGAAAAGGAAGGATAAAGCTCGATATCCAATGACGAATATACTTTGTATGAATGTGACATCGACAATGTATGAACCGTAAATTCTTCAAACACGGTGCTTGACAATACGATCAGCAAGCTCGTTGATGTTGTGCCTTAATCTGGTCAATGTTCTAGAGCTAAATTAACCAAATATGGCAATCAAACGAGGTTTTAAACTACATGCATGTAAATATTTAATAAACAAATCGAGCTTACCGGCCTGAATTGGACCGACTAGCAAGGCGACAAATGAACACGAACCTACTTAACCCGAAACATCTTACTGCCACTCAATAATAGGTCCCAATCATTCTCAGCAGCCTTTCAGGCATTTCATCGATCACCTGAAGCGCATGTTGGACTGAACTTGACCTTCTGACGAATAGACATCGCTGGAGTCACGCATAGGAGGTGTAGATCTTGGAGGACATTGAAAAGGGTCGGAGATGGTGTAGCGTGGAGCATTGGATCTCGGATTACATTGCTTAGGAAAAGGGGTTTTGTACTTTACGTTGGAAGAGGGAGCAAGGCCAAACGAGGGGTGTCGAAGGTCCGGCTAGTGCTATTAGCACCTAGCTTCGCAGTGGCGAACATGCTGGTTGTCATGGCCGATGTGCGGTCTTCCAGGTGGTGACTACGGTTGGTGGCGCCATGGGATAGGCGGCCGAGTCTCGACGTCGAAGAGGCGAGGAAAGAACCCGATTTGGCGGTGAACAAATTACAGTGGCCATGATTTCTCAATTTGGGAATTTTTTTGACAAAAGAAGAAAAATGAAGGAGGGATTTTCTCAGCTGAAAATAAAGAGGGAGAGGAGGAATGGAAATAGAGTAAAAGAAAGAAGAGAGTACGGGGAAAAATATGAAGATGGTGGAAGTTTAGAAGGAGGGACACGCGGTGATGAAAGGGACACGTGTTTAAACGTTTAGTCCAAATTTTAACAAGTGTACACATATTTTAAGTACACATACCATTTATAATACAAAACAAATATACTTAAAAATTCCAACTACATATAAATTTTATTTTATTATTTATTTATTTTTTAAACCCATTTCAAACTAAATTAAATTATGAGTATAAATCTCAATTTAAATACAAATCAAAATCTTTAATTTCTCAAACAATATACTTTAATTAGCTTAATAAAAATTATTACTAACATTAGATTTTTAATTAACACCGTATTTTAAAACATTGAAATATCGGTTCGTTACATAACTCTTTAATATATTCCTTTATTTTATATTGAAAATGTAAAAGTCCATTTCATATTCTATTCACGTATAGAATGTAAATTCCTTTCATCCTTTATTTACATTGAAAGATGTAAATCTCTATTCATTCTTTCATTACATATAAATGTAATATATATTTTTATTATTCAACCCTTCATTGTAAATATAATGACAATAAAATGCTGCCCCCTTTTATCTATTCTATTATTTACATCTAGGATGTAAAGGGAAATATAACTTTTTATTTCAAATATTTATTTACATTTAAATATAAATAAACATAAAAACTCTTTTAATCCTTATTTTACTTGTATTTTAATATAGGCCAGACCTCTCACATTAGGCCTGTAACTCGTGGATGCTGGATAGGCCGGTCGGTTCCGGGCAGACTTATCCCACAAGTAGGCTTAACCTCGTGTGTTGGCCCAAATTGTATTTGCACACTTGGACCTCTCACATTAGGCTCAACATTTGTGGCTGCTGGATATGCCGGTCGGGTCCGGGCAGACTTCCACCACAAATGTGACCTAATCTCGGGTCCAAGTACAATTTTAATTTAGCGTTATAATTGTTCCATTAAAAATATTATTTTAAAATGTTTCTCATTTCAAAATATCTTAATTTTGGAATATTCTATAATTCCAAAATAATTTGATTCCAAATATTATGACCTACCATTTTAAAACTCATATAAACTTGGGACTTTCTCAAATTTCATTAATTACATAAAAAAAATGAAAGTTTATATTACAATGTAAATTGTCATCTTTAATTACATAATGAAATGCAGTCTTATTTAATTAACATTATAAAGTACAATTTCTACTCTTTAATTACATTAAAAATGTACTCTTAAATTATAGGTAAATTCTCTTCCTTAATTAACAATGTAAATAATGCAATTTTCCTACGGTGTAAATCATGTCTTAATTAACATTGAAAATAAATGTAAATTCCATACAGTTTAAATCCCTACTTTACTTACATTAATAAAAATGTAGTTTTACATACGATAAAAATTCCTACTTTATTTACATTATAAAAATGTAAATTTTATTTGCATTTCAAATTCTATATTTTTAATTACAAAAAGAAATTTTCTTTCTACGGTAAAGTCTCTTTCTTGATTACATAAAAAAAGTAATCTTCTTTCAATGTTAATTCTCTTTCTTATCATTACATTCAAATGTAATTAGTTTTTCCTTTTTATTTCAATATCAACAATAAAATTCAATATTTTAATGTTATTCTATTTTTATAACATCCTATGTTTAAGGTGACAGTAAAAAGAATTTTTTTTACTGTAATTCACAAACCTTGTTCTTAATGTAAACAGATAAAAGTAAGGTTTTATTTGCTAGCCAAATTCTGTTGTAACACAAACAAATAAAAATATATTTTATTTGTTGTTCAAATTCTATCGTAAGTAAACAAATAAAAACAATATTTTTATTTGTTGTTCAAATCCTATTCTAAAATAAACAAATAAAAATAAGGTTTTATTGGTTGCTTAAATTCTATTGTAAAGTCAACAAATAAAAATAAGTTTTTATTTGTCGTTCAATTTCTATTGTTAAATCAACCAAGCTATGCAAGTTTTTAAATAAACATTGATAATATAATAATTTGTTTTGGTGACAAAGTTATTCAATTCAATCACTGTAACAAACATAATATTTTTGACCATTTTATGTTAATAAAATGAACACAACCAATATGATATTTTCAATTGGTTTTAAAAAAAATCATGATCGAATCCAATAAACAGTCAAGGTGATATTTTTAATTGGATAAAGACTCTAGTTTTAATCCAATTTTACAAAACATGAAAATATTCACATCGATACATACACCATAACAGATCTAACATAAAACGTTACAATCAATCAAAAACAAAATCTACAATCTTATCACGACGCAGATCTAATTAAACAACAATTAGATAATTATTTAACAACAATAAAATAATTAATTAAATTAAATAAATCATTAAATCAGAGATTCTCACATCGATTGGTTTTACGTAATCATCCGTGTTCAAATTTGGCTGAAATTTCAACTATCTCTGTTTCAGTAGTGGTTGGTGCCATCGAGAAGATCTCGACTTTGTGATTCCAACGCAATTTACGGTTTGTCAAACAGACCTCGTATGAGAGAGATACGAGTGTTTAAAGATTTGATTACATTTTTAACACTAATTAATAAATTAATTACAAATTTAATTACCCTTAATGCCTTCTCCATCGTTCCTCCTTACTTTAAATAGCCGAACCCATCATCGTTCCCAATCCTCCCTATCGCACGCCTTTTAGGGCATCAGGCCTCCATCATCTCGTACCCCAACGTCGGCCTCCGCCACCACTCCCCACGCGCCGAGCCATGGTCAACTCTCACCCCCCTAGGACCCTCCATACACCAAAAAACGCAGCCACTTCAGGCCTAAAATTCGTGAAATCCGTGAACCAAAACTCGATCTTAACCGTATGGATTGAAAGGTCTTGAAATTCTCTTCGATTTGGTATATAATATGTTGATTTTCGTAGAGCGGATTGGAAGATACTAGGGTTTGAAATTCAGACAATTCTGGCCATTGAATAAACTGGCGGCGGCTGGCCATTGAAATTAGGGTTAGGGTTTTATTTTTTTATTATTTTAATAATAAATTTCGAAAAACGTGTTATAAAGGTGGATTTCTGGACTGTCTCCGAATTGGGCCTGCTTACTGTCGTTCTTAAGGTTTTGACACCTACTGAACGCAATGGGACAGGTCTCGTGGTCCAATACCGAAATCTATAGAATTTTTATTTAAAATTGCAATATTAAATTAATAATTTAATTTCTACCCTACATTTAAATACGCCGGGGCCACATACGAACCCCGAAAATTGCAGAAAAATATATTTCTGGCCTCGTATTGACGATACGGTTCCAACGAGACTAATTTCGTCGAATTCTGAGACTGTTTGAAAAATGGCTATTTTTCAGTCGATTAAATTTGACTGAAATTGGCAAAACGCATTTTCTTTTGCCACGCTCACGTATTAACTCGAAAAATTCCGGAAAATTAAACTTACCAATAATTCGACATTTTGACTCCAACAAAAGTGGTTTCATCGAAAACCGAGGTCGTTTGCAAAATGGCTATTTTTAAGGCCTTATATTTAATTAAAATATATATAAATTCTACATAGACTTTTCTAAATTTTAATCTTGACATAACTTACAACTTTCAAAGTGAAATTTCAATTTTTCAGATTCGTTAGAAAGATATTCTTAAACAGATTTAAATATTTTTGGTTTTACTAAAATCCGATTTATTTTGAATCCTGTATATCCAGTTAAAGTTTGAAATCGAATTTTCGAACTCCTTATATAATTAAATTAAATTCATTCGTTATTATTTAAAATAAATTACTTTAAATTTCAAAAATCCATTAAAATAACTTAAAAATAAATTTTTAAATTGGCCCCGAAATTCAGGGTTGTTACATTCTCCCCCACTTATGAACTTTTCGTCCTCGAAAAGAAACGAAGCTAAAAGTTGTTTAATTAACTAGTCTAAATTTTAAAAATTTATTGGTTGATTTTCTTTTCAAAATATAAATACCTTTATATATGAAAATCATATTTCCAAAGAATAGATTATAAATATATTCAAAAATACTTCAATTATAAACTCGTAACTCTTAATTCGTTCTAGGGCATTACTAACCCCATCTCTAACGAGTTTGCTCATTCTAGGATACTGTTGATCCTATCTCTAATGAGTATTCTTATTGGATATTACTAATCCAATCTCTGATGAGTCTTTTGTTCAGTTTTAATGAGTTGTACCCCAAAGATTTGAGCTAACCAAAGATCTGATACCAAATGTGATGGCCCAAAAATCCCCGCTCTTCGAATCGACCATAAACCACACAGGTCTGACCCAAAGGTTGGAAATCCTCGAATACATCAACTCTAGGAAGACAACACATCAGAACAAAACAGCAGACTTTTATAAACATTACAATGATGTTACATCAGAGTACAGAATATCAGAGTACATTGATTTAAATTACAGCGGAAGATGAATTTACAAGAAATCATAATACAATACAGTACAGCGGAAATAAAATAACTAAGCTCTGGACACAGCTTTAAGCTTCAATCCAGAATCCTGCTCGAGATAAGAACCTGTAAACAAACTACTCGATTGCCCGTGTGGAAAAGAGGGCACCCGAGTTTGCAAAGGTGGAAACAAACAACGGGTCAGTCATGGGACTGGTGTGAGAATCCTTAACTAACCTATTTAATAATAAGGCAAATCGAAGGACCACGCCGCTAATGCGGAACGGGTTTACTCCAATGGATTGCCGTGCATAACTAAAGTAAATCGTGAAATAACGCAATGCTTTTGGGAAAAATGGAATCATCATAAGACTCAAGTCGCATCACACAATGCAACGCAAACCAAGAGGATAGAGTTTTCCCTTATGGTGATTAAACATGCTAAATACGATAAATGCGAGTTTAATATTAGTGTGTATAGGTTTCCAAAATATTTCAAAGTAAATGTATCAATCCTAGGAAACATAGCTACCATATACTATGTCTCCATACTAGTAATACAATCAAAACCGCATGAGGTCGTATTGGAAATTTGGTTTCCATCATGAGTCAAGGCTAGGGCGGAGCTCCTTACCGATTCGAGACACTCAAGCTAATGTCTCAGGATTACCCGTAGTTAACCCTTGGATCCTGCAGGGCCGGTCCACATATACAGCTTTGTGGATTGGCAATTCCTAAGCACACATTTCCCGGTCCTATAGGACCTTATATCCAAGGCGCCTCATTCCATCATCCACATAAGTAAAATGTCGGGTCGTGCTAAAACCCAAACACCACTTCTAGCTAGAAAGAAACGTGCTGCTCTCCCTGCGTTCCCTTCGCTCATTTTACACTTAACTGGTTTGTGAGGCTCGTGAAGCTAAGTAATACACAAAGCTATGCTTATTCAAGCTATGCTTATTCAAGCTATGCTTATTCAAGATGTGCTTTGATCGTCACCACAAGGCCTGCTTTTCAACAAAGCCTTGATCATTACATCTTAGCATGCCACATTGTCAGACCATACCGTATCATTGACCATCTACCAATATATATATATATATATATATATATAACCTCTAAGCTCATACGTCTTAGAGAAGGGTGTTAAACAAAGGATAAATCCTTCGCCACCAAACAGAAATATATAATTAATAGCTTTCAACGATACAGTATAATGAATACAATGTCAGACATACAATCCATTTACAAGTCCGTTCTGGGTCTGAACGAAACAACGTGTCCGTCGATCTCCAAATACGTTTGGACGATCATTACTAAATATCTTGCCATGGGAGGATCAATCCCAATTCAAGCTACCAGTCATCATCATCCCAACGATATGAAAACCTTCGGTCTTCAGTCATCACCTTTATCTTCGACTCTTGATCATCATGATGGTTACTCAGAATGGGTTAAACCCGGTCTTTCTGAGAAACTCGCGTATCTTGTGATTTAAAAAGCAAATATTGGAAAATCACAAATTACGCCACATTCCAACTCCGGATATTCTTTTAATAAGATATTCATATTGAAAGATCTTCATTAATTTTATCAAAGATAAACTCTGGAAAAAAAATCTTAAATCTTCCTTAAAAATTCATTAAAACTTCAGGTTTGATATGATATCAAAATCATTATTACAAGATTATTTATTTTAAGGAATAAATCTTATCTTAAGCAGGTTAAAGAACTAGTGTCATTTAAACACAGTTCACGATAAACCCACAAATCAATTTCCAAAATATGGAATTCCACAGAAATTAAATCATCACATAATCGATATAAATTTCTGTATCGGACTAATATTATAATTGGAATAATGGCAAGGCCTCTTAAATTCCATATATAATATCGGTCTTCTTTTACAGAAACCCATCTCGATTATTACCAATCGAATTTCCACTTAATTCCAATTTAATATATTAAATTGGGAAAACTTGATTTTTAGAAAAAAAAACTTCTTTTAAATCTACTAAATAGATTTCTATAAATTCCAAATAATAATTTCAATGTAAATTGAATTAAAGGACAAATCTCATTTGAAAACACTATCCACGGTAAATCCACTTCACAAATCATTTTATTTTAATTATAAAATATAACTAGAAATGTTAATGATCTTAAAAAAAAGATTCGCTCTTTAAATATTTATTCATTTCTATAAAACATATTTTAATATAATCATTAAAAATTATTATTTATATAAAAAGTTTTTAAATGTAAAATATTCTCTTTTTAAAAGAAAACCTGAATCGGAATGCGACTCAATCATGCACCATATAATTTGAATTATACGGACTTCACACATCTCATACATATGACAAATAAATGATAAATAATCATCTAATCATCCATTCACATCCATTTACATCCAAAGTGTAATTTCCAACTGTGTGAGCAATAAGAATGAAATAATAACGCTCATCGCAGCCTGTCGATCAATCGATAGACATACAATTCAATATTGGGATTCGTGTGTTTCAAATATCGTCCCAACACCCGTGTAGGGTTTTCGGCCAACAACAGTTCATATAAATAAGTAATTGGTCAATGGATTTAACCAATTTATATTCTACTAACAAGTGAATGCTGATAAACATGTCATATATTTCTAATGTCGAATAAAAATATATTTTACTCGAATAATTCTCCATACAAATTTCTAATGTCTAATAAATCTAATTTATCTATATGACATTATTTCAACCAAATGATTTAAAAGAGGTCATTTTCATTTTGTCAACAATTCTAGTTTAACAAAATGAGTAAATATAATATTTTAACTCCTTTATTTTTATTGCAAACTAAATGTCAATAAAAATAATACTTTTTAAATTTACCTCTTTTTATTTTATATAAAATGACAACAAAAGTGTCCTTCTTAAATTCCAACACTATTTCATTACAACTAATTGAAATATAAAAATGAAAATCTTTATTCCAATTCTAAACTTTGAAACTGATTTAAAAATAAAAATGAAATCTTTTATTTACAATTAAATTGTAAATAAAAAGGTAACTCTTTAATATATTCCTTTACTTTATATTGAAAATGTAAAAGTCCATTTCATAATCTATTCACGTATAGAATGTAAATTCCAATTCATCCTTTATTTACATTGAAAGATGTAAATCTCTATTCATTCTTTCATTACATATAAATGTAATATATATTTTTATTATTCAACCCTTCATTGTAAATATAATGACAATAAAATGCTGACCCCTTTTATCTATTCTATTATTTACATCTAGGATGTAAAGAAAAATATAACTTTTTATTTCAAATATTTATTTACATTTAAATATAAATAAACATAAAAACTCTTTTAATCCTTGTTTTATTTGTATTTTAATATGGGTCAGACCTCTCACATTAGGCCTGTAACTCGTGGATGCTGGATAGGCCGGTCGGTTCCGGGCAGACTTATCCCACAAGTAGGCTTAACCTCGTGTCTTGGCCCAAATTGTATTTGCGCACTTGGACCTCTCACATTAGGCTCAACATTTGTGGCTGCTGGATATGCCGGTCGGGTCCGGGCAGACTTCCACCACAAATGTGACCTAACCTCGGGTCCAAGTACAATTTTAATTTAGCATTATAATTGTTCCATTAAAAATATTATTTTAAAATGTTTCTCATTTCAAAATATCTTAATTTTGGAATATTCTATAATTCCAAAATAATTTGATTCCAAATATTATGACCTACCTTTTTAAAACTCAAATAAACTTGGGACTTTCTCAAATTTCATTAATTACATAAGAAAAATGAAAGTTTATATTACAATGTAAATTGTCATCTTTAATTACATAATGAAATGCAATCTTATTTAATTAACATTATAAAGTACAATTCCTAGTCTTTAGTTACATTAAAAATGTACTCTTAAATTTACAGGTAAATTCTCTTCCTTAATTAACAATGTAAATAATGTAATTTTCCTACGGTGTAAATCATGTCTTAATTAACATTGAAAATAAATGTAAATTCCATACAGTGTAAATCCCTACTTTACTTACATAAATAAAAATGTAGTTTTACATACGATGAAAATTCCTACTTTATTTACATTGTAAAAATGTAAATTTTATTTTCATGTCAAATTCTATATTTTTAATTACAAAAAGAAATTTTCTTTCTACGGTAAAGTCTCTTTCTTGATTACATAAAAAAAAGTAATCTTCTTTCAATGTTAATTCTCTTTCTTATCATTACATTCAAATGTAATTAATTTTTCCTTTTTATTTCAATATCAACAATAAAATTCAATATTTTAATGTTATTCTAATTTTATAACATCCTATGTTTAAGGTGACATTTAAAAGAAATTTTTTACTGTAATTCACAAACCTTGTTCTTAATGTAAACAAATAAAAGTAAGGTTTTATTTGCTAGCCAAATTCTGTTGTAACACAAACAAATAAAAATATATTTTATTTGTTATTTAAATTCTATCATAAGTAAACAAATAAAAATAATATTTTTATTTGTTGTTCAAATCCTGTTCTAAAATAAACAAATAAAAATAAGGTTTTATTCGTTGCTTAAATTCTATTGTAAAGTCAACAAATAAAAATAAGTTTTTATTTGTCGTTCAATTTCTATTGTTAAATCAACCAAGCTATGCAATTTTTTAAATAAACATTGATAATATAATAATTTGTTTTGGTGACAAAGTTATTCAATTCAATCACTGTAACAAACATAATATTTTTGACCATTTTATGTTAATAAAATAAACACAACCAATATGATATTTTCAATTGGTTTTAAAAAAAATCATGATCTAATCAAATACACAGTCAAGGTGATATTTTTAATTGGATAAAGATTCTAGTTTTAATACAATTTTATAAAACATGAAAATATTCACACTGATACATACACCATAACAGATCTAACATAAAACGTTACAATCAATCGAAAACAAAATCTACAATCTTATCACGACGCAGATCTAATTAAACAACAATCAGATAATTATTTAACAACAATAAAATAATTAATTTAATTAGTTAAATCATTAAAACCGAGATTCTCACATCGATTGGTTTTTAGAAATCATCCGTGTTCAAATTTGGCTGAAATTTCAACTGTCTCTGTTTCAGCTGTGGTTGGTGCCATCGCGAAGATCTCGACTTTGTGATTCCAACGCAATTTACGGTTTGTCAAACGGACCTCGTATGAGAGAGATACGAGTGTTTACAGATTTGTTACATTTTTAACACTAACTAATAAATTAATTACAAATTTAATTACCCTTAATACCTTCTCCATCGTTACTCCTTACTGTAAATAGCCGAACCCATCATCGTTGCCAATCCTCCATGTCGCACGCCTTTCAGGGCATCAGGCCTCCATCATCTCGCACCCCAACGTCGGCCTCCGCCACCACTCCCCACGCGCCGAGCCATGTTCAACTCGCACCCCCCTAGGAACCTCCATACACCAAAAAACGCAGCCACTTCAGGCCTAAAATTTGTGAAATCCGTGAACCAAAACTCGATCTTAACCGTATGGATTGAAAGGTCTTGAAATTCTCTTCGATTTGGTATATAATACGTTGATTTTCGTCGAGCGGATTGGAATATACTAGGGTTTGAAATTCGGACAATTCTGCCCATCGAATAAACTGGCGGCGGCTGGCCATTGAAATTAGTGTTAGGGTTTTATTTTTTTATTATTTTAATAATAAATTTCGAAAAACGTGTTATAAAGGTGGATTTCTGGACTGTCTCCGAATTGGGCCTGCTTACTGTCGTTCTTAAGGTTTTGACACCTTCTGAACGCAATGGGACAGGTCTCATGGCCCAATTCCAAAATCTGTAGAATTTTTATTAAAAATTGCAATATTTAATTGATAATTTAATTTCTACCGTACATTTAAATACGCCGGGGCCACATACGAACCCCGAAAATTCCAGAAAAATTATTTCTGGCCTCGTATTGACGATACGATTCCAACGAGACTAATTTCATCGAATTCTGAGACTTTTTGAAAAATGGCTATTTTTCAGTCGATTAAATTTGACTGAAACTGGCAAAACGCATTTTCTTTTGCCACGCTCATGTATTAACTCGAAAAATTCCGGAAAATTAAACTTAACAATAATTCTACATTCTGGTTCCAACAAAAGTGGTTTCGTCGAAAACCGAGGTCGTTTGCAAAATGACTATTTTTAAGGCCTCATATTTAATTAAAAGGGTGCGTTTGTCACAGGTCACTATTAAGTTTCAAAATTAGGCTCACATCCGGTCCTAAACTTATTGTAAATTAGGTCTCTATTTTTCAAAAACATATAAAAAATAATAAAAAAAACACGAAAATTCATTATTAAATAAAACACCTTCACGCCAAAAAATTCAGGTGGAAAAACAATCAAAAACCACGTCAAAACTCAAAATAACACAAAATCAGCGAAACCGCAGGATTTTGCATTAAAAGATGCACCTATTTGTAAATAGTCTCATACATTCATGCTTATATTTCAGTGTTGTGCCCAAACTGTAGTATAAATGCATACATGTATGCAGCTAAACTGCATTACATGCATCCTTTTATGCATTTATTCAAATTTTGCACGTTTTTTCAAGCATTCGCCATTTTCAGACATTGTTGCACACATTTATGCTCTTGTATAGAATAAATGCATGCATTCATGCACATATCCGCAAGCCGTCGCCCCTTTTAAAATTGTTGCACACATGCATGCATATATACAGAATAGTTGCATTCATGTATGCAACTTTTCGTTACACGTGAATCTCAGTTCAACTTTGTATGCATAAATGTATGCAGTTATTTGCTAATAGTTGCATACATGTATGCGTATATTGGTCCAGATTTTCAGCATAAATACACTATATAAATATATGCATACATGTATGCTACTATAAGCAATACTTGCACAGAAGTATGCAACTTTTTTTTTAATTTGCGTGGACACCGGGGATTATTTACAGATTTTAGAAATTTTTAATTTTTTTAGTGTGTGGCGCATTTTTTTTGGTCAGAATTGGAAAAACACATAACATGGCATGGGACAAGGCGGAAGGGGATGAAAATTTTGGGTGGCACCTTAAAATAGGGACCGGAAATGCATTAAAACTTTCACCGGATGTGGCGTGAATTAAGTTCCATTTTAGGGATGTGAGCCTAATTTTCACTAATTAAAATATATATAAATTCTACAACGACTTTTCTAAATTTTAATCTTGACATAACTTACAACTTTTAAAGTGAAATTTCAATTTTTCAGATTCGTTAGAAATATATTCTTAAACAGATTTAAATATTTTTGGTTTTACTAAAATCCGATTTATTTTGAATCCTGTATATCCAGTTAAAGTTTGAAATCGAATTTTCAAACTGCCGCGCCATTTCAAACTCCTTTTATAATTAAATTAAATTCATTCGTTATTATTTAAAATAAATTACTTTAAATTTCAAAAATCCATTTAAATAACTTAAAAATAAAATTTTAAATTGGCCCCGAAATTCAGGGTTGTTACAACTTACTTGGAGGGATTGGCTTCGCTGTGTTTCACAAAGCTCCCACCAAAGTCTGTGGATGACTTTGCCACTTTGGCCAAGATGTTCAGGCAACAGTTTAGGCTACAAACGACTAAGGTGCGCGATGTAATGGAACTAAATGAGTTGGAACAAGGACCAGGAGAGTCCATCAAAACCTTCCATTCCCGTTTTAACACAGCTGCAGCCGAAGTCGGAAACTACGAACCTCGTTTGGCCTTAATGGATTTGAAGGGAGGTGTAAGTAAGAAAACCAAACTTGGGAGATGGATCAAGAAAAAGAAACCTACCACTCTTGAAGAGCTATTTGACAAGGCAGAAGAGTACATAGGTGTAGATGAGGATCCAGCTTACACCTTGGAAGCTCCCAAGAACGATGTGCCATCAGGGGAAAGAGACGTGAACATCCCAGGAGGACAGAAAAATGTTGAAGGGAATCAAAAGAGGGAAAGTAAATGGAAGGATGGTCGAAACAACAAAAGATTTCGTTTCTTCAAGAATTCTGAGATGACTCCCCTTAATGAAACTATAGAAAACATTTACATCGCGACCAGAAACACTGAGGAATATCCAGAACCAGGGAAGCTGAGAACCATCGATAATGCAATAAAGTCCGGTAGGTTCTACCGATTCCACAACCAGCCGGGGCATAGCACGAACGAATGCAGGCATTTGAAAAACTTTATTGAGGAGTTGATAAGAAAAAAGAGACTTCAGCAATACACGAAGAACTCCCAAAATGCTCAGAAAACCCAAGATCAAGGGACCTCCACAGGACAGCCTAGTCAGAATGATAATGTTTCAGTCGCCGCTGTACCAAGTATGATGATAAATACCATTTCAGGAGGCCCATACCCGTTTGGGAAAAGCTGGGGAGATATGGTGAAGTATGCTCATGAAGTGAAAGACTTCTCAAAGAAAGGAGAGCTCATGATCATGAATGAGTTTCTATCAGCTAAAATACCCAGAATTTGTAGAGATGATATCACATTCAAAGATGAAGAACCGACCGGAATAGTAACACCTACGGAGGATCCAATGGTGATAACCATTGGTTTGGGCCCGGCCATGGTAAAAAGGGTGTTGATTGATAGTGGGGCATCCGTTAATGTCCTCTTCTTCAGTGCATTCCACAGGATGAAGCTTTCCATGGATGATGTAAGGGCTTGTCAAAACAAGGTCCATGGATTCACGGGTCAAGCTGTCCAGCCAATTGACGTTATTAGCCTATTAGTGGAGCTCGGAGAAGGGGAACAGAAAGCCGCACTGGCACATGACTTTGTAATAATTGATGAACCCTCCGCTTACAATGCCTTCCTAGGAAGAACTACTCTTGCGGCATTCAGAATCACTATGCCCCCTTGGTGCCTCACTATGAAATTCCCGACGGAAGGTGGAGTGGGCACAGTAATGGGAGACCAACAAGCAGCAAGGGAATGCTATTTGTTCGAGCTGGCGGAGGCAAGGAAGAAGGAACTGAAGAAGGATGTGGAGCCGCCGCTCCATATCCGAGAACCCTAGCAATTAAAGCAAAACCCCCATACTGGTGAGCACAGTGGCACTCGGAAAGCAATTGATCAAAGGAAGAGCCATATGGGGGAGAATAGAGCTGTGTTGGCCGAAGATACTATCCCTATTCCAATATCCGACAAAGACCCTAACCAAGTCCTAAAGATAGGATCTCAGCTAGGCATGAAGCTACAAAGGGAATTGATTCTGGTTTTAAAAGGAAATTTAGATGTATTTTCCTGGACACACTCAGATATGAGTGGGATCTCATCAAATGTGATCGTTCACAAGTTAAATATAAATCCAAAGTTGACCCTGGTAAAGCAAAAAAGAAATATGCAAGGTTTTGACAGATCTTAGGCCCTAAAAGAAGAAGTAAATAAATTACTCGAGAATAATTTCATACGTGGATCTACATATCCAGATTGGGTCTCAAATCTAGTTCTTGTCAAGAAGTCCAATGGAAAGTGGAGGGTATGTAAAGATTACTCAGACCTTAATAAAGCATGCCCAAAGGACAGTTTCCCTCTACTCCGAATTGACCAACTCGTAGATGCAACGGCAGGACACGGGTTGCTATCTTTTATGGACACATATTCTGGATATAACCAAATTATGATGCACAAGCCGGACGAGGAGAACACAAGTTTTATAACGGATAGAGGTCTATACTACTATAAAGTCATGCCGTTCGAACTAAAAAATGCACGGGCAACCTACCAATGTCTCATAAACTCCATGTTTAAATCTCATATAGGAAGGACAATGGAAGTATATGTAGATGATATGCTATTAAAGTCAAAGAAAGCCGAAAATCACATTGAGGATCTGGCAGAAATGTTTCACATACTTAGGAAATATGGGATGAAGCTGAATCCATTAAAGTGCTCATTCGGGGTCTCTTCTAGCAAATTTCTCAGGTTTATCGTCAATGCTAGGGGCATAGAAGCAAACCCCTCTCAGATTGCCGCTCTAAAGGAAATGCAGGCTCCGAGGACGAAAAAGGAACTCCAAAGCCTAAACGGAAAGGTAGCGGCATTGAATAGGTTTGTTTCCAAAACGACCGATCGATGTATTCCGCTCTTTGATGCCTTAAGGAAAGAAAGGAAAAGTTTCCAGTGGACCTCAGAATGCCAGGAGGCCTTCGAGGAACTAATTAGACACATGCAATCACCGCCAATGTTATCAAAACCGAAAGATGGAGAAGGTCTATTTTCGCATCTGGCAGTTTCATCACACGCTCTGAGCGCTGCACTAATCCGAGAAGAGTCAGGAGTGCAATTGCCAGTATATTACGTTAGTAAAAGACTTGCTGGAGTAGAACTGAATTATCCTAAGCTAGAGAAGCTAGCATATTGCCTCCTCATAGCATCAAAGAAATTGAGACCTTATTTCCAATCCCATCGTATCAAATTTCTGACCGATCAACCATTGAGGCAAATCCTTTTTCGCCCAGAGACTTCGGGAAGGTTTCTCAAATGGAATATTGAGCTGAGTCAATATGACATCACTTACCATCCTCGAAGAGCCATTAATGGACAAGCTCTAGCAAATTTTATCACTGAGTTTACAGATAGAGGGGAAGTAGTTGAGCAACTAGAAGAAATGAAGACTAATTGGAAGATGTACTTCGATGGATCTAGAAACGACTATTGTTCAGGGGCTGGGATTGTCCTAGAAACCCCAGAAGGTCGCTCTTTATGTTATGCCTTGAGACTGGAGTTTCCCTCAACAAATAATGAGGCCGAAGACGAAGCATTGATAACAGGGTTGAGGTTGGTAAAAGAGCTAAACCTAAGAACTTTGCAAATTTTCTGTGACTCTCAGTTGGTAGTGGGTCAAGTACGTGAAGAATTCCAAACTAAAACTGGGAACCTTCCTTCTTATCTAGTCAAAGCCATGGAATTTCTAAACAACCTCGACCATTATGTCATATCTCACATCCCTAGAGAACAAAATTCAAAGGCGGACTCCCTTGCCAAGTATGCCAGTTCATCGGATGCTCAATTGTTTGGTTTGATCCCCATTGAAGTCCTTTCTACCCCAACTATTGAAGAAGAAAGTGTTGACTGGATAATGGAGATCACCGAAGAACCCACTTCATGGATAACACCGATCAAGGAATATATCCTCAATGGAACACTTCTAGAAGAGCGGAAAAAGAAAAGAAGAATATTGCGCAAAGCCCCTCTGTACCTAGTTCAAGACGGAAGACTATACAGAAGAGGATTATCCACGCCATTGTTATGATGCGTCTCTAAGGATGAATCTAAAGCAATTTTGGCAGAATTACATGATGCAGAGTGTGGAGGACACACTGGCGGTCAGACGTTGGCAAAAAAGGTTTTGCGATATGGCTATTTCTGACCCGATGTAAACTTAGATGCCATGACCTATGCAAAGAAGTGCGACAGGTGCCAGAGATTCGCTAAGATCCCGAGGGCACCTCCCACAGAATTAACTCAAATGGTCAGTCCATGGCCATTCGCGGTCTGGGGCATAGATCTAATTGGGATTTTACCCACTGCAAAAGCAAACATGAGATACGCCATAGTAGCAGTTGACTACTTTACCAAATGGGCTGAAGCAGAACCTTTGGCTACTATCACATCAAAGAAAATGATCAATTTTATCTTGAAAAACATCATTTGCAGGTTTGAAATGCCGCAGAAAATCATTACTGACAATGGGACTCAGTTTGAAAGCAATTAATTCCTAAACTTCTGCGCTAAACATAAAATTAAGAAGAGTTTTGCAGCTGTGGCTCATCCACAAGCAAACGGGCAAGTGGAAGCCATCAACAAAATACTAAAGTCAACCATCAAAAAGCGTCTTGAAAAAGCAAAAGGCAATTGGATCGAGGAACTTCCCCTTGCATTATGGGCATATCGGACAACACATAAAACCGCTACGGGGAATACCCCATTCTCGCTTGCATTCGGTTCAGAAGCCATGATCCCAGTAGAATTAGAAGTACCAACTCACCGCAGAATTCACTTTAATCAGAAGGAGAATGTAAAACTGCTGTTAGAAGAGCTTAATTTGCTCGAGGAAAAGCGAAAAGAAGCGGAGCTTAAAATAGCATCCCATCAATGAAAAGTAGCCAGATATTTCAATACAAAGGTCAAGCAAAGAACTTTTCAATTCGGGGACCTCGTTCTGAAGAAAATTATGACAGGAACCGGGGTATTTGGACCTAATTGGGAAGGACCATACATGATAAGCCAAAAATTTGCAGATGGCACCTTTGAGCTCAAAACAATAGATGGGATCATACTCCCTCGAGCATGGAATAGCATCCACCTTCGTCGTTACTTTGCTTGGAATCTCTCTCGCATACTTCATATCATACATATATCATGATTTGTAAATACATCATGGATTGTGAATTTCATGCAAAGAAAGAAACTACTTTACTTATCTAAAATCGTACACTTACACATTCTTATGTCAAACTGTTAACATCGATTTTAGTTTTAGGCTTCTAAAATAAAAGACCTCCCCGAGGGGCACCTGGTTCATCGCCGATGCCATTACGAAATGGCTAGATTGCGACACAAATAGCGGGCTTCTAAAACAAAAGACCTCCCTGAGGGGCACCTGGTTCATCGCCGACGCCATTACGAAATGGCTGGATTACGACACAAACACCGGGCTTCTAAAACAAAAGATCTCCCCGTGGGGCACCTGGTTCATCACCGATGCCATTACGAAATGGCTGGATAGCGACACAAACACCGGGCCTCTAAAACAAAAGACCTCACCGAGGGGCACCCGGTTCATCGCCAATGCCATTACGAAATGGTTGGATAGCGACACAAACACAGGGTTTTCTAAGACCTTTTCGGAGGCATCCTCTTAGATGCTGGATCTTCCAAATCCAGCTATTGATTCTGGGTCTTCCAAACCCAGTTACTAACGGACCCAAAGACACTTTCGAAGGCATCCGACAAGTTCAACAAGCGTTTGAATTATTCATACTCAACGAATAACGGATTTAAAAGTCATTCAAAAAGCATTCGATCATAGACTGAGTCTTTCAAACTCAACTAACGACGAAATAAAAAAGCTTTTGTTAAAAATCGTCTGACAAATCCAACAAGTAATTGGCTCACTCAGTTACTAGGAATAATCGATTTCTTAAATCTAGGTTACAAACGTCATATTTAATCCTCAAAAACATTAAAACCAATTATGTTATGGGGGTACTACCATCGGATTGATAAAATCTAATGACACTCCCTTAAGCATACTACAATCCGGTTAATTTTAAAAATATATATATATATATGTATATATATATACAAATGTGAAATAAGCCTGAAACACAAAGGAAAAGAAGTAAAGCAAAGCTGAAATTATGGAGGCAAAGCATAACTTCGTTCTAACATGTTCATCACCTATACACACCCACAACGTACACAACCAAGGTTAAATCGTCCGCCAAGCAAGTCGGACGTGGGATCAAACATGTTCATCATTACATCACAAGTCCAAGACGTAAACATTGGACGCAAAATATCATAAGAGTATTAAGCAAGGACCGCCACTCGCATATTCAACCGGTCTATAATATAAATACGTCGAAGGAAGATAGCAAAAGAGAAATAAGAGATCCACCGCCTTTCAGTCCCCACCTTGAGTAGTAGGAGGAGTATCAACCGTCGTTGCCTTGCCTTCAGGACTCGATAATTCAGCAATGAGCTCGTCCTGAGACTTAAGAGCCTTAATAAGCATGGCCTTGTCCTTCTCCAAAGCGGTAATGAGCTCGATGTTTTCTCTATTCAGCCTTTGAAACTCGCAAGCAAAGGTGTTCCAGGGTCCTAGTTTGCGGGCATAATACTGACATATCTCACCAAGGCGATTGTCTGACCAAGTCCTGATCGGGTCAAGCTGCTCCAATACATGATTCCGCACATTGTCTAAATCCTCGGCCACCGACCAGTTATCAGATGGATATATGTCTAGGTCAAACTGATTGAAAGAAGCTCCCTGAAGACACCAGCCTTCAAAGCATTCAGCAAGCTCAGACGTATGCGGTTTAGGGGCATATGCAGGCTTATCTATAATGGCTTTAAGCTTGGCCAAACTAGGAACGACATCAGCTTCGGACATCGGAAGCTTTTCTAATCTGCGGTGCTTACGAGTTGCATCTTCACTTGAACTTCCTTCGGTTCTTTTAGACATCCTGTGCAAATCACAATATCAAGAAGTTTTAAAAAAAACACCAAAAGTAGGTCGTGTGTGAACATAGGGTTTGGGTCGATATAATGTGGGAATCGTGTTAATCTAAGGCATAAAATTCATGTCGGATGGAGAAATGAGGTACACGACATGAGACTCATGTCGATTCACGACTTGAACCCCACACTCATCAACGACTTAAGACTCATAAAGGTCCATCACTTGAAATCCATGTCGTACTACAACTCGTGACTTATATATCGTATCACGACACATCAGGAAATCAACTCATCTGAACAATACCTAAATTCAAGCCGTTTATACGACATGCTACCTCGGCCGGCTTAAAGTACGACGACGGATTAGAAACTTACATAAGCATAATGATATAAGGCAAAACATGACATAGCTATAATAAAGCGATAAGGAGGATCATGTTTCACACATTTTAGCATACCACTGGGGTACAATATAACAATATCTTCAAAAAAGCTATTCGTACAATCATCATGGACCAAAACAGGATACTTTATAACGTCGAAGGTTGTGTTGCTCAGGCACGGTTTAAAATTCATAACCGCTGGAACGGTATGAAGCTTAAGTCGTACGTATTACAAAAAAAAAAAATTAATGGTTTCAAGAAGATCAAAGCCCTTACACACCGTATACCTATCATAATCCAATCCTTCATCATCTCAACAACACAAAGCAATCAAGATCGGTTTACAAGATTATTACTTTATGAGAAAATAAGTAAACCCTAGCTTTTAGAAGAACGATGAAGAAAAAAGATATCACCTCAGATAACAATAAACACATGATTAAGAATCGTATCAAGAAACCTCACGAAAACCCTAAAAATATCCAATTTGATTTTAAACGTACATACAACAAGAGGAAATTTTTAGGTCGCACCTGTTTCTTGGAAGCAAGGAGTTTTGAATCTAATTATTGAGCTAAAGGATTGCTTGGACTCAAGTCGCTTCGGTGCAAATGACGATCGGGGAGAGCTAATGAGTGACGGCTGCCATTAATAGGGTTTTTAAGTTTTAAAGGTAATTGTACTAGAATGATTGTTTAAAGAGGGATATTAAAGAAAATAAACCAGTCTATTGGGCCCCTCAGTGACCCAATACCGAGAAGAATGCCAATGGGCTTTAAATCAAAGCAAAGCTAAATGATTACAACGATTCAAGACCGTATTGCGACCTAAAAAGAATGAACGGTTTGAACAGTACGCTTTAAAGACTCACATGATTCGAAGGCCTTAACGATATAGAGGCTCTCATGCGATAAGGAGGGGTTAAAACGACTCATGACATAATAATGAAGACGGTTTGATTTTTCAAAAAAAAAAAAACTTCTTCAAGTGACTTGACTAAAGCACACGAAAAAGGTATTAAGAATATTATGGTTCGAAGCCCATGTCATTTGCAATAACACAAACTTCGAGGGGCAAATGTTAACCCACAAAATACACATTTCTTGTGTCGTTGGAATCATACCGTTATTGATCAAGTCGTAGGGATGACACTAAGTCGAGATCGGGTTTATGCCGTAGATGCCAAGGCGCTTCAGAACCATATCGGGAAAGCCAAGCCGTTAAGGCCATGTTTGTAATAACCCGGAAAATACGAGCCAATTTAAAATTTTTGAATTGATTATTTCAAAGCAATTTGAACCATTGAAATAGAATATTTCAATAAAATAGTAAGTTAAGAATAGTAAGTCAGTTTGAAAATTTGAATTCGAACTTTGACCGACTATGCAGGGTGGAAAATATAACGGATTTTAGTGAGACCAAAAATATTTAAATCTGTTAGTCAATACCTTTCTAACGAATCTGAAAAATCGAAGTTTCATAACGGGAATCAAAAGTTATGGCCGAATGAATTTTCAGAAGAGTCGGTATATAGAATATATAGGCCTGGAAAATTGATATTTTGCATACGACCTCGGAATTCGACGAAACCACTTTTGTTGGGTCCGGGATGTCAAACTATTGCTAGGTTTCAAATTTCATAATTTTTCAAATCAATATGTGAGCGTGGCGAAAGAAAACGCGTTTGACCAGTTTCTGTTGAATTTAATCGACTGGAAATTGGCCATTTTTCAAACGGTCTCAGAATTCGACGAAACTAGTTTTGTTAGGACCGTATCGTCAATATGAAACTAGAAAATATTTTTCTGGAATTTTTCTAGTTAGTATGTGACCCCGGTAATTTGAAATGTACGTTTAAATTCAACATAAGGATTTAAATGTAAATTCAACGGAAACTGATTGTAACGATCAAATCAGCTTACGATACATATCTCATTGTGTCCGGAATGGGGGTAAAACGCTATGGACGACAGGCGGTAGGCCTCGTTTCGAGGTCGTATGTAAAAGTCAACCTTTTTGAAAAATTAAATAATTAAATAATAAAAAAATTATATATATATTACTTTAATTCCCTCCCTTTTCTTCTTCTTGGCCCCCCCGATTCATTAATCAGAAACGAAAAAAAAAGGGAAAAACCTAAACCTAGACCGCTTCCCCCCTCGAGACATCACCGCCGACGAAGACCTCGCCGCCGCCCCCTCCGTCCAACGTCCTCCTTCCAGTGTCGAAACCCTCGAACCCCTGGCGACCCCCCCCCCCCCCCCCCGTCGAATCAAATCGAGCAGCCCCTGAAGCCTCGACGCCGACACCACCGAACACCACCACCCTGCCGCCGACGCCCTCTTCTCCCCCCCCCCCCTTCGCAGGCTAAGGTGAGCATTTTAGGTTATTTTATTTTTATTTTTATTTTTGTTTTGCAAAAACTGATTTTTTTTTTAGGAATTTAAAACTGTTTGTTTTAAGAATTTAAAAACTGATTTAAAAAGATTTAAAAACTGATTTAAAAACTAATTTCTGAATTTGTAAAAGAAGATTTAAAAACCGATTTAAAAATGATTTAAAAACTAATTTCTGAATTTGTAAAAGAAGATATAAAAAAAAACTGATTTGATAAAGATTTAAAAACTGAATTTTTTTTTTAGATATAAAAACTGATTTAATAAAGATTTAAAAACTGAATTTTTTTTTAAGATATAAAAACTGATTTGATAAAGATATAAAAACTGATTTTATTTTAAGGTTTAAAAAGGGTTTAAACTTTGAAATAGAAAAAGGTTTAATCTTTTAAAAGAAAAAGATTTGAACTTGAAAAAAATAAAGATCATATTTTTAAAAATAGAAAAGACGGAATTTTTGTTAAGTAGAAGAAGTAAGATATGATTCTTATATTTTTAAAGCAATAAAAATATAATTTTTACATCATAGGAATATTAAAAATATAATCTTTGTTTTTAGAATATGATCTTTATATATTGAATAACATAGTAAAAATTCGATTTTTACCTATGTAGAAAATACGGGCAACGAAAGCGACAAGAAGGCGAAACAGGCGAAGATTTCTATAAAGGAAGAGTCGTGTTATTGGATAGCTATTGGTGAGAATTTCTCACTCTTCAATTTCTTTTTATATATATATATGTGTGTGGAAATAAAAGTGAATTGCTATATATAAATATTTATATATATATATACGCCCCCTCGTCCACAAACCATGGATGATATTTATTGGTTGAAATTGTTGTGAAAATTGGTTGACGGCAAATTGTTGTTTGGGATTGTTTGTGGTTGATATTGAATTGATTGTGGTTGAAAAATACCCGTTTGTGATTGGAAAATATTTGGTTGAAACCACATAGGATTAGTTTGTGGAAATGAAATAAATATAAACATGCCGCCTGCGTGCGAATTAGATGCATGATCCCCATTGTCAAAAACCGCGAGGTTTTAAGGTAGAGCGAGGAGCCGTACTTGGGACGGTGCCGGTTTTAACTACCCTGCCGTTATGCTGCCGAAATTTTGAATAATCTTTGTGTGTTAGAATTATTTTCATATGTTGAAATTATTTGCATGCATAGAAATTAAAGCCGTATATTGAAACTATGTCCATGTGTGGGAATATTCATGTGTTGAAAAGTGTTGTGTGAAAATAAAATTCATTCGTGGATGAGTGAAGTGTTTAAGCAACAAAAATCATATTTTTTATATATATATGAAGTATGAAAAATATTCGCCTTATATAAATAATTTCAATCATAAAAAAAATCCCATCTTTCTAATATGAACAACATAAATAAATTGTCCATGTGTGGAAATACTCATTTGTTGAGAAGTGCGTGTAGTGGAAAGGTTCATGTGTTGAATAAAAAGATTGAACGATAAAAATTACATTTTTATTGAAACTATGAAGTGTTGAAACCATACATTGGTTGAATAAATATTTTAAATGATAAAAATATCATTTTTATCATATGTGTGATATGCTAAAGATATGCAGACGTTGAAACAAATATTTGTGATAGAAATATTATTTTTAACATGCATAGGAACTAAATAAAATAGTCATGTGTTGAAATCTACTTTAGTTCGCCAAAATTATCATCTTTGAAATGTGAAGTGTTAAAAATAGCCACTGGTTCGAATAAACGTGCATGAGTTGAAATATACATTAACTAGCTAATGATATGATTTTAGCCTATGCATGCGATATTAGAATGAATGGTGTTTTTAGACCAAAGCAAGTCAAATATGAAATTGAATGGAAAATGATAAATGTTAGAGATTGTATATATGTGCATGCATATCAATTGGACAGGTTATAGCAAAGAGGCTAGAGAAGAGGAATAAAATTTTGTGCCCGACAAATAGGTACACATTTACTGTTTTGTTTGGGTGATGATTTTATGAGCCTGTTGGCTAGCCGCTTGGCTTTTTCTTTTTCTTTTTGAGATTAGAAGGACCGGGAACGCTATTTGCGATTTCCCGATGCTCCCGGTGCAGGGGAGGTTATGGCGAAATTTTCCAAAATTTTAAGGTGTTAGAAAAATATTTGAGGTGAAAACGATATGGAAATCATTGAATGAACTATATTTATATAAATATAATTAAAACGAAACGTGGCCGTGCAGTTCATATTTTGAGACCGTGATTTCAAACGGCTAGTGCGGAAGATCCGACCATTTGATTTTTCCGAAACCTCAACCGTTGGGTTCGCCTTGGAGATATCTTTCCAACGGCACCAACATTGTGAAGATCCGACGGTTGGATTGTCTGGAATGTTTAATTCAAAATTAGTGAAAAACAGCGCCAGAAACGATTATATTTATATATATATATATAAATATAATTAAATTAAATCGAATAACGACGCTGCAGTTCGTAAATTGAAATCGTAACTTCAAATGGTTAGTGTGGAAGATCCGACCGTCGGATTTTCCCAAAACTGGAACCGTTGGATTCATTTTGCAAAGACCTTCCTAATGATGTAAAATTTGTGAAGATCCAACGGTTAGATTTTCCTATATGTGTAAAACAAAATTAGTGGAAAGCAGCGCCAGTGCATCGACACGACCTGAAACGTCGTTTAATTAAATATGGCCGTTTTAAATTAAATAAAAATGGCGATATATCGTTATTAAGTGCTATAGACGATATAGAGTGAAAATAAACCAATTTTGTTGTGTTTGCTTGATATGTGATGGTTGAATGTATTTGACGTGAAAATTATAACTAAATAACTGAAATGTGAAAGTTGAATAGTTCAACCCTGTGATTAATTGGTTTAAAAATCTAAATATACGTGGGTTATTTGAAAAGGCCGAGTTTATCTCATTTCAAATAATCGATCGACGTTGAGAAGTCGAAGAGTCGAAGACGACTGAAGACCGACGATCTCCACATTGGATGGATGGGCGCTACTGATGCTCGTGATTGGAGTAGCTACCATGAAGGAATTGAAGTAGTAGCCGTCCAAACATATTGTTGATTGTACGGATATGCGAGGAATTGGTGCCTCCGGTTTCGTTCAGACCCAGAACGGACTTGTAAATGGACTGTGTGTCTGACATTGGATTGTGTTCTGTGTTGATTGATCTCTGTTAAATATATATCTGCTTGGCGGCAGAGAATTTATTCTCTTGCTTAACGCCCTTCTCTGAGACGTACGAGCTCAGAGGTTATGTATTGACAGAAATCAGTCGCATGGAGTGGATTGCCTGTGTGGCACGCCTAAGTGGCATATGATCAAGGCTTCTGTTGCAAAGCAAAGTCTTGTGGTTGATGATCAAAGCATGGTCTGTGTGACGTAGCTTTGTGTAGAACGTGAATTCGCGAGCCTCACACCCCGGTATGAGTCAAAAACGGGAGAAGGACCCAAGGAGTGCATGACGTTTCTTTCTAGCTATGGTGGTGTCAGTGACCTCCCAGCCCTGACAATTATATCTACTTTTCACTTGTGTGGTTGTTGGAATGCGAGGCGCCTCGATTATAGGTCTGTAAGGATCGGGAAACGTGTGTTCAGGAATTGCCAATCCTCAAAAGTAAGAGAGGACCGGCCTTGGAGGATCCAGGGGATTGCTGTATGCGGTCCCGAGGCATTTGCTAGAGTGTCTCGAACGGAGAGGAGCTTGCCCCTTGCCTCGACTCATGAAGGAATCCAATTTCCAATACGAAATTTCGGATGTGATTGTATTACTAGTACGGCGACATAGTAGATGGTAGCTATGCCGCCTAGGATTGATATTTATGATTGAATTTGCTTTTGAAACATATATGCACTAGTAATAATATCAAACACCTTTGTTTTATTCGTACGAAGCATCTTTGCCATTATAAGGTAAAAACTCTATCCTCCGGCTTGCGTTGCATTGTGTGATGGGACCTGAGTCTTATAATGGCTTCATTTTATAAAAAGCATTGCGTTGATTTAATCATTTACTTTATTTCATGCACGAGCACTCATTGGAGTAAACCCGTTCCGCGAAAGTGGCGTGGTCCTTTGATTTGCCTTATTATTGTTGTTAATAAGTTGAATGGATTTCTCATACCAGTCCCATGACTGACTCGTAGTTTGTTTCACCTTGCAAACTCGGGTGCCCTTATTTTCACACGGGCAGCCTAGTTACAGGTTTCTGACGCACCTTTTGGCTCATGGCGAGGCTTGACTACACCGTGCTGACTTGGATTTTCTCCGCCATTATTGTATCTATATTATGATTCCGCCACTGGCGATGTAGACTGATATTCCTTTTGTGTACTCTTTATGTATGATTCCGCCTCGGGCGATGGTGACTGATTATGTATCATTATGCACTTAGTTGTATCCTGTACTGTGCTTCTCTGATGTGATGTTATCTATATGATTCCGCTGTCATATGTGTGTACATTATTCTAATTTCTGTTTATGCTATTATCTGTGATCTGCTAATGATGATTAATGTGTTATATTCCAATGATTATCCTTAACACCGTGTCACGGGGTTTTGGGATCGTCACAATGTTGAAAGGAGGAAGGTTCAAACGTGATATTATGCCGCGCTATACCGAGAACGACATAGGATGATTGTTGCGCCATGTTAAAAGCAAAATAGAATACCAGACCACCCAAACGAGACAAGTCGTATCATTGCAAATTATGTCGTGCTCGGCTTGTACCAGGTTGGCAACGACCACTATCAGAACGACATACGCTAAGAAGAGTCGTGTCGTACCGCAAGCTCAAGGCTTCAAGAAACAACCCACCGTGCGACATAAGCCATGTCGTTAGCGACATGGGTCTTAACAAAAGATTAAGTCATGTCGGTGACGACATGAGTCATGGCGCGTTTTTTACATAATTACGAAATTGCCACCTGGTCCAGAAATCTGCTATAAATACCCCCCCCCCCCACACTTCTTCATTAAGGGGGATCGAATCTCAAGGCCACGAAGTGCTGTCGAAAATAATCTTAAACTATTACTTCAACATTCATCCAACTACAAAAAGAGAGGATTAATCCATGGATCTCAATCTCCATCGAGAGCATCAAGAGATCATACGAGTTGAAGGTTGATTGGAAGAGCTTGCACTTAGAAAGGAATCCTACCAATTCTCCATCATTTTCTACCAAATATTTCAGATCTACACGCTCCTTCATCACTTCCAAGAGATTTGAATATGATTTGTGTATGTGAGAGAGTGTCAATGTTGTAAGAGAGAGTATGATCTTGTAAAATTCACATTAATAACGAATTCTTCATGAAAGTGGATGTAAATCCTCATTGGATTGAACCACTATAAATTGTGTGTCTTCTACTTACATTGCAATTATTTTGTGGCTCCATTACTTCATTTTTGTGAGATCTAAGTATTACACTTTTGGTGTTTGCCCACTTTTGGAGCAAACATTGTTGAATAATACATATTAAACAAAATGGATTTTCATGTTTATTGGATTGAATTAGAGTTGTCAATTCAATTAAAAATATCATTTTGTCATGTTTATTTGAATCGAATTAGAATTGTCAATTCAATAAAAATATCACTTTGTTTATGTTATTGAATTGAATTAGAACTTTCAATTCAATATAAAATATATCACTTTGCGTGTTGATTGATAACTTTTGTTGTTGTTTGATTGAACTAGAGCTTTCAACCAAATAAAAATATTGATTTTTGTTGTTATAATTAAACTTGCAACAAAAATGGACATTTGGGTAAATAGAAAAATTAGTTAAACAAAAATCCTTATTTTTGTTTATTGAACTTGTGGCACCCAAAAATGAAAATTTGTGTAAATAGAAAAATTGTTCATGTTTTTAATCAAAACATGAAATTATTAAAATATACAATTTTAATGTTAAGAATGTAAATAGAAAAATTGTTCATGTTTTTTATCAGAACATGAATTCATTAAAATATACCATTTTAATGCTAAGGAAAAGAGTGAATTAAAAAGTTACATTTTTATTTGCATTGTAGATGTAAATAAAAACATGAAATAAAAAGTTACATTTTTATTTGCATTTTAGATGTAGATAAAAAGTTATATTTATATTTACAATTTAGATTTAAATAAAAGAGTAGATTAAAAATCATATTTCTATTTACATTCTAGATGTAAATAAAAGAATAGATCAAGAGTTACATTTTTATTTACATTTCACATGTAAATAAAAGATAGTATTTAAAAGTTACATTTTTATACATTTTAGTTGTAGTAAAATGCTAGAACTAAAGGTTGTCTTTTTATTGCCATTTTAGAGACAATAAAAGGAATAAAATTTAAAAGTTACATCTTTACTTACATTTTAAAGACAATAAAGAGAGTAGAATTAAATGTCACATTTTTATGGTCATTTTATATGAAACAAAAGAATAGAATAAATTTTTCATTTTTATTGTCGTTTTAGAGACAATAAAAAGAACAAATTTTAACGTTTCATTTTTTATTGTCATTTTAGAGACAATAAAAAGAATGGAAATAAATGTCACATTTTTATTGTCATATATATGCAATGAAAAGAATAGATTTAAATGTCACATTTTTAATGTCAATTTAGATACAACAAAAAAAGTAGAATTAAAAATCATGTTTTATTTGTCGTTTGGTTTCAACTAAAAGTGTGAATATTAGAAAAACATAATTTCAATGTAATTTAATTTTCATTGAAAAGAATTAGATATTAAAACATGATTTGATTCAAATTGTCACTTTTACCATGTTAGTTAAGATTTAGAATACCAAATTTGTCACTTTTGTCAAATGAAATAGTTAAAATCAAAATTGTCACTTTTGTCAAAAGAATAGTTAAACCCCAAATTGACCTTTTTGTCAAAATATAATTGTTGCAAAACAAAAATGAACATTCTTATCAAATTATAATTTTGGAAACAAAAAATGAACATTTTTGACAAATTAAATTAGTTGAATTAAAAATATACATCCTTGTCAACACATACATTTTTGTCAAAATATACATTTTAGGCAAAAGATTGGTTGAGACAAATACGTCATATTTGTTGAAACCAAATAGCTGAGGTGAAAAGAACATTTTTGTCAAACGATATTTGTTGAAACAAAAATGTACATTTTGTCAAAATAAGATGGTTAGAAACAAAAATTACATTTTTGTTAAATCAATGAGTTAAACACAAGTAGAATTTTTGTTAACTAGAATTGTGTTACAACAAAAATATCCATCTTGTTAAATTAGAATTATTAACAATATGAATTACCGCTTTTTATTCATTTTGTAAAAACTAGGATTGTTAACAAAATGAAATCACCAACTTTAAATCATTTTGTTGTAATAGAATTGTCAACAAAATTAATGTATCACTTTTTATACATTTCGTTGAAATATAATTTATATGCAAATATAAGAATCACTTTTATTTGCATAGCATACATTAGAATTGATATGCAAATACAAGAATCCTATTATCGGTCAAAACATACATTAGAATATGTATGTAAACTAAAGTGACATCTTTATATGTTAATGCGTACGATAGAATTTGTATGCAATCTAAAATACACATTTTTATGTGATAGGCTATGCATGGAAAACATATCCAAATAAGATTATTTATTTAAGGGTTAAATTTGTATGCAAATCAAGAAACTGAAAAATATCTTTTCATTTGTCATTAGTAATAATGTCATATAAATAAATTACATTTTATTAGACATTAGAAATGTATAGGTAAATTATGCGAGTAAAATACATTTTTATTCAGCACTAGGAATATAATAACATGTTTGGTTTATTATCGTCAACATGTAGTTGTTGACGTCTAAAAGTGGCTCAACACCAAAGATTCTTATTTTACTAGGAATAAATAATATGGTCGCATAGACAAGGCATATTATATAACATAAATTAAATATAAGCGGTAAATGACACAAGAGATTTATAGTGGTTCGGCCTTTTGAGAAGGCCTATGTCCACTTTGAAGAGTTGTAGAGATTTTATTAATCACTTGAAAGATTACAAGGTTGAGATCCTCTCATTACATATGTGGACTATTATGCAAAATAGCCATAATTGCAAGAAATGATAAAATGGACAAGTTTGCCCTTCTTCTTCCTCAAAGAGGAGATGCCATTAATGGAGCTCTATGGAGGTCTCAAGGTCCAAGAATCTCTCACTTTTGAAGTGTGAGGTAGTGGGGTATTTATAGGAAGTGGTTAGGTAGGGGTTAGGTAGGAGTAGGTAGAAATGGGGACCATCTACAGGAAATTCGCGCCTCTCTGTCTCGGAACCCGAAAATTCGTACCTGGGGAGGTACGAAAATTCGTACCTCGAGGTATGAATTTTCGCACCTCTGAGTCACGAAATTTCGTACCTCTGGGGTACGAAATTTCGCACCTCCGTGGTACGAAATTTCGTACCTCTTGGGTACGAAATTTCGCCTCTCCGAGGTACGAAATTTCGTACCTTCGAGGTACGAAATTTCGCACCTTGGCAGATGCGAGAGGTACATTGAGGGTCGATGTGGCGAGGTCTCTTGATGCGATTCCCTTTGGTCTTCCTTCTAGATTTCCTGTGTTTCGCCCTTGGCCTTGGCTTCACGCGATGAGTTGAATTGAGCGTGTCTCGAGTACTTTTGGTAACCGGGCCAAAAGGCCAGTTAACATTTGCCCCCCGAAGTACGTCTTGTCTTGATAGGATGTGCTTCGGAATGGAAGTTGAGAGGGTAGCCGGGTTGCGGATTGATCCTGCAAGTCATAAGAAGAAATGCGTTAGCTAGCGGACTTACCCGCTTGGGCGAGCCGCCGTGGGTTCGGTGTCGTGCTTGTGTTGCCCTATGTTCGCATGGCGTCAGAGCTACGCGTTTCTGGCAACTGACGGGCTGCGGGAAGTTGGCGTTCACTAGCACGACAGTTGGGAGGAGACAGGTTGTTATATTGGTCGCCCCTCCCCCCTCTCTTTTTTTTTTGTTTGTTTGTTTGTTTTTTTTTTTTTTTTTGTGGTTCGGGATTTCGAACCAGAGTGGCTCGAAATTTCGAGCCGGAGTGTCTCGGGTCTGAGTCTCCGTGGCCCAAAGTATTGGGTCGCGAGGCTCGAGATTTCGAACCGCGATGGTTCGAGATTTCGAGCCATGAGGCTCGGATCTAAGTCCCAGTGGCCCAAAGTTTTGGGCTGCGAGGTTCGAAATTTCGAATCGCGATGTCTCGAAATTTCGAGCCAGGTGGCTCGAGTTTTCGCGCCTGTCCTCGGAATACGAAGGGACATTCCCTTTTTATTATAAATAGGCGCCCCCCTTCATTCATTTGCTTCTATATCACGTCGTCATTCTAAAAATTTCGAATTCGAGACTTCGACCAAAGAAGAAAACTTTTTAGGTAACGAACTTGACCGACGGAGGGAAGGGAGGAGGGAGGTCGAAGCGCGAGTACTGAAGGAAGTTCGAGGCTTCGAAATGGCGGAGCGAGGCTCGAAATTTCGAGCCTTGGAGTTCGGTCTCGTTGAGCCCTGCAGGGTTCGAATTCTTCGAGCCTTGATGGGTTCGGCGTTTCGAACTTTGGGTCTCGAGATTTCGAGGCTCGCTGGCCTGAGGTGCTGGCCCCTTGGGGCTCGAGCCTTCGAGCCTTGCGGGTTCGAATGCTTCGAGACTTAATGGGTTCGGCGTTTCGAGCCTTGGGTCTCGAGATTTCGAGGCTCGCTGGCCTGAGATGCTGGCCCCTTGGGGCTCGAGCCTTCGAGCCTTGCAGGTTCGAATGCTTCGAGACTTAATGGGTTCGGCGTTTCGAGCCTTGGGTCTCGAGATTTCGAGGCTCACTGGCCTGAGATGCTGGCCCCTTGGGGCTCGAGTTTTCGAGCCTTTCTGGTTCGAATTCCCGACCCCTGGGGTCCGGAAGCCCGAATTCTCAAGGTACGACAATTCGAACCGTTGGGGCTCGAAATTTCGAGCCAGCAGGCTCGAGTTTTCGTGTCTCCGTGGTTCGTTATTTTCGAGCCATCGGGATTCGGTCTTCAAGGTGCCCCCGGCTCTGGCTTATGACTTCTATGCAAATAGGTTCTTCGAGCCTTTGGGCGAGTCTGAGGGCATTGCTCTGTGCAGATATCGTCCTTAGTTGCTTTCGAGCTTTGACCTCCTGACTACTTATTCTCGGACTTATACTCTATCCGAGCGTACTAAGCGCCCATAATTAAGTGAGCGGGAGCTCGAAACTTGCACATAGGGTAGAGTATGACGCACTTGAACTGTAACTGAATTTATAAGTCTTAATGTCTTTATGAGCATTCTGATCGGTTATGCCGCACTGCACACACTTGCTAGGTTTCACCGACACGAGGGGTACGGCTTATCTCGTTATGTTACCTAACATGGATATCTTAAAGTATAGCGAACCATGCGAACAAGGTCGCAGACTGGAAAACTTTCAGGGTCCGAGACTTCTCCCTCGTCGTCTCATACCTCTGATCCTACTAGCAGTTCTGATTCCGGGAGAAGTGAGTATGAGACTACCGAGGCGTCGACCCCTTCATAGGTTGGAAGTTCCCCCGAGGTGTCTGAGCATGAGGAACACATTGAGAGGGCTCATTCTCCGGTTATATATTCAGAAGCAGAAAATGTAGACATTATGGAGGGTGCCATGCCAATAGCCCCGGTGGCTCCCGATATGCTGCCTGATGTGGTTATTCTGGACAATCCTTCGGATTCAGTGCTATCCCGTATGGATGCCTCGCTTGTTAACAAGATGTCGCTGCGATTCGGTATCCCAGAAGGGGAAGCTCGTGCCCCGGAGTCAGGGGAAAGGGCTCATGCGCCGCCCGAGGGGCTTACTGCTTGGAACCGTCATGCCTGCGGCGTGGTTGCGTGCCCCCGGGCAATGATTTTATTAGGGAAATGTTGTTGTATTTCAGCCTTGCCCCCTCGCAACTACATCCGAACGCGTACTCCGCGCTCTTAGGCACTTGTGTTCTATTCCGAGAATTTCTACGCCGAGATCCCACCGGACAGGATATCCGGTATCTTTTTCAATTCAGGCGATCCGCGGGTGAATCGTCGTCGCAATGGTTTATGGAAGCGACTTCTGGCCGGAGGATATTCGTGGGAAAATGGCCCAGGCCATCTGTGATTAAACATGACTGGTTTTTCGTTCGCTGGCCTCCCGGCTTCGCGAGAAGGTGGATACAAGGAAGTAAGTCCTGCTAGTTCATTCAGGCGACCTTAACAAGTTTTGGTTCTCATTTTTTCTTCTTTGATCGTGACAGGGAATCCCGAGGCACCTACCGGCGATGAGTATCAACAACGCCTTAATGCCCTCCTAGCCGTCCCCGAGGCCTCTCGTAAGACGGACTCTGTGATTGATACGGAACGCCTTCGGCGTCTTGGTTTGCTTCCGTCTGGGTCGGCGGTACCTAGGCCTGTCTCGGCGGGTGGTGCGTTACCAGAGGAAACGGCGGGAGCCTCTGCCGCTCCTTCTCTGAAAAGGAAGTCGGCCCCTGCCCTGCTTAGTCCCAAGAAGGTCGTTAGGTTCCACGAGGGCGTTGGCGGTGGCGAGGCTGGTGGTGAGGAGATAGTCTCTCGGGATGAGGGACTTCCTGATGCTTCTATCCGACCCCCGATGGGAGGGGTAGGAGACGAAGCGCTGGACAGTTCCCCGGCCCCAGTGACTTCTCCGGAAGCTACTACCTCCCCGGAGCTGGTGGACCAGTATGCGGAACGGGTAACGCTTCCTGTGGTGTTGTCCCAATGGCCGAGCGCGGCCAGCATGGAGGATCTGGGTCTTGTAGCAGAGGGGCTAACGCGCTCGACTGGCGAACAACCCGGTTTGTTGAGAGAGCACTTAGGACATGCATTCATACACATCATATTGCATAAAGGGGTGTCGAAGCTTATCGTTTGACTGACTTGGATTCTTTCCTTTGACAGGGGACATGGCCAGAGGAAATGGAGGACGAGGTCGTGGAGAACGTCGCCCATTCGACAGCACCTTCCTTGTCTCCTTTAAGCATGGAGCTAGCTTGTATGGCAATGCCTCGCCCTCACAGAGTCATGGCAGCGGGAGTCACCATCGGGAGAGGCCCCGATCTTTTGTGGCTCCCCCTCCCCCTCCTTCGACTCAGGCGCCGAGGAGGATTTCGAGATTCTACCAGGCGGGACCGAGTCATGTGCCGTCCTCAACTCTGCCTACTTTTGCTGCGTCGGTTCCTGCCCCGACCCCGAGGGGCAAAGAACTCCCGTTCGCCGAGCCGAGGCCGGACAGGGTGGCCATGATCAGGACACAGGTGTTGACCGCGTCTCAAATTCAAGAGCTTTCTCCCACGGAGAAGAGGGTGTTCTTGGAGCACCATTTTCCTCGGTTTTATTTTGACGAGCTGCCTTCTCTTCCCGATTTTTGCCCACCTTTTGAGAGATCTTCTGCGGAGATTTGGGAGCACGTGAGGGCTGCCTACTCTCAAATTAATGAGCTTATCAGATACTGCCATGATCTATCGCAGCTAATCAGGGAGAAGAACATGCATCTCCTGGATCGTCAAACAACCATTGATGCCGAGAAAACCTCTGTTCATCACTTGAACATTGAGATTGGTACGTGTCTCTCTTACTGTTTGCCAGAAGTCTTTTATGTTCGCATACTTGATAATACTAACTGATGCATCTCGTGGCCTTGTCAGTTGAGCTGAAGCGGGGGTACGAGACGCTTAAAGAGGAGGCTGACAGTTCTCGAGCTATGTACATAGAGACTATAACCGATCTCACCACCCAGAACACAACTCTGAAGAGGGAGAAAGCCGATGTGGATCGGGCTTGTGTGGAAATGGAGAGTGAGTACGCCAAGGTCCAGGAGGAGAAAAAAATTCTATTAGCGGAGAACGATCGGCTGCAGAGAGAGCTTGAGGTGGCGCGGAAGGAGAAGGAGGAGGCCGAAGCCAGTCATAGGGATGTGAGAGGCTCTGCGGAAGGTTCGGAAGTGGAGCTATAGAGAGAGACTGAGCGGTTGAGGGAGGATTTGGCTGATGCCGAGCACCGGGCGCAGTTGTCGGTGGAGGAACACATTAAGGACATGCTGGTTAAAGTCCTGAAGTTTCGGGGGATCTCCTGGATGCCTGATTACTCTCGCGTGCTGGCTCAAACTTGGGAGATACTAGTCCCGTATGAGGCTTTTTTGCGCGGGGTAGCCGTTGAGACCCTGGATGATAGACAGCTGGTGACTGACCTCCTGGTCGCGGAGGAGCGTGAGAAATTGGAAGAGGGGAGAAGGCTGTTGCGAGAGGACGCCGAAAGAGAGAGGTTGGAGGGGTCCCGTGCTGAGAAGGGGAAAGAAGTTACCCCCGGCAGTGTTGCGATAGCGGCGGACTCCGCGGAGGGAGGCTCTCATGGGCCGACCGTGCCCGAGCAACTAGAACCGGGGGAGATTGGAGTTACCCTCCCCGTGGCATCGGGTATTTTTTCTGTTCCAACCACGCCTTTGCTGACCAGAGGTAAATTCATTCTGTGCCGAATCCCAGAAGAGTGTGTGGTTTATGAGTTTGTGGATTAACCAGCCGTGCTTTCCTTGTGCAGTTACTCCTGGGTCGACCCCGGCCGTGGACCCTGCCCTTGTGGCCCCTCAAGTATTTGAATCCGGGTTAGGATCCGGGGGAACGCAGCTTGAGAAGAGTGGAGATCAGCCTGACACCTACTCGGGGATATGGCTAACCCCGAGCGTTTACGGGGGTCTTCTTGATGATGACGGCGACGAGGTGGAAGGGCTGAGTGCTGCTGCTCGAGGTCCGGTGAGGGAGGATGCGAGGCAAGGCGGTGAACCCAGGCAGGAGGTCGCTGTCCAGCCCGAGGGGGAAACACCAAAGAAGGTTGCTGTTACGGCCGACTCAGAGCGGGTTGGCGAGGAAGTGGAGAGAAAGAGGGTGGCCGATGAGGAAGCTCGGAGAAGGGCCATCGAAGCCCGCAAGGCAGCCCAGGTTGGGGATACGGAGCACAAGTCTCAAAAGCTCATTGATCGGCGACTCGCGAAGGAGGCAAAGGAGAAGGCCAGGCGAGAGGGAAAAGCCGTTTCTGGCGTAAGTGCCGCGGTGGTTGGTCTTGCTGCCAGAGGTGCTCCCAATCCTTTACCTCCCCACGCACCTGCTGAAATTACTGAGATCTCCAGCAGTGATGGGGCAGATGGGAAAGGCCTCCCAGCTTCGCACGAGTCGGTCACTCCTCATAAGGGCCGGAGTGGAAAGGACGGATCCGGAGGGAAAAGGCATCGCTCCAAGGATGATCCGTCGAGCGCCGATTCTGCAAAAGAGAAAAACAAGAAGAAGAAGAAAAAGCAAGGTTAGGATTAGCTGCTATCGTGTTAGCATACCGATTTGTTTGGTAGTGTAGGCCGCTTAGTTTACGCGAGTTCGGCCCTCGCTTTTGGTTTTTCAAGGCACGTTGTGCATGTACACCCTGTCATTAAAAAAGAAAAGATATCAGTAAAGCAAACGGGTTGTAGTGCGTGTGTGTTGTAATGAAATATGAATTAGTAAAGATCACGTTTTGTTGTTAAATGTTCGGATGTTCTTTCCATGTTTTCGGGCATCCCGTACTTGCACAGACGTACTTATCGTTACACCTAACAAAAAAGTGATTGTGTGTTCCGCGCCCTAGGGTGTTTGTCCCAGGGGGTGCGATGGTGTGCCGCGCTCTGCATCGTGGTGACAGAGGGGCGAGATAATGCGCAGGCTTCCAGTAGATCCCCCTCAGCCAAGGGGACCCGTAGTTTATGAAGCCTGGCTAGTACGACTGCTGTTTTTTCTTGGGTTGCCCGGGGTTAACCTCAAGAGTAGCGAAGGCGCGCGACGTCGCGTTGTGCGATCCGTCCGGTGTCAGCTCTCCCGTCGTTCATCGGGTTGGTGCGAGCTCGCCGGCGTCATCGTTCGCCGGGGTAGGTAAACCCAGATCATCAGCTGGCATGGTCCGATCCTGGCCGTGGGCTACCCCTAAGCCTTTAGAGCTTCGGGGACGCGACGATTTAAGGTCGGCCTTGGTGCTGTGCCAAGTGCTCGACCACACCCGTAGTTCAGGAGGAGTTATTGTCGCTCCGTCTAGCTGTTGGGTGCTTGAACGATTTATCCTCGGCCTGGGCGTGGTGCCCAGGTTCGAGTTAGACGTTGTTTATACTCGGTCGCGCCGCGGGCCGGCGACTCGAGTGGCGTAGCCGGCTCCCGTGCTCGGGGTGCCGATTGGTGCCGATGTGAGTGTTTTGCGAGGCTGGGTCACGGAATAGACGGCGGTGTCGACCTCCGCACTAGAGGTCGTCATCGTAGTCGGTTGTCTTACACTAGGATGAGCGGTTTGGATTAATCAATCATGTCACGTGAGTAGTAAACACAGAATAAGGAAGTAGGCAGCAGAACATAATTTTCATTAATAACATTTTGGCGTGAATAGCCTTTACAATGTCTTGAATTACTAGAAAGCAAAACATCGCTGAAAAACATGTACAACCATGTGCTAAGTTAAGTAAAGTAGCGGCGGAGATGTTCGCTGTTCCAAGCCCTTGGTAGTTCGGCTCCGTCCACGGTAGCTAGCTTGAAAGTTCCGTCGCTGAGTCTTCGTGTGGTTGAGTACGGGCCTTCCCAACGAGGAGCGAGGCCTGTCGGAGGTGGGAATATCCGCTTTAGGACGAGGTCGCCGATGTTAAGGTCCTTGCGGCGGACTCGAGAGTTGAAGTACCGGGCGACCCGTTGTCGTTGGGCTGCAGCTCTTACGTCGGCTTCGTTCTTTCTTTCTTCCAACAAGTCGAGCGATCCCATAAGTAAGTCCTGGTTTGTTTTTGGGTCGAAGTACGTGACTCGGTGGGACTGAAGCTCGAGCTCGATGGGGATAACGGCCTCGGATCCGTAAGAGAGGGCGAACGGAGTGTGGCCGGTTGCTGTCTTGTGGGTGGTCCGGTAGGCCCACAGGGCTAACGGAAGTTCATCTGCCCACATGCTCCTGGCCTTCTCGAGGCTCTTCTTGATGATAGACTTGATGACTTTGTTGACTGCCTCAACTTGTCCGTTGGCCTGAGGGTGTGCTACGACCGAGAACCTTTTTTCTATGCCATGGCGCTGACAGAATGATTTGAACTCTGCGCTCTCGAACTGAGTGCCGTTGTCCGAGATTATGGCCTGAGGGACCCCGTATCGGGTGATGATGTTCCGTACCACAAAGTTGATCATCTTTTTAGTGGTGATGGTGGCAAGGGCCTCGGCCTCGGCCCATTTGGTGAAATAATCAACGACGACTACGGCGTACCGTGCCCCACCTCTGGCCATGGGAAGGGTTCCGATGATGTCGATCCCCCACATAGCGAATGGCCATGGGCTAGTCATCTGCGTTAACTCTGTTGGCGGGGCCCTCGAGATCTTTGAGAAGCGTTGGCATTGGTCGCATTTACGGGCGTAGTCAACGACGTCTTGTTCTAGCGTGGGCCAGTAGTAGCCGTGCCTGAGTATTTTTCTGGCCAAGGTCTGACCGCCGGTGTGGTCACCGCATTCCCCTTCGTGTATGCTGATCAAGATTTTGACGGCTTCTTCTTTAGTTACGCATCGGAGTAATGGGACGGAGAAACCTCGTCGATAGAGCATCCCGTCCATAAGGAGGTAACGGGCTGACTGGCGGATGAGTGCTCGCTTTTCATTGCGGCTTTGTGGGAGGATCCCCTGCTGCAAGTAGTTCCTGATTGGTGTCATCCATGACTCAGGCTCGGGTTCAGTGCTCATTGCTGTGCTAGCCGCCGTTGGCTTAGTGCTAGGGGAATTGAGTACTTCGACGGGGGCGAAACCCAACAATTGCGGGTCTTCGGAGCTTGCTAATCGGGCGAGAGAGTCGGCCCTTTCATTCTGCTCTCGCGGGATGTGAGTGATGGTGAAGTGGCCGAAGCGAGAAAGCAACTCCTGGACTCGAGCTAAGTATAGGGCCAGCCGCTCCCCGTTGGTCTGATATTCCCCTTTTATTTGGCGCACGATAAGCTGGGAGTCGGAGAAGATCTGAATGATGTTCAACTTGAGTTCAACGGCGATCCTTAGCCCGGCTATCAACGCCTCGTACTCCGCATCGTTGTTGGTAGCGGGGAAATTGAGCCTCAGCGCGTAGTGTATTGAACGCCCCTCGGGAGTTATGAGCACAATGCCGGCTCCCGAGCACTTGTTGTTGGAGGATCCGTCCACAAATATTTTCCATGTGTTGTCGGGAGTTTCGGTGTCCTCCACGGAAGCTTCTTATGGGGCGGTAAACTCTACTATGAAGTCGGCGAGGGCCTGTCCGAGTATGGCTCGACGGGGGATGAATGTAATCTCGAATTGACTGAGTTCCATACTCCATTTTAGCAGTCGACCGGATGCCTCTGGCCTCTGTAGGACCGGGCGCAGTGGCTGGTCGGTGAAGACTTTGATGGGGTGAGCTTGGAAGTATGGTCGTAGTTTCCGGGAGGAGATGAGTAAGCAGAAAGCCAATTTCTCGAGCTTTGGGTAGTTCTTCTCTGCCCCCGACAGTCGCTTGCTGATGTAGTAGACAGGCCGCTGAGTACGATCCTCGATCCGTATGAGTGCTAAGCTGATTGCCTACGATGAAACAGCCATGTAAACGTATAAGTCTTCGTGGTCGATAGGTTTGGACAGGATGGGTGGTCGCTCTAAGTGGTCGAGGAGTTCCTTGAACGCGGAGACGCATTCGGGGGTCCACTCGAAGTTGCGCTTCCCCTTTCGAAGTAAATCGAAGAAGGGAAGGCACTTATCGGTGGCCCTTGAGATGAAACGACTTAGAGCGGCGACCTTTCCGTTTAGACTTTGAACATCTTTGATGTTTTTGGGGACTCGGAGATCCCGTATGGCTTGGATTTTCTCGGGATTGGCTTCGATGCCCCGCGCGTTGACGATGAAACCTAAGAATTTTCCAGAGGCGACGCCAAAGGAACATTTTAGAGGGTTAAGTTTCATGTCATATTGGCGAAGGACATTGAACATTTCGGAGAGGTCGTGGACATGGTCGCTTGATGTCTTTGACTTGACCAGCATATCGTCCACGTACACCTCCATGGATTTCCCGATTTGGTTTTTGAAGAGGCGATTAACCATCCGCTGATAGGTGGCGCCAGCATTCTTGAGACCAAAAGGCATGACGCGAAAGCAGTAAAGGCCGCGGTCGGTTATGAAGGAGGTGTCGTCCTGGTCGCGGAGATCCATCGGGATCTGGTTATAACCGGAGTAAGCGTCCATAAAGGACAGCAATTGGTATCCTGCGGTTGAATCGACAAGTTGGTCAATCTTTGGGAGCGGGAAGCTGTCTTTCGGGCACGCCTTGTTCAGATCCGAAAAGTCGATACATGTTCGCCATTTACCATTGGCCTTCTTGACTAGGACGGCGTTGGATACCCATTCGGGGTAGTCGGCCTCGCGGATGAAGTTATTGTTTAGGAGGCAATCTACCTCTTCCTCTAGTGCCTTGGATCTGTCAGGTCCCAAGAAGCGGCGCTTTTGTTTGACTGGGGTTATCGTGCGGTCTATACTCAAAGAATGGCAGGCGATGGCCGGATCTATGCCTTTCATGTCGGAGTGGGTCCAGGCGAATACATCTAGGTTAGCCCTTAGGAAGTCTACAAGGTCGTCCCTAACCGCCGGATGGAGGTCTGATCCTACCTTTAATACTCGTGAGGGATCGACGGGGCTAACGGACACATCCACGGTTGGTTCAACGGGAGTTGGTCTCTCCCACTCCGGTTCTTCGTCTTTCCTTGGATCGAGGTCCTCAGAAAGACGGGTGTGGCGTCTGGGCCGTGGCCCAGACGCCGGTGGTTGCTATGCGGAGGCGGTCTTGGCGCAATAAGGGACGGGCACCGTTTTACCCTTGTCCTTATTGCGCGCATTCTTCCATTCTATTGCATAACATTCTCTGGCACTGACCTGATCTCCTCTGACTGTTCCGACCCCGTTTTCCGTAGGAAATTTCATAAGGAGGGACCATTGAGATAGACATACGCGGAACTCTGTGAGGAACGGACGTCCGAGGAAGGCGTTATATGACGAGGCGATGTCGATAACTACAAAGGTGAGGAGGCGGACTCGGCTTCGATCCCCCGTGCCGAGCTCGACAGGTAGGTCGATGACTCCCACCAGGCAGTTAGATGCCCCGTTGAAGCCATGGATCGTGGAGCGGCACGGTTTGAGATCCCTTGCCTCTAGCTTCATCTGGTCATAAGCAGCTTTAAAGATGATGTTGACTGAGCTTCCTGAATCAATCAGTATTTTTCGGACGGTTGCAGCGCCGATTTGGGCGGTGATTACTAGAGGATCGATGGTTGGGATTTTGATCCCCGTGGACTCTCTTCCATTGAAAGTGATGTCGTCCAACATAGTCTTCCGGAGCTTAGCTGGGACATAGTCGTCGGGATCTGAGCACGCCTCGTGGGTCGCATGCTTGATGGAGCCTACGTATTCCTCCATCTTTCGGAAGCTGTCATGCGTGGGACTCGGCCCGCCGCAAATGGCGTTGATCACGATGCCCCGCCTAGTGTTGGATGGTCCGGAGGCCGCCTTGGCGGTCGCTTGAGAAGCTGGTGCTTGAAGCTTTGGAGTAGTTTCTGGGGGAAAGGGCTCTTGGACGTACTGCTCGAGCCGTTTTTCCCGAATAAGCTTCTCGATTGCATCTCTTAGTTGGCGGCATTCGTTCGTGTTGTGACCATACATGTCATGGTATCGGCAGTACTTTCCCGAACTCTTCTCGGATTCCGTGGATTCCCTGACTCGGGACTTCTTGTATGGCAGAGTGTTACACGTCTCCATATAGATAGTTTCCGGATTCTCGTTGAGTGGGGTATAAGTCCTGTGAGATTGGTAAGGACCAGGCTGCCCCGACTCTGCTTGTACCTGGTTAGTGCCCCGGCCACCTTACCCCCCGGTGTTCGGCCTTTGCCTAAGGGGTGTTGTCCCTGTGTTTAGATTGGAGGGTCCTCCGGCTTCTCGCCCTCTGGGGCGGTTGTTTGCGATGTCGGCCCCGGCTCTAGGATTAATGGGGCGACTGGTGTTAGAGATGCGGTTTCGCCTAGCTTCCTCTTGACGTAAGTACTGTCCTGCTTTCTCATAAAAGTCGTCGATGCTTTTTGGTTGTTTTCGGACGATCCATGCCCCAAATTCGGAAGTGGGAAGGACACCTTTAGCTACTTGGAAGAGCACGGTGCGTGGATCGGGGTCTTCGACCTCGGCAAGGGCTTCGTTGAACCTAGAAAGGTAGTTTTTAAGTGGATCTGTAGGCCCTTGGTATTGGTTGGAGAGGGCAAGAGCGTTCTTTGGAGTTGGGATGTGCATTCTGAACTGCTTGACCAATTGCGTCGCTAACTGGCCGAAGTTGTTGATGGAGTCAAGCGGGAGGCGAGAGAACCACAATAGGGCTGTCCCTGAAAGGAAAACTGGGAAGCACTTGCATTTGACTGGATCGTCACCTCTGCTTTAGTCCATTTGCCACTCGTAGCGGTTTAGGAAAGCACAAGGATCAGTAGTGCCGTCGTAGAGGGGCATTTGTGGCATGCTGACGGGTCACGGCCATTCAGCTTCATTTACTCTTCGAGTGAAAGGGTTGCGCCTAATGTGCGCTTCCCATGGTTCATGCACATTCCTTCGCATCTCCCTCATGATCCTCCGGACCATGTCAGGGAGGTGTACTGGATGAGGATCCGCCATCGGGATCCATTGGTTCTGATGGGGTTCCGGGGATCGGATGCGCGGTCGTCATCTGTGATGAACATCCGGACTGCTCCCTTCAGTGTCCTCGGCATCTATGACGGGATCCGCGTGTGCCCGAGGATGCATAGCGGGGGCACGCGGGTCTTGCTCCGGATAGGCTTGGGCCGCCACATTAGTTGGTCCGTCGTTTTGGTGGGTGGCCGTTGGGTCTTGCTGAGGATGAGGTTGGTTAGCCGGAGCAGGTCCGTTACCGATGATCAAGCGAGAGTGGTCCCGATATTGGGAGCCCCCGCTATCTGTGACGGTGGTGTGGTCGCCATTACCGTTGCCGTTGGCATATCCATTGCCGTTGTTGTTGTTGAGGGCATTTGTTTGGGTGGCGACATTGTTGATGAGGCTGAATCTCCTTCGTTGATGTGCGCCCCGTGAGTCGGAAGAGGAAGTTTCCGATGCGGGTGGTCGAGGTCGAGCATTGTTCCGAGCTAGTTGTAGTCGAGCGACGACGCGCTGACTTTCATTAAGTTGGCGCATAAGGTCAATTGTGTTCCTTAGCGCTTGATTAAGCTCGACGGCGGTGTTTTCATACTTCTCGCTAAGCGTCCGAAGTTGTGCTTGGGTTGCGGGCGCTTCGGGGTCCACAGTGGGAGGTTCAATCTCATTGGTTGCCGGGATAATTGCCGGTGGAGATGGATGGGATGGACCGGCCTCGGCGGCGGCTGAAGAGCCGATTACTACGTTCTTTGACTTTTTTACCATCGTACGCGGGCCCGACGGCAGGTTGAGCAAGGAACCTAAGGCTCGTCGAAGTCGAGATGGTAAGGCGGAAGAAAGACGCAATGTCCGAGTTTTCTCAGTGAAAGCACCAAATGTTGACGCCTAAAAGTGGCTCAACACCAAAGATTCCTATTTTACTAGGAATAAATAATATGGTCGCATAGACAAGGCATATTATATAACATAAATTAAATATAAGAGGTAAATGACACAAGAGATTTATAGTGGTTCGGCCTTTTGAGAAGGCCTACATCCACTTTGAAGAGTTGTAGAGATTTTGTTAATCACTTGAAAGATTACAAGGTTGAGATCCTCTCATTACATATGTGGACTATTATGCAAAATAGCCATAATTGCAAGAAATGATAAAATGGAAAAGTTTGCCCTTCTTCTTCCTCAAAGAGGAGATGCCATTAATGGAGCTGTATGGAGGTCTCAAGGTCCAAGAATCTCTCCCTTTTGAAGTGTGAGGTACTGGGGTATTTATAGGAAGTGGTTAAGTAGGGGTTAGGTAGGAGTAGGTAGAAATGGGGACCATCTACATGAAATTCGCGCATCTCTGTCTCGGAACCCGAAAATTCGTACCTGGGGAGGTACGAAATTTCGCACCCGTGGGGTGCGAGATTTCGTAACTCCGAGGTACGAAAATTCGTACCTCGAGGTACGAATTTTCGCACCTCTGAGTCACGAAATTTCGTACCTCTGGGGTACGAAATTTTGCACCTCCGTGGTACGAAATTTCGTACCTCTTGGGTACGAAATTTCGCCTCTCCGAGGTACGAAATTTCGTACCTTCGAGGTACGAAATTTCGCACCTTGGCAGGTGCGAGAGGTACTTTGAGGGTCGATGTGGCGAGGTCTCTTGATGCGATTCCCTTTGGTCTTCCTTCTAGATTTCCTGTGTTTCGCCCTTGGTCTTGGCTTCACGCGATGAGTTGAATTGAGCGGGTCTCGAGTACTTTTGGTAACCGGGCCAAAAGGCCGGTTAACAGTAGTAGTATTAAAATTGGTTAAATTTATTGACCAATTATTTATTTATTTATATGAACTGTTGTTGGCTGAAAACCCCATACGCGTATTGGGATGATAATTGATATACACTAGTCCCAATATTTATTTGTATGACGATCGATAGATTGACAGGCTGCGATGAGCGTTATTATTTCATTTTAATGCCTACAAAGTTGTGAACTTCACTCTGGATGTTGAATGGATGGATTGGATGATTTTTTATCATTTGTTTTCATTTTCATACGATGTATGAAATCCATATAACCGAAGTTATATGGTAAATGATTGAGTCGCTTTCCGATTCAGAATATCTTTTATATAAAGAATATTTTAAGCAAAGAATTTCTTTTAAATAAAGAATATTTTTAAAAGATATTGTAATAAAAGAATTAGATTTTGGGTTATCGTGGTGGGTGTCTTAAATAACACTATTCTTATACCCCGTATGAAAGAATAAATCTTTTAACTAAGATTATTAGAGTTTCCAAATATATTTAGTAATTGGAGTAAAATCGATATGTGAATTGGGTTTATTGTGAACTGTGTTTTAAACGACATTTGTTCTTTAATCCGATTAACAATGAAAATATAATTTGGAATTTATAAATCTTTTTATTTAGATTTAAAAAGAAATTTTCCAAAGTCAAGTTTTCCAATTTAGTATATTAAATTGGAATTATGTCGAAATTCGATTGATAATAATCGAGATAGGCTTCTGTAAAAGAAGACTGTTACTATATATGGAATTTAAAAGGCTATGCCGTTTTTCCATTTATATTATTAGTCTGATACGTAAATTTATATCGATTATATATTGATTTAATTTCTGTGAAAATTCCATACTTAATGGAAGTTGATTTTGGGTTTATCGTGAATAATGTTTCTAAATGACATTGATTCTTCAACCCAGTTAAAGATAAGATTAATCTCTTAAAACTGAATAATTATAAAGTAATGTTTTTTGATATTAAAAATCAATTGGAGTTTTAATGAATCTTTAAAAGAAAATTAAAGAATAAGATTCAAAAGAATTTATCTTTGATAAATTGATGGTGTTAGCCCTCTTTTTGGCAAGAGTCCCACGGAGATAAACCGAAGCCCAAAGCGTATGATCGACCTAGCTCCTGAATGCGCAGCAAAAAGATAGGTCGACCAAGCCATCGGCCGACCCATCTCCTGCCTAATCAGAAGAAGGCCCGCTCCCTTAAGAGTCGCTCTCTCGACCTACCAAAGATCTCGCTTCCAGATATCTCGCTGTGACCAGTTATCTCGCCTTGACCGAGTATTCCGCTCCGACAGATTATCCCGGAATAGTCTGGAAGCCTCCTACAGTTACTAAGTATCCCGACTTTTGAGGCAATGAATGCGGTCAACCATATCCGGACAAAGCTCAACTTTTGATATACCTTCCAATGAACGCCACGTCAGCCATAGTTTCCGAGGGCACTATTGATGAACATTGGAACCAGTCTTGAGCCGCAAATCCAGCCTATCAGTGGATGCCACGTGTTCGAGCCTTCCCGAAATGGCCGGATAATATCCCGGCAGCCCAAGTCATTTATCCACCTATAAATACACCATACCTAAAGAGGAAAAAGATATAGAAAAGAGGAGATACGGAAAATAGAGGACTGGATGCTGGAAAAAGCTGATACTTCCGCCATTACTCTAAGATTCTCCTTCTCCCAAGTTCTCTAAGGAAGACGAAGACAGTTTCTCATCTCTTCTTCTTCTTCCTCATCTTAATAGAAAAATCATTGTATTTGTAATCAAGAAAGAAAGTAATAATATAAAGTGGACGTAGGCACCAACTTTGCCGAACCACTATAAAAATTCTGTGTGTGCTTTCCCCTTATTTCTTGTTTTTTCTGCATTTTTTACCTTACATCGTGTGTTTCCCGCACGATTGGGGGTTGGCCGTCACTAGTGACCAACTTTTGACGTCAACAGATGGGTTCATTTCCCTAATGATATGAATATTTTATTAGAAGGATATTCTGAATTGGAAGGAGGCTTATGATGTGTATTTATAGCATTTGATTTTTAATTATAAAAATACGCGAGTTATTCGGAAAGACCGGCTTTAACCCATTCTGAATAATTACTACGACGATTAAAAGTTGAAGATATTGAAGATGGTGATTGAATACTGGTGATCTTTACTTCGAATGGACGATTATTGATGCCTGGCACTGCGTCGCTCCTAGTAAAGGGTTAAAGTGGTAGATTTTCCAGACGTACTTGTTGATTGTCCAGATATCCGAGCACCTTACATCCGTATTGGACATACGGGAGGCGGAATAAGGTGACTCCGGTTTCGTTCAGACCTAGAACGGACTTGTAAATGGATGTGTGTCTGACATTGGATTTCATTCCATGTAAATTAAATTGATTTCTATTTAATATATATCTGTGGTGACGCAGAATTAAATCTCTTACTTAACACCTTTTTCTGAGACGCACGAGCTCAGAGGTTATATATTGGTAATTATTGATCGCATGGCGTGAATTGTCAACGTGGCATGCCAAGATGCAAATTGTAACGTCCCAGATTTTTGAATGTTGATTACGAATATTTAAATTCGTTTAAATATTAATTTGGCGATATTAGCAGATTTTATATCGAATTTATTTTATAAAATCGAGTTAAAAAGTATATAAATTATAATATAATTAAAAAGAGCCCGAAAACGACGATGCAGTTCGTAATTTTCGATCTGAACTTTAATTGAATATACAGAATCCGTTTTAAGTCGGAATTTTGTGAAATAAGAATCGTTCGGATCGGTTTGATTATATCTTTCAAATGAAAAAGAAAAATTGTGATTTCATCGTGTAGATGGCAAGATATGCTCAGATTAAAATTTCTAATAGTCGCTATAGAATCGTTCATCGACCGTAACAGTTATTTGATATAACTGCATACTGGATTCGAATCTGGACGAGATTCTTTTGAGACGTAGTTATAATTTAATTTTTAGAATTTTACTGAAATTTTTAATTAATTAAATATGCAGCTTTTTATTTGAAGTATTTTTCACCCTATATCAGTATTTCGGGATTTAAAAATATAAGTTAACCTACCGATATTATTCTATTTGTGGGATAGTGACACCTTGCTAGACACGACTATATTTTTATTTCTGTCCATAGAGGTCTGTATGTAACCGGAGTATTATATGACAGGGTGCGCTAAACCTCATATGCTAAATAGAAGTAAAACTGGCAGGAAGCATAGGAAAACTAATTACAACTCAACTCAGCTAGTCTACATTTTCACATCAATATCATGTCTGTGAAAACCCTACTCAAATAGACAAGAATTGAGAATTCATTGCAGGACATTTGCTCAGACCTACCTCATGCCAATGTACATGCAAATATATGAAGAAACCTACCCTATTAATTGAAGCCGAAGTAAGTAAAGATCCTTTTTCTCTGTTCTCTAAAAATCCGTATTCTGCTGCCTAATTTTTTCCATCGCACTAGCCTACTTGATATGAAAACTCATTCTGAAGCCTATTTCCTCAGCCACCCTATTAATACATGTTGGGTTTCCAAGGAAAACGATACCAAGGCCAAAGACAAGTCATGTGAATGCACAGCTAATTGGTCTATTTTCTGTTAACCTACTTCTTTCTCTCCTTGTGTTCTCTCATCATATGTACATGTCTATGAATTGAAAACTCACGCATGCTACCTACTTCTCTCTATAACCTAATGGTTCAAATCGAATAAAACATATCAGAGAAAAGGAAAACACAGCCGTAGACCCACATGGTTTTTTTTCTAGCTACGTTTACATCTATCTGGGACTATGATTTCACGTTGTTTCTATCCTTATCTTTTTCTCTATAAATAGCATGTCCGATCCTTCATTTCTTTCACTGCAAATTAAAAACAAAATATAAAACGCACGCCATATTAAAGTAAAACACGTGAGTCATGGGATCACGGTCACGTTTCGGAAGGAAGCTGAGTCGAAGCGCTTGATGGTGAGGCTCATGTGTGGTTTTTCCAGTATTAGCAGTGATGTGCGAGGCCATGCCATAGAGGAGGGAGATCGGTTGCATCAATAAAGCCGCCACATGAGAAGACGTAAATACTGAAGGATGGATCCATGCATGGGAGCACACTCAAACAGTCAGACGAAGGCAGGAGCAGTATCTTTTTTGTGGACATGAAGCAAAGTGGAAAAATTGTTGCATGCGGAGGCCATGCTGGGCTTGAGGCATGCATCAAAAGGGAAAGGAGTAGTTAATAAAAAGTGGAGAAGACCACTGTGAAACGTGAGGAGTTTAATATGATGGAAGGTGGAGCCAATGGCGATGGACGTCTGTTCAACTTTGATGAGGGGAAATGGCGGCAGATGTTTCATCATGGGAAGAAGCAGTGGACGTCGGAGGAAGAGGTTGGTGTGCAGCGGTGGAAAGCTGGGAGGAGGGGAGTGCGAGAAGAGTAAATGGCGGAGCAAGATTGTGGAAAAAAAAGGGAAAAAAAAGAAAGAAGAGAGATGCTATTGTGTGAAACCGCTCGTGTGTAGGGGAAGTGCTTGGAAGGGGATTGAGTGAGGACTGTAGTAGTTGGTGAATGGTTGAGGCGAGATGGTGTATGAGCGAAACAGGCAAGTATAGCATGGACGTGGGGCGTGTACTTGAAGTGGATGCGGGAATTGCCACCGTGTCCGAGATGGAGACTGGAAAAAGAACGTGGAAGTGCTGAGGTGCGTTGGTGTAGCATGGGACGGAGAAGAAAAGCAATGATATGGAGAGGTTGTTGTTAATACATGTGGTGACAGGCATGGTGTTGCATTCTTTTTCTCGTGTGATGAAGAAATGGAAGTGAGAAGGAAGGACAGAACAAAGAAATGAATAGCAGGTATCGGAATTAACGTTTGCGAAGATAATGATGAACAATACTATATGCTTAATCACACCACTTAAAATAATGAGTAAGGCCCACACTTTAATTTATATATATACACGTTTTAACACATGTATTCCTTTAATTACCTGGCCGATGTATAACGTAATCGAAGGCCTAATACGAGAATATTAATTAGTGAAAATAATGGAGTAAGATGATTTGTGAAAGCCGAGATGGAAACGTAAATTTAATTCTTAAATTGGGATGATTGTAACGAGTGAAAACGGAGGCCAAACAAAAATGTAAACCGACTCTGCATTAAAGGGCGGTGAACAAATCTAAAGAGCCGCCTACTGTTATTCAAGCATATGCCCATCTATTTCAATTTAACATGGTCAAACATAATTACAACATATACACGTTTGGATTAAATCGTATATTAGTCGGGAAAAATATATACATAATTATATTTGTCTAAATTAAATTGAATATTATAATATATGTAGCTCGTTCATATGTACACAGCATCAAACAAAACCAGGACATTGGGACCGTGACGATGGACAAAATACTATGGAGCTGATTTGGGACGGACGGAGCTGAACACAGCCGAAAGCTTGTAAAACAAACCGTTTTGACAACAAATGAAATTCAAGGTAAGTTCAACTCACTTAGTTACTCCGTTTATATTTTATATAAACCGGGTTTTTATTTTTATTTTGTGTGCAATGTTTGCTAATGGTTGATGGTTGAATAACGGTTTGTATGTTTGCTGAATATTTTAATATTCATGGATTAAATTAAGCGTTTGTTTAATTTAATCGAATTAAATCGTTATTTTTAACGATTAGATTCCAAATGAGGTAACTTAACTTGTTGGTTACGTTTATAATAATAAACGTATTAAACAAATCATTTGATGCTTGAATGGCCGTTACAAATTGTTTGTAGACTATTATTAGTTGAACTGTTTATCGTATTGAAATTGAGGTTACCATTGTGATGCAGGGATGGACAGGTTGGAGGGATCCAACCAGATTCCTCAAATACGTTGTTTACTTTCGTATTATATGAACTGTTAACCAGTTGATTGATTGTTGATTATTGAAACCAAATTCTACAATTGTTGATATTAACCAATGGGTGATATTGGTTGAGTAGTAATCGGTAGATGGCCTGGAAATGAATCATTTATAGAAATTGATTTACCCTTTGGTAAATCAAATGGAAAGTTATAAAAAAAAATTTATAACTAAAGAAAAATTTGAAATCTATTTTATATAGATTATTTTTAAATTTATTAAAGGAAATAAATAATTATTTTTACCTTGAAATTTCATAACATGTACATAAAGTAAGATTTGTCGGTTAAGGAGTTTGTAAATAAGAGAGCCACCATTAACAAAGTAGTCAAGGGTTGAATTAGTTATTATTTTATATGAGATTATTAAATTTGATTAGATTGTCAAATCAAATGAGAATTATTTAAATTAATTTTATTTATTAATTTAAAAAGGAACCATTTTTGAATGGGAATGGTGATAAAAGGGGATTAGTGGAGTAAAACCTTGTTTTATAACTAAAAAGGATTTTTAACAAGTTTACTCATATTTATATGAGTTATTCCCGAAAAGAAATTATATGAAAGGAAAGCTTTAAGCAAGATTGATGTGGATTGAACTCGAACGTGGACTTTAGGGGATTAAACTTGGTTTTAAAAGTGAGAATCAAATGGTAAGGATCTAGTCTAGAGATGAATATTTCAAATATGAAAGGAGTTGTTGAACATAACTAGTATAAGTGATTATGTAAAAAGGGATCCTAAATCAAATATAAGTATTGAGAGAAAATGATAGAATGAGATTTCATTGATAAGCTTGTATCTATTCAAAAGATAAAAATATTGTTGTCTCCAGGTCTGAGAGGTAACAAAATACCCCAACTTGAACGACTTCATGATTATCCAAGAATGATATTAGTTTAGAAACGAGGGAAGTTGAAGAAGTAAACATTTATATTTGCATGAAGGATGTTATAAACTATAAATTTGAAAAATTGAATACATTGATTTGAGAATAAGAAGTGAAGGGGCGTACTTCAAATATCGAAAGATTTATAAATGAATGTTTAACTAAAGAGGCCAAGTGACGTCGTATACTGGACCAATGGATCGACTATATTTTTCTGTGGATGATGGTTGTTTATTTGATAGTTAAAACACCGACTATCAAATCTGGCTAAATCGTTTGTTGGTATGGAAAGACCGGGATCGAATGTATATTCGAAAACCATTCTGACCAGCAAATACGTAACGGTAAAGATATTGGGAGATGGTCAAGATGGAGCAATGAAGACTGTGGATCTTCATGAGCGGAAGAACTACTTGTTGGATTTCCATGGGTAGCTCCCGAAGATATTCTGACTTGTGATTCTGTCGTAATTAAAATCTTCGGATTGCAAGGACTTCTCACTGCTGATCCTTAGGGTGATTCCTAGGATGCGGTAGGAAAGTGCCTTTGGTTCATCCTGTTCCTGGATGACTTGTGAATGGTGGCCAGATGGTTCAAAAATCGATTATGACCTCAAGCCTCATCAACCGGGAAATGACAAAAATCGGGCAGGCAGCATGGCTATGTGGGTCGCGCCCATTAGGATGTATGATCACCTATCTAGAGAAATTCCATTTGCTTCTTTAATCTATATTCAATGCTGTCCCATTTCGGGAGGCGGTTGCTGATCCCAACCGTCGGTGATATACATTCGATACACTCAAGCGAAATGAGTGGTCGGTCATGTGTGGGCCGGGTTGCAAGACGTTCTTGTCGAACCTAGTGTATTCGTCTCTAGAGATACACGTGCGGAAGGTGGTCCCATACCTTGACAAGTTGGAATCCAATATCCAATAAGCGTCCGCGGTTTTGGTTTGTATACTATATGTTAGCCTACTTTGTGAACTAGGCTACACAAAGTCAGAGAGTTAGAAAGTCAAATTAATGAAGGACATTTTGGCAATACACTCGGATCGGGTCGGATGAACTCAGAACCACCGGATCGGAACGGAGCAAGGCAAGACGAAAGAAGAGGGGAAGTTCAGGCCCACGTAGAATCGGATCGGATTGGATATTCCGATCCGAACCCCCAATTGCAGCATCTCCGAACCGACCCGGATCCAGCCTGCTGCTTCAGCCCACGTTCTCCTAGATAATCGAAGCGATTACACCCACTTCTTGCCCACGATCTCCACTAACTTGTTGTGCTGTCAACACCAGAATTCATCCAAGCCCGAGAATGAATGGATGACTGCCACATTGCTCCGACTCGACCCGGTTTCTGGGTAATTTTCTGCCTATAAATAGTCCCCCAAGGGTCATTTGAAGGGATCTTTTGGCACTTTGAGAGTTTGTGTGTTCTCGAGAACCGAATTCCAGCACTCCCAAACAATCCAAATCCTCTTTTCAAGTATAGTTTTGAGATTATTGTATGAATTTGTATGATAATTGAGTGAGATTGAGTGAATATCTTGTTGTAATCTCATTGAAATCATCAACAAAGTGATATAAAGTGGAAGTAGGCTCGTTAACGCCGAACCACTCTAAATATTGTGTCTTCTTTCTGTTTTTGATCTTATTTCATAGTTATTTTAGTCAATTTGGGTGTTAGAACCACTTTTTGGTCAAAAATTTTCGTGCTTTCACCGAGAATCATTTGAATTCTCTGTTTTTCTGGATTATCATTCTAATTTTCTGGATTATCATTCAGACCAGTCGGGAGAACGAAGTTGACGAGGATCAGCGAAACATGGTGGTGACAAGATCACGTGGACAAGACTCGGGTGCAGAAAGGTCTGGATCAGGAAACCCGAACCGGGCAAGGAGAGAGGCGTCCGACCCGACCCGGCTTAGCAGAGGGATTCCCGACCTGACCCAGATTGAAGATCTGGAAGAAGTGCATTCCCCCCATCCGAACCGATCCGGCCAAGCCACCATACTCCGTTCCGACCCGACCTCTGATGGTGCTGGAACTTCTACTCGAGCCCCTACCAATGCTCCGAATCCAGCTACCGGGGCCAATGACCAGATTAATCCGTCTGCACCAGTTACACAAGGAGATTTCTCACGCCTCCTTGAGATGCTTTAGAGTACTAGGGAGACCATGAGAATCCAAGTGCGTACCAACCTCATGATGCAGGAGAATATGAAAACCATGAGTAGAGAGATTGGTGAGATTCGCAGGCGGAGAACGCCTTCCCCAGTTAATCATACTGTAGTGGATCATTCATCTTCTTCAGAGGAAGAACGGCCCCGAGGACGAAGGCCGCTCGAACGACCTCAGAATGTGGAACAAATGACTTTTGGATCTCTGGGCTCCCGCGAAGATATTGCTCGAATGATAAGGCCTGACAACCCCACTCTACGGGAACCTACTCAGCCCCAGATACATCAGCCCCTTCCTCCCAATGTCAACATGGAGCATAGGGAGCGGGAACGAGCTGAGGCTGCTAGAAGAAGAAGAGCCTCCCCTGATCAGGAGCCAAGAGAAAACCCAAATATCAGGACCGGAGAGCCTGAGCGAGCTTTGACTAATGTTGAGGTACATGCGATGGTGCGCCAGCTTGTGTCCGATAGCCGGCATCACACCAACGAAGATTATGGTATTGAAAGAAGCCATACCCCTTTCACTGATGATATACTTAAGTTTGAGTTCCCCCGACGGTTCAACCTACCACAGATGGATAGATACGCTGGGAGGACTGGCCCAGTACAGCATTTAATGCGGTATGCATGGTTTATGAATGCTGCCGCTGCTCCAGATGCAGTTAAGTGTAAAGCCTTCCTAATTTATTTGGAAGATGTATCATTGTCATGGTTTACCCGATTGCCAGCGCGATCGGTATCAAGTTTCAAAGAGTTGAGCGAACGTTTCATGAATCAATTCCGACTACACGCTCGAAAGACCAAGAATGTTACCGACTTATGGAGAATTAAGCAGGCCTCGGGCGAGTCTTTGAAGTCATATATGGACCGATTTAATTTAGCTGTAACGGATGTTAGTGACCCTCATGAGCCCACCATCTTGATGGCTCTAGTAGGTGGAGTTGATCCTGAGTCAGAATTTGGAGACTACCTTTCTGGGAAACCTCTTCCCACCAGAGAATTGTTTTATGAAAAGGCTGAGGTTTATTTGCGGTGAGAGGAGGCCAAGGCAAACAGAAAAAGAAAATCCGAAGTAACTCCGAAAGAAGCCGTTCAAAGCAATGTCGCTGTAAAACAATCTGGAGATAGTTCTGGCAAAGTAGAGGTGAATGTTGGAAATAAGAATGGAAATGATAATGGTAGAAGCGGGGGCAATGGCAACTGCAAGGGAAATGGTAATAGAAGAAATAAGAACCGAGGGAATAATTCCGACAAAAGACCCCGGTTTCAAACTTTCGAGAATTATTCTCCATTGAGTGATACATTGGAGAACATTTACATGGATACGTACGATGTTCTGCAGTACAAAAAGCCGCCACCGCGAGATTCGACAGAAAAGGAAATTGCGACTGGAAAATTTTGTTTATTCCATGGAACTCATGGGCATTCGACGAATGAGTGCCAACATTGGACAGATGTGATTGAAAAGCTATTACGTGAGGGAAAGTTGGATGAATACAAAGTTGCCCCGAGGGACAGGGGGCAAGGAGGACAAACCCAGAATAAGAATCAATCCGCTCCCAGGCCAACAGCACAGCAAAAGGGTAAAGGTATTGTCATCAACACCATAGTGGGTGGACTCCATCCAGCCCTCCACAGCTACAGAGCTATGGATCAGTACATCAATGCGGTAAAGCATATCGAGGTGGAAGAGTGTAATGATTTGGAAGACCTTACCCCGGTAAAGTAACAAAGGACAATGTTTGATGATGTAATATTCCGTAGTAGATATGATACCGGAATTCAGTCGCCAACCGAAGACCCTTTGGTTATCACCACAAATATCGGACCAGCGTTAGTCCACAAGGTGTTGGTAGACAATGGAAGCTCGGTTAACATCCTTTTTAAGAAAGCTTTTGATCAAATGAAACTTGAGCCTGGGGATCTGAAGCCATGCGAAGGTTGGATTCGTGTATTTAATGGAGCATCGACAGCCCCGACAGGGTACATAGAGCTACCAGTCACCTTGGGCGAAGGGGACCGACGAAGAGTGCGGATGTTGCAATTTGTAGTACTAGACATTGAATCACCTTATAATGCTTTTTTGGGAAGACCCGCCCTGGCAGAGTTCAGGGCTTGTATTGCGCCTTGGTGTTTGTTGATAAAGTTCCCGACTGATGCGGGGATAGGAGCAGTAAGGGGAGACCAAGTCTCCGGAAGAGCGTGTTACATAGCGGAATTGAAGATGTTGATGAAGGGACTTAACATCAATGCTAAAGACACTACACCCTCCCCAAAGGAGGGTTCAGCATAGCAGCTAGAAGGATCAGCCCCGAGAGAGTTGCCCAGAGGAATGCCCGAAGACCTGGATCCCAGAGAGGATGAGGAACCTGAGGACAAAAAGGCAACTCCCAACGAAACGACAGTGGACATTTCAATTGATGAAGCTGATCCAGGAAAAGTTTTGAAGATTGGATCCCAATTGGATCCGCACCGAGCAAAAGAATTGGCTGAGTTCTTGAAGGCGAACCTAGACGTGTTTGCTTGGACCCACGCAGATATGTGTGGGATATCACCGTCAATCATGAGTCACTCTCTGAGCATTAATCCAAAGCATCCGCCAGTGAAGCAAAAGAGGCATATGTTAGGCCTAGAGAGGTCGGCAGCCCTGAAGGAAGAGGTAGAAAAGATGAAAGAGAATGGGTTTATCAGAGATTCAACATATCCCGACCGGATATCGAATCCTGTATTAGTCAAGAAGTCGAACGGAAAATGGCGGACTTGTATCGATTTCTCAGATTTAAATAAAGCCTGCCCCAAAGACAGTTTCCCTCTCCCCAGGATAGACCAGCTTCTGGATTCGACAGCTGGACACGAACTTCTCTCTTTTATGGACGCTTACTCGGGATACAATCAGAGACCCATGCACGTGCCAGACCAAGAGCATACGAGTTTCATCACCAATCTGTGATTGTATTGTTATGTCGTTATGCCGTTCGGGTTGAAGAATGCCGGAGCTACCTACCAACGTCTAGTGAATCGGATGTTTTACAACCAGATTGGAAAGACTATGGAAGTCTATGTGGATGATATTCTTGTCAAGTCTAGACGATCCTCAAGTCATACACAAGACCTGGCCGAAATGTTCAGTATCCTGCGAAAATATCAAATGAAGCTAAATCCTCTGAAATGCTCGTTCGGAGTGGCATCAGGAAAGTTCTTAGGCTTCATTGTGAGTTCTCGAGCGATCGAGATTAACCTCAGTCAAATAACAGCGATAAGGAACATTGAGGAACCACGAAGAATAAAGGATGTTCATAGTCTGGCAGGGAAAATAGCCGCGTTGAGTAGATTTATCTCCAAAGCCACCGATAAATGCGTGCCGTTTTTTGACTTAATAAAGAGAGGAAAGAAGAATTTTGAATGGACTCCGGACTGGGTTGAGGCTTTTCAAAATCTATTGGACTTGCTAGAGAAACCACCGATTCTATCAAAGCCTGTTGATCATGAAGAGTTGTTTGTCTATTTAGCGGTATCAGCTCATGCAGTTAGCACCGCCTTGGTACGAGAGGAAGATAAAGTGCAAAGATCGGTATACTATGTTAGTAAGAAGTTGGCCGCCGCAGAGCGTAACTATCTGAAGATAGAGAAACTCGCCTACAGCCTTCTGATCGCCTCCCGAAAACTTCTCCATTACTTCCAGGCTCACCCAATAGTCATATACACCGACCAGCCCCTGAGACAGGTGTTGCAGAAACCTGAAGCGTCAGGTCGGTTAATCAAGTGGAACATTGAGTTAAGCTAGTTTGATTTGGACTTTCAACCGCGAAGATCAATCAGGGGGCAAGCTTTGGCCGACTTCATAGCAGAGTTTACGATCCCAGAACAGGAAGTGATCAATGACAAAGTGGTCAAATCAGATGAGGAATTAAAGCTCTACCCATGGAAATTATATACGGATGGAGCCAGGAATGATAAGAGATCCGGCACTGGAATTGTTCCAGTAACTCCGGAAGGACGGCCTTTATGTTATGCTTTCTGATTGGAGTTTCCAGCAACTAATAACGACTCAGAGTACGAAGCCCTGATTGCCGGGCTGAAACTCGCGAAGGAGCTTGGAGTAGGGATATTAGATATATTCTGTGATTCTAAGATAGTAGTCTGCCAGGTACGAGACGAATTCGTGGCCAAATCGCCTCGACTCATTTCTTATCTTAAAAAGGTTCGGGAACTGTTGAACAACCTGGAGCGATATGATATAACGCACATCCCAAGAGCCGAAAATCAAAAGGCAGACCGGTTAGCCAAGTTAGCAAGCGCAGATAATCCGGAAGAGACTGAAATGGTTCTGATTGAAACATTGGAATCGGCAAGCTTTGAACTTATGGAAATTGACCTAGTTTTTGAAGCAGAACCGGAAAGGGAGTCATGGATGACCCCGCTTAAGAATTTTCTTAGTAAAGGAGTTCTTCCAACTAAGAAAAGCGAGAGGCGAGCCGTGGTCCGCAAAGTCGTCAGATACATTCTGCAAGATGACATCCTTTATCGGCAAGGGTTTTCTATGCCCTTGTTACGATGCATAGCACACGACGACATCAATCGTGTATTGAGGGAAGTACACGAAGGTGAGTGTGGAGACCATACGGGAGGTCAAACCTTGGCCAAGAAAGTGTTGAGGTATGGATATTTTTGGCCTACCGTTAATAAAGATGCAGCTGATTATTCACGACGCAGCGATAGATGCCAACGGTTCGCTAAGATCCCCAAAGCACCACCGACTAAGCTTAAGTCAATGGTGAGCCCGTGGCCGTTTGCCATGTGGGGAATTGATATCATCGGAGTTCTTCCTATTGCCAAAGGAGGAGCAAGGTATGCAATAGTCGCCGTTGACTATTTTACAAAGTGGGTGGAAGCAGAGCCTTTAACCACTATCACAGCGAGAAAAGTGATAAGTTTTGTGACTAGGAATATCATATGTCGATTTGGAATCCACAAGACTATCGTAACTGATAACGGAACCCAATTCGATAGCACTGAATTCAGAAATTTCTGTCACAAATACAAGATCGAAAAGAGGTATACCGCAGTTGCTCACCCACAGTCGAAAGGGAAGGTAGAAGCTATAAACAAAGTCATCAAGTCCATTCTCAAAAAGCGATTAGAGCGTGCCAAAGCAAAGTGGGTCGACGAGCTACCACTAGCCTTGTGGGCGTATCGGACAACATTTAAGTCGGCGACTAGCCATACTCCTTTCTCACTTTCGTTTGGTTCAGAGGCAGTAATCCCTATAGAATTGAAAGTTCCTTCCCATAGAGTGACATATTACGACCCGATGACGAATCGGGCACTCCTCCTTGAGTCCCTTGATGAAATTGAAGAAAAGAGGGACGTGGCAGACTTGTGTGCATCGAGTCATCGACGTCAAATGGCACGTTATTATGACAAAAAAGTTCGCTTTAGAACCTTCGAGCCAAGGGAACTGTACTAAAGCGGATTTTTCCATCCCTTCCTCACCTTGGACCTAAGTGGGAAGGGCCTTACGTCATTCAAAGGAAGCTTGAAACGGGAGCATTCAAGCTAACGACCGTAGATGGCGACGAAGTGCCTAGGGCTTTGAATGCCCAGCACCTGATGTGATATTTGAATTAAAGATGTTGTATTTTCTTTTTTATTTATGAACCTTGTAAAAAGGCACGACTTGCCTAGAAAAGTCCGTTTATATTAACAAAAGATTATAAAGTGGACGTAGGCTACGACTTAGCTGAACCACTATAAAAATATCCTGTGTCATTTACTTTCCAGCATTTTTCTGTGACTGGACTGTCTCGAATAAAAGATGTTAAATTTTAATTTAAAATCTTGACTCACATGCAGGAACAAACGGAACGACCGTTTGAATGATATGATGAAAGGAATGAGAAACGACATTCCTAACTCTAACTCTCCTAAAACGAGAGAGAGTATAAAGGACGGGAATACGACGTCCTCTGAGGCGTGAAGGTGCACCCCGACAAAAGACCGCCTCAATAATAACTCTAACCTGATGAGACAGGAGAGTATAAAGATGATGACAGAACAAGCATCACCGACAAAAAGAAAAGTCCACCCCACAGAGATATAGGGGCAACAAGACATTGAAACTAATCAATCTCGAACAAGTTACGACAAGATAACTTGAACAAGATTGATTGGGGGCATGAATATGTATATAACTCTCTTGATGATATGTACATGTATCTTTTGACTACTATATACATTTCTAGACATGACTGGCCTTTTTACATTTCTGCATAAGTATTGAATTAATTTCTTAAATGATTGAACGTTGCAGGAAAACAAAACATTTTATTCACAGATACGTGATTCTTTACAAGAAAACAAAGCAAAAGATGCGAGGGCCGCACTCGCTACAATGACAGCAGGCCAACATAATTTCAAAAGCAAAAGACCTATAATTATTTCTTCTTGGGAGTAGTCTTTGCTTTCTTTGCAGCCTTGAGAGCCTTTTGTGCTTCTTTCTCAGCGTCAGTCAGGATACGCTTAGGCTTCTTCTTCTTATCTGTAGAGGGAGAAGCAGGATCAGCAAGAGGTTTCCCTGAAAGCTCCTTGGTGATTGACCTAGGTGGCACCTTAATAACCACAGAGAGAGGTTTGGGATTTGCTACGTCTACCTCCTCCGTTTTCATCTTCAAGTCCTGGTCCTGCTTGTCTTTCATCTGAGCCAAGGTCATACCGTCGTCATGCCCTGAGTCCCCGACCACGATGGCATCGTCATCCTCCTCATGTCCATCATTGTCGTCATCGCCTTTTAAGGCGGATATCATGTCTTCATCTTGAGGAGTGTCAGTGACAGGGGGCACTTGAGGCTTGTCAGTAGCATCTTTCAGCTGGTCCTTGCTTCCTCCCTCAGGATTTGCGGGAGCAGCTTCATCCCGTCCCTCCTTAACCTTTTCACTGGGCTTCTCGCTGTCCGTGGTCTCGCGTTGCCCTGCAGCCTCATCTGCTGATTTGGTACCTATGGAACGAGAACCAACAGTTATTAATTCAGGAGAGAATGAGGGACTTTCAGCAGATTGTTCTATAATTTGACGAAAAGTGGAGATAGCTTTGATGAATTGATTAGAAAAGACTGAGATACCTTCAAATGACTTTCCAATTGGAGTTGTGGAATCATCTGGTACCGACTCGGGAATAGGGGACAAGAGAGAAGCTTTGGGAATTCCTGGATTCTCAGGATCGTATGGCTCAACCCCAGTAGCTTCAGAACCGGTAGATAAAGAGCTGGTTTCAAGTACATTCTTCCCTTTAGCTCTCTGTTTTTCCTGTTCCATTGCGGCAGCTATCAGACGGCGCCCCTCAGCCAAGCGCTTAGATTCATCCTCTCTCAGATATTTTTCCATGAGCTAATTCTCGTCAATGGAATCGACCTTAAGCTCATCTTTCTCCCACTGGATGATTTGCTCCCAGACGTGGACCAGAGTGGTGGGGTAGTCTTCAATCCAAGAAATGCTCCGGCGACGGATTACGTGAGCAAAGAATTTGATGAGCATCTCGCCGAAACTATGCAGTTCTTCATTGGCCTCGGATAGCTGCTGATGGGTATCCTCATTGGATTTAATAGCGCTATCCAAATTCCCTTCATCTAGAGCAGCTCTGTTCTCAGCCGCCAACAGTTTAGCCTCAAGTTCGGCGTTTCGCTTATCTTGTTCAGCGTTTTTCTTTGCCAAGTCGGCTTTCTCTCGCTCAAGAGCATCGCGGGCAGACTGCACCTCAACATTTTTCAACTTGGTCCCTTCGACTTTCTTCTTCAAATCCAAGCGTTCTTGACTATGAGATTCAAGATTCTCGTGATAACGCTTTTGCAGTTCTTCAAACTGTTTTTTAAGATTGTCAGCATCCCGTTGAACGAGGGCAAGCTTGGACTCTTTGTCATCTAAATCCTTTTCCAGATTTTTTATAGTGTGCTCCTCAAGATTAGCCACCTCTTTCATCTGGTCGATATCTTTAACTAAGTCCCGAATGATCTTAGAAAGGTTGTGGGAGTATTTGTACATTTTGGTCCATTGTTTTTCTGCTGCATCAATGCCCGCTCTGGCGTTATCCGCCCATTTCGATTGTAAAGATTCAAGCACGGGCGCGAATTGTAGCTGATCAAAGTAGAGATCTAGGAATAGTTTCTTTAAAGCTGCTATTCTTGCTTTAGCATCTGAAGTTAGCGGTGAGGACTTGGTATAGGACAATTCAAGGTGTTTGCATTTGGAAGGAACAAGGGCAGCGTCACCTTCCTCAGACGACTTCTCGGTGGTCTTGCGTTTGTCGTGGGAGTCAATATGCTTTGGAGGACTCTTCTCTTTAGAATGTTTGTCTGAAGGAGGAACCTGATCTTTAGGGTGTGTGGTCTCTCCCCCACGACGACTTTGATAGCTTTTATACTTGCCCGAATCCGATCGAACAGGCGAGCGAGAATGCGAGGTGCGAGATTGATGTGAATCTGATATCGTCTATCATCTCTATCACGATTCTCACGGCGATCATGACCGGAATCGGAAGGCGGGTTGGATACACTTCGGCGGAATTTCCTTGTATCGTAGGAGTAGGACATTGTACCTGCATAACGACATAAACAAAGATTAGGAGTGATGTTAATACAAGACATAGGTGCTGTGACGTGCAGTGCTGGTGTGTTGTGTGCATCCTAAGTGGTGTTCCCCCAAACAAACCCGAGCCTGAAGCTGGATTAGCCTGTGTAGACTCCTTAATCTTCACGGTAGTTGTTTCTTCTGAAGAGGTAAAAGTCAAAGGATTTGATCTGAAATCCTCTGTGGTATAAATATCGTCGGGTAAGGAAAGGTTTCCTAAGTCCGGAAGCGTGGGATCGTCTGCAGTCATAATATCTATTTGTGGGGAATCCAATGGTACTGCTAAGGAAGAAGTTGGTTTCTCGGGAGTAATGGCATCATCAGGGGGAGCATACTTGCCCCTATCTCTCTTAGCAATGGTAGCTAAGTCATCATCTTGAGTTGAAATCGGAGAAGGGGGATCCTCAAGAGGGACTGTCGGACATTTTGAACTTCCCCCTGTTTCAGTGACAACATTGAAGGGAGGAATGTATGCATAAGGAATCGCTCCATGGCCTATGCTACGGGTCACATGTAACAGCCCGTGCAGGTGAAGATACTCATCTTTGAGGACTTCATTGACTGTTAAGAACTTTTGATCACCATTGAGAAGTCTAGTCAAGCGATCAGAGTATATCGAGCCGGATATCTGCGGTGGATTGACAACTACAAATAGAAGTAAAAGATGTTTAGTACATAAGCATGAAATCATGAGATCGAAACTCAGAGGTTGTCGAATTACTTGATTTGGTCCATTTCCCGGCACAACCCGGCTGCTTTAAGATGTAGAACCATTCAGTTTTCGGGTCGCCGACTTTGCTTCTGAAAGGCTCGAGTATAATCTTTCTGGATGAAACTGACTCAAAATACGAAAAAGAAGGAGACTCCTTCTTTCGATGTTTGAAGTTGTAGAAGAAATGGACGTCATCAAATGTAGGCTCCTAACCTAGAATCTCTCGATAGGCTATGTATAAGGTATACAAGTAAGCATAGGCCTTGGGAAGTAACTGCATGGGGGCAATTCGCAATTTTCTTAGAAAATCGACGACAAAGGGAGGAAACGGAGGAATTTCCCCAACGTTGCACATTAGCCGTGTAATGGCCATGTATCCTTCTGGTGGGTTGTGAGGACGATCAGTGGAGGAAGGTGTTCGAGTTTCCTTTTTTAGAATTCCATGCTTTAAACGTATCCGCAGGATTTTGTCGTCATCGAGTATCGATTGAATTGAGTCCTTACAATTTTCTAGGATCTCAACACCTTCAATCTCGTTGGACGCTCGGTTATCGCCTCCCCCTGCTTCCTCTTCTTCACCGAGAGAAGTGTCACCGTCGGAAGATACATCATCGCTGTTGTGAGCCTCAATATCGTAGTCTGAACCCTCATCATCCCATTCCGGATCCGGAGTGGAAGATATGTCATCAAGGGTAACCTTTTGAGATGTTTCTGGACCTTCACTCTTTTCTTCTAATTGGGATGAGCGTCTTCTCGCCATGATCAATAAACTATCGAATAAGTAATTGAGCAAGTTAGAGTGAATTTGCCCGTGTCCCCCTGTGCATGTGTATAAGCTAAAGTGTATGCTGTGTGTATAGTGCACGAAAAGCAAATATTTGAAAGCGTAATTCGAAGTGTTGGCATAGTGATGATGTTCAGAATAGTTCTTGATGTTTTGTTTGTGTTCGCAAGGCTCTATCCTAACTGTCCATGAAGTTGGAAATTACGTCAAATGTTAATTAAGCCAGTTAAATAGTTTCTTGGTCACTAAGTCATGTAGTTTCGGTTCGGTTCGGAAGTGTATGGGGATCGTATCGGATGAAGGCACATCAGAGCTTGGACTTAAGCTAATACTGATAGCCGCTAGCCAGAATCGGATCGGACCGAGGAGGTTTCTAGGACGGATCGGACTGACTCAAATGTTCAAATTGCTTTATCTTTCAATTTCACACGCCGATCCGAGCCGGTTGGACAAGCCAAGCTCCATTTCCCTTTTTCATTCCGACCTGATCCGGCCAAGCAAGCGTAGTATTTCTCATACTGTTTTTTATTCCAATCCGATCCAGATATGTGAACCTCTCCTTCTTTTCCATCACTTCGGAGTTCCTTCGTCCGAACCGAACCCAATTCTCGCTCTCCTCTTCTTCCTCTCTAATCCTCATCGGACCCGACTCCTTCTCCAAAAACCCAAATAAAATCAAGCGCCTGCATGCTTAGATACTCCACAGTAAATCCTAACGCCCCCATAACTGCCTCGAGATGGCACAAATGCCATTAGTGACGACGGTGGGGGGTGGAGGAGGTCCAGACGCCGGAGTTAAGTGAGCGCCATGTTCGAATCGCTCGATTTGATCGTAAAGTTCAAATGAAATCAGCCATTACAAAGAAAATTGAAGTTTTAAACTCACTTACGAGTTTAATTTGAAGGTTAGAGCAAGAGTTTCGGAGTTTTATCGAGAGGCTAGGGTTTTGGTATAGAATTTCTTAGCCAACAACAAATAAAAGAAAAAGAAAGAAGGGGAGAGGAAGAAGGGCGGTGGACTTATATAAGATAATGGTGACTACTCGTATTCCTGCCCTATTTTCCCGCTCGGGCCGGAACGAAAGCCCAACAACGAAATTTGGTCTACCAGCCTGATGCTAAACAACAAGAGAGAGAAGAGGGCTGTTCGGGTCGGGGTCCGAACCGAAGGAGGGATCGCACATTGGCTCAGCAACCGAATCGAATTGAGCTCAAAAGAAAAAATAAAAGAAGAAGTATACCTCAGAGAAGCACTGTATGTAGGGAAGAGTTTCAGGACTTGACTCAAAAATGAAGAGAATGAATCAAGAATTTTATGACATATATATGGGCGTTAAAAGACATGACTTTACAAAGCAACGCGTCCCTGTGAACGAATAGAAATGACTTTCCGACGATCCAATTCCAAGAACCAGCATTCAGACAACATCAAAGCACGCTTCATCTCCAATAGAAGCATCCTTTGAGGGGGCAAAATGTTAGCCTACTTTGTGAACTAGGCTACACAAAGTCAGAGAGTTAGAAAGTCAAATTAATGAAGGACATTTTGGCAATACACTCGGATCGGGTCGGATGAACTCAGAACCACTGGATCGGAACGGAGCAAGGCAAGAAGAAAGAAGAGGGGGAGTTCAAGCCCACGTAGAATCGGATCGGATCGGATATTCCGATCCGAACCCCCAATTGCAGCATCTCCGAACCGACCCGGATCCAGCCTGTTGCTTCAGCCCATGTTCTCCTAGATAATCGGATCGGTTACACCCACTTCTTGCCCACGATCTCCACTAACTTGTTGCGCTGTCAACACCATAATTCATCCAAGACCGAGAATGAATCGATGACTGCCACGTTGCTCCGACCCGACCCGGTTTCGGGGTAATTTTCTGCCTATAAATAGACCCCCAAGGGTCATTTGAAGGGATCTTTTGGCACTTTGAGAGTTTGTGTGTTCTCGATAACCGAATTCCAGCACTCCCAAACAATCCAAATCCTCTTTTCAAGTATAGTTTTGAGATTATTGTATGAATTTGTATGATAATTGAGTGAGATTGAGTGAATATCTTGTTGTAATCTCATTGAAATCATCAAAAAAGTGATATAAAGTGGACGTAGGCTCGTTAACGCCGAACCACTCTTAATCTTGTGCCTTCTTTATGTTTTGATCTTATTTCATAGTTATTTTAGTCAATTTGGGTGTTAGAACCACTTTTTGGTCTAACACTATATATGGAGAGCGTGAGATGCAAGCGTTCCTCTAGATTGATATTTATTTGTATTTAGACATTACAATAATATCAGATCAAAGTTATGATTTCAAAAACGTTTTGGGTTATAGTAAGGTAAAAACCGTCTGTGTTTACGTGTGGGCTGGTCTTACTATTATCCTTTTCTTTCGAAAAGATTTTGAACTTTAAAATCATGATTGGATGATTTACCCTTAAACTGTGCGAGTTATTCTCACTCTGGTTCACCAGATTGACCCGGTATTTGTAATGCTCGGGTTAGCCCGGGTTGCAGGTTCAGGTTATCAGATGCTCTGAAGTTCAGAGACGAGCTAGAGAGGTCGAGACATATGATTTAGACAAAATATTATTCCGCTGTGTTTTATTTGAGGACAGGTTATTATAACTGTCCAGATTTGTCCGTGATACTCTGATGTATGTAAGTATATTTTCAAAGCTCTCAACAAAGAATTATTTCTATATTATATTTTGTTCCGCTGCGATGTGAGACTCTATGTAGTGTGGTGTTCATCATATTTTTCTTCTTCTATTCTAATATTTCTTTCTTTCTTATCTCATCCTCTAAATTCCTTCTACTGGCATCTGGGTTTCTAGTATCATTTGGGTTAGCTTAGTGTTGTTTGGTCAGCTCAAAACGTACCAGGAATCTGGGTCGTCACATTTGGTATCAGAGCTATTGGTTTAGTAGTAACCTTGGCTCTGTGGCGTAACTCGATAGAGATGGGGTTAGTAATACCCTAGATCGAGTTTGAGTATATATTTGAGAGAACGTATTTGTTTATTTTATACAAAAATGTTTTGTATTATGTTGATTGATCAGTTCAAATATTGGGAAACCATATTGGACTGGCAGTTGACACAATATGGTTTTATAAAGAGGGAAGATGCACTGCTTTTTCCCAAATTATATTTTTATAGAAAAAGGAAATATTTTCTATATTATAGTATTATTGGTTATTGGTTGTGTTGCTTGATATGGTTGAAATTCAGATTGAAGTGTTAAATGGAATTGAACTGGTTTGAAATAAATCAGTCAATTAAATTGGATATGAAATTGAAATTTAATATGGTTAAGTAAATTAATTCAAGATGGAATTCAAATGGAATTTAAATTAAATTTGGAAATTTAAAATCAAACGGATAATAATAGAAATCGATCGAATATTAATTGTGTATGTTCAACCAAAGTGAAAACAGACCAATAAATATCAAAATTGAATTTAATTCAAAAGATCTGGCTGTTTGTTATTTGGGAATTGGAATGGTTGAATAAAATTCACCAAGTTGAATGAATTGGAATAAAGCTGATTATGAAGTGAACTGGAAAATTTAACCCGGATTGTTGTAAGCGAAGTTATATGCAGAATCCTAAAGGCTGCAGAGATGATTTGGTTACAAAGATAGAAGTGCAGATTGGAGGACGAAGAATAATTAGTGGATTGCTTTGAAATGGGAAATTGAGTTGCCCGACAAAAAGGTAAACCTTAAATATTTGATTGGAGTTATTGATTTATACCCCTGAGTTGGGTAGCCATTGGGCTTTTGGTTTCTTTTGGGAAAGTTGAGCCCGAAGTGGCATTTGCAGTTGTGGTGATCGAGTCGTGCAGTGGAGGTGCTGGCAAATTTTTGGAACGTTTGAAGAATTTGAATTTATTTTGGCAATAATTATTTTAAAATAATCGTGTTCGGAACATTCTTCTTACCTTTTAATTTCGGGGACGAAATTCTTTTAAGGGGGGAAGAATGTAACGTCCCAGATTTTTGAACGTTGATTACGAATATTTAAATTCATTTAAATATTAATTTGGCGATATTAGCAGATTTTATATCGAATTTATTTTATAAAATCGAGTTAAAAAAATTAAATAAATTATAATATAATTAAAACGAGCTCGAAAACGGCGATGCAGTTCGTAATTTTCGATCTGAACTTTAATTGAATATACATAATCCGTTTTAAGTCGAAATTTTGTGAAATAAGAATCGTTCGGATCGGTTTGATTATATCTTTCAAATGAAAGAGAAAAATCGTGATTTCATCGTGTAGATGGCAAGATATGCTCAGATTAAAATTTCCAATAGTCGCTATAGAATCGTTCATCGACCGTAATAGTTTATTTGATATAACTACATACTAGATTCGCATCTGGACGAGATTCTTTTGAGACGTAGTTATAATTTAATTTTTAGAATTTTACTGAAATTTTTAATTAATTAAATATGTAGCTTTTTATTCGAAGTATTTTGCACCCTATATCAGTATTTTGGGATTTAAAAATATAAGTTAACCTACCGATATTATTATATTTTTGGGATAGTGACACCTTGTTAGACACGACTATATTTTTATTTCTGTCCATAGGGGTCTGTATGTAACCGGAGTATTATATGACAGGGTGCGCTAAACCTCATATACTAAATAGAAGTAAAACTGGCAGGAAGCATAGGAAAACTAATTACAACTCAACTCAGCTAGTCTACATTTTCACATCAAAATCATGTCTGTGAAAACCCAACTCAAATAGACAAGAATTGAAAATTCATTGCAGGACATTTGCTCAGAACTACCTCATGCCAATGTACATGCAAATATATGAAGAAACCTACCTTATTAATTGAAGCCGAAGTAAGTAAAGATCCTTTTTCTCTGATCTCTAAAATCTGTATTCTGTTGCCTAATTTTTTCCATCGTACTAGCCTACTTGATATGAAAACTCATTCTGAAGCCTATTTCCTCAGCCACCCTATTAATACATGTTGCGTTTCCAAGGAAAACGGTACCAAGGCCAAAGACAAGTCATGTGAATGCACAGCTAGTTGGTCTATTTTCTGTTAACCTACTTCTTTCTCTCCTTCTGTTCTCTCATCATATGTACATGTCTGTGAATTGAAAACTCACGCATGCTACCTACTTCTCTCTATAACCTAATGGTTCAAATCGAATAAAACATATCAGAGAAAAGGAAAACACAGCTGTAGACCCACATGATTTTTTTTCCAGCTACATTTACATCTATCTGGGACTACGATTTCACGTTGTTTCTATCCCTATCTTTTTCTCTATAAATAGCATGTCTGATAATTCATTTCTTTCACTGCAAATTAAAAACAAAATATAAAACGCACGCCATATTAAAGTAAAACACGTGAGTCATGGGATCACAGTCACGTTTTGGAAGGAAGCTGAGTCGAAGCGCTTGATGGTGAGGCTCATGTGTGGTTTTTCCAGTATTAGCAGTGGTGTGTGAGGCCATGCCAGAGAGGAGGGGGATCGGTTGCATCAATAAAGCCGCCACATGAGAAGACGTAAATACTGAAGGATGGATCCATGCATGGGAGCACACTCAAATAGTCAAACGAAGGGAGGAGCAGTATCTTTTCGGTGGGAAGGTAGCAAAATGGAAAAATTGTTGCATGCGGAGGCCATGCTGGGCTTGAGGCATGCAGCAAAAGGGAAAGGAGCAGGTAATAAAAAGTGGAGAAGACCACTGTGAAACGTGAGGAGTTTAATATGATGGAAGGTGGAGAAAATGGCGATGGACTCCTGTTCAACTTTGATGATGGGAAATGGCAGCAGATGTTTCATCATGGGAAGAAGCAGTGGACGTCGGAGGAAGAGGTTGGTGTGCAGCGGTGGAAATCTGGGAGGAGGGGAGTGCGAAAAGAGTAAATGGCGGAGCAAGATTATGGAAAAAAAAGGGAAAAAAAAGAAAGAAGAGAGAGGCTGTTGTGTGAAACCGCTCATGTGTAGGGGAAGTGCTTCGAAGGGGATTGAGTGAGGACTGTAGTAGTTGGTGAATGGTTGAGGCGAGATGGTGTATGAGCGAAACATGCAAGTATAGCATGGACGTGGGGCGTGTACTGGAAGTGGATGCGGGAATTGCCACCGTGTCCGAGATGGAGACTGGAAGAAGAACGTGGAAGTGCTGAGGTGCGTTGGTGTAGCATGGGACGGAGAAGAAAAGCAATGATATGGAGAGGTTGTTGTTAATACATGCGGTGACAGGCATGGTGTTGCATTCTTTTTCTCGTGTGATGAAGAAACGGAAGTGAGAAGGAAGGATAGAACAAAGAAATGAACAGCAGGTATCGGAATTAACGTTTGCGAAGATAATGATGAACAATACTATATGCTTAATCACACCACTTAAAATAATGAGTAAGGCCCACACTTTAATTTATATATACACACGTTTTAACACATGTATTCCTTTAATTACCTGGCCGATGTATAACGTAGTCGAAGGCCTAATACGAGAATATTAATTAGTGAAAATAATGGAGCAAGATGATTTGTGAAAGCCGAGATGGAAACGTAAATTTCTATCTTAAATTAGGATGATTGTAACGAGTGAAAACGGAGGCCAAACAAAAATGTAAACCGACTCTGCAATAAAGGGAGGTGACCAAATCTAAAGAGCCGCCTACTGTTATTCAAGCATATGCCCATCTATTTCAATTTAACATGGTCAAACATAATTACAACATATACACATTTGGATTAAATCGTATATTAGTTGGGAAAAATATATACATAATTATATTTGTCTAAATTAAATCGAATATTATAATATATGTAGCTCGTTCATATGTACACAGCATCAAACAAAACCAGGACATTGGGACCGTGTCGATGGACAAAATACTATGGAGCTAATTTGGGACGGGAGGAGCTGAACACAGCCGAAAGCTTGTAAAACAAACCGTTTTGACAACAAATGAAATTCAAGGTGAGTTCAACTCACTCAGTTACCCCGTTTATATTTTATATAAACTGGGTTTTTATTTTTATTTTGTGTGCAATGTTTGCTAATGGTTGATGGTTGAATAACGGTTTGTATGTTTGCTGAATATTTTAATATTCATGGGTAAAATTAAGCGTTTGTTTAATTTAATCGAATTAAATCGTTATTTTTAACGATTAGATTCCAAATGAGGTAACTTACCTTGTTGGTTACGTTTATCATAATAAACGTATTAAATAAATCATTTGATGCTTGAATGGCCGTTACAAATTGTTCGTCGACTGTTATTAGTTGAACTGTTTATCGTATTGAAATTGAGGTATCCATTGTGATGCAGGGATGGACAGGTTAGAGGGATCCAACCGGATTCCTCAAATACATTGTTTACTTTCATATTATATGAACTGTTAACCAGTTGATTGATTGTTGATTATTGAAACCAAATTCAACAATTGTTGATACTAACCAATGGGTGATATTGGTTGAGTAGTTATCGGCAGATGGCCTGTAAATGAATCATTTATAGAAATTGATTTACCGTCTGGTAAATCAAATGGAAAGTTATAAAAATTTGTTTTATAACTAAAGAGAGATTTGAAATCTATTTTACATAGATTATTTTTAAAATTATTAAAGGAAATAAATAATTATTTTTACTTTGAAATTTCATAACATGTACATGAAGTAAGATTTGTCAGTTAAGGATTTTGTAAATAAGAGAGCCACCATTAACGAAGTAGTCAAGGGTTGAATTAGTTATTATTTTATATGAGATTATTAAATTTGATTAGATTGTCAAATCAAATGAGAATTATTTAAATTAATTTTATTTATTAATTTAAAAAGGAACCATTTTTGAATGGGAATGGTGATAAAAGGGGATTAGTGGAGTAAAACCTTGTTTTATAACTAAAAAGGATTTTTATCAAGTTTACTCATATTTATATGAGTTATTCCTGAAAAGAAATTATATGAAAGGAAAGCTTTAAGCAAGATTGATGTGGATTGAACTCGAACGTGAATTTTAGGGGATTAAACCTGGTTTTAAAAGTGAGAATCAAATGGTAAGAATCTAGTCTAGAGATGAATATTTCAAATATGAAAGGAGTTGTTGAACAGAACTAGTATAAGTGATTATGTAAAAAGGGATCCTAAATCAAATATAAGTATTGAGAGAAAATGATAGAATGAGATTTCATTGATAAGCTTGTATCTATTCAAAAGATAATAATGTTGTCGTCTCAAGGTCTGAGAGGTAACAAAATACCCCAACTTGAACGACTCCATGATTATCCAAGAATGATATTATTTTAGAAACGAGGGAAGTTGAAGAAGTAAACATTTATATTTGCATGAAGGATGTTATAAACTATAAATTTGAAAAATTGAATAGATTGATTTGAAAATAAGAAGTGAAGGGGCGTACTTCAAATATCGAAAGATTTATTAATGAATGTTTAACTAAAGAGGCCAAGTGACGCCGTATACTGGACCAATGGATCGACTATATTTTTCTGTGGATGATGGTTGTTTATTTGATAGTTAAAACACCGACTAACAAATCTGGCCAAATCGTTTGTTGGTATGGAAAGACCGGGATCGAATGTATATTCGAAAACCATTCCGACCAGCAAATACGTAATGGTAAAGATATCGGAAGATGGTCGAGATGGAGCAATGAAGACCGTGGATCTTCATGAGCGGATGAACTACTTGTTGGATTTCCAAGGGTAGCTCCGGAAGATATTCTGACTTGTGATTCTGTCGTAATTGAAATCTTCGGATTGCAAGGACTTCTCGCTGCTGATCCTTAGGGTGATTCCTAGGATGCGGTAGGAGAGTGCCTTTGGTTCATCCTGTTCCTAGATGACTCGTGAATGGTGGCCAGATGGTTCAAAAATCGATTATGACCTCAAGCCTCATCTACCGGGAAATGACAAAAATCGGGCAGGCAGCATGGCTATGTGGGTCGCACCCATTAGGATGTATGATCACCTATCTAGAGAAATTCCATTTGCTTCTTTAATCAATATTCAATGCTGTCCCATTTCGGGAGGCGGTTGCTGATCCCAACCGTCGGTGATATACATTCGATACACTCAAGCGAAATGAGTGGTCGGTCATGTGTGGGCCGGGTTGCAAGACGTTCTTGTTGAACCTAGTGTATTCGTCTCTAGAGATACAAGTGCGGAAGGTGGTCCCATACCTTGTCAAGTTGGAATCCAATATCCAATAAGCGCCCGCAGTTTTGGTTTGTATACTATATATGGAGAGCGTGAGATGCAAGCGTTCCTCTAAATTGATATTTATTTGTATTTAAACATTACAATAATATCAGATCAAAGTTATGATTTCAAAAACGTTTTGGGTTATAGTAAGGTAAAAACCGTCTGTGTTTATGTGTGGGCTGGTCTTACTATTATCCTTTTCTTTCGAAAAGATTTTGAACTTTAAAATCATGATTGGATGATTTACCCTTAAACTGAGCGAGTTATTCTCACTCTGGTTCACCAGACTTGTAACAACCCGCTCATTCCATGATAATGGATTTAAATATATATTTTTAAATCTATCATCGTATCCGAGGTGTCACTCAAAATGTCGTTTTCCACAAACGATAAATTTATGATTCGGGACTACTTCCATTGAGTCCGGATCATCGTTTACGACCTTTTTGACTATAAGCATCGATACCTTTTGAGTTAGTGAAATTTGGTCGGTTCTCATTTGAATGTATGGCCAAATTATCATTTTTCGCATACGAATGAATTTGGACTCGAAACCACTTCCATCGGGTTCGAAACGTCGTTTAGGTGTTCGAAAACTATAAGGTTCGATATGTTCCGAGTTCGTGAAAATTGGCACTTTGGGCTAGGGCTTGGTTGGGCTAACCTAGCTCATCATATAACCTCCTAGCCTCCTCCCTCTTCATTCATTCTCCAACACTTAGAATAAAATAGAAAAATGGAGAGTGGGAATGGGAAATAGAAACTCCAAGGCTAGGGCTCTCGATTCCAAGCTCAATTCTTGTGCAAATCCAATTCTATGATATGGGTAAGCTCTCTCTACTCATTCTCTACCTTTATCTCCTCTCAAATTCGGATTTTTTATGATGTTCTAACACTCATGTGCCTTCATATGTGTTCATGAGGTGATTAGAGAGGAGTGATTGAAGAAAGAAAGGTTCTTTGCTTGGATTTGTGCTTGTTCTTCCTTGTTGGAGTTTGTTCTTTCCATTCATGAGTTAAAGGTGAGTTCTTTTTGAACTCACATCTATGCCATAAGCCTCCGTGCTTGTACAAGTGTAATTTAGTGTTTATATGAGTTGCATTTGCTTGTTGATTTGGTTATGTTAGTTTAACTTAGCCGATTTCATGTGTTTATATTCCATTGAGTTGAAATATATGAAAATGATCGTTTATACGACCTAATCCTAGTGTTATGAGTTGATTCGGTGATGTTGTGAAGCTCCGTTGCCCTCCGACAAATATCTAAGTCTTCACGAGTCGCTCGAATCGCCTTGTTGTGTATTGGTTTGGAATTTTGTCATAATTGACTTTATAAACCGAACCATTGTAAATCTTGCGTATATATGTTGATCACGCGGTTAATGCACATGATGTAAAGTGATTGAGTGGCGTTGTGGAGTGTTATTGTCGTACTCGGCAAGTTCTAAGACTTCACGATTTACTTATATCGCATTCATTCATTTTCGTTTGGAAATTTAGTTCGTTTCGAACTTGTAATCAAAATCGATGCATTCGAGCCTTGCGCGTCGATACGGTGGGTCGGAGAGGTCGAATTGGCGTCCCGAAGAAGTCACGGGCCTCGACCATCAGCACCGAGCGCGCGAGGGGGGACAAATCCCCCTGTTTCTGGCCTGGGCAACAGCCCAGGCCTTAACCGGTCGACCGGTCCGGAACCGGTCGGTCGACCGGTCCGGAACCGGTCGGTCGACCGGTCAACTTCTCTGTGTTGAACCGGTCGACCGACCGGATCCCACCGGTCGACCGGTGGGAGTTCTGCCTGGGCCATTGCCCAGGCCAGAACCGGTCGACCGGGCCAAACTGGCGGTCGACCGGTTTGGCTGTGCCTGTGCAATTTTGGCCCAGGCCCAATTCTGTTCGGTCGTGCGCCCCCGCGCACGACCCCGCTTGTCTCCAGACTTCCCTTGGCTTTTCCGTGCACGTCGATGACCTTTGAATTTCATCGAAGAGTGTCGTCGTTGCTACGGATAACTGTATGTTGTTTTGTGTTGTCTGATTCATGTTTTATGATTTGTGATTCATGATTTCTCGATGTCTCCTTCGCTACGGCGACGGTTTTTATGAATAATTAAACCACAATGGATAATGGGGTGGTGTATGGTCAATGGATGCCAAACCAATGTTTTATAAGTTTTTAATTTCGAATCCTTTTAAAATAAATTCGGTTTTTAAACCCGGTTCTGATTCTATTGATTTATATACGATTCCTTACCCTATCGATCGAACGAGAAATCTAGTTATTTACCTTAGTAAAACCGAGGACTATGACCCCTTAGCTGTTTACTTCGGCAAATAACTCTTGGACTCGTTCGCTCGAACATATGTGGCGATTTTCTCTGTTTTGAATAGAAACCAACTATGTGTTCGTGAATATTCGAGAATAGCATGTGGTTATGGGACATGTTGCTATTTCCTTATATTGACTAGCTCGGAGTAATTTCTATTCACCCGGATCGATGTGATCCTTTACGACTTGTGTTTGTGGTCCTCGATCTCCCTAGTGGGATATACGATTCTTGGATTTCACCAATGGGACTTCGGTCCAACTTTATGACTTGTGTTTGTGGTCCTCGATCGCCCTAGCGGGATATACGATTCTTGGATTTCACCTATGGGACTTCGGTCCGACTTTCTATGATTTATGATGTTTTCTGGGGATTTCACATTTATGTGTTTTCTCTCTTCCGGGGTCACGACCCGGCTTCGTGGGGAGCTTCGGCTCAAACTATGGGTTAGCTACCCAGAGATCGTTTCTCATCTGTGAACCTGCAGGCCCCTTTTATGATGTTATCTGGGAGGTATCCACTTTTATGATGTTATCTGGGAGGTATCCACTTTTATGATGTTTTCTAGATTTCGAGTGATTTCTGGATTCTATGATTTACTTTGATGCGATGTGCGTCAATTTGATGTATTTGGCATTTCATTGTCATTCCGTGATTATTTTGATGCCTATGGTATCCATTGAGTTTATTGACATTCCGTTGTCATCCATGTATTCAGCTTATTTGGCATTCCACTGTCATTTCCTGTTGTGTGCTTTTATTTGAATGTTGCATTCTATATTAGCTATGAGATTATTTAGAGATCCTTGTGTACTGACATTTCATTGTCATTCCCTGATTTTGTTGACATGCCATGTTTCATATTTATTTATGATTAGGTGTTAATAGTAGAATCATGTCATCCTGTGCTATATCTCTCGTTATCTCCGTTTATTTGATAAGTACAGCTAGACTGACTCGTTTATTGTTTATTCCTATAAATAATACTCGGGTCAGACCGAGTCATTTTAGGTACTCCTCTGGGACACATCGCAGGATTGATCTTCCGCTTTCAGCTTGCTACTCTGTCTCCGCAGCTTTATGTATTTCTGTACTTATGACATTATCTTGTTGTGTACGTATCCTTTTATGTAGATCTTGGTGCATGTATTAGTGGATCTTTATTTGACCACTAGCATGTTGTACACATTCTTGATTTATTCATATCTATTCCTCCTTTGTGATATGATTATTCTGTGTCTGGCTATGAGATATACCATATTTTTATTGTTGTTGTTATCTATTTTATACTGCTTTCTGGATTGCTTATAGCCGTTGTGTAGTTGTCCTATGTGCCGAATGGACATGTCGAAATTTTAATCGGTATCAGAATTCGATGTGCATTCCTCACGTGGAGCAATTATACAATCGGTCGCCCTTCACAAACCTTATTCTCCATTATGGTCTACGACATTTCTCTGAAATGAACTGGACGATAGTGGATATAGAGGCGGGGCGCTACAGTTGGTATCAGAGCCAACTTTTCGGAACAGTGTAAGATAGCATGGCGATGGTATTGTCTTGAGCCTCTCTTGGGAATCGTGCTTTAGGGTTCTATTTAGAGTCTTAAGACCCGTCATAGCTTATCTACCAATACGATTCCATCTTGATTGAATTCGCATCGTTCGAATTCAACTTGAAACTAGATTTTTCCTCCTTCTTTTTCCTTAAAGAAGCGAAATAGTTGGTCGTAACTGTGCGAGTGCCGGTTCATCCAGTGTACCTCCTATGGGAGGGGTGATTATGTCTCAAGTGTCCTGTTTTTAGTCTTTTAGAATAGTTATCGACTCGTTCTCTTTCGGGTTGGTTTCTATAGTCCATCTAGAGCCCGTGTGATCTAGTGGTGCTTCTGTTTCATTCTTTGACTCGAGTTGCTAATTGATGTCCGTCTTTTTATAATTACGTTATTCAAACGTAAATTCCAAGTTGTCGATCGCTTCGGTGATCATAGTTCGAAATTGTCATGACTACTTCAATCGTACGAGAAATTTAATTAAACGCCTTAGTAAACATGAGGACTATGGACCCTTGTGTTTGCTTTGACGGATAATTACCGGACTTGTGCAATTGAAAATTATGATAATAACCATTTTGAATATTCGAGTGGGATTCAACAATTCGTTCGTTAATTCTTGAGTTAAGCTGGCGGTATAGGACGTTCGGCTGAATTTATTTATTAACTGGCCTATTGTGTATCACACTTATCTTGTTGATCATTTATGATCCTTGTAGTTGATTGATCATTGGTTATCTTGCTCGTGCGTCGTCACGCACGTTGTAAGCGCCTTTGATCCTGATGTTTCGTGATTTCTAGTTAATATTGTTTCGTACTTCGTTACGTACCTAACATGGTCTGTTGATCTCTTGTCGATCGGTATGGAGATACCATGTCGTTGTGACTAAATCTACTCCCTTGTTTTCAGCTATATAGTTCCAATTGGGTGTGAGATCACCAAGCCTTCGGGCTAAAACAACTCATTTGTTATCTCGTTGTGTCGGTGTGAGATCACCAAGCCCTCGGGCTAAATCAACTCCTTTGTTATTTCGTTGTGCCGGTGTGAGTCACCAAGCATTTGTGCTAAATAACTCAACATATGCACAAGGATACATTTGTGTTCCCTCGTTGCGTTCCGAACTCAAGGTCAAGAATGAGGGAAAACATCCCGTTTCTTGTGATCCCTCTTCTTGAGTCAAGGTACGTGTCGTTAATTTCTTACTGTCATTTACCTTGTTCAGAATTATTTTATTTATGTTCTTTTGATACACGTCAGCCGTGTTCTTCGTTATCAAAAGATATCGTTTGTGTTTTATTAGTAAGTTGATAAAGGAATTTTATTTCCTTTGTGCCATCTCGAATGATTATTAAATTTATATATTTTCGCGAGATTTGCGTGAACATTAGAATTTGGAGGACTTTCTTGTGTTAACTTGTCCGTTAGGTGCGTTAAGGGTCTCGAGCAAGACGTGGGACGCCATGTTGTAGTTCTTAATTCCTAAACACCATTATGTGACAATCCGACATTTGAAATGATCCCTAAAAATTAAAATTAACCATTAATGAATTAATCAAAATAATGATATTTTGGATTTTTGCGATTTTTCATAATCGTTTGTTGTTTCCTAGATAATTTACTTCTAGACTTCCCTGGAGTAATTCCAAGAATTTGGGTGGTTCAAGATTTTTAATTAGAAATTATCTTGAATCTTTTCTTTGAATAAATAAATAACCGATGTCTCTTGTTCCTGGAGGTTATTTATTCATGTCTCTTGATTCTGGATTTTTAATCTTTGATTATCGAGAATTCTTAGTGATTGAGAATCTCGCTTGATTCTTAATCAATGTTTCGATTTGCTAAAGAGAATTTAGTATTCTTATGATTTCATGGGTCTTCTTATTTTCTTTAGTGAACGATCACTTGAGAGAATGGGAATTCCCGTGGGGGAAGGGAATATTTGGGTTTTTGCGATCTGCGACGAACTCAATAATTCCTTTCTTCGAATCTATGATCTAGTCGATCATCCGGAAGTGCTATAGTCAATCCACTTATGGACTTATCCTTGCGTTGTCTTTAGAAATGAATATCGGAAGGATGAGCTCTTTTGATTTTCATCCCTTGTTTATTTGAATCAATTGGGTTGGCAATTGTCTCCGCATGTTTGTTAACCCTTGTGAATCAAAATTTTTGGGGATTATGACCTCTTTGGTTTGATCTCATCTTGTTAGGGGAATTGTCTAGTGCTTCTTTGATTAGTTGCTGATATTTTTGCGATTTGAGATTTTTGGCGGAAAATTATCTTAAATCCTGTTGTTCCGAAGTGGTAAGTTGTGCACTACTTATCCATCATCTTCTTGATGTTTCTGATTTTCTAAAATCGATACTCAAGTTTCTGAACATTGGGAATTTTGTATAATTCCTAATGATTCGCCCTTATGGTTACTAAATGAGATTTAGTACCTGGTTAGAAATCGATTTCCCAGAGTAATTCATTGGTATTCTGCTACCAATATTTGTTTTCGATTTCTAGTTCATTGGTATTCCGTTACCAATGTTTGATTATTGATTTGTAATTCATTGGTATTCCGTTACCAATATTCGTTATCGATTTCTAGTTCATTGGTATTCCGTTACCAATATTTGTTTAGCGATTTCTAGCTGGTTGGTATTCCGTTACCAACCTTGGGTCATTGATATTAAAATTGATTATTCCTTCGAAAATTGCTTTCCTTAGCTAAATTCATTGGAATCTCTGTGTTGTGCTTTTGTCGGTGTCAGCCACTTTGTCGCAGGACTTAAGCGCTCGGGTTCGATGTCCGCTACATCGTCGTGATTGAGTTTTGGGAATGGATTAGTCAACCATCATACAATTCCCATTTCATATCCTAAAAGAAATATCTACTGTGGAAATCTCGCGTCAGTAGGACGCAGTCCCGTTGCTTCTTGAAATTCCAAATTAGATTCGCTTGGGTTTTGTACATTCTATCGATTCTCATTCCCTTGAGAATCATACTAAGAAATGCGAATATATTTGAATTCATAACACTTATGAATTTTTCTGGAATTATTTTACCCGTTTGGGATGACTACCTTCATGGGTAACGGAGTTCGAGATTGAACTCTAGTTCTTATGATCTTGCGAGACGAAATTGGGATCTCACCTAGCCGTTGGTGTGATCCTTTCATTTCGTATCGGTTCTTGTTGTACCACTTCGTGGTATTGTTTTCGGTTGTTACTTACTACTTTATTCTTAAGGAATTGCGGGGACGCAATTCTTTTAAGGGGGAAGTCTGTAACAAACCGCTCATTCCATGATAATGGATTTAAATATATTTTTTTAAATCTATCGTCGTATCCGAGGTGTCACTCAAAATGTCGTTTTCCACAAATGATAAAATTATGATTCGGGACCACTTCCATTGAGTCCGGATCATCGTTTACGACCTTTTTGACTATAAGCATCGATAACTTTTGAGTTAGTGAAATTTGGCCGGTTCTCATTTGAATGTATGGCCAAATTATCATTTTTCACATACGAATGAATTTGGACTCGAAACCACTTCCATCGGGTTCGAAACGTCGTTTAGGTTTTCGAAAACTATAAGGTTCGATATGTTCCGAGTTCGTGAAAATTGGCACTTTGGGCTAGGGCTTGGTTGGGCTAACCTAGCTCATCATATAACCTCCTAGCCTCCTCCCTCTTCATTCATTCTCCAACACTTAGAAGAAAATAGAAAAATGGAGAGTTGGAATGGGAAATAGAAACTCCAAGGCTAGGGCTCTCGATTCCAAGCTCAATTCTTGTGCAAATCCAATTCTATGATATGGGTAAGCTCTCTCTACTCATTCTCTACCTTTATCTCCTCTCAAATTCGGATTTTTTATGATGTTCTAACACTCATGTGCCTTCATATGTGTTCATGAGGTGATTAGAGAGGAGTGATTGAAGAAAGAAAGGTTCTTTGCTTGGATTTGTGCTTGTTCTTCCTTGTTGGAGCTTGTTCTTGCCATTCATGAGTTAAAGGTGTAATGACCCGCATTGGCAGAGGTATTATAATTAATTTATTTAATTGTATAAATGGTGAATTAAAGGATTTATTGGTCATTAATTAAATTTTAGTGAATATTTAATTAAATTAAATAATTAAATAATATATTTAATTCAGAAATAATAAAAAATATTGGAAATCACAATATTCTGTGAACGGGGTCGTCCCCTAGATTTAATTCAGCTTAGAGTTGAATTATATTGACGAATATATTAAATCGACGTCAGCTTGAACGTATAATTATAATATAATTAAAATCGAGCTTGAAATGGCGCTGCAGTTCGCGATTTGGCGATTTGAACTTCAACTGAATGTACAGGATTCGTTTTAAGCCGGATTTCTGTGAAACAAGAAACGTGTGGAGCTGGTGGAGTATATCTTTCTAGTGGAGGAGAAAAATCAGGATTTCGTCGTGTAGATTTTGATGTACGTCCAAATCAAATTTCAGGAAAGTCGCTGTGGAATTCCTTTATAATTTATAAAAGAATTATTTATATTTTAAAAAGGAAATTCAATATAAATCGAATATCGGGTTGACCCAGAAGTGAATATCGAGTTAGAAATTCATATAGGAATATTCTAGAGCTGTATGGTATTCCACTGTCAATATATATACGATAATATAAATTTATTTATATTTAATTTAATTATATTTAAATATATTTATATATTTAAATGGGTCATCCAAAGCTTTAAAAATAGCCGGTTTTGCAAACGAAGTCGGAATTCGATGAAACCAGTTTTGTTGGATCCGCAATGTCAAATAGTTGTTAGATTTCCAGTTTCGTGATTTTTAGAGTCAGTGTGTGGCCGTACGGATTTTTAGAGTGTAAAATAGTCAGTATTTCGACAATTAAAAATACGCTGTGTGAGCATACGGAGTCGGAATTCGACGAAACCAGTTTCGTTGGGACCGTAATGTCGAACTCTACCTACATGTCCAGTTTGGTGATTTTTGGATATCGTATGTGTTCGTAGAGATTTTTAAAGTGCGTAAACAATTTTAAATAAATACTAATAAAATATCTAGCTTAGTTTCTAAGCTAATAAGTTTCCTATAAATAGGGATTTACCCTTCCTAAACCTAATTTTCCACTTACTCCAATCTGAAACATCACAGCCGCCACAAACAAATGCACAGCAACATTTTCTAAGCTTCAAAAATCAAGAGAAATCCAACCAAATTCCTATAAAATATATTACATATATATTTGCATTCACAAAGCAATCCTCTTCAATCCAATGTGAGTCTTGAGTGGTTCGAACATCAACCTAGTTGCTGTATTTTTTGTACAGCGTGTGAAAATGTAGACTGGAAACTAGGGTTTGGTTGCGAGCAGGATTTAGGGTGTCAAACTTTGTTTTGAGGGCATAACCGAGTTCGTAGGAGGAGAGGGAAACCTGGGGTGAATTCCTATGGTTCCCGATGTTGGTTTGGGTGGTGCGGCTCCCTGTAGTCGTCGTGGAAGCATCAGACGATATCAATGGAAAGGCGTGCGAGTTCGAACTTGATGATATGGGAGGATGCGGTTTTCAAAGTGGAGTAGTTTGGGAGTCCTGGCGTTGAGATCCAGGAAGTATAGGAGGAGAAGATGGCGGTCAACGGTGCCATTTCCGTTTCTTTTTGGGTTCGCTGGAGCGATTTCTGAATGGAGGAGGAAGGAGCAGTAAATGGAGCGGGTTATACTTTGGTGATGGGCCAAAAAAGAATACAAAAGGGTGAGGCCCGACTTGTTTTAATTTAGTTTAGTTTTAAATTAAATTAATGTTTGAAACTTAGAAATTGAATATCTTCTACGAACGTGATCAGAATTAAACATCGTCAATTGCGTTGAACTCGTGTCAGCGATATCTTCGCGTACAAGCTGAACTGGAATGGACTAGAGCAAGTCAGAATTTTGTTTAATTTTAAACGTTGTTTAAAATTAAATAAAAACAATGTTGAATCATAGATCGACTAAACTGTGAGTAAATCTCACCAACTCTGAACAGTTTATAATTTCATGTTGTATTTTTAGAACTGTTAGAAATTGTCTGTTTGATTGTGTGTTGACTGTTGATTGAACTGCTAGTCAGTTAATGAAATATTATATATATATATAATATAAACAGTTATATAGTTATATATTGATTCTGTTTATCAGAATAATTCATATTGAACTGAAAGTGATGACAATCATGTTGTGTAACATCTGTGGATGCAGGGAGACAGGTTGGAGGAATCCGACTGGATTCCTCAACAGTTATTTTATTCTTTTCATATATTTTGATATATGATGTGAATTATAACCTGTTGATTATTGTGTGTGTGTGGACGGTATTGGACATCGTAATTTGATATGTTGAAACACCGTAACATACCGAAATGTTGATAAGGGAATATTTTCAAAGTGATATTTGAAAATGAAATATTTATAAGTGGAATATTTATAAATAAGAAATATTTATAAATTTGGAATATTTATAAATAGGGGATATTCAAAGAGGAAATAATTTCAAACCATTTTCTTTTTGAATGGAAAGGCCTGTGTGGCGGGTTTGGGGATTTTCCCGATGCTACCGGTACAAAGGAGGTTATGGCGAATTTTCCCGGGAATTTAAGGAGTTAGAATATTTTCAAGATTTAAATTGAAAAGGGGAATAATTATAAAATCAAAAGAGTTAAAAGAATATATTTGTGAAATCAAATATAAAGGGAGAATAGTTGTAAAACAAAGATAAAAGAATATATTTGTCAAAACAAATATATAGAGATATATTCGTCAAAACAAATATAAAGGAAATATATTTGAAAGCAAATATAAAAGGAATTATTTACTTAGGGAATAAATAAAGAGTTAAAAGGAATTATTTATTTAGGGAATAAATAAAGAGTTTAAAAGGAATTATTTATTTAGGTAATAAATAAAGAGTTTAAAAAGGAATTATTTGTTTAGGGAATAAATAAAGAGTTAAAAGGAATTATTTATTTAGGAAATAAATAAAAGATTTAAAGGAGATATTTATTTGATAAAAAAAATAAGAATAAATCAAAGGAATATTTATTTGATAAATAAATAGGATTTAATAGAATATGTACCCAACACTTGTATAAGTGAAGTAACGTTATTAAAGAGAACATTTATAAAGTGAAGAACCGTTACCAAAAGTAAATCTTTATAAATGAATAAACATTATCAAATAAGAGTTATTCGAATAGGAGAAATCGATTAGAGTTAGAGTTAATCAGTCAGAGTTAACCAGTTAGAGTTAATCGAATTAGTTATTCGAATAGAGTTAAATAAATAAGAGTGATTCGAATTAGTTATTCGAATAGAGTTAAACGAAAAGGAGTTATCGATTTGTTAAATCAAAAGGGAAGATTATCGAATATCGGTTATTGGAGAGGAGATTTTCGAACATAGTTTATTCGAAGGAGTTATCGATTATAAGTTAATCGAAGTGAGTTATAGAATATTAGTTAAATCGAAAGAGTTATCGAATATTGGTTATTCGATGGAGTTAACAAGTTAGAGTTAAACAGTTAGAGTTAATCAGTTAGGGTTAATCAGTTGAAGTTATCCAGTTGGGTTAAGTAAGTCAAGTTATCCAGTTGAGTTAAGTAAATCGAATTTAGTATTCGAAGTTAAGTAAATCGAATTTAGTATTCGAAGTTAAGTAAATCGAATTTGGTATTCGAAGTTAAGTAAATCGAATTTAGTATTCGAAGTTAAGTAAATCGAATTTAGTATTCGAAGTTAAGTAAATCGAATTTAGTATTCGAAGTTAAGTAAATCGAATTTAGTATTCGAAGTTAAGTAAATCGAATTTGGTATTCGAAGTTAAGTAAATCGAATTTGGTATTCGAAGTTAAGTAAATCGAATTTGGTATTCGAAGTTAAGTAAATCGAATTTAGTATTCGAAGTTAAGTAAATCGAATTTGGTATTCGAAGTTAAGTAAATCGAATATGTTATTCGAAGGTAAGTAATTGAGTATAGTTATTTAAAAGAAGTTAGTCAAGTATGATTAATCGAGTAGAGTTATCGAATATCACTTATTCGAAGTAGAATTATCGAATATGATGTATTTGAGAGAAGAGTTAATTGAATATTGGTTATTCGAAGGAGTTAATTTTATCTAGTTATTCGAATGGAAGTGAATGAGTTAATCGAATATTGGTTATTCAAAGGAGTTAATCGAATCTAGTTTATTCGAATAGAAGTAAAGGAGTTAATCGAATCTAGTTTATTCGAATAGAAGTAAAGGAGTTAATCGAATCTAGTTTATTCGAATAGAAGTAAAGGAGTTAATTGAATCTAGTTTATTCGAATAGAAGTAAAGGAGTTAATCGAATCTAGTTTATTCGAATGGAATTTAAGGAGTTATCGAATATAGTTTATTCGAAAGAAGTTAAGTGGAATCATTTAATGAGTATAGTGGTTTAGGTCGTCATCGCGTTGTGGATTTAAACATCCATTTAAATCCAAATAAAGGAGTATTTGGAAATGTTTTCCAAATCAGAATCAGAACGAAATCAAAGATTGGAAATTGAAATATGAATTAGAAAATGGAATGTTTATTTATAAGGAAGGGAATAAATAAATGATAAGATAAATTTAAGAGTTAATAATGATTGATGATTGTTCGATATAATTTCCATCTAGAAATAATATCGTTGTTTGCACACTTGTTTTTCTTTGATAGTTAAATCACAGACTATCGAAGTTTTGACCATTTTAACGTTGTTAATATGGAGAGACCGGTTGGATTATTATCCAAAGAACCACTCTGTATTGGCATAAGCGTTGTGAATCATATATACCAAAGATAATTGAAGACGGAGAAAAATGCAAGGGCTGTTGTATAAGTCTTGGATAACAGTGACTAAGATGGATATACTGAATAGTGCCTTCGGTTTGTCCAATCCCAGGACAACTTGTATGGACGAAGGTCTGACAGAGTATATCCAATGGATCGCGTAAGTTGATCTGTTCAAATGTATTCACGTTTGGTGGCGGAGGAATTCGTTTCTCTAAGCTGTATGCCCGTGTTATTTTTGGATAAATCAATTTGTGATTTGGCGGGTATGACGATGTGACATTCTAAGTGAATGACGATGACTTGTATGAATGAATGTCTGACAGAGTATTTCCAGAGAGGTCACTTACATTGATTTCTTCAACCGCACCAAGAGTGGAAGCGGAGAAGGAAACTTCTTTAGCTAACACATAATGCACTGTTGTAGACGTAAATTAGTGATTTTTGATGGATCTGACAATGTGGCATTCGAAGTGAATATGATGTGATGATTAAGCGTAGCTTCTAGCCTCATCAACCGGTAAATGACAGAAATCGGGCAGGCAGCATGGCTAAGTCGGTTGCACCGAAGTAGGGTGTATAATCACCTATCTAGAGAATATTCATTTGTTTCTTAAATCTATCAATGCTGTCCCATATATATACGGGAACGGTTGCTGATCCCAACCGTTGGTGATATACATTCGATACACTCAAGCAAAATGAGTGGTCGGTCATGTGTGGCTGAGTTACAAGATGTTCTTGTTGAACTCCAGTGTATCGTTCCTAGAGTACACTGATCGGAAGGTGGTTCCATACCTTGTCATAGTTGGAAATCCATTACCCAATACGTGCTTGCTGTTTTTTATTGTATACCATATATGTAGAACGTGAGATGAAAGCGTTTCTGCTAGATTGATATCTATTGTACATAGACATTATTATATTATCAAAAGGTTTTTGATATAAAGATATTTTGGATTCTCATAAAGGAAAAACCCGTTCCGTTCTGCGGCGTGGTCTTATGAGATATCGTTTACTTGTTCATATACCTGTTTAAACTGTTTTACTCACACCAGTCCCATAAATGACCAGGAGTTTACTTTGTTGTTTTCCCTAAACTCTTGGGTACCTAATTTGTACGGGCAGTCTAGTCAGGAATTTACAGATATACTTGGAGAGCTTGGAGCAGGAGGCTTCAAGATCATATAGCTATAGTTATTTCCGCTGTGTTGTAAGTGTTGTACTCTGATAAGTGCTATTGTATACATAACTGTTATATTTCAAAGTTATGATATCTATTATATGTTATTCGATCCGTTGTGAGGTTCATGTTACTCTGATGTTGTGTTCTTCTTCTTCTTCTATTCTAAGTTTCTATCTTATGTATTCTCACCCTCTAATTTCTTTCATTAATTACCGGGATTTTTCGATGTTTTGGTTATCGACATCGTGATTATGTCGATAACCAAAGTCGCTCAAAATCCGGGTCGTTACAGTTGGTATCAGAGCTTAAGTTAAGAATTACTTGGTTCTGTGGCGTGACTCTGTAGAGATAGGGTTAGTAATAACCTAGATTGAGTTTGAGTGTATATATATGAGTGCGTATTTGTATTTGATATAAAAATGGTTTTATATTGTGGAGATTCATTGGCTGAGTTGTTTATGAGTTCTGGTCGATCAGTTTGATCCATTGTATCGGTTGGGGTTTATAAACACTTGAATACGATGGACCGACACAGTATGGATATGTGATATATTATCATATATTGGTCATTATTATAATCGAATGAGATTATAAAGTAAAATGGTTATAAATAACCAATCAGAATTCATATAAGTAAAGTATATGAAATAAGATGAATTGAATCTGAATTTAAATCAGAATTGGAATTAAAATAAGGAAATTTTAAGTTCCTGGGAGATTTTGAAATGTTTTCAAAATGGAAGTATTTAGTAATGGTATTGAAAATGATATAGTATTGAAATCACATGGGTCGTTGGAGAATAATTCCGTTGATGACTGCGCAGTATCATCAGTGTGATTTTCGAGTTCTAAGTGGTGGATTACTACTAAAGATTTTGGATTTGAATTGTTTTGAGAAAACAAGTTGTTTGGAAAATTCAAAGGTTTTGAATTGGCAGTATGATTTCAAATTGATTTGAAATTTACCCAGGAATTTAAGTTCTAGAAATTTAAAATTTAACTTGTGAAGTTAATTTGAATGGGATGGTAAAAGTAAATAATAAACCAGGATTTAACTTGAGATGATAGGTTAAGAAAAACTGGAAGTGATTAGAGAATAATCTGGATTTGGATTTGAAATGATAAGTTGAGAGGTTGGAATTTGAAACTCGAATTTGAAATTGAATTCGGCTTGAATAAGCGAATGGTTGTGTTAAGAATAAATTGGTTGGAGTTGATTGTGATGGCATTGGCATATGCCGAGTTGATAACAGATGGTAGGGATATAATGATATGCCCAACAAAAAGGTACAAGTTTATATTTTATATGAGTTTGGAATTTATGAGCCGAGTGGGCAAGCCGCTTGGCTGTTTGATTTTCTTTTGTGTTGGAGATGGCCTAGAGAGGCGAGTTGTGGTTTTACCGATAGGGCTGTACAAAGGAAGTTATGGCGAAATTTTCCGAAAATTTAAAGTGTTAGAAAATTTTCAGAATTTTTGAAAATTTTAGTTAGTCGGAAGAAATTAATATTTTGGTCGATATTAATTGGTTCAGTTGAAATCAGAAATAAGGGGTAAACAAATCTTAGGAGTTCCAATAGAGAGGGTCGTCCTCTAACTTAGCAATTTCGAGGACGAAATTATTTTTAAGTGGGGAAGAATGTAATGACCCGCATTGGCAGAGGTATTATAATTAATTTATTAAATTGTATAAATGGTGAATTAATGGATTTATTGGTCATTAATTAAATTTTAGTGAATATTTAATTAAATTAAATAATTAAATAATATATTTAATTCAGAAATAATATTTTTTTTTGGAAATCACAATATTCTGTGAACGGGGTCGTCCCCTAGATTTAATTCAGCTTAGAGCTGAATTATATTGACGAATATATTCAATCGACGTCAGTTTGAACGTATAATTATAATATAATTAAAATCGAGCTTGAAATGGCGCTGCAGTTCGCGATTTGGCGATTTGAACTTCAACTGAATGTACATGATTCGTTTTAAGCCAGATTTCTGTGAAACAAGAAACGTGTAGAGCTGGTGGAGTATATCTTTCTAGTGGAGGAGAAAAATCGGGATTTCATCGTGTAGATTTTGATGTACGTCCAAATCAAATTTCAGGAAAGTCGCTGTGGAATTCCTTTATAATTTATAAAGGAATTATTTATATTTTAAAAAGGAAATTCAATATAAATCGAATATCGGGTTGACCCAGAAGTGAATATCGAGTTAGAAATTCATATAGGAATATTCTAGAGCTGTATGGTATTCCACTGTCAATATATATACGATAATATAAATTTATTTATATTTAATTTAATTATATTTAAATATATTTATATATTTAAATGGGTCATCCAAAGCTTTAAAAATAGCCGGTTTTGCAAACGAAGTCGGAATTCGACGAAACCAGTTTTGTTGGATCCGCAATGTCAAATAGTTGTTAGATTTCCAGTTTCGTGATTTTTAGAGTCAGTGTGTGGCCGTACGGATTTTTAGAGTGTAAAATAGTCAATATTTCGACAATTAAAAATACGCTGTGTGAGCATACGGAGACGGAATTCGACGAAACCAGTTTCGTTGGGACAGTAATGTCGAACTCTACCTACATGTCCAGTTTGGCGATTTTTGGATATCGTATGTGTTCGTCGAGATTTTTAAAGTGCGTAAACAATTTTAAATAAATACTAATAAAATATCTAGCTTAGTTTCTAAGCTAATAAGTTTCCTATAAATAGGCATTTACCCTTCCTAAACCTAATTTTCCACTTCCTCCAATCTGAAACATCACAGCCGCTACAAGCAAATGCACAGCAACATTTTCTAAGCTTCAAAAATCAAGAGAAATCCAACCAAATTCCTATAAAATATATTACATATATATTTGCATTCATAAAGCAATCCTCTTCAATCCAATGTGAGTCTTGAGTGGTTCGAACATCAACCTAGTCGCTGTATTTTTTTGTACAGCGTGTGAAAATGTAGACTGGAAACTAGGGTTTGGTTGCGAGCAGGATTTAGGGTGTCGAACTTTGTTTTGAGGGCATAACCGAGTTCGTAGGAGGAGAGGGAAACCTGGGGTGAATTCCTGTGGTTCCCGATGTTGGTTTGGGTGGTGCGGCTCCCTGTAGTCGTCGTGGAAGCATCAGACGATATCAATGGGAAGGCGTGCGAGTTCGAACTTGATGATATGGGAGGATGCGGTTTTCGAAATGGAGTAGTTTGGTAGTCCTGGCGTTGAGATCCAGGAAGTATAGGAGGAGAAGATGGCGGTCAACCGGTGCCATTTCCGTTTCTTTTTGGGTTCGCTGCAGCGATTTCTGAATGGAGGAGGAAGGAGCAGTAAATGGAGCGGGTTATACTTTGGTGATGGGCCAAAAAAGAATAAAAAAGGTTGAGGCCCGACTTGTTTTAATTTAGTTTAGTTTTAAATTAAATTAATGTTTGAAACTTAGAAATTGAATATCTTCTACGAACATGATCAGAATTAAACACCGTCAATTGCGTTGAACTCGTGTCAGCGATATCTTCGCGTACAAGCTGAACTGGAATGGACTAGAGCAAGTCAGAATTTTGTTTAATTTTAAACGTTGTTTAAAATTAAATAAAAACAATGTTGAATCATTGATCGACTAAATTGTGAGTAAATCTCACCAACTCTGAACAATTTATAATTTCATGTTGTATTTTTAGCACTGTTAGAAATTGTCTGTTTGATTGTGTGTTGACTGTTGATTGAACTGCTAGTTAGTTAATGAAATATTATATATATATAATATAAACAGTTATATAGTTATATATTGATTCTGTTTATCAGAATAATTCATATTGAACTGAAAGTGATGACAATCATGTTGTGTAACATCTGTGGATGCAGGGAGACAGGTTGGAGGAATCCGACTGGATTCCTCAACTGTTATTTTATTCTTTTCATATATTATGATATATGATGTGAATTATAACCTGTTGTTGATTGAGTGTGTGTGGACGGTATTGGACATCGTAATTTGATATGTTGAAACACCGTAACATACTGAAATGTTGATAAGGGAATATTTTCAAAGTGATATTTGAAAATGAAATATTTATAAGTGGAATATTTATAAATAAGAAATATTTATAAATTTGGAATATTTATAAATAGGGGATATTCAAAGAGGAAATAATTTCAAACCATTTTCTTTTTGAATAGAAAGGCCTGTGTGGCGGGTTTGGGGATTTTCCCGATGCTACCGGTACAAAGGAGGTTATGGCGAATTTTCCCGGGAATTTAAGGAGTTAGAATATTTTCAAGATTTAAATTGAAAAGGGGAATAATTATAAAATCAAAAGAGTAAAAATAATATATTTGTGAAATCAAATATAAAGGGAGAATAGTTGTAAAACAAAGATAAAAAGAATATATTTGTCAAAACAAATATAAAGAGATATATTCGTCAAAACAAATATAAAGGAAATATATTTGAAAGCAAATATAAAAGGAATTATTTATTTAGGGAATAAATAAAGTGTTATAAGGAATTATTTATTTAGGGAATAAATAAAGATTTTAAAAGGAATTATTTATTTAGGGAATAAATAAAGTGTTTAAAAAGGAATTATTTATTTAGGGAATAAATAAAGAGTTAAAAGGAATTATTTATTGACGAAATAAATAAAAGATTTAAAGGAGATATTTATTTGATAAAAAAATAGGAATAAATCAAAGGAATATTTATTTGATAAATAAATAGGATTTAATAGAATATGTACCCAACACTTGTATAAGTGAAGTAACGTTATTAAAGAGAACATTTATAAAGTGAAGAACTGTTACCAAAAGTAAATCTTTATAAATGAATAAACATTATCAAATAAGGGTTATTCGAATAGGAGAAATCAATTAGAGTTAGAGTTAATCAGTCAGAGTAAACCAGTTAGAGTTAATCGAATTAGTTATTCGAATAGAGTTAAATAAATAAGAGTGATTCGAATTAGTTATTTGAATAGAGTTAAACGAAAAGGAGTTATCGATTTGTTAAATCAAAAGGGAAGATTATCGAATATCAGTTATTCGAGAGGAGATTTTCGAATATAGTTTATTCGAAGGAGTTATCGATTATTAGTTAATCGAAGTGAGTTATAGAATATTAGTTAAATCGAAAGAGTTATAGAATATTGGTTATTCGATGGAGTTAACCAGTTAGAGTTAAACAGTTAGAGTTAATCAGTTAGGGTTAATCAGTTGAAGTTATCCAGTTAGGTTAAGTAAGTCAAGTTATCCAGTTGAGTTAAGTAAATCGAATTTAGTATTCGAAGTTAAGTAAATCGAATTTAGTATTCGAAGTTAAGTAAATCGAATTTAGTATTCGAAGTTAAGTAAATCGAATTTAGTATTCGAAATTAAGTAAATCGAATTTGGTATTCGAAGTTAAGTAAATCGAATTTAGTATTCGAAGTTAAGTAAATCGAATTTAGTATTCGAAGTTAAGTAAATCGAATTTGGTATTCGAAGTTAAGTAAATCGAATTTAGTATTCGAAGTTAAGTAAATCGAATTTAGTATTCGAAGTTAAGTAAATCGAATTTGGTATTCAAAGTTAAGTAAATCCAATTTAGTATTCAAAGTTAAGTAAATCGAATTTGGTATTCGAAGTTAAGTAAATCAGATTTGGTATTCGAAGTTAAGTGAATCGAATTTAGTATTCGAAGTTAAGTAAATCGAATTTGGTATTCGAAGTTAAGTAAATCGAATTTGGTATTCGAAGTTAAGTAAATCGAATATGGTATTCGAAGGTAAGTAATTGAGTATAGTTATTTAAAAGAAGTTAGTCAAGTATGATTAATCGAGTAGAGTTATCGAATATCACTTATTCGAAGTAGAATTATCGAATATGATGTATTCGAGAGAAGATTTAATCGAATATTGGTTATTCGAAGGAGTTAATCGAATCTAGTTATTCGAATGGAAGTGAATGAGTTAATCGAATATTGGTTATTCAAAGGAGTTAATCGAATCTAGTTTATTCGAATAGAAGTAAAGGAGTTAATCGAATCTAGTTTATTCGAATAGAAGTAAAGAAGTTAATCGAATCTAGTTTATTCGAATACAAGTAAAGGAGTTAATCGAATCTAGTTTATTCGAATAGAAGTAAAGGAGTTAATCGAATCTAGTTCATTTGAATGGAATTTAAGGAGTTATCGAATATAGTTTATTCGAAAGGAGTTAAGTGGAATCAGTTAATGAGTATAGTGGTTTGGGTCGTCATCGCGTTGTGGATTTAAACATCCATTTAAATCCAAATAAAGGAGTATTTGGAAATGTTTTTCCAAATCAGAATCAGAACGAAATCAAAGATTGGAAATTGAAATATGAATTAGAAAATGGAATGTTTATTTATAAGGAAGGGAATAAATAAATGATAAGATAAATTTAAGAGTTAATAATGACTGATGATTGTTCGATATAATTTCCATCTAGAAATAATATCGTTGTTTGCACACTTGTTTTTCTTTGATAGTTAAATCACAGACTATCGAAGTTTTGACCATTTTAACGTTGTTAATATGGAGAGACCGGTTGGATTATTATCCAAAGAACCACTCTGTATTGGCATAAGCGTTGTGAATCATATATGCCAAAGATAATTGAAGACAGAGAAAAATGCAAGGGCTGTTTTATAAGTCTTAGATAACAGTGACTAAGATGGATATACTGAATAGTGCCTTCGGTTTGTCCAGTCCCAGGACAACTTGTATGGACGAAGGTCTGACAGAGTATATCCAAAGGGTCGCGTAAGTTGATCTATAAGCTGTATACCCGTGTTATTTTTGGATAAATCAATTTGTGATTTGGCGGGTATGACGATGTGACATTCTGAGTGAATGACGATGACTTGTATGAATGAATGTCTGACAGAGTATTTCCAGCGAGGTCACATACATGGATTTCTTCAACCGTACCAAGAGTGGAAGCGGAGAAAGAAACTTCTTTAGCTAACACATAATGTACTGTTGTAGACGTAAATTAGTGATTTTCGATGGATCTGACAATGTGTCATTCGAAGTGAATCTGATGTGATGATAAAGCGTAGCTTCTAGCCTCATCAACCGGTAAATGACAGAAATCGGGCAGGCAGCGTGGCTAAGTCGGTCGCACAGAAGTAGGGTGTATAATCACCTACCTAGAGAATATTCATTTGTTTCTTAAATCTATCAATGCTTTCCCATATATATACGGGAACGGTTGCTGATCCCAACCGTTGGTGATGTACATTCGATACACTCAAGCAAAATGAGTGGTCGGTCATGTGTGGCTGAGTTACAAGATGTTCTTGTTGAACCCAAGTGTATCGTTCCTAGAGTACACTGATCGGAAGGTGGTTCCATACCTTGTCATAGTTGGAAATCCATTAACTAATACGTTCTTGCGGTTTTTGATTGTATACCATATATGTAGAACGTGAGATGAAAGCGTTTCTGCTAGATTGATATCTATTGTACATAGACATTATTATAATATCAAAAGGTTTTTGATATAAAGATATTTTGGATTCTCATAAGGGAAAAACCCGTTCCGTTCTGCGGCGTGGTCTTATTAGATATCGTTTACTTGTCATATACCTGTTTAAACTGTTTTACTCACACCAGTCCCATGACTGACCCGGAGTTTACTTTGTTGTTTTCCATAAACTCTTGGGTGCCTAATTTGTACGGGCAGTCAAGTAGTCAGGAATTTACAGATATACTTGGAGAGCTTGGAGCAGGAGGCCTCAAGATCATATAGCTATAGTTATTTCCGCTGTGTTGTAAGTGCTGTACTCTGATAAGTGCTATTGTATACATAACTGTTATATTTCAAAGTTATGTTATCTATTATAAGTTATTCGATCCGTTGTGAGGTTCGTGTTACTCTGATGTTGTGTTCTTCTTCTTCTTCTGTTCTAAGTTTCTATCTTATCTATTCTCACCCTCCAATTTCTTTCATTAATTACCGGGATTTTTCGATGTTTTAGTTATCGACATCGAGCTTATGTCGATAACCAAAGTCGCTCAAAATCTGGGTCGTTACAAAAGGTGAGTTCTTTTTGAACATACATCTATGCCACAAGCCTCCGTGCTTGTACAAGTGTAATTTAGTGTTCATATGAGTTGCATTTGCTTGTTGATTTGGTTAGGTTAGTTTAACTTAGCCGATTTCATGTGTTTATATTCCATTGAGTTGAAATCTATGAAAATGATCGTTTATACAACCTAATCCTAGTGTTATGAGTTGATTCGGTGATGTTGTGAAGCTCCGTTGCCCTCCGGCAAATATCTAAGTCTTCATGAGTCGCTCGAATCGCCTTGTTGTGTATTGGTTTGGAATTTTGTCATACTTGACTTTATAAACCGAACCATTGTAAATCTTGCGTATATATGTTGATCACGCGGTTAATGCACATGATGTAAAGCGATTGAGTGGTGTTGTGGAGTGTTATTGTCGTACTCGGCAAGTTCTAAGACTTCACGATTTACTTATATCGCGTTCATTCATTTTCCTTTGGAAATTTAGTTCGTTTCGAACTTGTAATCAAAATCGATGCATTCGAGTCTTGCGCGTCGATACAGTGGGTCGGAGAGGTCGCATTGGCGTCCCGAAGAAGTCACGGGCCTCGACCATCAGCACCGGGCGCGCGAGGGGGGACGAATCCCCCTGTTTCTGGCCTGGGCAACAGCCCAGGCCTTAACCGGTCGACCGGTCCGGAACCGGTCGGTCGACCGGTCAACTTCTCTGTGTTGAACCGGTCGACCGACCGGATCCCACCGGTCGACCGGTGGGAGTTCTGCCTGGGCAATTGCCCAAGCCAGAACTGGTCGACCGGGCCAAACTGGAGGTCGACCGGTTTGGCTGAGCCTGGGCAATTTTGGCCCAGGCCCAGTTCTGTTCGGTCGTGCGCCCCCGCGCACGACCCCGCTTGTCTCTGGACTTCCCTTGGCTTTTCCGTGCACGTCGATGACCTTTGAATTTCATCGAAGAGTGTCGTCGTTGCGATGAATAACTGTATGTTGTTTTGTGTTGTCTGATTCATGTTTTATGATTTGTGATTCATGATTTCTCGATGTCTCCTTCGCTACAGCGACGGTTTTTATGAATAATTAAACCACAGTGGATAATGGGGTGGTGTATGGTCAATGGATGCCGAACCAATGTTTTATCAGTTTTTAAATTCGAATCCTTTTAAAATAAATTTGGTTTCTAAGCCCGGTTCTGATTCTATTGATTTATATACGATTCCTTACCCTATCGATTGAACGAGAAATCTAGTTTATTTACCTTAGTAAAACCGAGGACTATGACCCCTTAGCTGTTTACTTCGGCGAATAACTCTTGGACTCGTTCTCTCGAACATATGTTGCGATTTTCTCTGTTTTGAATAGAAACCAACTATGTGTTCGTAAATATTCAAGAATAGCATGTGGTTATGGGACATGTTGCTGTTTCCTTATATTGACTAGCTCGGAGTAATTTCTATTCACCCGGATCGATGTGATCCTTTACGACTTGTGTTTGTGGTCCTCGATCGCCCTAGTGGGATATACGATTCTTGGATTTCACCTATGGGACTTCGGTCCAACTTTTATGACTTGTGTTTGTGGTCCTCGATCGCCCTAGCGGGATATACGATTCTTGGATTTCACCTATGGGACTTCGGTCCGACTTTCTATGATTTATGATGTTTTCTAGGGATTTCACATTTATGTGTTTTCTCTCTTTCGGGGTCACGACCCGGCTTCGTGGGGAGCTTCGGCTCAAACTATGGGCTAGCTACCCAAAGATCGTTTCTCATTTGTGAACCTGCAGGCCCCTTTTATGATGTTATCTGGGAGGTATCCACTTTTATGATGTTATCTGGGAGGTATCCACTTTTATGACGTTTTCTAGATTTCGAGTGATTTCTGGATTCTATGATTTACTTTGATGCGATGTGCGTCAATTTGATGTATTTGGCATTTCATTTTCATTCCGTGATTATTTTGATGCTTATGGCTTCCATTGAGTTTATTGACATTCCGTTGTCATCCATGTATTCAGCTTATTTGGCATTCCACTGTCATTTCCTGTTGTGTGCTTTTATTTGAATGTTGCATTCTATGTTAGCTATGAGATTATTTAGAGATCCTTGTGTATTGACATTTCATTGTCATTCCCTGATTTTGTTGACATGCCATGTTTCATATTAATTTATGATTAGGTGTTATTAGTAGAATCATGTCATCCTGTGCAATATCTCTCGTTATCTCCGTTTATTTGATAAGTACAGCTAGACTGACTCGTTTATTGTTTATTCCTATAAATAATACTCGGGTCAGACCGAGTCATTTTAGGTACTCCTCTGGGACTCATCGCAGGATTGATCTTCCGCTTTCAGCTTGCTACTCTGTCTCCGCAGCTTTATGTATTTCTGTACTTATGACATTATCTTATTGTGTACATATCCTTTTATGTAGATCTTGGTGCATGTATTAGTGGATCTTTATTTGACCACTAGCATGTTGTACACATTCTTGATTTATTCATATCTATTCCGCCTTTGTGATATGATTATTCTGTGTCTGGCTATGAGATATACCATATTTTTATTGTTGTTGTTGTCTATTTTATACTGCTTTCCGGATTGCTTATAGCCGTTGTGTAGTTGTCCTATGTGCCGAATGGACATGTCGAAATTTTAATCGGTATCAGAATTTGATGTGCATTCCTCATGTGGAGCAATTATACAATTGGTCGCCCTTCACAAACCTTATTCTCCGTTATGGTCTACGACATTTCTCTGAAATGAATTGGACGATAGTGGGTATAGAGGCGGGCGCTACAAGACTGACCCGGTATTTGTAATGCTCGGGTTAGCCCGGGTTGCAGGTTCAGGTTATCAGATGCTCTGAATTTCAGAGACGAGCTAGAGAGGTCGAGACATATGATTTAGACAAAATATTATTCCGCTGTGTTTTATTTGAGGACAGGTTATTATAACTATCCAGATTTGTCCGTGATACTCTGATGTATGTAAGTATATTTTCAAAGCTCTCAACAAAGAATTATTTCTATATTATATTTTGTTCCGCTGCGATGTGAGACTCTATGTAGTGTTGTGTTCATCTTCTTCTTCTTCTTCTATTCTAATATTTCTTTCTTTCTTATCTCATCCTCTAAATTCTTTCTACTGGCATCTGGGTTTCTAGTATCATTTGGGTTAGCTTAGTGTTGTTTCGTCAGCTCAAAACGTACCAGGAATCTGGGTCGTCACTTTTGGTATCAAAACTATTGGTTGAGTAGTAACCTTGGCTCTGTGGCGTAACTCGATAGAGATGGGGTTAGTAATACCCTAGATCGAGTTTGAGTATATATTTGAGAGAACGTATTTTTTTATTTTATACAAAAATGTTTTGTATTGTGTTGATTGATCAGTTCAAATATTGGGAAACCATATTGAACTGGCAGTTGACACAATATGGTTTTATAAAGAGGGAAGATGCACTGATTTTTCCCAAATTATATTTTTATAGAAAAAGGAAATATTTTCTATATTATAGTATTATTGGTTGTTGGTTGTGTTGCTTGATATGGTTGAAATTCAGATTAAAGTGTTAAATGGAATTAAACTGGTTAAGAATAAATAAGTCAATTAAATTGGATATGAAATTGAAATTTAATATGGTTAAGTAAATTAATTCAAGATGGAATTCAATTGGAATTTAAATTAAATTTGGAAATTTAAAATCAAATGGATAATAATAGAAATCGATCGAATATTAATCGTGTATGTTCAACCAAAGTGAAAACAGACCAATAAATATCAATATTGAATATAATTCAAAAGATCTGGCTGTTTGTTATTTGGGAATTGGAATGGTTGAATAAAATTCACCAAGTTGAATGAATTGGAATAAAGCCGATTATGAAGTGAACTGGAAAATTTAACCCGGATTGTTGTAAGCGAAGTTATATGCAGAATCCTAAAGGCTGTAGAGATGATTTGGTTACAAAGATAGAAGTGCAGATTGGAGGACGAAGAATAATTACTGGATTGCTTTGAAATGGGAAATTGAGTTGCCCGACAAAAATGTAAACCTTAAATATTTGATTGGAGTTATTGATTTATACCCCTGAGTTGGGTAGCCATTGGGCTTTTGGTTTCTTTTGGGAAAGTTGAGCCCGAAGTGGCATTTGCAGTTGTGGTGATCGATTCATGCAGTGGAGGTGCTGGCAAATTTTTGGAACGTTTAAAGAATTTGAATTTATTTTGGCAATAATTATTTTAAAATAATCGTGTTCGGAACATTCTTCTTACCTTTTAATTTCGGGGACGAAATTCTTTTAAGGGGGGAAGAATGCAACGTCCCAGATTTTTGAACGTTGATTACGAATATTTAAATTCGTTTAAATATTAATTTGGAGATATTAGCAGATTTTATATCGAATTTATTTTATAAAATCGAGTTAAAAAAAATAAATATATTATAATATAATTAAAACGAGCTCGAAAATGACGATGCAGTTCGTAATTTTCGATCTGAACTTTAATTGAATATACATAATCCGTTTTAAGTCGGAATTTTGTGAAATAAGAATCGTTCGGATCGGTTTGATTATATCTTTCAAATGAAAGAGAAAAATCGTGATTTCATCGTGTAGATGGCAAGATATGCTCAGATTAAAATTTCCAATAGTCGCTATAGAATCGTTCATCGACCGTAATAGTTTATTTGATATAACTGCATACTAGATTCGAATCTGGACGAGATTCTTTTGAGACGTAGTTATAATTTAATTTTTAGAATTTTACTGAAAATTTTAATTAATTAAATATGCAGCTTTTTATTCGAAGTATTTTGCACCCTATATCAGTATTTCGGGATTTAAAAATATAAGTTAACCTACCGATATTATTATATTTTTGGGATAGTGACACCTTGCTAGACACGACTATATTTTTATTTCTGTCCATAGGGGTCTGTATGTAACCGGAGTATTATATGACAGGGTGCGCTAAACCTCATATACTAAATAGAAGTAAAACTGGCAGGAAGCATAGGAAAACTAATTACAACTCAACTCAGCTAGTCTACATTTTCACATCAAAATCATGTCTGTGAAAACCCAACTCAAATAGACAAGAATTGAAAATTCATTGCAGGACATTTGCCCAGAACTACCTCATGCCAATGTACATGCAAATATAGGAAGAAACCTACCTTATTAATTGAAGCCGAAAAAAGTAAAGATCCTTTTTCTCTGATCTCTAAAAATCCGTATCCTGCTGCCTAATTTTTTCCATCGCACTAGCCTACTTGATATGAAAACTCATTCTGAAGCCTATTTCCTCAGCCACCCTATTAATACATGTAGCGTTTCCAAGGAAAACGGTACCAAGGCCAAAGACAAGTCATGTGAATGCACATCTAGTTGGTCTATTTTCTGTTAACCTACTTCTTTCTCTCCTTGTGTTCTCTCATCATATGTACATGTCTGTGAATTGAAAACTCACGCATACTACCTACTTCTCTCTATAACCTAATGGTTCAAGTCGAATAAAACATATCAGAGAAAAGGAAACCACAGCTGTAGACACACATGGTTTTTTTTCCAGCTACGTTTACATCTATCTGGGACTATGATTTCACGTTGTTTCTATCCCTATCTTTTTCTCTATAAATAGCATGTCCGATCCTTCATTTCTTTCACTGCAATTTAAAAACAAAATATAAAATGCACGCCATATTAAAGTAAAACATGTGAGTCATGGGATCACGGTCACGTTTTGGAAGGAAGCTGAGTCGAAGAGGTTGATGGTGAGGCTCATGTGTGGTTTTTCCAGTATTAGCAGTGGTGTGCGAGGCCATGCCAGAGAGGAGGGGGATCGGTTGCATCAATAAAGCCTCCACATGAGAATACGTAAATACTTAAGGATGGATCCATGCATGGGAGCACACCCAAATAGTCAAGCGAAGGCAGGAGCAGTATGTTTTCGCTGGGCAGGAAGCAAAGTGGAAAAATTGTTGCATGCGGAGGCCATGCTGGGCTTGAGGCATGCAGCAAAAGGGAAAGGAGCAGGTAATAAAAAGTGGAGAAGACCACTGTGAAACGTGAGGAGTTTAATATGATGGAAGGTGGAGCAAATGGCGATGGACGTCTGTTCAACTTTGATGAGGGGAAATGGCGGCAGATGTTTCATCATGGGAAGAAGCAGTGGACGTCGGAGGAAGAGGTTGGTGTACAGCGGTGGAAAGCTGGGAGGAGGGGAGTGCGAGAAGAGTAAATGGCGGAGCAAGATTGTGGAAAAAAAAGGAAAAAAGAAAAAAAGAAGAGAGGCTGTTGTGTGAAACCGCTCGTGTGTAGGGGAAGTGCTTGGAAGGGGATTGAGTGAGGACTGTAGTAGTTGGTGAATGGTTGAGGTGAGATGGTGTATGAGCGAAACAACCAAGTATAGCATGGCCGTGGGGTGTGTACTGGAAGTGGATGCGGGAATTGCCACCGTGTCCGAGATGGAGACTGGAAGAAGAACGTGGAAGTGCTGAGGTGCGTTGGTGTAGCATGGGACGGAGAAGAAAAGCAATGATATGGAGAGGTTGCTGTTAATACGTGCGGTGACAGGCATGGCGTTGCATTCTTTTTCTCGTGTGATGAAGAAGCGGAAGTGAGAAGGAAGGACATAACAAAGAAATGAACAGCAGGTATCGGAATTAACGTTTGCGAAGATAATGGTGAACAATACTATATGCTTAATCACACAACTTAAAATAATGAGCAAGGCCCACACTTTAATTTATATATATACACGTTTTAACACATGTATTCCTTTAATTACCTGGCCGATGTATAACGTAGTCTAAGGCCTAATACGAGAATATTAATTAGTGAAAATAATGGAGTAAGATGATTTGTGAAAGCCGAGATGGAAACGTAAATTTCTTTCTCGAATTGGGATGATTGTAATGAGTGAAAACGGAGGCCAAACAAAAATGTAAACCGACTCTGCATTAAAGGCCGATGAACAAATCTAAAGAGCCGCCTACTGTTATTCAAGCGTATGCCCATCTATTTCAATTTAACGTGGTCAAACATAATTACAACATATACATGTTTGGATCAAATCGTATATTAGTCAGGAAAAATATATACATAATTATATTTGTCTAAATTAAATCGAATATTATAATATATGTAGCTCGTTCATATGTACACAGCATCAAACAAAACCAAGACATTGGGACCGTGTCGATGGACAAAATACTTTGGAGCTGATTTGGGACGGACGGAGCTGAACATAGCCGAAAGCTTGTAAAACAAACCGTTTTGACAACAAATGAAATTCAAGGTGAGTTCAAATCACTCAGTTACCCCGTTTATATTTTATATAAACCGGGTTTTTATTTTTATTTTGTGTGCAATGTTTGCTAATGGTTGATGGTTGAATAACGGTTTGTATGTTTGCTGAATATTTTAATATTCATGGATTAAATTAAGCGTTTGTTTAATTTAATCGTTATTTTTAACGATTAGATTCCAAACGAGGTAACTTATCTTGTTGGTTACGTTTATAATAATAAACGTATTAAATAAACCATTTGATGCTTGAATGGCCGTTACAAATTGTTTTTCGACTGTTATTAGTTGAACTGTTTATCGTATTGAAATTGAGGTAACCATTGTGATGCAGGGATGGACAAGTTGGAGGGATCCAACCGGATTCCTCAAATACGTTGTTTACTTTCATATTATATGAACTGTTAACCAGTTGATTGATTGTTGATTATTGAAACCAAATTCAACAATTGTTGATATTAACCAATGGGTGATATTGGTTGAGTAGTTTTCGGCAGATGGCCTGTAAATGAATCATTTATAGAAATTGATTTACCGTCTGGTAAATCAAATGGAAAGTTATAAAAATTTGTTTTATAACTAAAGATAGATTTGAAGTCTATTTTATATAGATTATTTTTAAAATTATTAAAGAAAATAAATAATTATTTTTACCTTGAAATTTCATAACATGTACATAAAGTAAGATTTGTCAGTTAAGGAGTTTGTAAATAAGAGAGCCACCATTAACAAAGTAGTCAAGGGTTGAATTAGTTTTTATTTTATATGAGATTATTAAATTTGATTAGATTGTCAAATCAAATGAGAATTATTTTAATTAATTTTATTTATTAATTTAAGAAGGAACCATTTTTGAATGGGAATGGTGATAAAAGGGGATTAGTGGAGTAAAACCTTGTTTTATAACTAAAAAGGATTTTTAACAAGTTTACTCATATTTATATGAGTTATTCCCGAAAAGAAATTATATGAAAGGAAAGCTTTAAGCAAGATTGATGTGGATTGAACTCAAACGTGAATTTTAGGGGATTAAACTTGGTTTTAAAAGTGAGAATCAAATGGTAAGAATCTAGTCTAGAGATGAATAATTCAAATATGAAAGGAGTTGTTGAAAACAACTAGTATAAGTGATTATGTAAAAAGGGATCCTAAATCAAATATAAGTATTGAGAGAAAATGATAGAATGAGATTTCATTGATAAGCTTGTATCTATTCAAAAGATAAAAATTTTGTCGTCTCAAGGTCTGAGAGGTAACAAAATACCCCAACTTGAACAACTCCATGATTATCCAAGAATGATATTAGTTTAGAAACGAGGGAAGTTGAAGAAGTAAACATTTATATTTGCATGAAGGATGTTATAAACTATAAATTTGAAAAATTGAATAGATTGATTTGAGAATAAGAAGTGAAGGGGCGTACTTCAAATATCAAAAGATTTATAAATGAATGTTTAACTAAAGAGGCCAAGTGACGCAGTATACTGGACCAATGGATCGACTAAATTTTTCTGTGGATAATGGTTGTTTATTTGATAGTTAAAACACCGACTATCAAATCTGGCCAAATCGTTTGTTGGTATGGAAAGACCGGGATCGAATGTATATTCGAAAACCATTCCGACCAGCAAATACGTAACGGTAAAGATATCGGGAGATGGTCGAGATGGAGCAACGAAGACCGTGGATCTTCATGAGCGGAAGAACTGCTTGTTGGATTTCCAAGGGTAGCTCCCGAAGATATTCTGACTTGTGATTCTGTCGTAATTGAAATCTTCGGATTGCAAGGACTTCTCGCTGCTGATCCTTAGGGTGATTCCTTGGATGCGGTAGGAGAGTGTCTTCGGTTCATCCTGTTCCTGGATCACTTGTGAATGGTGGCCAGATGGTTCAAAAATCGATTATGACCTCAAGCCTCATCAACCAGGAAATGACAAAAATCGGGCAGGCAGCATGGCTATGTGGGTCGCGCCCATTAGGACGTATGATCACCTATCTAGAGAAATTCCATTTGCTTCTTTAATCTATATTCGATGCTGTCCCATTTCGGGAGGCGGTTGTTGATCCCAACCGTCGGTGATATACATTCGATACACTCAAGCGAAATGAGTGGTCGGTCATGTGTGGGCCGGGTTGCAAGACGTTCTTGTTGAACCTAGTGTATCCGTCTCTAGAGATACACATGCGGAAGGTGGTCCCGTACCTTGTCAAGTTGGAATCCAATATCCAATAAGCGCCCACGGTTTTGATTTATATACTATATATCGAGAGCGTGAGATGCAAGCATTCCTCTAGATTGATATTTATTTGTATTTAGACATTACAATAATATTAGATCAAAGTTATGATTTCAAAAACGTTTTGGGTTATAGTAAGGTAAAAACCGTCTGTGTTTATGTGTGGGCTGGTCTTACTATTATCCTTTTCTTTCGAAAAGATTTTGAACTTTAAAATCATGATTGGATGATTTACCCTTAAACTGTGCGAGTTATTCTCACTCTGGTTCACCAGACTGACCCGTATTTGTAATGCTCGGGTTAGCCCGGGTTGCAGGTTCAGGTTATCAGATGCTCTGAAGTTCAGAGACGAGCTAGAGAGGTCGAGACGTATGATTTAGACAAAATATTATTCCGCTGTGTTTTATTTGAGGACAGGTTATTATTACTGTCCAGATTTGTCCGTGATACTCTGATGTATGTAAGTATATTTTCAAAGTTCTCAACAAAGAATTATTTCTATATTATATTTTGTTCCGCTGCGATGTGAGACTCTGTGTAGTGTTGTGTTCATCTTATTTTTCTTCTTCTTCTATTCTAATATTTCTTTCTTTCTTATCTCCTCCTCTAAATTCTTTCTACTGGCATCTCGGTTTCTAGTATCATTTGGGTTAGATTAGTGTTGTTTGGTCAGCTCAAAACGTACCAGGAATCTGGGTCGTCACATTTGGTATCAGAGCTATTGGTTGAGTAGTAACCTTGGCATTATGGCGTAACTCGATAGAGATGGGGTTAGTAATACCATAGATCGAATTTCAGTATATATTTGAGAGAACGTATTTGTTTATTCTATACAAAAATGTTTTGTATTGTGTTGATTGATCAGTTCAAATATTGGGAAACCATATTGAACTGGCAGTTGACACAATATGGTTTTATAAAGAGGGTAGATGCACTAATTTTGCCCAAATTATATTTTTATAGATTAAGGAAATATTTTCTATATTATAGTATTATTGGTTGTTGTTTATGTTGCTTGATATGGTTGAAATTCAGATTGAAGTGTGAAATGGAATTGAACTGGTTAGAAATAAATCAGTCAATTAAATTGGATATGAAATTGAAATTTAATATGGTTAAGTGAATTAATTCATGATGGAATTAAAATGGAATTAAAATGGAATTTAAATTAAATTTGGAAATTTAAAATCAATCGAATATTAATCGTGTATGTTCAACCAAAGTGAAAACAGACCAATAAATATCAATATTGAATACAATTCAAAAGATCTGGCTGTTTGTTATTTGGGAATTGGAATGGTTGAATAAAATTCACCAAGTTGAATGAATTGGAATAAAGCCGATTATGAAGTGAACTGGAAAATTTAACCCGGATTGTTGTAAGTGAAGTTATATGCAGAATCCTAAAGGCTGCAGAGATGATTTGGTTTCAAAGATAGAAGTGCAGATTGGAGGACGAAGAATAATTAGTGGATTGCTTTGAAATGGGAAATTGAGTTGCCCGACAAAAAGGTAAACCTTAAATATTTGATTGGAGTTATTGATTTATACCCGTGAGTTGTCTAGCCATTGGGCTTTTGGTTTCGTTTGGGAAAGTTGAGCCCGGAGTGGCATTTGCAGTTGTGGTGATCGAGTCGTGCAGTAGAGGTGCTGGCAAATTTTTGGAACGTTTAAAGAATTTGAATTTATTTTGGCAATAATTATTTTAAAATAATCGTGTTCGGAACATTCTTCTTACCTTGTAATTTCGGGGACGAAATTCTTTTAAGGGGGGAAGAATGTAACGTCCCAGATTTTTGAACGTTGATTACGAATATTTAAATTCGTTTAAATATTAATTTGGCGATATTAGCAGATTTTATATTGAATTTATTTTATAAAATCGAGTTAAAAAATATATAAATTATAATATAATTAAAACGAGCTCGAAAACGACGATGCAGTTCGTAATTTTCGATCTGAACTTTAATTGAATATATAGAATCCGTTTTAAGTCGGAATTTTGTGAAATAAGAATCTTTCGGATCGGTTTGATAATATCTTTCAAATGAAAGAGAAAAATCGTGATTTCATCGTGTAGATGGCAAGATATGCCCATATTAAAATTTCCAATAGTCGCTATAGAATCGTTCATCGACCGTAACCGTTTATTTGATATAACTGCATACTGAATTCGAATCTGGACGAGATTCTTTTGAGACATAGTTATAATTTAATTTGTAGAATTTTACTGAAATTTTTAATTAATTAGATATGCAGCTTTTTATTCGAAGTATTTTGCACCCTATATCAGTATTTCGGGATTTAAAAATATAAGTTAACCTACCGATATTATTATATTTTTGGGATAGTGACACCTTGCTAGACACGACTATATTTTTATTTATGTCCATATGGGTCTGTATGTAACCGGATTATTATATGACGGGGTCCGCTAAACCTCATATACTAAATAGAAGTTAAAATGGAAGGAAGCATAGGAAAACTAATTACAACTCAACTCAGCTAGTTTACATTTTCACATCAAAATCATGTTTGTGAAAACCCAACTCAAATAGACAAGAATTGAAAATTCATTGCAGGACATTTGCTCAGACCTACCTCATGCCAATGTACATGCAAATATATGAAGAAACCTACCCTATTAATTGAAGCCGAAGTAAGTAAAGATCCTTTTTCTCTAATCTCTAAAAATCCGTATTCTGCTGCCTAATTTTTTCCATCGCACTAGCCTACTTGATATGAAAACTCATTCTGAAGCCTATTTCCTCAGCCACCCTATTAATACCTGTTGCGTTTCCAAGGAAAACGGTACCAAGGCCAAAGACAAGTCATGTGAATGCACAGCTAATTAGTCTATTTTCTGTTAACCTACTTCTTTCTCTCCTTGTGTTCTCTAATCATATGTACATGTCTGTGAATTGAAAACTCACGCATGCTACCTACTTCTCTCTGTAACCTAATGGTTCAAATCGAATAAAACATATCAGAGAAAAGGAAAACACAGCTGTAGACCCACATGGTTTTTTTTCCAGCTACGTTTACATCTATCTGGGACTATGATTTCATGTTGTTTCTATCCTTATCTTTTTCACTATAAATAGCATGTACAATCCTTCATTTCTTTCACTTCAAATTAACAAAATATAAAACACACGCCATATTAAAGTAAAACATGTGAGTCATGGGATCGCAGTCACGTTTTGGAAGGAAGCTGAGTCGAAGCGCTTGATGGTGAGGCTCATGTGTGGTTTTTCCAGTATTAGCAGTGGTGTGCGAGGCCATGCCAGAGAGGAGGGGGATCGGTTGCATCAATAAAGCCGCCACATGAGAAGACGTAAATACTGAAGGATGGATCCCTGCATGGGAGCACACTCAAACAGTAAAACGAAGGCAGGATCAGTATCTTTTCGGTGGAGAGGAAGCAAAGTGGAAAATTTGTTGCATGCGGAGGCCATGCTGGGCTTGAGGCATGCAGCAAAAGGGAAAGGAGCAGGTAATAAAAAGTGGAGAAGACCACTGCGAAACGTGAGGAGTTTAATATGATGGAAGGTGGAGCAAATGGCGATGGACGTTTGTTCAACTTTGATGAGGGGAAATGGCGGCAGATGTTTCATCATGGGAAGAAGCAGTGGACGTCGGAGGAAGAGGTTGGTGTGCAGCGGTGGTAAGCTGGGAGAGGGGAGTGCGAGAAGAGTAAATGGCGGAGCAAGATTATGGAAAAAAAAAGGAAAAAATAAAAGAAAGAAGAGAGAGGCTGTTATGTGAAACCGCTCGTGTGTAGAGGAAGTGCTTGGAAGGGGATTGAGTGAGGAATGTAGTAGTTGGTGAATAGTTGAGGCGAGATGGTGTATGAGCGAAACAGGCAAGTATAGCATGGACGTGGGGCATGTACTGGAAGTGGATGCGGGAATTTCCACCGTGTCCGAGATGGAGACAGGAAGAAGAACGTGGAAGTGCTGAGGTGCGTTGGTGTAGCATGGGGCGGAGAAGAAAAGCAATGATATGGAGAGGTTGCTGTTAATACATGCAGTGACAGGCATGGCGTTGTATTCTTTTTCTCGTGTGACGAAGAAATGGAAGTGAGAAGGAAGGACAGAACAAAGAAATGAACAGCAGGTATCGGAATTAACGTTTGCGAAGATAATGATGAACAATACTATATGCTTAATCACACCACTTAAAATAATGAGTAAGGCCCACACTTTAATTTATATATATATACACGTTTTAACACATGTATTCCTTTAATTACCTGGCCGATGTATAACATAGTCGAAGGCCTAATACGAGAATATTAATTAGTGAAAATAATGGAGTAAGATGATTTGTGAAAGCCGAGATGGAAACGTAAATTTCTTTCTTAAATTGGGATGATTGTAACGAGTGAAAACGGAGGCCAAACAAAAATGTAAACCGACTCTGCATTAAAGGGAGGTGACCAAATCTAAAGAGACGCCTACTGTTATTGAAGCATATGCCCATCTATTTCAATTTCACATGGTCAAACATAATTACAACATATACTCGTTTGGATTAAATCATATATTAGTCGGGAAAAATATATACATAATTATATTTGTCTAAATTAAATCGAATATTATAATATATGTAGCTCGTTCATATGTACACAGCATCAAACAAAACCAGGACATTGGGACCGTGTCGATGGAAAAAATAATATGGAGCTAATTTGGGACGGACGGAGCTGAACACAGCCGAAAGCTTGTAAAACAAACCGTTTTGACAACAAACGAAATTTAAGGTGAGTTCAACTCACTCAGTTACCCCGTTTATATTTTATATAAACCGGGTTTTTATTTTTATTTTGTGTGCAATGTTTGCTAATGGTTGATGGTTGAATAACGGTTTGTATGTTTGCTGAATATTTTAATATTCATGGATTAAATTAAGCGTTTGTTTAATTTAATCAAATTAAATCGTTATTTTTAACGATTAGATTCCAAACGAGGTAACTTAACTTGTTTGTTACGTTTATAATAATAAACGTATTAAACAAATCATTTGATGCTTGAATGGCCGTTACAAATTATTTGTCGACTGTTATTAGTTGAACTATTTATCGTATTGAAATTGAGGTAACCATTGTGATGCAAGGGATGGACAGGTTGGAGGGATCCAACCGTATTCCTCAAATACGTTGTTTACTTTCATATTATATGAAATGTTAACCAGTTGATTGATTGTTGATTATTGAAACCAAATTCAACAATTGTTGATATTAACCAATGGGTGATATTGGTTGAGTAGTTATCGGCAGATGGCCTGTAAATGAATCATTTACAGAAATTGATTTACCATCTGGTAAATCATATGGAAAGTTATAAAATTTTGTTTTATAACTAAAGACAGATTTGAAATCTATTTTATATAGATTATTTTTAAAATTATTAAAGGAAATAAATAATTATTTTTACCTTGAAATTTCATAACATGTACATAAAGTAAGATTTGTCAGTTAAGTAGTTTGTAAATAAGAGAGCCACCATTAACAAAATAGTCAAGGGTTGAATTAGTTATTATTTTATATGAGATTATTAAATTTGATAAGATTGTCAAATAAAATGAGAATTATTTAAATTAATTTTATTTATTAATTTAAAAAGGAACCATTTTTGAATGGGAATGGTGATAAAAGGGGATTAGTGGAGTAAAACCTTGTTTTATAACTAAAAAAGATTTTTAACAAGTTTACTCATATTTATATGAGTTATTCCCGAAGAGAAATTATATGAAAGGAAAGCTTTAAGCAAGATTGATGTGGATTGAACTCGAACGTGAATTCAGGGGATTAAACTTGGTTTTAAAAGTGAGAATCAAATGGCAAGAATCTAGTCTAGAGATGAATATTTCAAATATGAAAGGAGTTGATGAATAGAACTATTATAAGTGATTATGTAAAAAGGGATCCTAAATCAAATATAAGTATTGAGAGAAAATGATAGAATGATATCTCGTTGATAAGCTTGTATCTATTCAAAAGATAAAAATGTTGTCGTCTCAAGGTCTGAGAGGTAACAAAATACTCCAACTTGAACGACTCCATGATTATTCAAGAATGATATTAGTTTAGAAACGAGGGAAGTTGAAGAAGTAAACATTTATATTTGCATGAAGGATGTTATAAACTATAAATTTGAAAAATTGAATAGATTGATTTGAGAATAAGAAGTGAAGGGGCATACTTCAAATATCGAAAGATTTATAAATGAATGTTTAACTAAAGAGGCCAAGTGATGCCGTATACTGGACCAATGGATCGACTATATTTTTCTGTGGATGATGGTTGTTTATTTGATAGTTAAAACACCGACTATCAAATCTGGCCAAATCGTTTGTTAGTATGGAAAGACCGGGATCGAATGTATATTCGAAAACCATTCCGACCAGCAAATACGTAACGGTAAAGATATCGGGAGATGGTCGAGATGGAGCAATGAAGACCGTTGATCTTCATAAGCGGAAGAACTACTTGTTGGATTTCCAAGGGTAGCTCCCGAAGATATTCTGACTTGTAATTCTGTCATAATTGAAATCTTCGGATTGCAAGGACTTCTCGCTGCTGATCCTTAGGGTGATTCCTAGGTTGCGGCAGGAGAGTGCCTTCGGTTCATCCTGTTCCTGGATAACATGTGAATGGTGGCTAGATGGTCCAAAAATCGATTATGACCTCAAACCTCATCAACTGGGAAATGACAAAAATCGGGCAGGCAGCATGACTATGTGGGTCGCACCCATTAGGATGTATGATCACCTATCTAGAGAAATTCCATTTGCTTCTTTAATCTATATTCGATGTTGTCCCATTTCGGGAGGCGGTTGATGATCCCAACCGTCGGTGATATACATTCGATACACTCAAGCGAAATGAGTGGTCGGTCATGTGTGGGCCGGGTTGTAAGACGTTCTTGTTGAACCTAGTGCATTCGTCTCTAGAGATACACGTGCGGAAGGTGGTCCCATACCTTGTCAAGTTGGAATCCAGTATCCAATAAGCGCCCGCGGTTTTGGTTTGTATACTATATATGGAGAGCGTGATATGCAAGCGTTCCTCTAGATTGATATTTATTTGTATTTAGACATTACAATAATATCACATCAAAGTTATGATTTCAAAAACGTTTTGGGTTATAGTAAGATAAAAACCGTCTGTGTTTATGTGTGGGCTGGTCTTACTATTATCCTTTTCTTTCGAAAAGATTTTGAACTTTAAAATCATGATTGGATGATTTACCCTTAAACTGTGCGAGTTATTCTCACTCTGGTTCACCAGACTGACCCGGTATTTGTAATGCTCGGGTTAGCCCGGGTTGCAGGTTCAGGTTATCAGATGCTCTGAAGTTCTAAGACAAGCTAGAGAGGTCGAGACGTATGATTTAGACAAAATATTATTCCGCTGTGTTTTATCTAAGGACAGGTTATTATAACTGTCCAGATTTGTCCGTGATACTCTGATGTATGTAAGTATATTTTCAAAGCTCTCAACAAAGAATTATTTCTATATTATATTTTGTTCCGCTGCGATGTGAGACTCTGTGCAGTGTTGTGTTCATCATCTTCTTCTTCTTCTTCTATTGTAATATTTCTTTCTTTCTTATCCCATCCTCTAAATTCTTTCTACTGGCATCTGGGTTTCTAGTATCATTTGGGTTAGATTAGTGTTGTTTGGTCAGCTCCAAACGTACCAGGAATATGGGTCATCACATTTGGTATCAGAGCTATTGGTTGAGTAGTAACCTTGGCTCTGTGGCGTAACTCGATAGAGATGGGGTTAGTAATACCCTAGATCGAGTTTCAGTATATATTTGAGAGAACGTATTTGTTTATTTTATACAAAAATGTTTTGTATTGATTGATCAATTCAAATATTGGGAAACCATATTGAACTGGCAGTTGACACAATATGGTTTTATAAAGAGGGTAGATGCACTAATTTTGCCCAAATTATATTTTTATAGAAAAAGTAAATATTTTCTATATTATAGTATTATTGGTTGTTTGTTGTGTTGCTTGATATAGTTGAAATTCAGATTGAAGTGTGAAATGGAATTGAACTGGTTAGAAATAAATCAGTCAATTAAATTGGATATGAAATTGAAATTTAATATGGTTAAGTGTAACAACCCGGAAATTCTGAGCCAATTTAAAAATTTTTATTTTGGCGATTTTAATGAATTTTGATTATTCAGAGTGGAATATTTTAAATAATAACGACGATAAATTTATTTTCGACGAAGTTAAAATGAATAAATTTATTTTTACTATATAACGAGCCTGTAATGGCGCGCCAGTTCGAAAATTCGATTTCGAATTTCAAATGAAAATACAGAATTCAATGTAAGTCAGAATTGAGCGAAACAAGAAATATTTGAATCTGTTTAATCATATCTTTCTAACGAAGCTGAGAAACTGAGATTTTACTTTAGAGGTGGAAAGATATGCCCAGTTAAAAATTTAGAAAAGTCGCTATGGAATTTATATATATTTTAATATATATAAAGCCCTTAAAAATAGCCATTTTGCAAACGACCTCGGAATTCGACGAAACTACTTTTGTTGGATCTGAGATGTCAAATTATTGCTAGGTTTCAGAATTCATAATTTTCTGAATCAATATGTGAGCGTGGCACAGTTAAACGCGTTTGACCAATTTCAGTTGATTTTAATCGACTGGAAAATGGCCATTTTTCAAACGGTCTTAGAATTTGATGAAATTAATTTTTTTAGGACCGTATCGTCGATACGAAGCTAGAAATAATTTTTCTGGAATTTTTTGGGTCCGTATGTGGCCCCGGCAAATTGAAATGTACGTTAAAATCAAGTTTGAACGTTATATTAATTTATATTTTAAATTAAACGGAAACTGATCGAAATGATAAAATTGGCTAAAGGGACATATGTGACGACCCAGGGAATTTCGGCCCTGAAAATCGACATAAATGCCTTTACCATAACTCATGTCGATCTTCCAAACACCGAAAACACTGGACGTTATTAGAAAGAATTTAGAGGGTGAGATAAGAAAGAAAGAAGTATTGGAATAGAAGAAGAAGAACACAACACAGAGTCTCACATCGCAGCGGAACAAAATATAATACAGAAATGAATCTTTATTGAGAGCTTTAAAATACTTACAATATCATCAGAGTACATCACACATCGGAACAGTGATAATAACCTGTCCTCATAACAATCACACAGTGGAATAGTAGCTATATAATATCACACGTCTGGACTCTTCCAGCTCGTCTCTTCACATCGTTCGATAACTTGAACCTGTATACTCCGGGCTAACCCGAGCATTTACAAAATACTGGGTCAGTCTGGTGAACCAGAGTGAGTAAAACTCGCACAGTATTAAAGATATCACAAACCTTGATTTTACAGTTAAAATCCTTTCCAAAGAAAAGGAAAATCGTAAGACCAAATCCACACATAAATACGGACGGTTTTTACCTTACGATAACCCAAAACAGTTATGAAATCAATATCTTGTCTGATATTATGATAATGTCTAAATACAAGTAATATCAAATCTAGTAGAACGCTTGCATCTCACGCTCTACATATATAGTGTACAAACAAAATCGCAGGCGCTTATTGGAGATTGGATTCCAATTCTGACAAGGTATGGGACCACCTGCCGATAGTATATCTCTAGAGGCGAATACACTGGGTTCAACAAGAACGTCTTGCAAACACGACCCTCACATGACCGACCACTCATTTCGCTTGAGTGTATCGAATGTATATCACCAACGGTTGGGCGCTACCCACCGTCTTCCCGAAAAGGGACAGCATCAAAATAGATTTAAGAAACAAAAGGATTTTCTCTAGATAGGTGATCATACACCCTAATGGGAGCGACCCACATAGCCATGTTGCCTGCCCGATTTCTGTCATCTTCCGGTTGATGAGGCTTGAGGTTATAATCGACTTTTGATCATCTGGCCGCCATTCACTTTGAATGTCACATCGTCAGATCCGTCAAATCACTAATTGACGTCCACAAATATACTCTGGGTTTAAAAGAAGTGCCCCTCTTAGCCACCACTAGGTATATTTGTAAAAATCAACGTACGTGGTTTTTAGGAAATACTCTGTCAGACACTCGTCCATACAAGTCATCCAGGAACAGGATGAACCGAAGGTATTCCCCTACTGCATCCAACATAGGAATCACACCATGGATCAGTAGCGAGAAGTCCTTGCAAATCCGTGGATCCCAACCACGACAGAATTACAAACCAAATAACTCTGGTTGCAAGCCAGAGAAATTCGACAAGTAGTCCTTCCGCTTATGAAGATCCATGGTCTTCAATTGCTCCATCTCGATCAGCTTCTGAACACCTTTAACGTTAACGTATTTGCTGCTCGGAATGGTTTTCGAATATAAATTCGATCCCGGTCTTTCCGTACCAACAATCGATTTGGCCAGATTTTGATAGTCGGTGTTTTAACTATCAAAATAAACAACCATCATCCATAGAAAAATGAAGTGGATTTATTGGTACAGCATCAACATCACTTGGCCTCTTTAGTTCAACAGTTTCCAAATAAAAATTCCAAATCTTTCAATAATTGGATTACCATGGTTTCACTTCTTATTTCCAAATCAGTGTATTCAACTTATAACTCTTCGAGTTATAGTTTATCACAAACGAAAACACTAATGTCAACACCTTTCACTTTCCTCGTTTCTAAACTAATGTTACTCTTGGGACGATCCTAAAGTCGTTCAAGTTGGGGTATTTTATTTACCTCTCAGACCTTGATCGACAACATTCTCATCTTCAGAATAAATAGAAGTTTACCAACGAGATCTTATTTCAGTGATTATCCCACCACCTGTACTTATCATATGATTTTAACCATGGGTTTTAACCCTGTCTATTCTCTCTTGAAAATCCTTCTCAAATTCACCCTTTCTCAATTTAAACATTTCTATTTTTCCCGTCTTTAGGGTTTTTAAATCCCTTTAACTTCATTCATATAACAAATCCCACTTTGAACTAGTTCTGACGCTTATAACATTAGTCCATTCATAATTTGCCCTTATAAATGCCCGGTTTGGATTTTTATAAAATTCGACTGATGGAGTCCTTAATAGGAGTTCCTATTAAATATAAATTCCCTATTTAAAACACCACGTAAGGCTTTTAAACTCCATACACATCCATTAAAAGGATTCCAGTTTCAAATCTTATCAACTTGATTATTATGAAAATAATAATAATCAATTCCAATATCTTTAGAAATCCATTTGTTTACTTCCACATTTATAGTTAATCTTCTCTTAGGATAGCTAAAAAAATAATCGATTTAAAATATTGAGTGATTCAACAATTTACTTAATAATATACTTTGGTTTAAAATAGTTGACCTCGTCAACTCAAAACAAGGTAAACACATTAACTAATCCCATTAGTCCTTTCTTTTCATTATTTTAAATAATTTCTTTAGATTTAATTAACAGTCTAATTAAATAATCACAACTAGTTGTTATTTGAAATAATTACTTCAATCATTAACCATTTGGTTAACTACTTCTCATTGCTTATAAACTCATTATCATAAGAATTTGCTTCATATACTCGCTTTATAGCTACTAGATAAAAATAACTATTTATCTATTAAAAACCCTTATCCAAATAATCTATATAACATAGATTTCAAAATCCGTCTTATATTTGTAAATACCAAATTTGTAACTTCCTTTACATTTATCTACCCGACGGTAAATAAATTCTTGTAAAAACGATTCATTACTAGGCCATCTGCTGATATTACTTAACCAATATCACCTATTGGTTAATAGCAAACACATGTCACCTTTTAATTCAATGATTGACAATGGATCAATCCTTTCATCATACTAGTTGAATATAATATGGTTATAAACAACATATTTGAGGAATCCGGTTGGATCCCTCCAACATGTCCTTCCCTGCATCACAACGGGTTACTTCAAATAATAGTTTATCACGGTAAATAGAACTAACAGTTTAACAGTCAGCAATCAACTAATAACATCCATTCAAACACTCATCAAACCATCAGTCAGTGCACACAAAATAAAAACCCGGTATGTAAAATATAAACGGGTAAACTGAGTGAGTTAAACTCACCTTGATCTTGTTTGTCGGTCAAAACAATTTGTTTCAGTTACTTTCGAATCCGTCCCAATCAGCTTTCTAATGTTACGTCCATTGATACGATTCCACTGTCCCTTATTTGATCTGTTTCTGTTAACATACGAGCATGATGCATAAATTATACAACCCCATTTTAAATTTAAGTCAATTAATTTAAACCAATAAATTTACAATGTTATCATGTTTTAACTTAAACATATTTCAATATACTACTTTCCTATGTGATAACTGTACCTATCGGAACACGTTCATAGTACAATTAATTTATATTTTTCTCTACAATCCTATCCATAAAATCTAATTTATTTCCTCTCCATGTGAATACTACCGAAACATGAAAGACAATGTTTGCCACATGCAGTTCGAACAAAACCGCAAAATCTTACATTTTACTTACGTTTAAATAAAGGAACGGTGATTAGGAAAATTTTAATAAGGTTCTTTGGAAATTTAACAATGACTTAACTTAAGAAAACACTTTTCGTTAATTAAATGGGGACGGGCATATTAGAATTAGGTACTGTTCACTTTCTTTTATATACCTGCTGTTGCGTTGAACCCCATGAAACCCGCACCGCACTCGCCATGATGGCCTCCTCCCTCACGACATTTCTGGATCCTCCTCACGTCCATCCTCATGACCATGAACTCCACTACTACCCAACCCGAAATAGTGAACTACTGGAGACGTGCCACCTCAACGTTTACCCCTTACATCCCCTGAATATCCCACCTCAGTTCCAACCAGAGAACGCATGCTGACTTCCCCCTCACCTCTTCAACCACTTGCGTCCGACCACCTCTTTTCCAGTCTCCTCTGCCTTGTTCACGTTAATACAGATCACCACCTCTGTTTAACCCATACAGGCTACTGCCTCAAACTGTAGCAACAGTTCACGTCGCACTTGCTTGTGCATGAGGCTCGCCAGAGTCTTGCGTGTTTAATTTATGAACTGAAAAGAAAAAGATGAGGAAGTATGGTTTTGTTTGGAGCAGAGTTTGGCTTGCTAGAGGAAAGAAATGACGGCCTGCTCCTTATATAGACGCGAGCAGAGTATGGATAATAACAACGTAACTTCATTAGGGTAGTAGTATAGGATGAAATTCTTCAACCTAGGTCTGCGACGTTGCTTGTTTAGAATATATTATGCAGTGTGTTTTCTTATCCAACATAGGGCTAGCTGTACATGTCTCTGTTGATTAAACATTACAATGCGAAAGGAAACATAGGCATGTGCGGTTTTGAGGTGAAAAGGAAAACAGAGCTCAGCATACAAAAATATACGTCTGCACTAGTTTTATTTTACAGGCTGTGTTTCTCGGTTTGTGTAGAGATGAAATAATGTAGGAGCAGAGTATCTTAGGTGCATGTGCTGCTAGGATCTTAGGTGCATGTGGTGCGTATCCTCTCTTCTATCTACAGTAGCATTCATGTTTAATATTTACATAAGGGTACATATTATTATTATATTATTATCGAAACTTCGTCGCGAAGTAACGTGTAAACCAACCGACAAACGATTTCTGTTTTCTGATATAAAAGTTAATATTGGTGTAAAAAGGTATTCCGGTCCCAATGAGACCAGTTTCGTCGAAATCCGAGTTCGTATGAAAAAATTTCCTTTATAAAACCGGAAATAAACACGCGTTTTATTTTTTTTACGATCACCAGATAAATCTAATCAATTTGAAACCTTGAAATCCTAAAATAATTCTTCAATACGAATCCAACGGCACTAGTTTCATAGCATTCTGAGGCTGTTTCCCCGGTAGGCTATTTTTACGCGCACCGCATTACCAGTTTTAACGCCAAATTACCCGGACTTCAAAAATAACAAACTATGTACCTATCCTGACTCTAATCGACGATACAAACTCAACGGAATTGGTTTCGCGGCCTAATTCGATCGTCTGTTCAAGTTACGCTCAAATATCTCTTTATTGAATTAATTACGCGCTATAGAAATTGAACGGGCGTTTTTGGCTGCCGTGGCCACATACGACATCGGTTTGCCACGCCATTCAACACCGTACAATAATTTAAAGTTACGGTCCCAATGAAACTGATTTCGTCGAAATCTGAGTCTGTTTGCAAAACGGCTATTTTAAAGGTCGATATTTAAATAACGATTTTCACAGCGACTATTTCAAAATTTGATTTGGCCGTAACTAGCAAATTATAACACGAAATCTGAATTTTTCTCTTCCATATGAAAATTATCGTTAATACGATTGCAACATTTCTTGTTTCACAGAAATCCGAATTATATCGGATCATGTATTCCCAATTGAAGTTCAAAATCAAATATTATGAACCGCACGCCATTTTCAAGCTCGATTTATATTTAAATAAAATATAACGTTTAAACTTCGTTTAAATTGCGATTAAATATTAAAATCCATTTATATTCCAAATAAAATATTTAAAACCAATTTTAAATCTTCAGATTCAAGTGGTCGAAAAACACGGGTCGTTACAACATATCTCATTGCGTTCGGAATGGGGGTAATACGCTAGGGGCGACAGTCGTCGGACTCGATTCGGTATTCGAGTAAAGTGAACTTCAGTGGATAATAATAATATTATATTAATACTATATATATGAATTTTCATTTAACACCCCCCATCAAATTCATTCTTCCACGATCAAAACCTTTCCCCTTTTTTAGGAAAAAAACCCCGACCGCCCCCGTCTCGACCATCGCCCTTGCTCCGCCATGCCTCCAGATTGCGCCGCACCGCTGCCACGACGCCAACCCCTTCCCTAGACCTCCGCTGCCACTGCCGTGCTTTCCTCCTCCCTCCAGTCGCAAGCCCTCGCCCCAAACCGCCAAGTCAACGAGCGCCGTCCCCTCCCCCTTCAGATCCGCCGCCGCCACACCCCTGGACCACCACCTCGCCACCGCAACTCCCCCTCCTTGCCTCTAGACATCCGGCGCCGAACCCTAGCACCCCCCCCATTCAACCGATTTACTGTGAGTTCCCCCTTTCCTATCTTCTCTCTTTATTTTATAATGAAATTATCATGATTCTTAAACTGAAACTTATTCATTTATTTTTGTGATAAAAATCTGAAATTAATATATATAGTTTTGATTTAAAAAGGTAGTATTTAAATGAAAGAACTTTGTTCTAAAAATGTTGATTTTAGAAAATAAATATCATTGGAAAAGCAAGGAGATTTGATTTTTACAAGTAAAAGGGTTCGATTTTTGTTTATATAGGAAGAAGTAATCTTTGATTATAGAAAGGTTTAATTTTTATCAATAGAAAAGAATAGATTTTTATCAATAGAAAAGAATAGATTTTTATAAACGAAAAGGTGATTTTCATTTTTAAAAGTGTGAAAGTAACAATATGATCTTTATATTGTTTACATGAAAGTAAAGATACGATCTTTATATATAAAAATGTGATTTTTATTGTGAACAACGTGAAATGGTTGAGTTGGAATGTCGAGCAAAATCCGAACCGTTCAGAAATGAAATGGCGGAGTGGATCCCCAATGTGAGAACTTCTCACTCAAACTTATTTCTAGTTAAAATATATACTAGGATGCTGACGGTGCTTAGCAGCACCCGACACCCGTCGTCCACAGACCATGGACGACTTGTTTGTTTGAGTGTATTTGGATTGATTTGTTTGTGTGAAGTTAGTAAGTGATGTGGAATGGCAAAATATATTTTCATGTGTTGAAATAAATTGTTTATCGTTAAAAATAAAAATTTAATGTGAAAGTGAATAAATAAATATTCATTTACAAATCGAACGATTTGTTTATGTACACTGATTTGACTAATATTGATTGGGACGATAAATTTTACACATCGCCCATCTGCACAAATAATATTCAGTGTTTGTGGATTGAAACCCCACACGGGTGTTGGGATGATATTTGACGTACACTAATCCCAATTGTTTAGCGGTATGTTGATCGTTAGATGGACAGGCTGTTGTAAGCGTTAATTATTTATAATTAATGCTTATACAGTTGTGTGGTGCACTCTGGATGATGATTGATTGTTTATTATTGTCAGTATATACATGTGTCGTATGGTATCCATATAATTAAACTTATATGGTAATTGATTGGGTCTCATTCCAATTTAGAAAATAAAGAAAATAAAATATATATTCATGTGTTGAAATAAAATATATATTCATGTGTTGAAATAAAATATATATTCATGTGTTGAGTAAAAGCCGTGTTGGATAGATATGCGCCATTTTGACGCGAACGATATTTATATCGATTTTATTCGTTTTATAACGAATATCGAAAAGGTAAAGATTTCAAAATCAAATATTGTGAAAAGATTATCATTTATATATAGTGATATAGAATATTCAATTTTGATTTACAATCGAACTGAAAGTGAAAATCGTTTTAAAACGAATTTATAAAATATGTTTGAACGAAATATATATAATATATTATATATATATATATATATTAATGGCCTGAATAGAACGCCGTGCCGCGGCCGTTCGCGAATTTCGACCAATGACTTCAAATTGATTTTACGGGAGATCCGACCGTCGGATTCTCCTAAAACCGGAACCGCTGGGTTCGTATCGAAAAGAGCTTTCTAACGAATATTAGAAATTTGAAATCTAACGGTTGGATTTGGAGTTATGCCCAAATCAAACTTGGAAAAGGTCGCTGTAAGTGCAGTTCGACGACCGTTGATGGAAATCGACTGTACGGGCCTGGATAAAATTATTAAAAATATTACTAATTTGTGTAAAATCATAATAAATGATTTGGGAAGTGTTGGGGGTGATAAACTCAATGTTTGTAAAGATAAAAATAGATTTTTATCAAATTGAACTAGTTATTAACTAGGATTAGAATCCTATTATTTTTAAAGAAATAAAGGGGATTGAGAAGGGGTTTTAAAAATAACCATAATTTCCAATATGTGAATTGGAATGGATTTGAATCGAAATTATCTTCGGAATATCCCGGTGTTGGATTTCGTGATTATACAAGTATTGTTATGGAAATTTGAAAGATATATTTTATATCGTTATTTCCAATACGATAATTGTTGGTTTCAGAATTCGATATTGAATATAAGCCGATATATTTTCTATTCAGAGCCTTATATTTAATATCGAATTGGATTTTGGGTTCGTCGTGAACAATGTCTTAAATAACACCGTTCTTGAACTCAGTTTAGAAAAGAATAAATCTTTTAATTAAGATTTAGTGAAATTGTCCAGTTAATTAGCATTTAATTGTAATTGAATCTAAATTGGTTTTTGGGTTTATCGTGAGCGGTGTTTTAAATAACACTTGTTCTTTAACCCGATTAACAATAGGATGTGATTTTGGGTTTATCGTGAACCGTGTTTTAAATGACATCGGTTCTTTAACCCAGCTGAAGATTAAAACTAAGTGGAGTTTTAATGAATCTTTAATTAGATGGAAATGGTCGAGAATGGAGTATCACCAGTTTTGCTCCAAGCGATAGTTAAATCTTTATTTATATTTAAATGTGTAATGGTTATTAACTTTACCGATGACACTGTGGTGTTTAGATATGAAGTACTACTAGTTTTGCTTCATGGGATGAATAGGTTGGGATTGGGAAATTAAATAAAGAATTACTTCGGTAAGGTTCGTTAATCCCGACTAGTTTGGAAAACCATTATATGGTTTGAAATGATATCCAAAGGAAGATTAAAGAATAAATTTTAAAGAATTTATCTTTGACAAAATTAATGGGAACCTTTCCCAAAGAATAAGAATATTTGAATAAAATAATATTCTGGATTGGAATGAGGCGTATGTTGTGTTTGTGTAACATTTGTTTATTATATACGCGTGTTATTCGGAAAGGTCGGGTTTATACCCATTCTGAATAACCGATTCGATGATATGTCGAAGATGAAGACGGTGGTTGAAGACAGGGGGTCTTCACATCGTTTGGGTGGTTACTGACGATCTTGATTGGGCTGTACACCCAAGAGGAGGGAATCAGTTGGTGATCGTCCAGATGTACTTGGAGATCGATGGATAGGCGAGGAAAGTGCCTCTGGTTTCGTTCAGAACCAGAACGAACTTGTATGGACTGTGTGTTGGACATTGGATTTTATCCTATGTGATTGATTTCTATTAAATATATATCTGTTTGGCGGCGGAGAATTTATTCTCTTGCTTAACGCCCTTCTCTGAGACGTACGAGCTTAGAGGTTATATATTGATGAGTATCAATCGAATGGAGTGAATTGCCTGTGTGGCATGCCTAAGTCGCAATCGATTAAGACTTTTGTTGAAAAGCAGAGTCTTGTAGTGATGATCAAAGCACAGCCTGTGTGGCATAGCTTTGTGTAGCATTTAATTCGCGAGCCTCACACCCCGGTGTGAACCAAAAACGGGAGATGGACCTTAGGGAGGGCATGCGTTTTCTTCTAGTTAGAGGTGGTGTCGGTGCTTAAACTGGCCGACATTTATATATTTTTCACCTGTGTGGTTGTTGCTGTTGCGAGGCGCCTCGAATATGGAGTCATTTGGCTCATTGACGCCCATAGGGCGAGGAGACGTATTGTCCACGATTTAAGTTTAATCCACATCGGTAGACCGGCCCTGACGATCTAAAGGCTTGACTAAGTAATTGCCTGAGACACGGACTAGAGCGTCTCGAATTCGGTGAGGATCTTTCCCCTAGCCTCGGTTCACAGACGGAAATCCAATTTCCAATACGTGATTTTGCGGTTTTATTTGTAGAGCCTACTATTGGCGACATGATAGATGGTACCCATGCCGCCTATGATTGATACACTTATATTTGTAGTTGTTTTGACACTATACACTTATAGTACTATCAAAATAATCTGTTTTAAACGTATCAAGCATTCTTTGGCTATTATAAGGTAAAAACCCTATCCTCCGGTTTGTGTTGCACTGTGTGATGGGACTTGGGTCTTATAATAGCTTCATTGTTCTTTATTTAGCATTGCGTTGTTTGTTATAGGCACTGGTATTCTTGGGAGGAAACCCGTTCCGTGTTATACGGCGTGGTCCCTTGATTTACCGAACTTTAAAATAAAGATTTATAACTATTTTAGTTCTCACACCAGTCACGTGACTGACCTGGAGTTTATTGTTTTAACCTAAACTCTGGGTGCCCTTATTTTCCGCACGAGCAGCTAGTAGTTTTGGTTTTGCAGATTTATATTCACAGGACTCTGGTTTATAGCTGGAATGATATTCGGGAAGCTACGTATCAGTGTATCTCTTTCAGTTGTATTTAGTATTATTTTTCCGCTGCAGTAATGTATTTGAATCTCTGATGTTTGTCAAATGTAATTTATTGGCCTATACTCTGTATATTCTTGTACTCTGATGTAAATTGTTGTAATAAGCAATGAAATGTTCTTCTGTTTGTGTTCTTATCTGTCGAGTTCTCAAAACGATCAGGGGTTTCGAACGGTCTTGGTCGGTTTAGCGATTGATTCGGATCGAACGAAATTCCTAATTGTTACAGTGGTATCAGAGCTTTGGTTTACAAAGCTTGAGAACAAGACACATTAGAACCGAACGAAAGAATTCATCAGAGATTGCATAAGTAATATCCAATAGGAATGACTCGTTAGAGATGGGATCAGTAGTATCCTAGAACGAGTCGAAAGAGTGTTGCTTTTAAAATAAAATTGAAAACAAACTTTGTTTGAAAATTTAAACCATTTTATACGTATTTGGTTATTTTATTTTATATTGATTTGGACAATCAAGTATATATAGATTTTGCGTATACGTCCGATCCACGTGTATTCGAAGTTTTGATATACTAGATAGATATAGAATCACACTCTAGTCGCCCGGAGACGGTCCTGATGATATCAGTATTTGTGTTCGAGTTTCGAAAGTGAGATATCTGTATATTTCCAATTGGCTGGTGTGAGAACCAAAACTAGATAGGGCTTATTGTTGTGACTTGGCATCAAAAACACGATTTTTGACTCTATAAAATTATGAATTTGAAACGTTAATCAACTAATTGATTGCTTGTTGTGTTGTTTGATTATTTGCTAATTAATGTGTACATGTAAGGTAATTTAGCCAAATTAAGCCAAATATTGAACTGTATTGAAAATTATTGCATTTGCATATATGTACATGTGTATACATTGAACAGGTCATTGCAAAGAGGCTATAGAAGAGGAATAAAATTATTTGCCCGTTAAATAGGCACATGTTTATTGTATTTCATGGGGATTGATGACTTTATGAGCCGATTGGCTGTTTCTTTTTCTTTTTGAGATGAGAAGGACCGGGGAAGCTATTTGAAGTTTCCCGATGCTCCCGGTGCAGGGGAGGTTATGGCGAAACTTTTCGAAAATTTAGGGTGTTAGCCAAATTTTTGAAAAATTTGAAAAGTTTTCAGAAACTGAAAAGTTGGAAAACTTAAGTCGTAAAGAAAATAATGGAAGTTGAGTTGATTAGAAACCAATTTTAACCTTCGTTCCTTTTCGAGGACGAAAAGATTTTAAGTGGGGGAGATTATAACAACCCGGAAATTCTGAGCCAATTTAAATTTTTTTATTTTGGCGATTTTAATGTATTTTGACTATTTAGAATGGAATATTTTAAATAATAACGACGATAAATTTATTTTCGACGAAGTTAAAATGAATATATTTATTTTTATTATATAACGAGCCTGAAATGGCGCGGCAGTTCGAAAATTCGATTTCGAATTTCAAATGAAAATAGAGAATTCAATATAAGTCAGAATTGAGCGAAACAAGAAATGTTTGAATCTGTTTAATCATATCTTTCTGACGAAGCTGAGAAATTGAGATTTTACTTTAGAGGTGGAAAGATATGCCTAGTTAAAAATTTAGAAAAGTCGCTATGGAATTTATATATTTTTTAATATATATAAAGCCCTTAAAAAATAGCCATTTTGCAAACGACATCGGAATTCGATGAAACCACTTTTGTTGGATCCGGGATGTCGAATTATTGCTAGGTTTCATAATTCATAATTTTCTGAATCAAAATGTGAGCGTGGCGCAGTTAAACGCGTTTGACCAATTTCTGTTGATTTTAATCGACTGGAAAATAGCCATTTTTCAGTCGGTCTCATAATTTGATGAAGTTAGTTTTGTTAGGACCGTATCGTCGATATGAAGATAGAAATAATTTTTCTAGAATTTTTCGGGTCCGTATGTGGCCCCGGCAAATTGAAATGTACGTTAAAATCAAGTTTGAACGTTATATTAATTTATATTTTAAATTAAACGGAAACTGATCGAAATGATAAAATTGGCTAATGGGACATATCTCATTGCGTTCGGAATGGGGGTAATACGCTAGGGGCGACAGTCGTCGGACTCGATTCGGTATTCGAATAAAAAGTCAACTTCAGTGGATAATAATAATAATAATATATTAATATTATATATATAAATTTTCATTTAACACCCCCCTTTAAATTCATTCTTCCACGATCAAAACCTTTCCCCTTTTTCAGGAAAAAACCACGACCCCCCCTCGTCTCGACCATCGCCCTTGCCCCGCCATGCCTCCAGGTGGCGCCGCACCGCTGCCACGACGCTAACCCCTTCCCCAGACCTCTGCTGCCGCTGCCGTGCTTTCCTCTTCGCTCCAGTCGCAAGCCCTCGCCCCAAACCGCCAAGTCATCGAGCGCTGCCCCCTCCCCCTTCAGATCCGCCGCCGCCACTCTCCCTTGGAGCACCACCTCGCCACCGCAACTCCACCTCCTTGCCTCCAGACATCGGGCGCCGAACATTAGCACCCCCCTATTCAACCGATTTACTGTGAGTTCCCCCTTTCCTATCTTCTCTCTTTATTTTATAATGAAATTATCGTGATTCTTAAACTGAAACTTATTTATTTATTGTTGTGATAAAAATCTGAAATTAATATATATAGTTTTGATTTAAAAAGGTAGTATTTAAATGAAAGAACTTTGTTTTAAAAATGTTGATTTTAGAAAATAAATATCATTGGAAAAGCAAGGAGATTTGATTTTTACAAGTAAAAGGGTTCGATTTTTGTTTATATAGAAAGAAGTAATCTTTGATTATAGAAAGGTTTAATTTTTATCAATAGAAAAGAATAGATTTTTATCAATAGAAAAGAATAGATTTTTATAAATGAAAAGGTGGTTTTCATTTGTAAAAGAGTGAAAGTAACAATATGATCTTTATATTGTTTACATGAAAGTAAAGATACGATCTTTATATATAAAAATGTGATTTCTATTGTGAACAGCGTGAAATGGTTGAGTTGGAATGTCGAGCAAAATCCGAACCGTTCAGAAATGAAATGGCGGAGTGGATCCCCAATGTGAGAACTTCTCACTCAAACTTATTTCTAGTTAAAATATATACTAGGATGATGACGGTGCTTAGCAGCACCCGACACCCGTGTTCCATAGACCGTGGACAAATTGTTTGTTTGAGTGTGTTTGGATTGATTTGTTTGTGTGAAGTTAGTAAGTGATGTGGAATGGCAAAATATATTTTCATGTGTTGAAATAAATTGTTTATCGCTAAAAATAAAAATTTAACGTGAAAGTGAATAAATAAATATTCATTTACAAATCGAACGATTTGTTTATGTACATTGATTTGACTAATATTGATTGGGACGATAAATTTTACACATCGCCCATCTGCAAAAATAATATTCAGTGTTTGTGGATTGAAACACCACACGGGTGTTGGGATGATGTTTGACGTCCACTAATCCCAATTGTTTAGCGGTATGTCGATCGTTAGATGGACAGGCTGTTGTAAGCGTTAATTATTTATAATTAATGCTTATACAGTTGTGTGGTGCACTCTGGATGATGATTGATTGTTTATTATTGTCAGTATATACATGTGTCGTATGGAATCCATATAATTAAACTTATATGGTAATCGATTGGGTCTCATTCCAATTTAGAAAATAAAGAAAATAAAATATATATTCATGTGTTGAAATAAAATATATATTCATGTGTTGAAATAAAATATATATTCATGTGTTGAGTAAAAGCCGTGTTGGATAGATATGCTCCATTTTGACGCGAACGATATTTATATCGATTTTATTCGTTTTATAACGAATATCGAAAAGGTAAAGATTTCAAAATCAAATATTTTGAAAAGATTATCATTTATATATAGTGATATAGAATATTCAATTTTGATTTACAATCGAACTGAAAGTGAGAATCGTTTTAAAATGAATTTATAAAATACGTTTGAACGAAATATATAATATATATATATATATATATATTAATGGCCTGAATAGAACGTCGTGCCGCGGCCGTTCGGGAATTTCGACCATTGACTTCGAATTGATTTTACGGGAGATCCGACCGTCGGATTCTCCTAAAACAGGAACCGCTGGGTTCGTATCGAAAAGAGCTTTCTAACGAATATTAGAAATTTGAAATCTAACGGTTGGATTTGGAGTTATGCCCAAATCAAACTTGGAAAAGGTCGCTGTAAGTGCAGTTCGACGACCGTTGATGGAAATCGGCTGTACGGGCCTGGATAAAATTATTAAAAATATTAATAATTTATTTAAAATCATAATAAATGATTTGGGAAGAGTTGGGGGTGAAAAACTCAATGTTTGTAAAGATAAAAATAAATTTTTATCAAATTGAACTAGTTATTAACTAGGATTAGAATCCTATTATTTTTAAAGAAATAAAGGGGATTGAGAAGGGGTTTTAAAAATAACCATAATTTCCAATATGTGAATTGGAATTGATTTGAATCGAAATTATCTTCGGAATATCTCGGTGTTGGATTTCGTGATTATACAAGTATTGTTATGGAAATTTGAAAGATATATTTTATATCGGTATTTCCAATACGATATTTGTTGGTTTCAGAATTCGATATTGAATATAAGCCGATATATTTTCTATTCAGAGCCTTATATTTAATATCGAATTGGATTTTGGGTTCTTCGTGAACAGTGTCTTAAATAACACCGTTCTTGAACTCAGTTTAGAAAAGAATAAATCTTTTAATTAAGACTTAGTGAAATTGTCCAGTTAATTAGTATTTAATTGGAATTGAATCTAAATTGGTTTTTGGGTTTATCGTGAGCGGTGTTTTAAATAACACTTGTTCATTAACCCGATTAACAATAGGATGTGATTTTGGGTTTATCGTGAACCGTGTTTTAAATGACATCGGTTCTTTAACCCAGCTAAAGAGCAAAACTAAGTGGAGTTTTAATGAGTTTTAATGAATCTTTAATTAGATGGGAATGGTCGAGAATGGAGTATCACCAGGTTTGCTTCAAGTGATAGTTAAATCTTTAATTAGATTTAAACGTGTAATGGTAATTAACTTTACCTATGACACTGTGGTGTTAGATATGAAGTACTACCAGTTTTGCTTCATGGGATGAATAGGTTGGGATTGGGAAATTAAATAAAGAATTACTTCGGTAAGGTTCGTTAATCCCGACTAGTTTGGAAAACCATTATGTGGTTTGAAATGATATCCAAAGGAAGTTTAAAGAATAAATTTTAAAGAATTTGTCTTTGATAAAATTAATGGGAACCTTTCCCAAAGAATAAGAATATTTGAATAAAATAATATTCTGGATTGGAATGAGGCGTATGTTGTGTTTGTGTAACATTTGTTTGTTATATACGCGTGTTATTCGAAAAGGCCGGGTTTATACCCATTCTGAATAACCGATTCGATGATACGTCGAAGATGAAGATGGTGGTTGAAGACCAAGGGTATTCACATCGTTTGGGCGGTTACTGATGATCTTGATTGGGCTGTACACCCAAGAGGAGGGAATCAGTTGGTGATCGTCCAGACATACTTGGAGATCGATGGATAGGCGAGGAAAGTGCCTCCCGTTTCGTTCAGACCCAGAACGAACTTGTATGGACTGTGTGTCTGACATTGGATTTTATCCTGTGTGATTGATTTCTATTAAATATATATTTGTTTGGCGGCGGAGAATTTATTCTCTTGCTTAACGCCCTTCTCTGAGACGTACGAGCTTAGAGGTTATATATTGATGGATATCAATCGCACGGAGTGAATTGCCTTTGTGGCATGCCTAAGTGGCAATTGACCAAGACTTTTGTTGAAAATGAGAGTCTTGTGGTGATGATCAAAGCACAGCCTGTGTGGCATAGCTTTGTGTAGCGTTTAATTCGCGAGCCTCACACCCCGGTGTGAACCAAAAACGGGAGACGGACCTCACGGAGGGCATGCGTTTTCTTCTAGTTAGAGGTGGTGTCAGTGCTTAAACTGGCCGACATTTAAACATTTTTCACCTGTAGGGTTGTTGCTGTTGCGAGGCGCCTCAGATATGGAGTCATTTGGCTCATTGACGCCCCATAGGGCGGGGAGATGTATTGTCCAGGATTTAAGTTTAATCCACATCGGTGGACCGGCCCTGACGATCTAAAGGCTTGACTGAGTACTTTCCTGAAACACGGACAAGGGCGTCTCGAATTCGGTGAGGATCTTGCCCCTAGCCTCGGTTCACAGACGGAAATCCAATTTCCAATACGTGATTTTGCGGTTTTATTTGTAGAGCCTAGTATTGCCGACATGATAGATGGTACCCATGCCGCCTATGATTGATACACTTATATTTGTAGTTGTTTTGACACTATACACTTATAGTACTATCAAAATAATCTGTTTTAAACGTATCAAGCATTCTTTGGCTATTATAAGGTAAAAACCCTATCCTCCGATTTGTGTTGCTTTGTGTGATGGGACCTGGGTCTTATAATAGCTTCATTGTTCTTTATTTAGCATTGCGCTGTTTGTTATAGGCACTGGTATTCTTGGGAGGAAACCCATTCCGTGTTATACGGCGTGGTCCCTTGATTTACCGAACTTTTAAATAAAGACTCATAACTATTTTAGTTCTCACACCAGTCACATGACTGACCTGGAGTTTATTGTTTTAACCTAAACTCTGGGTGCCCTTATTTTCTGCACGGGCATCTAGTAGTTTTGGTTTTGCAGATTTATATTCACAGGACTCTGGTTTACAGCTAGAATGATATTTGGGAAGCTTTGTATCCGTGTATCTCTTTCAGTTGTATTTAGTATTATTTTTCCGCTGCAGTAATGTATTTGAGTCTCGGATGTTTGTCAAATGTAATTTATTGGCCTATACTCTGTATATTCTTGTACTCTGATGTAAATTGTTGTAATAAGCAATGAAATGTTCTTCTGTTTGTGATCTTATCTGTCGAGTTCTCAAAACGATCAGGGGTTTCGAACGGTCTTGGTCGGTTTAGCGATTGATTCGGATCGAGGGAAATTCCTAATTGTTACATTAAGTGAATTAATACAAGATGGAATTCAAATGGAATTTAAATTAAATTTGGAAATTTAAAATCAAATGGATAATAATAGAAATCGATCGAATATTAATCGTGTATGTCCAATCAAAGTGAAAACAGACTAATAAATATCAATATTGAATATAATTCAAAAGATCTGGCTGTTTGTTATTTGGGAATTGGAATGGTTGAATAAAATTCACCAAGTTGAATGAATTGGAATAAAGCCGATTATGAAGTGAACAGGAAAATTTAACCCGGATTGTTGTAAGCGAAGTTATATGTAGAATCCTAAAGGCTGCAAAGATGATTTGGTTACAAAGATAGAAGTGCAGATTAGAGGACGAAGAATAATTAGTGGATTGCTTTGAAATGGGAAATTGAGTTGCCCGACAAAAAGGTAAACCTTAAATATTTGATTGGAGTTATTGATTTATACCCCTAAGTTGGGTAGCCATTGGGCTTTTGGTTTCTTTTGGGAAAGTTGAGCCCGGAGTGGCATTTGCAGTTGTGGTGATCGAGTCGTGCAGTGGAGGTGCTGGCAAATTTTTGGAACGTTTAAAGAATTTGAATTTATTTTGGAAATAATTATTTTAAAATAATCATGTTTGGAACATTCTTCTTACCTTGTAATTTCAGGGACGAAATTCTTTTAAGGGGGGAAGAATGTAACGTCCCAGATTTTTGAACGTTGATTACGAATAATTAAATTCGTTTAAATATTAATTTGGCGATATTAGCAGATTTTATATCGAATTTATTTTATAAAATCGAGTTAAAAAAATATATAAATTATAATATAATTAAAACGAGCTCGAAAACGACGATGTAGTTCGTAATTTTCGATCTGAACTTTAATTGAATATACAGAATCCGTTTTAAGTCGGAATTTTGTGATACAAGAATCGTTTGGATCGGTTTCATTATATCTTTCAAATGAAACAGAAAAATTGTGATTTATCGTGTAGATGGAAAGATATGCTCAGATTAAAATTTCCAATAGTCGTTGTAGATTCGTTCATCGATCGTAACAGTTTATTTGATATAACTGCATACTGAATTCGAATCTGGACGAGATTCTTTTGAGACGTAGTTATAATTTAATTTTTAGAATTTGACTGAAATTTTTAATTAATTAAATATGCAGCTTTTTATTCGAAGTATTTTACACCCTATATCAGTATTTCGGGATTTAAAAATATAAGTTAACCTACCGATATTATTATATTTTTGGGATAGTGACACCTTGCTAGACACGACTATATTTTTATTTCTGTCCGTAGGGGTCTGTATGTAACTGGAGTATTATATGACGGGGTGCGCTAAACCTCGTATACTAAATAGAAGTAAAACTGGCAGGAAGCATAGGAAAACTAATTACAACTCAACTCAGCTAGTCTACATTTTCACATCAAAATCATGTCTGTTAAAACCCAACTCAAATAGACAAGAATTGAAAATTCATTGCAGGACATTTGCTAAGACCTACCTCATGCCAATGTACAGGCAAATATATGAAGAAACCTACCCTATTAATTGAAGCCGAATAAGTAAAGATCCTTTTTCTCTGATCTCTAGAAATCTGTATTCTGCTACCTAATTTATTCCATCGCACTAGCCTACTTGATATGAAAACTCATTCTGAAGCCTATTTCCTCAGTCACCCTATTAATACATGTTGCGTTTCCAAGGAAAACGGTACCAAGGCCAAAGACAAGTCATGTGAATGCACAGCTAATTGGTCTATTTTCTGTTAACCTACTTCTTTCTCTCCTTGTGTTCTCTCATCATATGTACATGTTTGTGAATTGAAAACTCACGCATTCTACCTACATCTCTCTGTAACCTAATGGTTCAAATCGAATAAAACATAACAGAGAAAAGGAAAACACAGGTGTAGACCCACATGGTTTTTTTTCCAGCTACGTTTACATCTATCTGGGACTATGATTTCACGTTGTTTCGATCCTTATCTTTTTCCCTATAAATAGCATGTCCGATCCTTCATTTCTTTCACTGCAAATTAAAAACAAAATATAAAACGCACGCCATATTAAAGTAAAACACGTGAGTCATGGGATCACGGTCACGTTTTGGAAGGAAGCTGAGTCGAAGCGCTTGATGGTGAGGCTCATGTGTGGTTTTTCCAGTATTTGCAGTGGTGTGCGAGGCCATGCCAGAGAGGAGGGGGATCGGTTGCATCAATAAAGCCGCCACATGAGAAGACGTAAATACTGAAGGATGGATCCATGCATGGGAGCACACTCAAACAGTCAAACGTAGGCAGGAGCAGTATCTTTTCGGCGGACAGGAAGAAAAGTGGAAAAATTGTTGCATGCGGAGGCCATGCTGGGCTTGAGGAATGCAGTAAAAGGGAAAGGAGCAGGTAATAAAAAGTGGAGAAGAGCACTGTGAAACGTGAGGAGTTTAATATGATGGAAGGTGGAGCAAATGGCGATGGACGTCTGTTCAACTTTGATGATGGGAAATGGCGGCAGATGTTTCATCATGGGAAGAAGCTGTGGACGTCGGAGGAAGAGGTTGGTGTGCAACGGTGGAAAGCTGGGAGGAGGGGAGTGCGAGAAGAGTAAATGGCGGAGCAAGATTGTGGAAAAAAAAGGGAAAAAAAAAAGAAAGAAGAGAGAGGCTGTTGTGTGAAATCGCTCGTGTGTAAGGGAAGTGCTTGGAAGGGGATTGAGTGAGGACTGTAGTAGTTGGTGAATGGTTGAGGCGAGATGGTGTATGAGCGAAACAGGAAAGTATAGCATGGACGTGGGGCGTGTGCTAGAAGTGGATGCGGGAATTGCCACCGTATCCGAGATGGAGACTGGAAGAAGAACGTGGAAGTGCTGAGGTGCGTTGGTGTAGCATGGGACGGAGAAGAAAAGCAATGATATGGAGAGGTTACTGTTAATACATGCGGTGACAGGCATGGCGTTGCATTCTTTTTCTCGTGTGATGAAGAAACGGAAGTGAGAAGGAAGGACATAACAAAGAAATGAACAGCATGTATCGGAATTAACGTTTGCGAAGATAATGATGAACAATACTAAATTCTTAATTACACCACTTAAAATAATGAGTAAGGCCCACACTTTAATTTATATATATACACGTTTTAACACATGTATTCCTTTAATTACCTGGCCGATGTATAACGTAGTCGAAGGCCTAATACTAGAATATTAATTAGTGAAAATAATGGAGTAAGATGATTTGTGAAAGCCGAGATGGAAACGTAAATTTCTTTCTTAAATTGGGATGATTATAACGAGTGAAAACGGAGGCCAAACAAAAATGTAAACCGACTCTGCATTAAAGGGCGGTGAACAAATCTAAAGAGCCGCCTACTGTTTTTCAAGCATATGCCCATCTATTTCAACTTAACATGGTCAAACATAATTACAACATATACATGTTTGGATTAAATCGTATATTAGTCGGGAAAAATACATACATAATTATATTTGTCTAAATTAAATCGAATATTATAATATATGTAGCTCGTTCATATGCACACAGCATCAAACAAATTTAGGACATTGGGACCGTGTCGATGGACAAAATACTATGGAGCTGATTTGGGACGGACGGAGCTGAACATTGCCGAAAGCTTGTAAAACAAACCATTTTGACAACAAATGAAATTCAAGGTGAGTTCAACTCACTCAGTTACCCCGTTTATATTTTATAATAACCGGGTTTTTATTTTTATTTTGTGTGAAATGTTTGCTAATGGCTGAAGGTTGAATAACAGTTTGTATGTTTGCTGAATATTCGAATATTCATGGATTAAATTAAGCGTTTGTTTAATTTAATCAAATTAAATCGTTATTTTTAACGATTAGATTCCAAACGAGGTAACTTACCTTGTTGGTTACGTTTATAATAATAAACGTATTAAACAAATCATTTGATTCTTGAATAGCCGTTACAAATTGTTTGTCGACTGTTATTAGTTGAACTGTTTATCGTATTGAAATTGAGGTAACCATTGTGATGCAGGGATGGACAGGTTGGAGGGATCCAACCGGATTCCTCAAATACATTGTTTACTTTCATATTATATGAACTGTTAACCAGTTGATTGATTGTTGATTATTGAAACCAAATTCAACAATTGTTGATATTAACCAATGGGTGATATTGGTTGAGTAGTTATTGGCAGATGGACTGTAACTGAATCATTTATAGAAATTGATTTACCGTCTGGTAAATCAAATGGAAAGTTATAAAAATTTGTTTTATAACTAAAGACAGATTTGAAATCTATTTTATACAGATTATATTTAAAATTATTAAAGGAAATAAATAATTATTTTTACCTTGAAATTTCATAACATGTACATAAAGTAAGATTTGTCAGTTAAGGAGTTTGTAAATAAGAGAGCCACCATTAACAAAGTAGTCAAGGGTTGAATTAGTTATTATTTTATATGAGATTATTAAATTTGATTAGATTGTCAAATCAAATGAGAATTATTTAAATTAATTTTATTTATTAATTTAAAAAGGAACCATTTTTGAATGGGACTGGTGATAAAAGGGGATTAGTGGAGTAAAACCATGTTTTATAACTAAAAAGGATTTTTAACAAGTTTACTCATATTTATATGAGTTATTCCCAAAAAGAAATTATATGAAAGGAAAGCTTTAAGCAAGATTGATGTGGATTGAACTCGAACGTGAATTTTAGGGGATTAAACTTGGTTTTAAAAGTGAGAATCAAATGATAAGAATCTAGTCTAGAGATGAATATTTCAAATATGAAAGGAGTTGTTGAACAGAAATAGTATAAGTGATTATGTAGAAAGGGATCCTAAATCAAATATTAGTATTGAGAGAAAATGATAGAATGAGATTTCGTTGATAAGCTTTATCTATTCAAAAGATAAAAATGTTGCCGTCTCAAGGTCTGAGAGGTAACAAAATACCCCAACTTGAATGACTCCATGATTATTCAAGAATGATATTAGTTCAGAAACGAGGGAAGTTGAAGAAGTAAACATTTATATTTGCATGAAGGATGTCACAAACTATAAATTTGAAAAATTGAATAGATTGATTTGAGAATAAGAAGTGAAGGGGCGTACTTCAAATATCGAAAGATTTATAAATGAATGTTTAACTAAAGAGGCCAAGTGACGTCGTATACTAGACCAATGGATCGACTATATTTTTCTGTTGATGAAGGTTGTTTATTTGATAGTTAAAACACCAAATATCAAATCTGCCCAAATCGTTTGTTCGTATAGAAAGATCGGGATCGAATGTATATTCGAAAACCATTCCGACCAGCAAATACGTAACGGTAAAGATATCGGGAGATGGTCGAGATGGAGCAATGAAGACCGTGGATCTTCATGAGCGGAAGAACTACTTGTTGGATTTCCAAGGGTAGCTCCCGAAGATATTCTCACTTGTGATTCTGTCGTAATTGAAATCTTCGGATTGCAAGGACTTCTCGCTGTGATCCTTAGGGTGATTCCTAGGATGCGGTAGGAGAGTGCCTTCGGTTCATCCTATTCCTGGATGACTTGTGAATGGTGGCCAGATGGTTCAAAAATCGATTATGACCTCAAGCCTCATCAACCGGGAAATGACAAAAATCAGGCAGGCAGCATGGCTATGTGGGTCGCGCCCATTAGGATGTATGATCACCTATCTAGAGAAATTCCATTTGCTTCTTTAATCTATATTCGATGCTGTCCCATTTTGGGAGGCGGTTGCTGATCCCAACCTTCGGTGATATACATTCGATACACTCAAGCGAAATGAGTGGTCGGTCATGTGTGGGCCGGGTTGCAAGACGTTCTTGTTGAACCTAGTGTATTCGTCTCAAGAGATACACATGCGGAAGGTGGTCCCATAACATGTCAGGTTGGAATCCAATATCCAATAAGCGCCCGTGGTTTTGGTTTGTATACTATATATGGAGAGAGTGAGATGCAAGCGTTCCTCTAGATTGATATTTATTTGTATTTAGACATCACAATAATATCTGATCAAAGTTATGATTTCGAAAACGTTTTGGGTTGTAGTAAGGTAAAAACCGTCTGCGTTTATGTGTGGGCTGGTCTCACTATTATCCTTTTCTTTCGAAATGATTTTGAACTTTAAAATCATGATTGGATGATTTACCCTTAAACTATGCGAGTTATTCTCACTCTTGTTCACCAGACTGACCCGGTATTTGTAATGCTCGGGTTACCCCGGGTTGCAGGTTCAGGTTTTCAGATGCTCTAAAGTTCAGAGACGAGCTAGAGAGGTCGAGTCGTATGATTTAGACAAAATATTATTCCGTTGTGTTTTATTTGAGGTCAGGTTATTATAACTGTCCAGATTTGTTCGTGATACTCTGATGTATGTAAGTATATTTTCAAAGCTCTCGACAAAGAATTATTTCTATATTTTATTTTGTTCCGTTGCGATGTGAGACTCTGTATAGTGTTGTGTTCATCTTCTTCTATTCTAATATTTCTTTCTTTCTTATCTCATCCTCTAAATTCTTTCTACTGGCATCTGGATTTCTAGTATCATTTGGGTTAGATTAGTGTTGTTTGGTCAGCTCAAAACGTACCAGGAATCTGGGTCGTCGCATTTGGTATCAGAGCTATTGGTTGAGTAGTAACCTTGGCTCTTTGGCGTAACTCGATAGAGATGGGGTTAGTAATACCCTAGATCGAGTTTGAGTATATATTTAAGAGAACTTATTTGTTTATTTTATACAAAAATGTTTTGTATTGTGTTGATTGATTAGTTCAAATATTGGGAAACCATATTGAGCTGGCAGTTGACACAATATGGTTTTATAAAGAGGGTAGATGCACTAATTTTGCCCAAATTATATTTTTATAGAAAAAGAAAATATTTTCTATATTATAGTATTATTGGTTGTTGGTTGTGTTGCTTGATATGGTTGAAATTCAGAATGAAGTGTGAAATGGAATTGAACTGGTTAGAAATAAATCAGTCAATTAAATTGGATATGAAATTGAAATTTAATATGGTTAAGTGAATTAATTCAAGATGGAATTCAGATGGAATTTAAATTAAATTTGGAAATTTAAAATCAAATGGATAATAATAGAAATCGATCGAATATTAATCGTGTATGTTCAACCAATGTGCAAACAGACCAATAAATATCAATATTGAATATAATTTAAAAGATCTGGCTGTTTGTTATTTGGGAATTGGAATGGTTGAATAAAATTCACCAAGTTGAATAAATTGGAATAAAGCCGATTATGAAGTGAACTGGAAAATTTAACCCGGATTGTTGTAAGCGAAGTTATATGCAGAATCCTAAAGGCTGCAGAGATGATTTCGTTACAAAGATAGAAGTGCAGATTGGAGGACAAAGAATAATTAGTGGATTGCTTTGAAATAGGAAATTGAGTTGCCCGACAAAAAGGTAAACCTTAAATATTTGATTGGAGTTATTGATTTATACCCCTGTGTTAGGTAGCCATTGGGCTTTTGGTTTCTTTTGGGAAAGTTGAGCCCGGAGTGGCATTTGCAGTTCTGGTGATCGAGTCGTGCAGTGGAGGTGCTGGCAAATTTTTGGAACGTTTAAAGAATTTGAATTTATTTTGGCAATAATTATTTTAAAATAATCGTGTTCTGAACATTCTTCTTACCTTGTAATTTCGGGGACGAAATTCTTTTAAGGGGGGAAGAATGTAACGTCCCAGATTTTTGAACGTTGATTACGAATATTTAAATTCGTTTAAATATTAATTTGGTGATATTAGCAGATTTTATATCGAATTGATTTTATAAAATCGAGTTAAAAAAATATATAAATTATAATATAATTAAAACGAGCTCGAAAACGACGATGCAGTTCGTAATTTTCGATCTGAACTTTAATTGAATATACAGAATTCGTTTTAAGTCGGAATTTTGTGAAATAAGAATCGTTCGGATCGGTTTGATTATATCTTTCAAATGAAAGAGAAAAAACGTGATTTCATTGTGTAGATGGCAAGATATGCTCAGATTAAAATTTCCAATAGTCGCTATAAAATCGTTCATCGACCGTAACGGTTTATTTGATATAACTGCATACTGGATTCGAATCTAGACGAGATTCTTTTGAGACGTAGTTATAATTTAATTTTTATAATTTTACAGAAATTTTTAATTAATTAAATATGCAGCTTTTTATTCGAAGTATTTTGCACCCTATATCAGTATTTCGGGATTTAAAAATATAAGTTAACCTACCGATATTATTATATTTTTTGGATAATGACACCTTGCTAGACACGACTATATTTTTATTTCTGTCCATAGGGGTCTGTATGTAACCGGAGTATTATATGATGGGGTGCGCTAAACCTCATATACTAAATAGAAGTAAAACTGGTAGGAAGCATAGGAAAACTAATTACAACTCAACTCAGCTAGTCTACATTTTCACATCAAAATCATGTCTGTGAAAACCCAACTCAAATAGACAAGAATTGAAAATTCATTGCAGGACATTTGCTCAGACCTAACTCATGCCAATGTACATGCAAATATATGAAGAAACCTACCCTATTAATTGAAGCCGAAGTAAGTAAAGATCCTTTTTCTCTGATCTCTAAAAAGACGTATTCTGCTGCCTAATTTTTTCCATTGCACTAGCCAACTTGATATGAAAACTCATTCTGAAGCCTATTTCCTCATCCACCCTATTAATACAGGTTGCGTTTCCAAGGAAAACGGTACCAAGGCCAAAGACAAGTCATGTGAATGCACAGCTAATTGGTCTATTTTCTGTTAACCTACTTCTTTCTCTCCTTGTGATCTCTCATCATATGTACATGTCTATGAATTGAAAACTCACGCATGCTACCTACTTCTCTATGTAACCAAATGGTTCAAATCGAATAAAACATATCAGGGAAAAGGAAAACACAGCTGTAGACCCACATGGTTTTTTTTCCAACTACGTTTACATCTATCTAGGACTATGATTTCACGTTGTTTCTATCCTTATCTTTTCCCTATAAATAGCATGTCCGATCCTTCATTTCTTTCACTGTAAATTAGAAACAAAATATAAAACGCACGCCATATTAAAGTAAAACACGTGAGTCATGGGATCACGGTCACGTTTTGGAAGGAAGCTGAGTCGAAGCGCTTGATGGTGAGGCTCATGTGTGGTTTTTCCAGTATTAGCAGTGGTGTGCGAGGCCATGCCATAGAGGAGGGGGATCAGTTGCATCAATAAAGCCGCCACATGAGAAGACGTAAATACTGCTGGATGGATCCATGCATGGGAGCACACTCAAACAGTCAAACGAAGGCAGGAGCAGTATCTTTTCGGTGGACAGGAAGCAAAGTGGAAAAATTGTTGCATGCGGAGCCCATGCTGGGCTTGAGGCATGCATCAAAAGGGAAAGGAGAAGGTAATAAAAAGTGGAGAAGACCACTGCGAAACGTGAGGAGTTTAATATGATGGAAGGTGGAGCAAATGGCGATGGACGTCTGCTCAACTTTGATGAGGGGAAATGGCAGCAGATATTTCATCATGGGAAGAAGCAGTGGACGTCGGAGGAAGAGGTTGCTGTGCAACAGTGGAAAGCTGGGAGAAGGTGAGTGCGAGAAGAGTAAATGGCGGAGCAAGATTGTGGAAAAAAAAGGAAAAAAAGAAAGAAAGAAGAGAGAGGCTGTTGTGTGAAACCGCTCGTGTGTAGGGGAAGTGCTTGGAAGGGGATTGAGTGAGGACTGTAGTAGTTAGTGAATGGTTGAGGCGAGATGGTGTGTGAGCGAAATAGGCAAGTATAGCATGGACGTGGGGCGTGTACTGGAAGTGGATGCGGGAATTGCCACCGTGTCCGAGATGGAGACTGGAAGAAGAATGTGGAAGTGCTGAGGTGTGTTGGTGTAGCATGGGACGGAGAAGAAAAGCAATGATATGGAGAGGTTGTTGTTAATACATGCGGTGACAGGCATGGCGTTGCATTCTTTTTCTCGTGTGATGAAGAAACGGAAGTGAGAAGGAAGGACAGAACAAAGAAATGAACAGCAGGTATCGAAATTAACGTTTGTGAAGATAATGATGAACAATACTATATTCTTAATCACACCACTTAAAATAATGAGTAAGGCCCACACTTTAATTTATATATATACACGTTTTAACACATGTATTCCTTTAATTACCTGGCCGATGTATAACGTAGTCGAAGGCCTAATGCGAGAATATTAATTAGTGAAAATAATGGAGTAAGATGATTTGTGAAAGCCGAGATGGAAACGTAAATTTCTTTCTTAAATTGGGATGATTGTAACGAGCGAAAACGGACGCCAAACAAAAATGTAAATCGACTCTGCATTAAAGGGCGGTGAACAAATCTAAAGAGCCGCCTACTGTTATTCAAGCATATGCCCATCTATTTCAATTTAACATGGTCAAACATAATTACAACATATACACGTTTGGATTAAGTCGTATATTAGTCGGGAAAAATATATACATAATTATATTTGTGTAAATTAAATCGAATATTATAATATATGTAGCTCGTTCATTTGTACACAGCATCAAACAAAACCAGGACATTGGGACCGTGTCGATGGACAAAATACTATGGAGCTGATTTGGGACGTACGGAGCTGAACACAGCCGAGAGCTTGTAAAACAAACCGTTTTGACAACAAATGAAATTCAAGGTGAGTTCAACTCACTCATTTACCCCGTTTATATTTTATATAAACCGGATTTTTATTTTTATTTTGCGTGCAATGTATGCTAATGGTTGATGGTTGAATAACGGTTTGTATTTTTGCTGAATATTTTAATATTCATGGATTAAATTAAGTGTTTGTTTAATTTAATCGAATTAAATCGTTATTTTTAACGATTAGATTCCAAACGAGGTAACTTACCTTGTTGGTTACGTTTATAATAATAAACGTATTAAACAAATCATTTGATGCTTGAATGGCCGTTACAAATTGTTTGTCGACTGTTATTAGTTGAACTGTTTATCGTATTGAAATTGAGGTAACCATTGTGATGCAGGGATGGACAGGTTGGAGGGATCCAACCGGATTCCTCAAATACGTTGTTTACTTTCATATTATATGAACTGTTAACCAATTGATTGATTGTTGATTATTGAAACCAAATTCAACAATTGTTGATATTAACCAATGGATGATATTGGTTGAGTAGTTATCGGCAGATGGCCTGTAAATGAATCATTTACAGAAATTGATTTACCGTCTGGTAAATCAAATGGAAAGTTATAAAAATTTATTTTATAACTAAAGACAGATTTGAAATCTATTTTATATAGATTATTTTTAAAATTATTAAAGGAAATAAATAATTATTTTTACCTTGAAATTTCATAACATGTACATAAAGTAAGATTTGTCAGTTAAGGAGTTTGTAAATAAGAGAGCCACCATTAACAAAGTAGTCAAGGGTTGAATTAGTTATTATTTTATATGAGATTATTAAATTTGATTAGATTGTCAAATCAAATGAGAATTATTTAAATTAATTTTATTTATTAATTTAAAAAGGAACCATTTTTGAATGGGAATGGTGATAAAAGGGGATTAGTGGAGTAAAACCTTGTTTTATAACTAAAAAGGATTTTTAACAAGTTTACTCATATTTATATGAGTTATTCCCAAAAAGAAATTATATGAAAGGAAAGCTTTAAGCAAGATTGATGTGGATTGAACTCGACGTGAATTTTATGGGATTAAACTTGCTTTTAAAAGTGAGAATCAAATGGTAAGAATCTAGTCTAGAGATGAATATTTCAAATATGAAAGGAGTTGTTGAACAAAACTAGTATAAGTGATTATGTAAAAAGGGATCCTAAATCAAAAATAAGTATTGAGAGAAAATGATAGAATGAGATTTCATTGATAAGCTTGTATCTATTCAAAAGATAAAAATGTTGTCGTCTCAAGGTCTGAGAGGTAACAAAATACCCCAACTTGAACGACTCCATGATTATCCAAGAATGATATTAGTTTAGAAACGATGGAAGTTGAAGAAGTAAACATTTATATTTGCATGAAAGATGTTATAAACTATAAATTTGAAAAATTGAATAGATTGATTTGAGAATAAGAAGTGAAGGGGCGTACTTCAAATATCGAAAGATTAATAAATGAATGTTAAACTAAAGAGGCCAAGTGATGCCGTATGCTAGACCAATGGATCGACTATATTTTTCTGTGGATGATGGTTGTTTATTTGATAGTTAAAACTCCGAGTATCAAATTTGGCCAAATCATTTATTGGTATGGAAAGACCAGGATCGAATGTATATTCGAAAACCATTCCGACCAGCAAATACGTAACGGTAAAGATATCGGGAGATGGTCGAGATGGAGCAATGAAGACCGTGGATCTTCATGAGCGGAAGAACTATTTGTTGGATTTCCAAGGGTAGCTCCCGAAGATATTTTGACTTGTGATTCTATCGTAATTGAAATCTTCGGATTGTAAGGACTTCTCGCTGCTGATCCTTAGGGTGATTCCTAGGATGCGGTAGGAGAGTGCCTTCGGTTCATCCTGTTCCTGGATGACTTGTGAATGGTGGCCAGATGGTTCAAAAATCAATTATGACCTCAAGCCTCATCAACCGGGAAATGACAAAAAACGGGCAGGCAGCATGGCTATGTGGGTCGCGCCCATTAGGATGTATGATCACCTATCTAGAGAAATTCCATTTGCTTCTTTAATCAATATTCGATGCTGTCCCATTTCGGGAGGCGGTTGCTGATCCCAACCTTCGGTGATATACATTCGATACACTCAAGCGAAATGAGTGGTCGGTCATGTGTGGGCCGGGTTGCAAGACGTTCTTGTTGAACCTAGTGTATTCGTCTCTAGAGATACACGTGCGGAAGGTGGTCCCATACCTTGTCAAGTTGGAATCCAATATCCAATAACCGCCCGCGATTTTGGTTTGTATACTATATATGGAGAGCGTGAGATGCAAGCATTCCTCTAGATTGATATTTATTTGTATTTAGACATTACAATAATATCAGATCAAAGTTATGATTTCAAAAACGTTTTGGGTTATAGTAAGGTAAAAACCGTTTATGTTTATATGTGGGCTGGTCTTACTATTATCCTTTTCAATCGAAAAGATTTTGAACTTTAAAATCTTGATTGGATGATTTACCCTTAAACTGTGCGATTTATTCTCACTCTGGTTCACCAGACTGACCCGGTATTTGTAATGCTCGGGTTAGCCCGGGCTGAAAGTTCAGGTTATCAGATGCTCTGAAGTTCAGAGACGAGCTAGAGAGGTCGAGACGTATGATTTAGACAAAATATTATTCCGCTGTGTTTTATTTGAGGACAGGTTATTATAACTGTCCAGATTTGTCCGTGATACTCTGATGTATGTAAGTATATTTTCAAAGCTCTCAACAAAGAATTATTTCTATATTGTATTTTGTTCCGCTGCGATGTGAGACTCTGTGTAGTGTTGTGTTCATCTTCTTCTTCTTCTATTCTAATATTTCTTTCTTTCTTATCTCATCCTCTAAATTCTTTCTACTGGCATCTGTGTTTCTTGTATCATTTGGGTTAGATTAGTGTTGTTTGGTCAGCTCAAAACGTACCAGGAATCTGAGTCGTCACATTTGGTATCAGAGCTATTGGTTGAGTAGTAACCTTGGCTCTTTGGCATAACTCGATAGAGATAGGGTTAGTAATACCCTAGATCGAGTTTGAGTATATATTTGAGAGAACGTATTTGTTTTTTTTTTTTTTTTTTGAAATTGGGTAAATAGTATTATTAGGCATTCAGCCCAAAGTTATGATTACAGGAGAGCCCAGTCGGCCCACGTAACTAACCCAGAGACAAAAACCAAGTTATAATTACAACCGTCATCTCGTATCACTTCAAACTAGAACTTTCTGGTTTTAAATCCTTTGTCTTCCTCTCTCGACGGCTACTTCATGGTAGATCAAAGTCAAATTGCCTGCTGGTACCAGGGATTTGAGCCAACACATCCATCAGATCCTCGTTTGACATTGCAGCATCTTCTAATTCCAAGCTATTGGTGATTTTCTTCCTTTTGATTCTTCGTCTGCTATGATTTATTTCAATAATTGCTAATTTACTGACCAATTTCGCTGTGCTTGTTTTCCTTTTGAACATGCGTGAATTCCTCTCTTTCCAAATTGCTGCGACAGCATTTGCCAAGGAAATCTTATCCAGTTTGGATTTCAAGTATTCATTATCTGGATTCCTGGCCAGGTAAGCCGTAATCTCTGTTAAGTCATACTTTTGGGTGTTAGGGTCTTTCACTACCTTACAGTTTTGAGCAATAGTTTTTGAAAAATCACATGCAAAGAATAAATGTTCATGCGTTTCAAATGTTGAACCACATAGAACACACAGCCGCTCATCACTTATCCCCCAATTTGATAATCTGTCTCGTGTAGGAAGTCTTTGCATGATCGCTTTATAAGTAGTGAAAGAGTGTTTAGGACTGATAACTCTGTCCCAAATCACTTTACTCCAACTTTTCTGATCACGATGAATTCTAATGTCATTCCAAGCTGTTTTGATTGAGAAATCACCAGTAGAGTTATTCCAAGCCCAAATATCATTTTCCCTTCCTGTGTATATTGGCATTGCAGTGATTTTTTGTATGATTGATCTGTTGCATGGTAGTTGATCACACTTCCACTGTTGTTGATCAATGATTGAATCAATAGAGACATCAGAGGATCCATAAGCAGAAAAGGAATCCCATCCAACAATGTCTATCAGCGATTTCCCAAAAATCCAGGGGTCCTTCCATAAGTTTGTATCTTTTCCATTAGCAAATTCACGAGTACAATTCGTAGCAAGCTTATTCCTTATTCTTATAATTTCCTTCCAGTTTGGGGATGCATTAGTGTCTAATGCCATTTGCCAAAAATTACCTTTCACGCATCTTTGTCTCATCCACCTTGCCCATAAGCCGTTGCTCGTTATAATTTTCCAACCTTGTTTAAGGGTAAACACATCTCGCATGTCTCTTAAATTTCTCAACCCCACTCCTCCTTCCTCTTTCGGTCTGCATAAGTCCGCAAATTTAATTTTATGATATCCACCCCTCCATATAAAATCTGCACATACTTTTTCTATCTTCACTATAGATGCAGTTGGAATTTGAAAAGTCTGGAGCCAAAAGTTCACTTTTGCTTGTATGACAGTATGAACAAGCTCAATTCTTCCTTCTAGAGACAGTTTTTGAGCTCTAACCTTGAAGCTTATCTTTGATTTTCCTGATCAATTCCACACATTCTCTCTCCGTTATTTTATTCGTTGATAACGGGACCCCCAAATATTTAACTGGAAGACTTCCATCAGTCACTCCAAGAATTTCAAGAACATTAAGTCCTTGTTCACAAAATTTGCTGAAATAGCATTTAGTTTTGTTCTCACTCACTTTCAGGCCCACATATCTCTCCAATAATAGGAAATTCTCTTTGATAGTTCTCGCTGCAGTTTCATTTGATTTGATACATATTATCAAATCATCAGCATATAGAAGATGGCTTATCTTAGGATGTAAGTTGTAGATTGTATGTATAAGTTTATTTTGCACAGATAACTCCATCCGAAGAGAAAAATACTCCATAGCAACAGCAAACAAGTAAGGAGAAAGAGGATCTCCTTGTCTAATCCCCCGATTAGAGCTAATGAAACCCATAGGAATTCCATTAATTAGTATTGAGAAAGTAGGAGTAGTAATGCATTCATTTATCAATTTGATAAACAATTTAGGAAAACCCTTGCAATGCAGCATATGTATAATAAAATGACGATTTATCTTGTCGTATGCTTTGTGAAGATCAACTTTCAAACAGAATTTGTCGGCTCCAGGTCTGTTGAAATTTCTAACAAGTTTATGTGCCAACAACGAGTTCTCTGAAATAAACCGACTCTTTATGAATGCACTTTGACACTCCGAGATTATGTCCGGTAATATTTGTTTCATTCTGTTACATACTACCTTGCTTAGAATCTTGTATAGAACATTGCAGTAGGCAATTGGTCTGAATTCTTCTGGTCTGGTGGGATTTTCAACTTTGGGGATGAGACAAATGAAAGTGTGATTCATTTCTTTGATTATTTTACCAGACATGAAAGCTTCGTGAATTGCTTGTGTTACATAATCTTTCAGGTAATGTTAGTGCTGTACGAAGAAACCAGCCCCCATCCCATCGGGGCCTGGGCTAGAGTCAACACTAATGGACTTGAGAGCCAGCCACACCTCATCATGAGTAACTTGGCTGGTCAACATCCGTCTGCCTCTGGAGTTCACAATTCTCCTACAATGAATATCAAGTAAATTAGTTTCACATTCACCATTATATAGAGAGGAAAAATAAGCAATCGTTTCCCTCTCTAAATTAGTATAATCAGTACAATGATTTCCCTGCTCATCAATAATTTAAAAACTATTGTTAATATGCTTTCTAATTGACATTTTAGTGTAAAAAAACTTTGTGCATTCATCCCCTTCTGTCAGCCATTGAACTTTAGCTTTCTGCTTCAGTTCAATTGATTTCTGTTCAAGAGCTTTCTTCAGTTGTCTTTGTGTATCATGATATTTTCTCCATATTTCATCAGAATTATCCCCACCATCGATCAACTGAAGATATTTTTCACAGTCAATTTGCATTTGGTTGATGTTATCTGTGTCTTTTGGTCTGCATTTGTTCCATTCTTTCAAGCAATTCTTGGCATATTTAATTAGTTGTAGGATCTTATATCCTGCACACACGTATTTGTTTATTTTATACAAAAATGTTTTGTATGGTGTTGATTGATCAGTTCAAATATTGGGAAACCATATTGAACTGGCAGTTGACACAATATGGTTTTATAAAGAGTGTAGATGCACTAATTTTGCCCAAATTATATTTTTATAGAAAAAGGAAATATTTTCTATATTATAGTATTATTGGTTGTTGGTTGTGTTGCTTGATATGATTGAAATTCAGATTGAAGTCTGAAATGGAATTGAACTGGTTAGAAATAAATCAGTCAATTAAATTGGATATGAAATTGAAATTTAATATGGTTAAGTGAATTAATTCAAGATGGAATTCAAATGGAATTTAAATTAAATTTGGAAATTTAAAATCAAATGGATAATAATAGAAATCGATCGAATATTAATCGTGTATGTTCAACCAAAGTGAAAACAGACCAATAAATATCAATATTGAATATAATTCAAAAGATCTGGCTGTTTGTTATTTGGGAATTGGAATGGTTGAATAAAATTCACCAAGTTGAATGAATTGGAATAAAGCCGATTATGAAGTGAACTGGAAAATTTAACCCGGATCGTTGTAAGCGAAGTTATATGCAGAATCCTAAAGGCTGCAGAGATGATTTGGTTACAAAGACAGAAGTGCAGATTGGAGGACGAAGAATAATTAGTGGATTGCTTTGAAATGGGAAATTGAGTTGCCCGACAAAAAGGTAAACCTTAAATATTTGATTGGAGTTATTGATTTATACCCCTGAGTTGGGTAGCCAATGGGTTTTTGGTTTCTTTTGGGGAAGTTGAGCCCGGAGTGGCATTTGCAGTTGTGGTGATCGAGTCGTGCAGTGGAGGTGCTGGCAAATTTTTGGAACGTTTAAAGAATTTGAATTTATTTTGGCAATAATTATTTTAAAATAATCATGTTCGGAACATTCTTCTTATCTTGTAATTTCGGGGACGAAATTCTTTTAAGGGGGGAAGAATGTAACGTCCCAGATTTTTGAACGTTGATTACGAATATTTAAATTCGTTTAAATATTAATTTGGCGATTTTAGCAGATTTTATATCGAATTTATTTTATAAAATCGAGTTAAAAAATATATAAATTATAGTATAATTAAAACGAGCTCGAAAACGATGATGCAATTCGTAATTTTCGATCTGAACTTTAATTGAATATACAGAATTCGTTTTAAGTCGGAATTTTGTGAAATAAGAATCGTTCGGATCGTTTTGATTATATCTTTCAAATGAAAGAGAAAAATCATGATTTCATCGTGTAGATGGCAAGATATGCTCAGATTAAAATTTCCAATAGTCGCTATAGAATCGTTCATCGACCGTAACAATTTATTTGATATAACTGCATACTGGATTTGAATATGGACGAGATTCTTTTGAGACGTAGTTATTATTTAATTTTTAGAATTTTACTAAAATTTTTAATTAATTAAATATGCAGCTTTTTATTCGAAGTATTTTGCACCCTATATCAGTATTTCAGGATTTAAAAATATAAGTTAACCTACCGATATTATTAGATTTTTGGGATAGTGATACCTTGCTAGACACGACTATATTTTTATTTCTGTCCATAGGGGTCTGTATGTAACTGGAGTATTATATGACGGGGTGCTCTAAACCTCATATACTAAATAGAAGTAAAACTGGCAGGAAGCATAGGAAAACTAATTACAACTCAACTCAGCTAGTCTACATTTTCACATCAAAATCATGTCTGTGAAAACCCAACTCAAATAGACAAGAATTGAAAATTCATTGCAGGACATTTGCTCAGACCTACCTCATGCCAATCTACATGCAAATATATGAAGAAACCTATCCTATTAATTGAAGCCGAAGTAAGTAAAGATCCTTTTTCTCTGATCTCTAAAAATCCATATTCTACTGCCTAATTTTTTCCATTGCACTAGCTTACTTGATATGAAAACTCATTCTGAAGCCTATTTCCTTAGCCACCCTATTAATACATGTTGCGTTTCCAAGGAAAACGGTACCAAGGCCAAAGACAAGTCATGTGAATGCACAACTAATTGGTCTATTTTCTGTTAACCTACTTCTTTCTCTCCTTTTGTTCTCTCATCATATGTACATGTCTGTGAATTGAAAACTCACGCATGCTACCTACTTCTCTCTATAACCTAATGGTTCAAATCGAATAAAACATATCAGAGAAAAGGAAAACACAGCTGTTGACCCACATGGTTTTTTTTCCAGCTATGTTTACATCTATCTGGGACTATGATTTGACGTTGTTTCTATCCTTATCTTTTTCCCTATAAATAGCATGTCCGATCCTTCATTTCTTTCACTGCAAATTAAAAACAAAATATAAAACGCACGCCATATTAAAGTAAAACACGTGAGTCATGGGATCACGGTCACGTTTTGGAAGGAAGCTGAGTCGAAGCGCTTGATGGTGAGGCTCATGTGTGGTTTTTCCAGTATTAGCAATGATGTACGAGGCCATGCCAAAGAGGAGGGGGATCGATTGCATCAATAAAGCTGCCACATGAGAAGACGTAAATACTGAAGGATGGATCCATGCATGGGAGCACACTCAAATAGTCAAACGAAGGCAGGAGCAGTATCTTTTCGGTGGACAGGAAGCAAAGTGGAAAAATTGTTTCATGCGGAGGCCATGCTGGGCTTGAGGCATGCAGCAAAAGGGAAAGGAGCAGGTAATAAAAAGTGGAGAAGAGCACTGTGAAACGTGAGGAGTTTAATATGATGGAAGGTGGAGCAAATGGCGATGGACGTCTGTTCAACTTTGATAAGGGGAAATGGCGGCAGATGTTTCATCATGGGAATAAGCAGTGGACGTCGGAGGAAGAGGTTGGTGTGCAGCGGTGGAAAGCTGGGAGGAGGGGAGTGCGAGAAGAGTAAATGGCGGAGCAAGATTGTGAAAAAAAAAAGGAAAAAAAAAAGAAAGAAGAGAGAGGCTGTTGTGTGAAACCGCTCGTGTGTAGTGGAAGTGCTTGGAAGGGGATTGAGTGAGGACTGTAGTAGTTGGTGAATGGTTGAGGCGAGATGGTGTATGAGCGAAACAGGCAAGTATAGCATGGACGTGGGGCATGTACTGGATGTGGATGCGGGAATTGCCACCGTGTCCGAGATGGTGACTGGAAGAAGAACGTGGAAGTGTTGAGGTGTGTTGGTGTAGCATGGGACGGAGAAGAAAAGTAATGATATGGAGAGGTTGCTATTAATACATGCGGTGACAGGCATGGCGTTGCATTCTTTTTCTTGTGTGACAAAGAAACGGAAGCGAGAAGGAAGGACAGAACAAAGAAATGAACAGCAGGTATCGGAATTAACGTTTGCGAAGATAATGATGAACAATACTATATGCTTAATCACACCACTTAAAATAATGAATAAGGCCCACACTTTAATTTATATATATACACGTTTTAACACATGTATTCCTTTAATTACCTGGCCGATGTATAACGTAGTCGAAGGCCTAATACGAGGATATTAATTAGTGAAAATAATGGAGTAAGATGATTTGTGAAAGCCGAGATGGAAACGTAAATTTCTTTCTTAAATTGGGATGATTGTAACGAGTGAAAACGGAGGCCAAACAAAAATGTAAACCGACTCTGCATTAAAGGGCGGTGAACAAATCTAAAGAGCCGCCTACTGTTATTCAAGCATATGCCCATCTATTTCAACTTAACATGGTCAAAAATAATTACGACATATACATGTTTGGATTAAATCGTATATTAGTCGGGAAAAATATATACATAATTATATTTGTCTAAATTAAATCGAATATTATAATATATGTAGCTCGTTCATATGTACATAGCATCAAACAAAACCAGGACATTGGGACCGTGTCGATGGACAAAATACTATGGAGCTGATTTGGGATGGACGGAGCTGAACACAGCCGAGAGCTTGTAAAACAAACCGTTTTGACAACAAATGAAATTCAAGGTGAGTTCAACTCACTCAGTAACCCCGTTTATATTTTATATAAACCGGGTTTTTATTTTTATTTTGTGTGAAATGTTTGCTAATGGCTGAAGGTTGAATAACGGTTTGTATGTTTGCTGAATATTTTAATATTCATGGATTAAATTAAGCGTTTGTTTAATTTAATCGAATTAAATCGTTATTTTTAACGATTAGATTCCAAACGAGGTAACTTACCTTGTTGGTTACGTTTATAATAATAAACGTATTAAACAAATCATTTGATGCTTGAATGGCCGTTACAAATTGTTTGTCGACTGTTATTAGTTGAACTGTTTATCGTATTGAAATTGAGGTAACCATTGTGATGCAGGGATGGACAGGTTGGAGGGATCCAACCGGATTCCTCAAATACGTTGTTTACTTTTGTAGCGCCCCGCCTCTATACCCACTATTGTCCGATTCATTTCAGAGAAATGTCGCAGACCATAACGGAGAATAAGGTTTGTGAAGGGCGACCAATTGTATAATTAATCCATGTGAGGAATGCAAATCGAATTCTGACACCGATTAAAATTTCGACATGACCATTCGGCACATAAGGCAACTACACAACGGCTATATGCAATCCGGAAAACAGTATAAAATAGCCAACAACAACAATATAAATATGGTATATCTCAAAGCCAGACACAAAATAATCATATCACAAAGGCGGAATAGATATGAATAAACTAAGGATGTGTACAACAAGTTAGTAGTCAACAAAGATCCACTAATACATGTACCAAGATCTACATAAAAGAATATGTACACAAAAATAGATAAAGTCATAGGTTCATAACACTGCGGAGACAGAGTAGTAAGCTGGAGGCGGAAGATCAATCATGCGATGAGTCCCAGAGGAGTACCTAAAATGACTCGGCCTGACCCGAGTATTATTTATAAGGAAATAAACAATAAACGGATCAGTCTAGCTGTACTCATCAAATAAACTGAGATAACAAGAGATATAACACAGGATGACATGATTCTACTAATAACATCTAATCATAAATAGATATGAAACATGGCATGTCAACAAAATCAGGGAATGACAATGAAATGCCCGTACACAAGTATCTCTAAATAATCTCATAGCTAATATAGAATGCAACATTCAAATAAAAGCACACAACAGGAAATGACAGCGGAATGCCAAATAAACTGAATACATAAATGACCACGGAATGCCAAATACAAATCAAATTGATGTGCATTGCATCAAAGTAATCAAGAATCTTGAAATCACTCGAAATCCAGAAAACATCATAAAGAGTGGATACCTCCCAGATAACATCATAAAAAGTGGATACCTCCCAGATAACATCATAAAAAGTGGATACCTCCCAAATAACATCATAAAAAGTGGAAACCTCCCGGATAACATACGATCTCTAGTAAACATCATAAATCATAGAAAGTCATAGAAAGTTGGATCGAAGTCCCATAGGTGAAATCCAAGAATCGTATATCCCTCTAGGGCGATCGAGGACCACAAAACACGAGTCATAAAGGATCACATCGATCCGGGTGAATAGGAATTACTTCGAGCTATTTAATATAAGGAAATAGCAACATGTCCCATAACCACATGATATTCTCGAATATTTACGAACCCGTAGTTGGTTTCTATTCAAAACAGAGGAAATCATAGAAGGGGCATTGCCACGGTTTTCAATCGGACGAGTCCAAGAATTTACCATCGAAGCAAAAGAAAGGGTTCACAGTCCTTGATTTTACTAAGACGTTTTAATAAGATTTCTCATAAGACTGAGGAAAAGGTTTATAAAATAAATACTAGTAGATTTGAAGAAGGTTTATCAAACGATTTCGTAAGTTAGCTTCGTATAATGAAGTAAGATTGGAAATCATTTTACTACAAGAATTTGATATCTACTAATAACATAAAATCTCTTTATATAATTTCAAAGTGGCAATAAACAATAGTACGGTTGCCGAGGCAAACCGATCAAGGGAATTCACGTCACAATGACGTGAATTCAAATCATAAATCATAAACTCACATCATAACAATATACATGAAATGAAGGGATAATGGTTGTAATTACGATGAACAAACGAATCGAAATTACAAACTAGCACCCATAGGTTTTAAACTACATCGGAATGGACTCGAAGGATATCGAGCCGATAATTCACGTTTTAGAGGCGTGAATCATCTTAACAAGAGTATACGGGCTTTAGAATGATCACTTATTCAAGTCACACCATAAACAAATGTGAACCGGCCAATAAGGATCAATCATTGGAAGAATCACATGAGAATCGAAGTCGAGGAATCGAGATGCAGAAATCTGCGAACCAGAGAAACTGACAAGTCACAAACGATGTCGAAATGGGCCGAAACTTGGCCGGGAATGATCCCAAACAATACCAAACTGTTGACCGTGGTCTCCACTGGTCAACAGCAGTTTCAGGCAAACAGACGTCTGTCCTATAGTGACAGACGTCTGTCACTGCAGGAAACTGTTTTATTTTCCAGCGAGTTGGGACAGACGTCTGACCTCTTTTGGTCAGACGTCTGACCTGATGCAATTATTTATTTCCCCCCTAATGAATATGCAATCGGCCTAGGACGAGCCCGGATCAATGGTGATGGTTTGTGATGATTTCTAAGTGTCAATAAGGCCTCAAATGCTCGCCGAATCAACTCATATCACAAAACTCTCATGCACAAACATATATACATATACGACATCGAAATGATTTGATTATAAACTACAAGACGACTAAATCCTCTAATCAAAGCAAATCAAATACAATTCAAACTATGGCACAATGGTTTGGCAACGCTAGAGCGAAGTTATAAGGACTTGTGTGCACACAAGATCCTCACCTATAGCATGCACAAACATTCACACAAGATATTTGCATTGATTCTTGGATATAAACTCAAGTATGAACTAAATCCCAAACCAAAGCACACCAAAGTGATTCAAGCGACTCGTGAAGACTTAGAACTTTGTCGGGGGACAACGGAGCTTCACAACATCACCAAATCAACTCATAACATATGCATTAGATCGTATGAATAACATACGTCATGATTTCTATCCCAAATGAAATTCAAACTAATAAATCGGGAAGTGTAAATTATCAAACCAATTCAACAAGCAAATGCAACATGATATGGTCCTAAATTACACTTGTACAAACAAATAGGCTTGTGGCATAGATGTGAGTTCAAGAAGAACTCACCTTTGGTTGCTAGAAGATAGAAATCAAGCCAAAGCTTTGCTAAATCAACCTCTCTTCAACAAGAACTCAAGAATCTTCAACCTAAACACATATACATGAATCTCCAATGAATTAGGTCATAGGAAATTTCAGAAATTGAAGAGAGAATAGGTTGGAGAAGATGGAGAGGAGCTTACCTAAGCTTCTCCATGGATTTGCACAAGATTTCCACAAGAATTGAGCTCTAGATCGAAAACCCTAGCCTTGGAATTTCTATTTCCCTTTCCCAATCCCCATTTCTATTTCTCTAAGTGTTTGGAGAATGAATGAAGAGAAGGATGATGCTTTGGGGTTATATGGTGAGCTAGGTTAGCTCAACCATGACCCAACCAAGGTGCCAAATTTCCAAAGCTCGGAACATATCGATGCTTATAGTCAAAAAGGTCGTAAACGACGATCCGGGCTCAATGGAAGTGGTCTCGAGTCCTAATTTTACCGTTTGTGAAAAACAACTTTTTGAGTGATACATGATATACGACGATATATTTAAATAAAATATTTAAATCTACAATCATCGAATGAGCGGATTGTTACAACTTTCATATTATATGAACTGTTAACCAGTTGATTGGTTGTTGATTATTGAAACCAAATTCAACAATTGTTTATATTAACCAATGGGTAATATTGGTTGAGTAGTTATCGACAGATGGCCTGTAAATGAATCATTTATAGAAATTGATTTACCGTCTGGTAAATCAAATGGAAAGTTATAAAATTTGTTTTATAACTAAAGACAGATTTGAAATCTATTTTATATAGATTATTTTTAAAATTATTAAAGGAAATAAATAATTATTTTTACCTTGAAATTTCATAACATGTACATAAAGTAAGATTTGCTAGTTAAGGAGTTTGTAAATAAGAGAGCCACCATTAACAAAGTAGTCAAGGGTTGAATTAGTTATTATTTTATATGAGATTATTAAATTTGATTAGATTGTCAAATCAAATGAGAATTGTTTAAATTAATTTTATTTATTAATTTAAAAAGGAACCATTTTTGAATGGGAATGGTGATAAGAGGGGATTAGTGGGGTAAAACCTTGTTTTAAAACTAAAAAGGATTTTTAACAAGTTTACTCATATTTATATGAGTTATTCCCGAAAAGAAATTATATGAAAGGAAAGCTTTAAGCAAGATTGATGTGGATTGAACTCGAACGTGAATTTTAGGGGATTAAACTTGGTTTTAAAAGTGAGAATCAAATGGTAAGAATCTAGTCTAGAGATGAATATTTCAAATATGAAAGGAGTTGTTGAACAAAACTAGTATAAGTGATTATGTAAAAAGGGATCCTAAATCAAATATAAGTATTGAGAGAAAATGATAGAATGACATTTCGTTGATAAGCTTGTATCTATTCAAAAGATAAAAATGTTGTCGTCTCAAGGTCTGAGAGGTAACAAAATACCCCAACTTGAACGACTCCATGATTATCCAAGAATGATATTAGTTTAGAAACGAGGGAAGTTGAAGAAGTAAACATTTATATTTGCATGAAAGATATTATAAACTATAAATTTGAAAAATTGAATAGATTGATTTGAGAATAATAAGTGAAGTGGCGTACTTCAAATATCGAAAGATTTATAAATGAATGTTTAACTAAAGAGGCCAAGTGACGCCGTATACTAGACCAATGGATCGACTATATTTTTCTGTGGATGATGGTTGTTTATTTGATAGTTAAAACACTGACTATCAAATCTGGCCAAATCGTTTGTTGGTATGGAAAGACCGAGATCGAATGTATATTCGAAAACCATTCCGACCAGCAAATACGTAGCGGTAAAGATATCGGGAGATGGTCGAGATGGAGCAATGAAGACCGTGGATCTTCATGAGCGGAAGAACTACTTGTTGGATTTCCAAGGGTAGCTCCCGAAGATATTCTGACTTGTGATTCTGTCGTAATTGAAATCTTCGGATTGCAAGGACTTCTCGCTGCTGATCCTTAGGGTGATTCCTAGGATGCGGTAGGAGAGTGACTTCGGTTCATCCTGTTCATGGATGACTTGTGAATGGTGGCCAGATGGTTCAAAAATTGATTATGACCTCAAGCCTCATCAACCGGGAAATGACAAATATCGGGCAGGCAACATGGCTATGTGGGTCGCGCCCATTAGGATGTATGATCACCTATCTAGAGAAATTCCATTTGCTTCTTTAATCTATATTCGGTGTTGTCCCATTTCGGGAGGCGGTTGCTGACCGTCGGTGATATACATTCGATACACTCAAGCGAAATGAGTGGTTGGTCATGTGTCGGCCGGGTTGCAAGACGTTCTTGTTGAACCTAGTGTATTCATCTCTAGAGATACACGTGCGGAAGGTGGTCCCATACCTTGTCAAGTTGGAATCCAATATCCAATAACCGCCCGCGGTTTTGGTTTGTATACTATATATGGAGAGCGTGAGATGCAAGCGTTCCTCTAGATTGATATTTATTTGTATTTAGACATTACAATAATATCAGATCAAAGTTATGATTTCAAAAACGTTTTGGGTTATAGTAAGGTAAAAACCGTCTGTGTTTATGTGTGGGCTGGTCTTACTATTATCCTTTTCTTTCGAAAAGATTTTGAACTTTAAAATCATGATTGGATGATTTACCCTTAAACTGTGCGAGTTATTCTCACTCTGGTTGACCAGACTGACCCGGTATTTGTAATGCTCGGGTTAGCCCGGGTTGCAGGTTCAGGTTATCAGATGCTCTGAAGTTCAGAGACGAGCTAGAGAGGTCATGACGTATGATTTAGACAAAATATTATTCCGCTGTGTTTTATTTGAGGACAGGTTATTATAACTGTCCAGATTTGTCCGTGATACTCTGATGTATGTAAGTATATTTTCAAAGCTCTCAACAAAGATTTATTTCTATATTATATTTTGTTCTGCTACGATGTGAGACTCTGTGTAGTGTTGTGTTCATCTTCTTCTTCTATTCTAATATTTCTTTCTTATCTCATCCTCTAAATTCTTTCTACTGGCATCTGGGTTTCTAGTATCATTTGGGTTAGATTAGTGTTGTTTGGTCAGCTCAAAACGTACCAGGAATCTGGGTCGTCACACAAATGATCAAGGCTTTTGTTGAAAAGCAGATCCTTGTGGGATGATCAAAGCATATCCTATTTCGGCATAGCTTTGTGTATAACGTTACCTCGCGAGCCTCACACCCCGGTAAGAGTCAGAAACGGAAGGAGGGAATGCAGGGAGTGCACATGTTTCTTTCTGGATAGAAGTGGTGTCAGCGAGTTACCAGCCCTGACATTTTACTTATGTGGTTGATGGATTATAAGGCGCCTCAGATTTATCGATCGCCAATGGCTGTATTACAGTTCCAATAGGATCGGGAAGCGTGTGTTCAGGAATTGCAAATCCACTAACGTTATTTGTGGACCGGCTATGATGTATCCAAGGGTTTCCCATAGGTGTGATCCTGAGGCATTGCTAGAGTGTCTCGAATCGGTAAGGAGATCGTTCCTAGCCTTGACTCTTGATGGAAATCCAACTTCCAATATGACACCATGCGGTTTTGATTGTATAACTAGTATGGCGACATAGTAGGATGGGGTACTATGCCGTCTATGATTGATACATTATGATTGAAATGTTTTTATTTAAAATATATACATACTAATATTAATTCTGTTTTATTGTATCAAGCATTTTTTACCATTATAAGGTAAAACTCTATCCTCCGGTTTGTGTTGCATTGTGCGATGGGACTTGATTCTTATAATGGTTTCATTATTCTAAAAAGCATTGCGTTGTTTAACGATTTACTTGATTTTGATTATGCACCGGCAATCCAATGAAGTAAACCCGTTCCGAGTTAGCGGCGTGGTCCTGTGATTAGCCTTCTTAATAGTTAGGTTAAGTAAAGATTTCTCATACCAATTCCATGACTGACCCGTAGTTTGTTTCACTTTGGAAACACGGGTGCCCTCTTTTCCACACGGGCAGTCGAGTAGCTTATTTTGCAAATATGTTGAGCAGGATTCTGAATCGAAGCTTAGAGCTGTGTCAAGAGCATTGATAGGCTTCCGTTGTGTTAGTTTAATTGTTGCGCTGTAGTGTATTACATTTATTGTAATTTACCCTTCCGTTGTATTATTATATCCAATGTACTATGACATTCTGTACTCTGATGTAACATTATTATAATGTTTATAAAAGTCTTCTGTTATTTTTTCTGATGTGTTGTATTCCCAAAGTTAACATATGTGGGATTTGAAAGGTCTTGGTCGATTTAGTGATCGATTAGGTTTGGGCGAAATCCGTATCGTTACAGGAATGAACACTTTATCGCCATTCGAACTGACTGTTATTGGGTTTACCAAGTCAACGCGGAAATGAATGGGGAAATATGATTGGCTGGTTAATTTATATATAATTTTTAATTTCTTTATTTCGGAAAATACCCTCCAATCCATACGAACTCCAATTCCAACCCAACGACTGTCGCCCCTAGCTACATACCCCCATCCCGAACATAATGGAATATGTTCCGTAAGCCCATTCTACTGTTTCAGTCAGTTATTCTGAAAATTAAATATAAAACATTCAATTTTAGATTTGAACATACATTTTAATTTGCTGGGGCACCTACTGATTCTAAAAATTCTAGAAAAATAAATCTGGTTATGTTGGGATGATACGGTCCCAGCAAAACTGGTTCGTCGAATTTGAAGACCGATTGGAAAATGACCATTTTCTGGTCGATCCAAGTTGATTGAAATTAACCAAACACATTTTCTTTTGCCACGCTCACATATTGATTATAAAACTTATGGAATTTTAAACTTAACAATAAATTGACATCCCGGATCCAACCAAAGTGGTTTCGTTGAAAACGGAGGTCGTTTGCAAAATCGCTATTTTCAAGGGCTTTAATATTATTTAAAAATGGAATTTTTAAATTCTGACCAAATTTCTAATAAAATTATTCAAAATAAAAATTTTAAATTGGTTCAGATTTTCCAGGTTGTTACAATTGAATTGTATACAAATAAAAGCATTCATTTTTATTTGTCAAATTAAACATTGATTTGTATACAAATAAAATTAGTTGGAACGACCCAAACTTCCCAGTAAAGGAAAGCACAGATTGCTTTGAGAATAGTACACTTCAGAACACAAAATAGAAGAACATTTTATTTCTGTTACAACAATTACATCAGAGTACAAGAATATTCCAGAGTATGAATGAATAATATACATTGGAAATACAATATCAGAGTTTAAATTACATTTAAATAGCAACGGAAAAATAATACAAAGCACAACTAAAATAAATAAATGGATACAGAGCCTTTCGAATATCACTTCAGCTGTAGACCAGGACCCTGTGAATATAATATCTGCAAAACCAAAATTACTAGCTGTCGGTGTCGAAAATATAGGCACCCAGAGTTTAGGTTAAAATAATAAATTCCAGGTCAGTCATGGGACTGATGTGAGAACTAAAACAATTATTAATCTGAAATTTAAAAGAAGGAAAATCATGGGACCACGCCGTGTAACACGGATCGGGTTTACTCCACATGAACCTTAGTTTTAGAATAAAACAAAGCAATGCTTTTTGGAAAAATGAAGCTATTATAAGACTCATGTAATGACCCGCATTGTCAGGGGTATTATAATTAATTAATTTAATTATATATATCGTGATGTAGTTAATTAAATAGAGGCTTAATTAAATAATATGGAATATTTAATTAAATTTAATAAATAAATAATATATTTAATTCAGAAATAATCAAAAATATTGGGAATCACAATATTCTGTTAACGGAGTCGCCCCTTAGATTTAATTCAGCTTAGATTTGAATTATATTGACGAATATATTCAATCGACGGAAGTTTGAACGTAGAATTTTAATATAATTAAAATAGAGCTTGAAACGGAGCGGCAGTTCGCTATTTGGCGATTTGAACTTCAACTGAATATACAGGGTTCATTTTAAATCGGATTTCTGTGAAACAAGAAACGTGTGGAGCTGGTGGAGTATATCTTTCTTATGGAAGAGAAAAATCGGGATTTTGTCGGGCAGATTTTGATTTACATCTAAATCAAATTCTAGAAAAGTCGCTATGGAATTCCTTTATAATTTATTTATATTTATAAAAGGAATTTCATTGAAAATCGAATATCGATTTAATCGGGATTTGAAATATCAAGCTGGAAATTCATATAGGAATATTCCTGAGTTGTATGGTATTCCACTGTGAATATATACGATAATATTTATTTATAAATATTAAATATAATTACTTTAAATATATTTGTATATATTTAAAAGGGCTGTATAGGACTTTAAAAATAGCCAGTTTTACAAACAACCTCAGAATTCGGCGAAACCAATTTTGTTAGATCCGCAATATTAAATTATTGCTAGATATCAGTTTTCGTGATTTTTGAAGTCAGTATGTGGCCGTACCGATTTTTAAAGTGGGAAACAGTTAGTATTTCGACGGTTAAAAATACGCTGTGTGAGCATACGGAGTCGGAATTCGACGAAAACAGTTTCGTTGGGACCGTAATGTCAAACTCTAGCTACATGTCAAGTCTCGTGATTTTTGAATATCATATGTGATCACAGGAATTTTTAGAAGACCGAAACAAATATAAAACAATAAAAGAAAATATCTAAACTAACTTAAAGGTCAAAACCATGGCCACGTCCTCATATTTTTACAGCCACACACAACAAAATCTGGCCCCGTATAAAGCTTTCTCTTAAGTCGCCAGTGTTCTTTCGCTTTTCAGAAAAGCATTCCTCGTTTTTAAATCAAAACAATTTGTATATATTTCTATAAATCATGGGTTGATTATAAATGAGTTGCTCGTGTAAATATCTACAATATGGTGTAATTCTTACATGGATCGAACCAGTTGTGTTCGTCTGTGTTCATCACCGTGAACCTAGAATTCACGTGTATTGGATTTTAAACCATGGATTTGTGATTTTGAGTTCACAGTCGGATTTCTGGGGGAAATGGGAATCTCGTACGTTGTTTTTGAGGACCTCGGTGGAAATTTTGGTTCGATTCCCTATGGAAAAGACAGGGTGTCGCGGCCTCAATCTGGCGATCGAGCGCGAAGCTTTGAGTGCTGGTAGATGGAGATTCCGATGAGATTCATGAGAGAAAGGGATCGAACTGGGATGAAGGAGTTGGGATTAAACGAGCAGGTCACGGCAAGAAAAGTAATGAAGAAGAAGAAGAGGGAGGCGGGCCAAAGGGGGCGGGTCTGATAGGTATTGGGCCGGGGTAGAGAAAAAAGCTAAGGCCCATTGTATTATTTTATAAATTCAAGTTCTATTTTATTTTAAAATAATGTATATACTTGTTTAAGACATAACTTGTACATATTGATTCGGAATCACAAACCGTAAGTTGCGTTGGGATCATATGGACGGTGGCTACACCATGGAGCTGACCGGGAGTGAATCCAATCTAGTTACAATTTATAGCAAAATAAATTGTCCAGCTGAATTGAGCGACAATTATCGTTACTAACGATGATAGTCCAACGTGAGTAAAACTCACCAACTCTGATCAGTTCATATTTTTATAACGTATATTTAGAACTGATAAATGATGACTGATTGTTGTGTGTTAACTGTTTGGTTGAATTGTTTGTGTATTGATTGAAATGATCGATAACGATATATATATATATATATATATATATAAATCGTTAATCGAATATTGATTCTGTGTATCATAATATTTTATAATTGTGGTGTTTAACATTTGTGATGTAGGGGAACAGGTTGGAGGAATCCGTCTGGATTCCTCAACATTTATTTTACGGTGATTTATATATTGTGATATATAATGTGATATATAATCTGACGTTGATTATGGGTGTTTGGACGATATTTATCGTTGTTATATGGTGTGTTAAATACCATAAGAAATACCAGAATGTGGAAAAAAGGGATTTTCAAAGTATACTTTGAAAATAATTTATTTATATAAAATCAATGGATTTTATATTATAAAAGAAAAAGGATTTTGAATAAGGGAATTATATTTGTTAATCAGATATAAAGGAATTTATTTGTTAATCAAATATAAAGGAGATATATTTGAAATGAAATATAAAGGAGATATATTTGAAATGAAATATAAAGGAGATATATTTGAAATGAAATATAAAGAAGACATATTTGAAATGAAATATAAAGGAGATATATTTGAAATGAAATATAAAGGAGATATATCTGAAATGAAATATAAAGGAGACATATTTGAAATGAAATATAAAGGAGATATATTTGAAATGAAACATTAAGGAGACATATTTGAAATGAAATATAAAGGAGACATATTTGACATGAAATACAAAGGAGATATATTTGAGATCAAGTATAAAGGAATATATTTGAAATCAAATATAAAGGAAATATATTTGAAAGCAAATATAAAGGAATATATTGGAAAAAACATAAATAAAGAGTTAAAATAATTTATTTATTTAGGAAATAAATAAAAGTAAAGGAGATATTTATTTGTTAAATAAATAAAGATTAAAGGAGATATTTATTTGTTAAATAAATTGGATTAAAAGGAGATATTTATTTGGTAAATAAATAGGATTAAAAGAAGATATTCACTTGTTAGAATAAATAGAATAAAAGGAATATTTATTTGATAAATAAATAGAACTAAATCAAAAGAATATTCAGAAGATGAATAGAAAATGGAAATCTGTTTTAATAGATAAATAGAAAGGATTAATTTATAAATAACAATTTATAAATTAAATGAATATTTATCATTCGATAAATGGAAGATATGTATGAATTTATATAGGAAAGAGATATTGGTTTTAACACCGATAGTTTAAGTAGGATGGGTACACAACACTTGTGTAAGTGAAGTAACGTTATTAAAGGGAACATCTATAAAGTGAAGAACTGTTACTAAAAGTAAATCTTTATAAATGAATAAACATTATCCAATAAAGTTAATCGAATTAGAATAAATCGATTAGAGTTAATTAAAAGGAGTTATCGAATATTAGTTATTCGAATCGAGTTAAAAGGAGATAATCGAATATAGTTTATTCGAATAGAGTTAAGGAGTTAAGTAAGGAGTTAAGTGAAGGGTTAATCGATTAGAGTTAAATCAATAAAGTTAATCGAATATAGTTTATTCGAAGAAAGGTTTTCAAATCTAGTTATTCATAAGAGAGATTATCGATATTAGTTATTCGTAAGAGAGATTATCGATGTTTGTTTCATCGAAAGGAGTTAATCGATGTTAGCTTCATCGAAAGGAGTTATCGATTATAGTTTAATCGAAAAGAGATTATCGAATATAGTTTATCCGAAATTGAGATTTTCAAATATGAGATATTTGAAAAGAAAGAGTTATCGAATATTAGTTATTCGAAGAGGGATTATCGAATATCGTTTATTCGAGAAGGAGTAATCGAATATAGTATATTCAAAAGGAAGGAGTTAATCGAATATAGGTTATTCGAAGAAGAGTTAATCAAATAGAGATTACTCGAAAGGGAGTTATATGTCGAATTCGATTATATCGAATTCGGAAAAGTATTATTTACTTTCCAGTTTTTAAATCAAGATTTATTTAATTATAAATAAATTTGTTGTTAGGTTAATTATTCAAAATGAGAATAAAACGTTAGATGCTAAGTTAGATATTGCGAAAGTAGGGATTATAACGTTATCGTTATAATCAATGTATTCAATAAAGAAGTGGATTCGTAAATAGAATCCGAGAATTACGTAAAGAAGTTGTTAAAAGATATAAAAGATAAACTTGTCCATTTCAAAGTTATAACGTTGTTCCGTTAATGTCTGAGAGGTAATTATACCCCAACTTTATTGGCTTCCTTCTTACTAAGAAATGGTAAAGTTTGATCGTAAAGGAGTTTGGAAATGTTTTCCAAACAAGAATCAGAAATGTTTTTTGATAATATAAAATAAGAATTTAGAATATATTGAAATAGGAGATAAGTAAATTAATGAACTATAGAGATAGATGATAAATGATGATTGATCGATATGATTTCCATTTGGAAATAATATGGTTGTTTGCACACTTGTTTTTCTTTGATAGTTAGCTCACCGACTATCGAAGTTTTTGACCATTTTAACGTTGTTAATATGGAGAGACCGGTTGGATTATTATCCAAAGAACCACTCTGTATTGGCATAAGCGTTGAGAACCATATATGCTAAAGATAATTGAAGATGGAGTAAAGTGCAAGGGCTATTGTATAAGTCTTAGATAACAGTTCCTAAGATGGATATACTGGATAGTGCCTTCGGTTTGTCCAGTCCCAGGACAACTTGTATGGACGAAGGTCTGACAGAGTATATCCAATGGATCACGTAAGCTAATCTGTTCAAACGTATTCACGATTGGTGGTGGAGGAATTCGTTTCTTTTAGCTGTATGCCCATGATATTTTTGGGTAAATCAACTTGAGATTTGGCGGGTATGACGATGTGACATTCTAAGTGAATGAGAATGACTTGTTTGAATGAATGTCCGATAGAGTATTTCCAGAAAGGTCACGTACGTTGATTTCTTCAACCCTACCAAGAGTGGAAGCGGAGAAGGAAACTTCTTTTAGCTGACACGTAATGTATGGCTGTAGACGTCAAATTAGTGATTTTGATGGATCTGACAATGTGGCATTCGAAGTGGATATGATGTAATGATAAAGCGTAGCTTCTAGCCTCACATCCGGTAAATGACAGAAATACGGCAGGCAACATGGCTATGTAGGTCGCACCTATTAGGGTATATAATCACCTGATCTAGAGTTTCATTTACTTCTAAAAATCTATTGTTGATGTTGTCCCTTATCGGGAAACGATTGCTGATCCCAACCGTTGGTGATATACATTCGATACACTCAGAGAAATGAGTGGTCGGTCATGTGTGGCCAGGTTGCAAGATGTTCTTGTTGAACCCAGTGTATTCCTCTCTAGAGGTACACTAGCGAAAGGTGGTTCCATACCTTGTCATAGTTGGAAATCCATTACCCAATACGTGCTTACGATTTTGATTGTATACTATGTATGTAGAACGTGAGATGAAAGCGTTTCTGCTATATGATTATTATTATTGTGGTTGATAGACATTATTATAATATCAAAAGAGTTTTGATATAAATGTTAGTTTTGGATTCTCATAAGGGAAAAACCCGTTCCGTTATACGGCGTGGTCTTATGAGATATCGTTTAATGACTCAAACTGTTTAAACTGTTTTACTCATACCAGTCCCATGACTGACCCGAAGTTTATTTTGTTTTGTTTTCTCTAAACTCTTGGGTGCTCAATTTTGTACGAGCAGTCAAGTAGTCAAGATTTACAGATACTTGAAGAGCTGGAGCAGGAGGCTTCAGGGTTATATAGCTATTAGTATTCCGCTGTGTTGTAAGTGCTGTGCTTGATAACGATATGTATATTCAAGTACGATCTTTTATTTCAAAGTTATGTTATATTTTATTCGTTCCGTTGTGAGGTTCGTGTTACTCTGATGTTGTTGTTGTCTTCTTCTTCTTCTATTCTAAGTTTCTATCTTATCTATTCTCGCCCTCTAATTTCTTTCATTAACTACCAGGTTTTTTTTTGATGTTTTGGTTATCGACATCGAGTTTATGTCGATAACCAAAGTCTCCAAAAATCTGGGTCGTTACAGTTGGTATCAGAGCTTAAGTTAAGTGAATTACCTTGGCTTTGTGGCGTGACTCGGTAGAGATGGGGTTAGTAATACCCTAGATTGAGTTTGAGTGTAAATATACGAGAGCGTATTTGTTATTCAATATAAAATTGTTTTATATTGTGGAGATTTATTGGTTGAGTCGTTTATGGGTTCTGGTCGATCAGTTTGATCCACTATATCGGTAGGAGTTTCTAAACACTGGAATACGATGAACCGTCATAGTATGTCTTGAAAAAGGGTAAATGAAATAATTTTACCCAAATTATATTTTAGATATAAAGGAATATATCGGAATGATTGTAATATATGAGATATATTGGTTGTGATTATAATCGAGTAAGATTATAAATTAAAATGGTCATGTAAATAACCAATGCAAATTCATATGTGTAATATATGAAATCAAGATGAATTAAATCGGAAATTTGAATCAGAATTGAAATTTAAACCAGAAATTTGGAGAAGTGTTTATAAAAGAACATGGATTGATTATACGTGAATTTTAAAATCCTGGGAGATTTTAAATTGTTTTATAAACATTGGGAATAGTGTTTTGAAAATGGATTTCAAAATAGAAGTGTTTGGACATGGGTTTGAAAGGTGATATAGTATTGAACTCACTTCGGTCGCTGGAAAATAATTCTGATGATGACTGCGCAGCATCATCAGTGTTCATTTTCGAGTTGTAAGTGACAAATTACTACCAGAGATACTCTTTTGAATTTGTTTTGGGAAAAGCAAGTGTTTGAAATCCTAAAAGGGGAAGTTTGTTTTTTAATAAGATAAACTGTTTAAAACTCCCAGGGAAAAGGTGTTTGGATTAAACCAAATTTGAATTGAAGTTGGGAAAACAAATTTGAATTAAAATAAAGTAAGCTAAGTGGTAACTGAAATTGAATTTGAATGATATCGAGACAAATTGTATTTGGGAGATTCGAATTTGAAATGATATTGGGTTGATGAGTAAGAACTTGAAAATTGAGAATGGAACCTTGATTTGAAATTGAATTCGACTTAAGTATAAGCGAATGGTTGGATTTGTGGATAAAAATAGATTGGAGTTTGATTGGGATAACACTGGTACATGTTGAATTGATAACAGGTGAAAGTGATAGAGTTGATATGCCCGACAAAAAGGTACAAGTTTATATTTCTATTGGGTATGAGATTTATGAGCCGAATTAGCAAGCTGCTTAGCTGTTTGATTTTCTTTTGTGTTGGAGAAGGCCTAAAGAGGCGAGTTGTGGTTTTACTGATAGGGCTGTACAAAGGAGGTTATGGCGAAAATTTTCGAAAAGTTAAGGCGTTAGAAAATTTGCAGGATTTTTGAAAATTTTCGTTAATAAGAATTAATTAATAATTCAATTGAAATTAAATTGGTTCAGTTGAAACTGGAGTTAAGAAGTGAACAAATAAGTTCTAACCAGTCGATAGGGTTTGTTTCCTACCTTAGCAATTTCGAGGACGAAATTATTTTAAGTGGGGAAGAATGTATTGACCCGCAATTTCAGGGGTATTATAATTAATTTACTTAATTATATATATCGTGATGTAGTTAATTAAATAGAGGTTTAATTAAATAATATGGAATATTTAATTAAATTTAATAATTAAATAATATATTTAATTCGGAAATAATCAAAAATATTGGGAATCACAATATTCTGTGAACGGAGTCGCCCCTTAGATTTAATTCAGCTTAGAGTTGAATTATATTGACGACTATATTCAATCGACGGCAGTTTGAACGTAGAATTTTAATATAATTAAAATAGAGCTTGAAACGGAGCGGCAGTTCGCTATTTGGCGATTTGAACTTTAACTGAATATACAGGGTTCGTTTTAAATCGGATTTCTGTGAAACAAGAAACGTGTGGAGCTGGTGGAGTATATCTTTCTAGTGGAAGAGAAAAATCGGGATTTCGTCGGGTATATTTTGATTTACATCTAAATCAAATCCTAGAAAATTCGCTATGGAATTCCTTTATAATATATTTATATTTATAAAAGGAATTTCATTGAAAATCGAATATCGATTTAATCGGGATTTGAAATATCAAGCTGGAAATTCATATAGGAATATTCCTGAGCTGTATGGTATTCCACTGTGAATATATACGATAATATTTATTTATAGATATTAAATTTAATTATTTTAAATATATTTATATATATCTAAAAGGGCTATAAAGGACTTTAAAAATAGCCAGTTTTGCAAACGACCTCAGAATTCGACGAAACCAATTTTGTTGGATCCGCAATATTAAATTATTGCTAGATATCAGTTTTCGTGATTTTTGAAGTCAGTATGTGTAACATCCCAATATTTTATGTATATTTTAAATTTATATTTAAAATAAATAAATGAGTTAATCTTAGAAAAATCAAATTTTGTTGGTTTTTATGTCGATAATTATTTGGATTTAGTATGAATAGATTTTTTCAAATTTAGTTTTTTTTTAAAAGGCTGTAATTTGAAATTGAATATTTATATAATTAAATTAATTTGGATGGGTTAATTTAAAAGTAGAATTCAAATTTAAATTGGAATTTGGTGGAATTTTCAAGTTGTTGAATAATAATTGAAATTCAAATCAAAAATTTAAATAACCAAACTTGAGAACTTAGAATTTGTGAAATCAATTCATAAACTTTATTTAAGTTGTAATTTGATTTAAATGGAATTTTGAAATATTTAAGTTAAAAAGGAATTCAAATTTGAATTGTTAAACAATGGAATTTAAGTTGTTTAAATTTAATTTGAAATTCAAATTTGAAATTTGAATATAATCAAATGTGGAACTTAAAATTTATGAAATAAATTTATAGAATTTATTTAAGCTATAATTTGGTTTAATTTGAATTTAATGAATATTTAAATTGAGTTTAAAACAGTTAATCGAATAATTGAATATTTAATTATTTAATTAACTGTGGAATTTAACCATTTTGGCGACTGTCTCGGAATTCGACGAAACTGGCGCCGTTGGATCCGGAACGGAGAATTATTCTGGGATTCCAATCTGCGTTACAAACTGACTTGTCGTTTAGCCGTACTGGAGAAAACGCGAATAAAATCGAGATAAGTGGATAATTAGTTGTTTCTAATAGTGGACCTTATATATACATATATAAACAAACTCCATTCCACTCCACCAGCCCATTGTCATTACATACACCTTCCTCCATCTGTTTTTATTCTCTAATGACTGAATATATTTCAAAACCCTAGTTTCAAAATGAAATCCAACTCAAAAATCAAATCTCTTCAAACCCTAGAGTATTATATAGCATTTCGAAGAGCTCGACGATACGAGGCTGGTGGTGTGATTTGTTTCAACATGAAGTAGCCGGATTGGCTGAAATTTGTGGTCAAACGTTCGGAAATTCGAAACCCTAGGTTTCAATTTAGGGTTTTTCGATTTGGCAGCTAATCGGGAAAACCAAGTTATGGGTTTGGTGGAGGAGACTCATACGAGTTGTTTGATGGTGGCCGGAGCAATTATCGGGGATTGGATCGTCGGAATTTGTTCGATTAAGGGCACAAACCCATTTCGTTCTTCTGGGCGCCGCGAGAGGAGGAGGGCACCGGAGTTGGGGGTTCTGGTATGGAGGGACGTGGATTTTCACGCTGAGCAATTTGGTGGTGGTCGCGGCCCTTCCAATGGTCGGAGCTCACGGGAATCGACGGTCAAAGTTTGGTGTGTTTTGGGTTCTTTTGACGAGTTTACTGTAGCGTGGAAAGATGAGCGGGAAGAAAGGGGTGCTGACGTGTCAACGTATCATAGGGTGAGAGTAATTATTTTATAAATCTATGTATTCAAATTTCAAATAGAAAAACGCTGATAACTTTCTCGTTTTAACTCGGATTTGGACGCGGTTTGTTGCGTTGGGATCGTGGCGGAATTGCGGACGTTTTGGCCCTGACCTGGCTATGTTTAGAGACTTTGAAATTTTGGGCTTCTTTTGGACGCCCGATCTAATTAAGACACAAAGGTGAGTGATTTTTCTCACTCACGAAATACGGAATTATTCCCATATTTATTGAATTAAATTATGAAATAAGTTTGGTTGCATGGTTGTGTTGGATTGTTGATGTGTTGTTCAATTTGACATGCAAGTGTGTTAACATGCAATTTAGGTAAATGATTAGTTATTTAATTTAATTTAAATTTCTAGTTGGAGATTTGAACCCTTGTAAAATCCTGAAACAGTTTAATGCTGATCAGTTGAATGAAATTGTTGTGATGGATGTCGGTTGAAATTTATTACTGAATTTATAGTGACATTTTAATGCTTCTTATTTCAGTATATTGTAATGCATGTTGATTGTGACGATGAATCTCATTTACCCTTGATGTTACGGGCATCTAATGAACCCGGGATTTATCGATAAAATAAATTAAGAACACAGAGTGAAATGATAAACCTCTGTGACCCTGATTTGGATTGAAATGATAGATCCATCCCTGAAATATCGAGAAATTAAAATTTAATCACTTGGCCATTGGATAGGAAATTATATACAAACATCGGTTGGTTAAATGATTTTCAAATATTTGGGGATTTTATTTGACAGAAATTTCAGTTAAAGAAATGAACCGATACTCGATAAACCTGTTCCTGTAAAGGACCTGGATCGCAAGTGTTATTTGAGTGGTTAAGAATTTGTTTCCAAAGGAAGTGGAATTCTTAAAATGAGGTTTGAATAAAATCTGAAACTTTCAAATTTAGGTTGGATTTGAATGAAATATTTTATTTGAATTCAAATTTGAAAAGAACAGAGGATCGAGGAATATAGGTTGAATTTCCCTAAATCGAAGATTTGGGTTGAATGGCATTTGAAACAAGATATTGAATTTTATAACTCCATTGAGACTGGAGTATGGATTCAAGTGTTGGAAGTTCGGAGGAAAGGAGAAATTTTGATTTAAGAATTTATTACATATATATGTATATGTATTTAAATGTTTGATATCAAATAAGTTATTCTTTCCTTAAAATCTATTATTTAACTTTTACTTATAGACTATTTATTCTAGCTTAAAATTTTCTTATATATTTTTATTTAAAAACTAATTAGAACTTTTTATTTTATATATACATTCATAATGATATAAATTATCTTTTTTTGTTTTAACCATTATTTCTATACATATACGTTATATAAAGATTTTATTTAAGAGCATCTGTTTTCAAATTTTGTCAAATAATCGTAAATTTCTTCTGAATGGAAAATGCTGGATTTAAACCCTAGTTCGAGATGGAGTCGAAATAAAGTATTCAAATATGGAATCGATGTTAACCAATTTTATATGGAAATGAAATTGATATTTTTCCGAATATAATGGATTTCATAAATGATATGAATGAGTGTTATGGAGATTTATACTCTTTTGAATATGAACGGATTTAGAATTCAAATCGATTTGAGATAAGTATAACCTTTGAGGTAAAATATATCATGTTTGAATATAAGTCGATTTTGAAATATTTTATGATTAAAATATAAGGATATGAAATATATTCTAGTTTTGAATATAATCGGTTTTGGGTATGATTGTGATATGTTGATATGAAAATTTTATTCTTTTGAATATAATTTGGGTTCGAAGCAGAATACGATATTTTGATATGAAAGCGAACCTTTATGAAATGTTAAAGAACCGACCGATGTGAAAGATGTAAGCGTTGGTTGTTAAAGAGACTGGAGTCGACATAAGGCATACTCTCTGTTAGTGTCGATACCACTTTGACAACTGTGAATGTTATGACGTATCCAGATTGAGTATGATGACTTGGAGGCGATTATTGAATCGAAGAAGATGATCGATGACGAAATAGCCCTGACCTTCGGGTCAGAATTGAAATGACTAAAACAGGAGCTATACCGTGACTAACTGAGGTAGCACCTTTGATCGGACACACTTCTTCGATAATATTTCTATGACTATGATGATGATGATGATTTGGGCCCATTTATGACTTTGGGAGTGTGTTCCGAGGTGGGCGGTAGTGGCTGCTATGCGTTACCACCGGTCCGGGAGTGCAATTGGTAGAATCCTACCCTGGGCGTTGCCTTGAGTGCCTTGTCATATTATCCTTATCGAGCCCATACGATTTTGATTTGTACCGTACCTATGGAGTGCCCTCTGATGCCATCGTTTACGGTGGGTTTACGGTACTGTATAGACTACGATATTATAAATGGTGTAAGGGTAAAAATGTAATCCCGCTTACGCTATTTTCAATATTTATACTTTACTGAATAGACGTTATAATAATAGCATATTATTATGTAGATATTAGTTTAACGGATCCTTGAGAAATGGAAAAATCCCGTAACATCTCTTGAGTTACTGCACCCATGATACTGATGTTATTTCGTATTTTGATTTGACTAATATGAGATGATTTAGTGCTGATCCGAGTGTTTGTTGTGTTTTCTTTTTATGCAATACGCTCGGGTCAGCAGACGTTGCAGTTACCGAAGATGACTGTGCTTTGGAGATCGAAGACGAAGATTTGGTATATCTATTATCTATACATATGTATATCCGCTGCATTATTTCCGCTGCTTATTATGTACAGCTGTATGTATATGTAATTCTGATAATCATTGAATGTTAAAACTGAGGTATGCATTTCAACCGCTTTTAAACTGCTATTTGTTTATTATATGTTGTCCTTCCGCTGTGAGGTTCTGTGATTGGTTTTTCTTTTCTTTCTTTCTTTTCTTCTTTTCCCAATAACTACCTGCATTTGCGATTTGTTTGGGTCGACATGGGTGGTTTATTGTCGATTTGAACGGTCAAAATGTTGGGTCGTTACATTCGGTATCAAAGCGATGGTTAGCGATAACCTTGGCTCTGTTGGGAATTAACTCATTAGAGAAGGGGTTAGAATGCCCTAGGATGAGTTTGGGTGATATGAGAGAGCGTACTTGTATTTTTGATATAAAAATGGTTTATGTTGTGTTGACTTATTCTGTTGAATATTTATGGATTCTGGTCGATATATGGGACGCCATAGAATCGATAGGAATTCCTAAATAATCGAATGGAATGAGTTGACATAATATGGTTTTCGATTATATTTTAAATTATATCAAATATATATTATTGGTCCAAGTATATATGTATTCGTGTTAGTGGGTAATAGTATTAAGTTATTACCTATTATGGTCGGTTGAATAATAAATATAATAAGAGATAATTAATAGGTGTTGGAAATTTATTGGTTTTAGAAAATATTTGAAATGAGATGAAATACCTGTAGGTATAATTAGGTTAGAAAGGTGTGATTAAAATAGAAATGACCTTAAAACTTGATCCTGGGAGACTTTTGAAATAGTTTGACAAAGTGAAAATAATATCGTATTATAAGAAATAGTTTTGGAAATAGTTTTCAAAGGATTTTTAAAGGGATAAGAGTGTATTCCCTTCTCGAACATCAGAAATAACTTCGGTAATGAGTGCACGCATTATCGACGATTATTCGGAAGCGTTTAAGTGGGGGAGACCACTCAGTATTTTATATCCTGTTGACAAGGGATTTTGGATTCAAATTCCATATAGTATAAAGAATATATAAAAGTATTTGTATATGTTATTTAAAGGTTGAATTTAAATTAAACAAGGATTTAAAATTTCTATGTTCTTTGTGATTAAAGATTTGGGTTCAAAATTTTATGGCATGTTTTTCTATAAAATAGTATAAGTGCTTAGATTATTTTAAATTTTAGCTTATGACCCCAGAATGAAGTGTTTAGGTTCATCCTAACTAACTATATCGATTCAAGATTTAATTTTCTCGATTCATTGGAGTTTTAGACTTTGAAATTTTGGAATGGACTTAAGAACTAAGGGGTCGTCACGGAATTCTTAACTATGGATGATAATAAGGGAAACCAATCCCAACTTTGGTCGATAAGGATGTTAGAAGGAGTTTAAACGAATTTGTGTTATTAAGAGAAAGGGAATGGTCGTTGGAGTGTTTAAGCGTGAGCGATAATAAATTTGGCAATTCCAAATTGGTCAATACGAATGTTAGAGAAAATTCAAGTTAACCGCAAAATGAAATTTTCAACTGTAATCAAATAAAAATGAATTGGAAGATTTCGGGTGTGCGAATAAAAGAAGTAAGAACACTTGACTTGGGTATTTATGAGTGAGGTGAGGTTGGTCGAGAAGGAATTAAATGGGTTGAATAGAACGCGCCACGCAGTGACCGTTCGCGAATTTCGACCATTAGCTTTGAAGGGACGTAGCGGGAGATCCGACTGTCGGATTCTCCTAAAACCGGAACCGTTGGGTTCGTATCGAAAAGAGCTTTCCAACGAATATGAGAGATTTGAAATCTAACGGTTAGATTTGGAAATATGTCCAAATCAAATTTGGAAAAGATCGCTATGGCCGCAGTTCGGTGGCCGTTATTGGAAACCGACTGAAATATCGATTATAAAATTATTAAAAATATTAATAATTTGTGTAAAATCATAATAAAGGAGTTGGAAAGAATTGGAATGAAAAATTCCATACTTGAAAACATAAAAATATATTTTATCAAAACGAACTAGTTATTGATTTGAAATAATAATCCAATATTTTAAAATAAATTGGTTTTGAAATGGTTTTAATATAACTAGAATTTTTCAAAGGTATGAATTGGAAAATAAAATCATTAGCAAGGGAAAATTGATGTAAATAGAACTTTCATATGAAATATGAAACGAAGATTAACTTAGTCGAATTGAGTGAATTGAACCAATACGGGTTAAGTTAGAAGGTTAAATATAAATAAATTTAAAATTTAGTACTTGGGAAGGAATGAGTTGAAATTTTACAAAAATGATTCATATTAATGAATTAAGGTTAATATAATCAAGTTTGTTCGGAAAGTAGAATGAATCCAAGCTTATTCGAAATTTAATGCTTGGAAACTGAAACGAGAAATGAATAGAAAATGTTATTGGAATGATTAAGAAATTTAATATGAATCATTTCTCGGATAATGAAGTAAATGTAAAGGACTCATTGGACGATAATAGAACGAGTAATGAAAATAAAGTATATTTAATATACAAGTAAAATAAATATGGACATATTAAGTACAAAAAGAAAAATCGAATTATGAGCAATGGGCGACAATTCATTTTGATGGTTAAGTTAATAAAGTTTGGAGTCCATTTCTCGAGTAAAGTAGTGATGTTAAATTTGAAGTCATAACGAATTTACAAAATTTTCTTTTCTGAAAGTTTGAAAACTCCAAATAAATGAATCAACGTTTATGCGAAAATCTAAAATACTCGATAAACCGAAGAAAAATGACCACAACTTTTGATGCGCTGATCGGAATTCGACGATTCCGGACTTTACGGAAACCTTAGAAACTCAGCTAAAACTTTTGTTAATAGCGCCTTGCCTAATTTCCATGTATACTAGGTTGGAATTCAAGATTTAGTCGAAGTCGAATGTGCAGAAAATAAAAATATGAACTGAATATCCATGTTGTTTTGACCATAACTCCCAAACGAAACGTCGGATTTTAACGTGCGAGTACAACTCGGAAAGGCCAGAATCTGAACTAAAACTTTTCCTAAATATGCTGGGTGAAATTTTGGGATTTAAAGGGGTAAAAACTGGGTTGAACAATTCAGATCTGCCACTTTATTTGCCTGGGCTGAAGCGTTCGCCTTCGCTAAAACTGCCATAACTTTTGAACGAATTATCCGAATTCGATGAATCCGGGCAATTCGGAAAGCCTGAAGCATAAGCTACAACTTTTTCCTAGTGTGCTTCAGTCAGAGTCCAAATTTTAGTGGGAGATAAACCTTGTTTGTTCGCTGGCCTGTGATGAATATTTTGGATTTGTAGTTGAAATGTTGATTATATGTTGTGTAAATTGTGTACTGTTGCTATGTATTATTTATATGTGGAATTCTTATGCGTGTGTGAGTTGTAGCAGGTGCAAAGAAGTCGCACTACGCCTTGGAGCTCGCTTGCGCTAAATGCTAAATGCAAAGGTAAATAAAAACCGTAAAATAAACGCTTAAAGAGGTACGTATTTGGGGTTGTACAAAGCTTGGTGGTTTGTTTTTGTTTTCCCCTGGTTCTGGGATGCCTCATCGTTGATGAGATGTATATTTTGGATTTGATATATGTATCGGGATTTTTCCCGGGGCCCTCCGTACAGGGGAGATGCTGCCGAAATTTTCCGTGATTTCGGGAGTTAGAAAATTTATGAGGTTTTACAACTATATATACTTATCTTATACATGTTATTTTATAAGTATGGAATTTGAAAGTATGATTTATTTTATACCTTATCTCGTTCTCTTTTCGAGGACGAAAAGCTTTTAAGTGGGGGAGAATGTAACATCCCAATATTTTCTGTATATTTTAAATTTAGATTTAAAATAAATAAATGAGTTAATCTTAGAAAAATCAAATTTTGTTGGTTTTTATGTCGATAATTATTTGGATTTAGTATGAATAGATTTTTTCAAATTTAGTTTTTTTTTTAAAAGGCTGTAATTTGAAATTGAATATTTAAATAATTAAATTAATTTGGATGGGTTAATTTAAAAGTAGAATTCAAATTTAAATTGGAATTTGGTGGAATTTTCAAGTTGTTGAATAATAATTGAAATTCAAATCAAAAATTTAAATAACCAAACTTGAGAACTTAGAATTTGTGAAATCAATTCATAAACTTTATTTAAGTTGTAATTTGATTTAAATGGAATTTTGAAATATTTAAGTTAAAAAGGAATTCAAATTTGAATTGTTAAACAATGGAATTTAAGTTGTTTAAATTTAATTTGAAATTCAAATTTTAAATTTGAATATAATCAAATTTGGAACTTAAAATTTATGAAATAAATTTATATAATTTATTTAAGCTATAATTTGGTTTAATTTTAATTTAATGAATATTTAAATTGAGTTTAAAACAGTTAATCGAATAATTGAATATTTAATTATTTAATTAACTGTGGAATTTAACCATTTTGGCGACTGTCTCGGAATTCGACGAAACTGGCGCCGTTGGATCCGGAACGGAGAATTATTCTGGGATTCCAATCTGCATTACAAACAGACTTGTCGTTTAGCCGTACTGGAGAAAACGCGAATAAAATCGAGATAAGTGGATAATTAGTTGTTTCTAATAGTGGACCTTATATATACATATATAAACAAACTCCATTCCACTCCACCAGCCCATTGTCATTACATACACCTTCCTCCATCTGTTTTTATTCTCTAATGGCTGAAAATATTTCAAAACCCTAGTTTCAAAATGAAATCAAACTCAAAAATCAAATCTCTTCAAACCCTAGAGTATTATATACCATTTCGAAGAGCTCGACGATACGAGGCTGGTGGTGTGATTTGTTTCAACATGCAGTAGCCGGATTGGCTGAAATTTGTGGTCAAACGTTCGGACATTCGAAACCCTAGGTTTCGATTTAGGATTTTTCGATTTGGCAGCTAATCGGGAAAACCAAGTTATGGGTTTGGTGGAGGAGACTCATACGAGTTGTTTGATGGTGGCCGGAGCAATTATCGGGGATTGGATCGTCGGAATTTGTTCGATTAAGGGCACAAACCCATTTCGTTCTTCTGGGCGCCGCGAGAGGAGGAGGGCACCGGAGTCGGGGTTCTGGTATGGATGGACGTGGATTTTCACGCTGAGCAATTTGGTGGTGGTCGCGGCCCTTCCAATGGTCAGAGCTCACGGGAATCGACGGTCAAAGTTTGGTGTGTTTTGGGTTCTTTTGACGGGTTTACTGTAGCGTGGAAAGATGAGCGGGAAGAAAGGGGTGCTGACGTGTCAACGTATCATAGGGTGAGAGTAATTATTTTATAAATCTATGTATTCAAATTTCAAATAGAAAAACGCTGATAACTTTCTCGTTTTAACTCGGATTTGGTCGCGGTTTGTTGCGTTGGGATCGTGGCAGAATTGCGGACGTTTTGGCACTGACCTGGCTGCGTTTAGAGACTGTGAAATTTTGGGCTTCTTTTGGACGCCCGATCCAATTAAGACCCAAAGGTGACTGATTTTTCTCACTCACGAAATACTGAATTATTCCCATATTTATTGAATTAAATTATGAAATAAGTTTGGTTGCATGGTTGTGTTGGATTGTTGATGTGTTGTTCAATTTGACATGCAAGTGTGTTAACATGCAATTTAGGTAAATGATTAGTTATTTAATTTAATTTAAATTTTTAGTTGGAGATTCGAACCCTTGTAAAATCCTGAAACAGTTTAATGCTGATCAGTTGAATGAAATTGCTGTGATGGATGTCGGTTGAAATTTATTACTGAATTTATAGTGACATTTTAATGCTTCTTATTTCAGTATATTGTAATGAATGTTGATTGTGATGATGAATCTCATTTACCCTTGATGTTACGGGCGTCTAATGAATCCGGGATTTATCGATAAAATAAATTAAGAACACAGAGTGAAATGATAAACCTCTGTGACCCTGATTTGGATTGAAATGATAGATCCATCCCTGAAATATCGAGAAATTAAAATTTAATCACTTGGCCATTGGATAGGAAATTCTATACAGACATCGGTTGGTTAAATGATTTTCAAATATTTGGGGATTTTATTTGACAGAAATTTCTGTTAAAGAAATGAACCGATACTCGATAAACCTGTTCCTGTAAAGGACCTGGATCGCAAGTGTTATTTGAGTGGTTAAGAATTTGTTTCCAAAGGTAGTGGAATTCTTAAAATGAGGTTTGAATAAAATCTGAAACTTTCAAATTTAGGTTGGATTTGAATGAAATACTTTATTTGAATTCAAATTTGAAAAGAAGAGAGGATCGAGGAATATAGGTTGAATTTCCCTAAATCGAAGATTTGGGTTGAATGGCATTTGAAACAAGATATTGAATTTTATAACTCCATTGAGACTGGAGTATGGATTCAAGTGTTGGAAGTTCGGAAGAAAGGAGAAATTTTGATTTAAGAATTTATTATATATATATATATATATATGTATTTAAATGTTTGATCTCAAATAAGTTATTCTTTACTTAAAATCTATTATTTAACTTTTACTTATAGACTATTTATTCTAGCTTAAAATTTTCTTATATATTTTTATTTAAAAACTAATTAGAACTTTTTATTTTATATATACATTCATAATGATATAAATTATCTTATTTTGTTTTAACCATTATTTCTATACATATACGTTATATAAAGATTTTATTTAAGAGCATCTGTTTTCAAATTTTGTCAGATAATCGTAAATTTCTTCTGAATGGAAAATGCTGGGATTTAAACCCTAGTTCGAGATGGAGTCGAAATAAAGTATTCAAATATGGAATCGACGTTAACCAATTTTATATGGAAATGAAATTGATATTTTTCCGAATATAATGGATTTCATAAATGATATGAATGAGTGTTATGGAGATTTATACTCTTTTGAATATGAACGGATTTAGAATTCAAATCGATTTGAGATAAGTATAACCTTTGAGGTAAAATATATCCTGTTTGAATATAAGTCGATTTTGAAATATTATATGATTATAATATAAGGATATGAAATATATTCTAGTTTTGAATATAATCGGTTTTGGGTATAATTGTGATATGTTGATATGAAAATTTTATTCTTTTGAATATAATTTGGGTTCGAAGCAGAATATGATATTTTGATATGAAAGCGAACCTTTATGAAATGTAAAAGAACTGACAGATGTGAAAGATGTAAGCGTTGGTTGTTAAAGAGACCGGAGTCGACATAAGGCATACTCTCTGTCAGTGTCGATACCACTTTGACAACTGTGAATGTTATGACGTATCCAGATTGAGTATGATGACTTGGAGGCGATTATTGAATCGAAGAAGATGATCAATGACGAAATAGCCCTGACCTTCGGGTCAAAATTGAAATGACTAAAACAGGAGCTATACCGTGACTAACTGAGGTAGCACCTTTGATCGGACACACTTCTTCGATAATATTTCTATGACTATGACGATGATGATGATTTGGGCCCATTTATGACTTTGGGAGTGTGTTCCGAGGTGGGCGGTAGTGGCTGCTATGCGTTACCACCGGTCCGGGAGTGCAATTGGTAGAATCCTACCCTGGGCGTTGCCTTGAGTGCCTTGTCATATTATCCTTATCGAGCCCATACGATTTTGATTTGTACCGTACCTATGGAGTGCCCTATGATGCCATCGTTTACGGTGGGTTTACGGTACTGTATAGACTACGGTATTATAAACGGTGTAAGGGTAAAAATGTAATCCCGCTTACGCTATTTTCAATATTTATACTTTACTGAATAGACATTATAATAATAGCGTATTATTATGTAGATATTAGTTTAACGGATCCTCGAGAAATGGAAAAATCCCGTAACATCTCTTGAGTTACTGCACCCATGATAATGATGTTATTTCGTATTTTGATTTGACTAATATGAGATGATTTAGTGCTGATCCGAGTGTTTGTTGTGTTTTCTTTTTATGCAATACGCTCGGGTCAGCAGACGTTGCAGTTACCGAAGATGACTGTGCTTTGGAGATCAAAGACGAAGATTTGGTATATCTATTATCTATATATATGTATATCCGCTGCATTATTTCCGCTGCTTATTATGTACAGCTGTATGTATATGTAACTCTGATAATCATTGAATGTTAAAACTGAGGTATGCATTTCAACCGCTTTTGAACTGCTATTTGTTTATTATATGTTGTCCTTCCGCTGTGAGGTTCTGTGATTGGTTTTTCTTTTCTTTCTTTCTTTTCTTCTTTTCCCAATAACTACCTGCATTTGCGATTTGTTTGGGTCGACATGGGTGGTTTATTGTCGATTTGAACGGTCAAAATGTTGGGTCGTTACAGTATGTGGCCGTACCGATTTTTAAAGTGAGAAACAGTCAGTATTTCGACGGTTAAAAATACGCTGTGTGAGCATATGGAGTCGGAATTCGACGAAACCAGTTTCGTTGGGACCGTAATGTCGAACTCTAGCTACATGTCAAGTCTCGTGATTTTTGAATATCATATGTGATCACAGGAATTTTTAGAAGACCGAAACGAATATAAAACAATAAAAGAAAATATCTAAACTAACTTAAAGGTCAAAACCACGGCCACGTCCTCATATTTTTACAGCCACACACAACAAAATCTGGCCCCGTATAAAGCTTTCTCTTGAGCCGCCAGTGTTCTTTCGATTTTCAGAAAAGCATTCCTCGTTTTTAAATCAAAACAATTTGTATATTTTTCTATAAATCATGGGATGATTATAAATGAGTTGCTCGTGTAAATATCTACAATCTGGTGTTATTCTTATTAGGATCGGACAATTGTGTTCGTCCGTGTTCATCACCGTTGTAATGACCCGGGATTTCGGCCAACCAATTTTAAATATTTAATACGGATTTAAATATTGAATTGAAAATATAAATGGAATTTTATATTTGAGTTATCAATTTAAAGATCAAATTCAAATTTAATATTGAATATATTAAAAAAGAAAATAGGAAAATGGATTTTGTTGAATTCAAATTTTAATTTGAATTAAATACAGTTCAAATAATTTATAGGAAATATTATTTGAATTTATAACGATAATAATATTAATTTATTATCGAGGAAATAAATTGTTTCAAAAGTAATTTATATTGGTTTAAATTAATATCTCCTTCAGATGATAAAATTGGACTTCGGGACCTATCCCATAGTGTCCGGAATAGGGGTATTACCTTAAAATTGACAGTTGTTGGGTTCAGAAAGGAGTTCGGAGTCATGGGGAATTTTAATTAAAGGATAACCCTTAAATAACTAAAATCATAAGGTAGAAAATTTGACACCTCTTCCTTCTTCCTTCCACAAATGAAAACAAACCGTGCCATTCTTTTCCTCCACAGATAAAATGGCCTGGCTGTTCATTTAATACCCGCACCCCTACCTACCGCTCCTCTATAAAATCAAAGCCCCTCAAACAAAATCGCGAACCATTTCCAGTCTCTCCCTTTAACTTTCTGTTTTTTTTCCTTCAGCAGTTCGAGATCCATGGAAGGAAATCCGCTCGCAACTCGTTCGAGAATTCAATCCTCTTCTAATTCGAAAACCGCGGAAAGGAAATCACAAATCAGAGATCCGCGATTCGAACACTTTGAAAAGCTGGAGCACGTCACTGATTGAAGTCCCTCGCGAAATCATCCGAAGAGAAAATCGAAGACCCTGGACCCGCGATTTCAAGCATCGCTGCGAGTCCCTGGAGCTCAACGCGTCACGATTCAAGGGCAGGGACGGTAGAGTTAGATTTTTATTCAAACAGTATTAGGGCTGAGAGTCATCGCGGTTTTTGGCAAAGCTGGAAATGGATTTGAGATCGGTTAGTTCAAGTCGATGGGGTGAAGGGTGCTGAAACTGTACAGGAGCTCGGATTGGGTTTTTGAGGTTGGTACGGTGACTAGAGTTTGGTAGTGGAAATGGAGGGTTCAGCAGTGGAATTGGAGTGAGGCTAGTGGGCTGAAATGGTCTGTCAATGGGGGATGTCTAACAGGTGTATGCAGCAACAATAAGCAGTAAGGGGCTTGAGGTGTGATGGGGTATGAAATGGTGTTGAATCCTTTTTATATGGTGAAACAACATCACATAGTAATGCTGGGTTAACTGCGAGGAGTTTGATAAAGTATCGAAGCGAAATGGGGAAGTTTTGGGAATTATTGGGAGTTTTTCGTGGACTGGTCGACAGTTGCAAGTTAACAAGGTATTCATTTATATGAATTCAAAATCTCACAGAATAATTAGGGTATAAATTTTAGTAAGTTAATTAATATTACATGGATTAATTTATTTATTCATTGTTAAGTAATTTAAATGAATAATAGTTAATCCCTAAATTTAATAATCATAGATATTGAATGAAATCGGTCGAGTAATGCGTAGCTCCGGGATACATGGTTTGGCATCTAAAGAATGGCAAATCAGAATGGAATAGAAAATGAAATCATGTGAGTAAATCTCACTCACCTTAATTAGAATTATTTTTATGTCATTAAAAATAATTGTTGTTGCTTGTTTGGATTTTTCTGGTTGCTTTAAATATATATTAGTTATATAGGCTTACTATTATATATATATATATATTGGTTTGGTGATTGGTTGGATTCCCGCAGTCTCATTAGCGGATGCCCGCGGTACCATAGCGGATGATTACCCTATACGCCCCACGCTATGATTAGTGGATGACCTTCTATACCGCGATATCCTGCCTCGAAGCAGGATGGTATTATTTATGTGCTAACGTCTGTGGATGCAGGAAAACAGGTTGGAGGGATCCAATAGGATTCCTCAAAAATATATTATATGTTTGTTTATTTATATACTGTCATATATGATGTGTTGGAAAACCAGAAATAAATAATTGGTTGTTTGCGTGTTTAAATATCACTGGGTCTAAGTGGATATTTATAAAAATATCATGGAAAGGATATTTGAGATTTAAAAGGGAAATTCTAAAAATAGAATTTGAAATTCAAATAGAATTCAAATATTGAATTTGAATAAGAGAATTGAATTGAAATTCAAATATTGAATTTGAATAAGAGAATTTGAATAAAGGGAATTCGAATATAGAATTTGAATAAAGGAAATTCGAATATAGAATTTGAATAAAGGAAATTCGAATATAGAATTTGAATAAAGGAAATTCGAAGATAGAATTTGAATATAGAAATTGAAATGGAATTTGAATAAGTAGATTAAACTTGTAAATTGATATTCGTAATCGAATATGGAAGGTGAATTGAAAATGGAATCTGGTTAGTTGATGAACAAGTTAAACTGATATTTGAACATGTTATATTCAAATAAAAAGGTGAAATAGGTAAACCAGTTAATTAACCATTAGTTAATGAAAATCTTGAATTGAAGTTGAACTTTAGATAAGAAAACGGAGTTGGTGAATTCATATTCAAATCGAATATGAAACCTGAGTTTGGAAAAGGGAATTGAATTGGTTTATAAGCGAGTTAAAATATATTTGAACATGTTATGTTCAAATATGAAAGTGAAATAGGCAAATTAGTTAATTAGAGAATTAATTAACGAATTGAGATAAAACGATTGGGTTGAGTTGGAATAAAGTGGAAATGATTAGATATATGCTAAGCAGGTTTGGAATGAAGTGTTAGAAGATATATAAATAGAATGCTCGACAAAAAAGTATGTATTTAATTCACATATGAGATTTTATGCGCCGTATCGGCTAGCCGCTTGGCTTTTCCTTTTTCTTTGTGATTAGAGAGGCCTGTGTGGCAGTTTGGGGATTTTCCCGATGCTCCCAGTACAAAGGAGGTTATGGCGAATTTTTCCGGGAATTTAAGGAGTTAGAATATTTTCAAGAATAGAATTAAAGAAAATATTTATTTGATAAATAAATAGGATTAAATCAAAGGGATATTTATTTGATAAATAAATAGAACTAAATCAAAGTCAATTAGTTAAGTTAAACTAAATGGATTAGTTAAGTTAAACCAAATGGATTAGTTAAGTCAAACCAAGTGGGTTAGTCAAGTTAATCAAAGTGAATTTAGTTAAGTAAAACTAAATGGATTAGTTAAGTCAAACTAAGTGAATTAGTCAAGTTAATCAAAGTGAATTTAATTAAGTAAAACTAAATGGATTAGTTAAGTAAAACTAAGTGAATGGGTTAAGTTAATCAAAGTGATTAGTTCAGTTGATCGAGATAAGTTAAATCAAGTGAGGTTAATCAAGTTGAATTAGTCAGTCGAGTTAATCAATTGAGTTAGTCAAGCCAAGTAAATCAAGCTAGGTTAATCGAGTCGAATTAGTAAGTCAAGTTAACCAGTTGGGTTAAGTTAGTCAAGTTAACCAGTTGGGTTAAGTAAGTCAAGTAACTCAGGTAGAGTTAACCAGTTAGAGTTAATCAGTTAAAGTTAATCAGTTAGAGTTAATCAGGTAGGGTTAACCAGTTAGAGTTAATCAGTTAGGTTAGTCGAGTTAAGTTATTCGAAGAGGAGTTAATCGAATTAAGTTATTCAAAGAGGAGTTAATCGGATCTAGTTATTCGAAGGAGAGAGTTAAATCGAATATAAGTTATTCGAAGAGAGATAATCGAATATAAGTTATTCGAAGAAGAGTTAATCAAATAGAATTAAACAAGATTAGAAACTGACTAGAGATAGTAAGTTGAATAGTTTTCTGAGTATCGATCTGATGTTGGTTTCGGCCTTCGGTGTTTATACTTAGAAAATTGTTCTCTTACTAATTTACAGTTAGGGACTAATCGTTGTAGAATGGTAATGATGCGTGAATAAGCAGATGGAAACGTTTTCCTGTGTTAACGTATATTTCCTAAACATAGAAAATAGGAAATATGAATATATATATATATATATGATTGATGATTGATTGATAGAATTTCCATCTGGAAATAATATCGTTGTTTGCACACAGACATTTTTCGTTTGATAGTTAAATCACCGACTATCAAAGTTTTGACCATTTTAACGTTGTTAATATGGAGAGACCGGTTGGATTATTATCTAAAGAACCACTCTGTATTGGCATAAGCGTTGCGAATCATATATGCTAAAGATAATTGAAGACGGAGTAAAATGCAAGGGCTATTGTATAAGTCTTAGATAACAGTGCCTAAGATGGATGTACTGAATAGTGCCTTCGGTTTGTCCAGTCCCAGGACAACTTGTATGGACGAAGGTCTGACAGAGTATATCTGGTAGATCACGTAAGTTGGTATTTTCAAACGTATTCACGTTTGGTGGCGGAGGAACTCGTTTCTCTTAGCTGTATACCCGTGGTATGTTTGGCGAAATCAATTTATGATTTGGCGGGTATGACGATGTGGCTTTCAAAGCAAATGAAGATTTTATAAAAAGGGTAAGTTACGACCCCTGGCATCACATCCAGGAAAAAGGTATAAAATCGGGTAGGTCGCATGGCTAAGTGGTTAGCTGCCAAGTAGGGTGTATTGTCACCTGATCTAGAGTTTCATTCATTTCTATAATCTATTGTTGATGCTGTCCCTTTCGGGAAACGGTTGCTGATCCCAACCGTTGGTGATAATACATTCGGTACACTCAAGCGAAATGAGTGGCCGGTCATGTTTAGCCTGGGTTGCAAGATGTTCTTGTTGAACCCGGTGTATTCCTCTCTAGAGGTACACTGTCGGAAGATGGTCCCATACCTTGCTAGTTGGAAATCCATTACCCAATACGTGCTTGCGGTTTTGATTGTAAACTATATATGTAGAACGTGAGATGAAAGCGTTTCTACTAGATTGATATCTAATTGTATTTAGACATTATTATAATATCAGAATGATATTGCTTTACAAAGTTGTTTGGATTTTCATAAGGGAAAACCCGTTCCGTTTTCACGGCGTGGTCTTATGATATATCCTTTATTTAAACTAAGTGTTTTAAACTGTTTTACTCATACCAGTCCCATGACTGACCCGGAGTTAATTTTGTTGTTTTCCCTAAAATCTTGGGTGCATAAATTTGTACGGGCAGTCAAGTAGTCGGGATTTTACAGATACACTTGGAGAGCTTGGAGCAGGAGGCTTCAGGATTCTATTGCTATTATATATTCCGCTGTGTTGTAAGTGATGTACTCTGATAAGTGCTATTGTATATATAACTGTTTGTATTTCAAAAGTTATGTTATATTTTATTCGTTCTGCTGTGAGATTCATGTTTACTCTGATGATGATGTTCTTCTTCTTCTTCTATTCTATTAGTTCTACCTTATCTATCCTCACCCTCTAATTTCTTCCATTAACAACCGGGATTTTTCGATGTTTTGGTTATCGACATCGAGTTTATGTCGATAACCAAAGTCCTTTAAAAAATCCGGGTCATTACAGTTGGTATCAGAGCTTAAGGTTAAGAGAATTACCTTGGCTCTGTGGCGTAACTCGATAGAGATGGGATTAGTAATATCCTAGATTGAGTTTGAGTGTATATATATGAGTGCGTATATGTTATTCAATATAAATTGGTTTTATATTGTGGAGTTTTATTGGTTGAGTTGTTTGTGAATTCTGGTCAATCAGTCTGATCCGCTGTATCGATAGGGGTTTCTAAACACTCGAATACGATGAACCAACATGATATGTTTTGAAATTAACATAGTATAATTGGTTGTGTTGGTTGTTATTATAATCGAGTAAGATTATAAAACGTGAAATGGTTATAAATAACCGATCAGAATTCATATAAGTGAAGGATATGAAATAAGATGAATTAAATCTGAATTTAAATCAGAATTTGAATTTAAAATAAGGAAATTTTAAGTTCTTGGGAGATTTTGAAAACATTTTTCAAACTGAAAGTGATATAGTATTGAACTCACTTCGATTGCTGGAAAATAGATTCCGATGATGATCATGACATCATCGGTGTTCATTTTCGAGTTGTAAGTGACGGATTACTACCAAAGGTTTTGTTTTTGAATTGTTCTGAGAAAACAAGTGTTTAGAAATTCAAATGTTTTGAATTGGTACTATGATTTCAAGTTAATTTGAAATGAACCCAGGAATTTGAAATTTGAAATTTAAATTTAACTTGTGAAGTTAAATGGATTAAAATAGTGAAAGTGAATGAATGAATTAGAATTTAATTTGAACTAAGTTAAATAAAGTTGGAATTGACTTAAGAAATTGGAATCAAGAATGGTACTTGAAGTTAGAATGGAATTCGACATGGATATGAGTGAATGATTTGGTTTGAGGAGATAAATAGATTTGAGTTTGTTTGGGGTAACATTGGTATATGCTGAGTTGATAGCATATGGAAGTGATAGGGTTGATATGCCCGACAAAAAAAGGTACCAGTTCATATTATATATGATTTTGAGATTTTTATGAGCCGAATTGGCAAGCCGCTTGGCTGTTTGATTTTCTTTTGGTTGGAGATGGCCCAGAGAGGCGAGTTGAAATTTGAGATATTGACCAGTACAAAGAAGGTGCTGGAAAATTTTTTCGAAAAGTAAGGAGTTAGAAAATTTTCAGGATTTTTGGAAATTTTCGTTGATAAGAATTAATGAATAATTTAATTGAAATTAAATTGGTTCAGTTGAAACTGAAGTTAAGAGGTGAACAAATAAGTTCTAACCAGTCGATAGGGTCGTCCTCTACCTTAGCAATTTCGAGGACGAAATTCTTTTAAGGGGGAAAGATTGTAATGACCCGGGATTTCGGCCAACCAATTTTAAATATTTAATACGGATTTAAATATTGAATTGAAAATATAAATGGAATTTTATATTTGAGTTATCAATTTAAAGATCAAATTCAAATTTAATATTGAATATATTCAATATAGAAAATAGGAAAATGGATTTAGTTGAATTCAGATTTTAATTTGAATTAAATACAGTTCAAATAATTTATAGGAAATATTATTTGAATTTATAACGATAATAATATTAATTTATTATCGAGGAAATAAATTGTTTCAAAAGCAATTTATATTGGTTTAAATTAATATCTCCTTCAGATGATAAAATTGGACTTCGGGACCTATCCCATAGTGTCCGGAATAGGGGTATTACCTTAAAATTGACAGTTGTTGGGTTCAGAAAGGAGTTCGGAGTCATGGGGAATTTTAATTAAAGGATAACCCTTAAATAACTAATATCATAAGGTAGAAAATTTGACACCTCTTCCTTCTTCCTTCCACAAATGAAAACAAACCGTGCCATTCTTTTCCTCCACAGATAAAATGGCCTGGCTGTTCATTTAATACCCGCACCCCTACCTACCGCTCCTCTATAAAATCAAAGCCCCTAAAACAAAATCGCGAACCATTTCCAGTCTCTTCCTTTAACTTTCTGTTTTTTTTCCTTCAGCAGTTCGAGATCCATGGAAGGAAATCCGCTCGCAACTCGTTCGAGAATTCAATCCTCTTCTAATTCGAAAACCGCGGAAAGGAAATCACAAATCAGAGATCCGCGATTCGAACACTTTGAAAAGCTGGAGCACATCACTAATTGAAGTCCCTCGCGAAATCATCCGAAGAGAAAATCGAAGACCCTGGACCCGCTATTTCAAGCATCGCTGCGAGTCCCTGGAGCTCAACGCGTCATGATTCAAGGGTAGGGACGGTAGAGTTAGATTTTTATTCAAACAGTATTAGGGCTGAGAGTCATCGCGGTTTTTGGCAAAGCTGGAAATGGATTTGAGATCGGTTAGTTCAAGTCGATGGGGTGAAGGGTGCTGAAACTGTACAGGAGCTCGGATTGGGTTTTTGAGGTTGGTACGGTGACTAGAGTTTGGTAGTGGAAATGGAGGGTTCAGCAGTGGAATTGAAGTGAGGCTAGTGGGCTGAAATGGTCTGTCAATGGGGGATGTCTAACAGGAGTATGCAGCAACAATAAGCAGTAAGGGGCTTGAGGTGTGAAGGGGTATGAAATGGTGTTGAATCCTTTTTATATGGTGAAACAACATCACATAGTAATGCTGGGTTAACTGCGAGGAGTTTGATAAAGTATCGAAGCGAAATGGGGAAGTTTTGGGAATTATTGGGAGTTTTTCGTGGACTGGTCGACAGTTGCAAGATAACAAGGTATTCATTTATATGAATTCAAAATCTCATAGAATAATTAGGGTATAAATTTTAGTAAGTTAATTAATATTACATGGATTAATTTATTTATTCATTGTTAAGTAATTTAAATGAATAATAGTTAATCCCTAAATTTAATAATCATAGATATTGAATGAAATCGGTCGAGTAATGCGTAGCTCCGGGATACATGGTTTGACATCTAAAGAATGGTAAATCAGAATGGAACAGAAAATGAAATCATGTGAGTAAATCTCACTCACCTTAATTAGAATTATTTTTATGTCGTTAAAAATAATTGTTGTTGCTTGTTTGGATTTTTCTGGTTGCTTTAAATATATATTAGTTATATAGGCTTACTATTATATATATATATATATATATATATATATTGGTTTGGTGATTGGTTGGATTCCCGCAGTCTCATTAGCGGATGCCCGCGGTACCATAGCGGATGATTACCCTATACGCCCCACGCTATGATTAGTGGATGACCTTCTATACCGCGATATCCTGCCTCAAAGCAGGATGGTATTATTTATGTGCTAACGTCTGTGGATGCAGGAAAACAGGTTGGAGGGATCCAATAGGATTCCTCAAAAATATATTATATGTTTGTTTATTTATATACTGTCATATATGATGTGTTGGAAAACCAGAAATAAATAATTGGTTGTTTGCGTGTTTAAATATCACTGGGTCTAAGTGGATATTTATAAAAATATCATGGAAAGGATATTTGAGATTTAAAAGGGAAATTCTATTTTTCTAAAAATAGAATTTGAAATTCAAATATTGAATTTGAATAAGAGAATTGAATTGAAATTCAAATATTGAATTTGAATAAGAGAATTTGAATAAAGGGAATTCGAATATAGAATTTGAATAAAGGAAATTCGAATATAGAATTTGAATAAAGGAAATTCGAATATAGAATTTGAATAAAGGAAATTCGAAAATAGAATTTGAATATAGAAATTGAAATGGAATTTGAATAAGTAGATTAAACTTGTAAATTGATATTCGTAATCGAATATGGAAGGTGAATTGAAAATGGAATCTGGTTAGTTGATGAACAAGTTAAACTGATATTTGAACATGTTATATTCAAATAAAAAGGTGAAATAGGTAAACCAGTTAATTAACCATTAGTTAATGAAAATCTTGAATTGAAGTTGAACTTTAGATAAGAAAACGGAGTTGGTGAATTCATATTCAAATCGAATATGAAACCTGAGTTTGGAAAAGGGAATTGAATTGGTTTATAAGCGAGTTAAAATATATTTGAACATGTTATGTTCAAATATGAAAGTGAAATAGGCAAATTAGTTAATTAGAGAATTAATTAACGAATTGAGATAAAACGATTGGGTTGAGTTGGAATAAAGTGGAAATGATTAGATATATGCTAAGCAGGTTTGGAATGAAGTGTTAGAAGATATATAAATAGAATGCTCGACAAAAAAGTATGTATTTAATTCACATATGAGATTTTATGCGCCGTATCGGCTAGCCGCTTGGCTTTTCCTTTTTCTTTGTGACTAGAGAGGCCTGTGTGGCAGTTTGGGGATTTTCCCGATGCTCCCAGTACAAAGGAGGTTATGGCGAATTTTTCCGGGAATTTAAGGAGTTAGAATATTTTCAAGAATAGAATTAAAGAAAATATTTATTTGATAAATAAATAGGATTAAATCAAAGGGATATTTATTTGATAAATAAATAGAACTAAATCAAAGTCAATTAGTTAAGTTAAACTAAATGGATTAGTTAAGTTAAACCAAATGGATTAGTTAAGTCAAACCAAGTGGGTTAGTCCAGTTAATCAAAGTGAATTTAGTTAAGTAAAACTAAATGGATTAGTTAAGTCAAACTAAGTGAATTAGTCAAGTTAATCAAAGTGAATTTAATTAAGTAAAACTAAATGGATTAGTTAAGTCAAACTAAGTGAATGGGTTAAGTTAATCAAAGTGATTAGTTCAGTTGATCGAGATAAGTAAAATCAAGTGAGGTTAATCAAGTTGAATTAGTCAGTCGAGTTAATCAATTGAGTTAGTCAAGCCAAGTAAATCAAGCTAGGTTAATCGAGTCGAATTAGTAAGTCAAGTTAACCAGTTGGGTTAAGTTAGTCAAGTTAACCAGTTGGGTTAAGTAAGTCAAGTAAATCAGGTAGAGTTAACCAGTTAGAGTTAATCAGTTAGAGTTAATCTGTTAGAGTTAATCAGGTAGGGTTAACCAGTTAGAGTTAATCAGTTAGGTTAGTCGAGTTAAGTTATTCGAAGAGGAGTTAATCGAATTAAGTTATTCAAAGAGGAGTTAATCGGATCTAGTTATTCGAAGGAGAGAGTTAAATCGAATATAAGTTATTCGAAGAGAGATAATCGAATATAAGTTATTCGAAGAAGAGTTAATCAAATAGAATTAAACAAGATTAGAAACTGACTAGAGATAGTAAGTTGAATAGTTTTCTGAGTATCGATCTGATGTTGGTTTCGGCCTTCGGGATTTATACTTAGAAAATTGTTCTCTTACTAATTTACAGTTAGGGACTAATCGTTGTAGAATGGTAATGATGCGTGAATAAGCAGATGGAAACGTTTTCCTGTGTTAACGTATATTTCCTAAACATAGAAAATAGGAAATATGAATATATATATATATATATATGATTGATGATTGATTGATAGAATTACCATCTGGAAATAATATCGTTGTTTGCACACAGACATTTTTCGTTTGATAGTTAAATCACCGACTATCAAAGTTTTGACCATTTTAACGTTGTTAATATGGAGAGACCGGTTGGATTATTATCCAAAGAACCACTCTGTATTGGCATAAGCGTTGCGAATCATATATGCTAAAGATAATTGAAGACGGAGTAAAATGCAAGGGCTATTGTATAAGTCTTAGATAACAGTGCCTAAGATGGATGTACTGAATAGTGCCTTCGGTTTGTCCAGTCCCAGGACAACTTGTATGGACGAAGGTCTGACAGAGTATATCTGGTAGATCACGTAAGTTGGTATTTTCAAACGTATTCACGTTTGGTGGCGGAGGAACTCGTTTCTCTTAGCTGTATACCCGTGGTATGTTTGGCGAAATCAATTTATGATTGGCGGGTATGACGATGTGGCTTTCAAAGCAAATGAAGATTTTATAAAAAGGGTAAGTTACGACCTCTGGCCTCACATCCAGGAAAAAGGTATAAAATCGGGTAAGTCGCATGGCTAAGTGGTTAGCTGCCAAGTAGGGTGTATTGTCACCTGATCTAGAGTTTCATTCATTTCTATAATCTATTGTTGATGCTGTCCCTTTCGGGAAACGGTTGCTGATCCCAACCGTTGGTGATAATACATTCGGTACACTCAAGCGAAATGAGTGGCCGGTCATGTTTAGCCTGGGTTGCAAGATGTTCTTGTTGAACCCGGTGTATTCCTCTCTAGAGGTACACTGTCGGAAGGTGGTCCCATACCTTGCCAGTTGGAAATCCATTACCCAATACGTGCTTGCGGTTTTGATTGTAAACTATGTATGTAGAACGTGAGATGAAAGCGTTTCTACTAGATTGATATCTAATTGTATTTAGACATTATTATAATATCAGAATGATATTGCTTTACAAAGTTGTTTGGATTTTCATAAGGGAAAACCCGTTCCGTTTTCACGGCGTGGTCTTATGATATATCCTTTATTTAAACTAAGTGTTTTAAACTGTTTTACTCATACCAGTCCCATGACTGACCCGGAGTTTACTTTGTTGTTTTCCCTAAACTCTTGGGTGCCTAAATTTGTACGGGCAGTCAAGTAGTCGGGATTTTACAGATACACTTGGAGAGCTTGGAGCAGGAGGCTTCAGGATTCTATTGCTATTATATATTCCGCTATGTTGTAAGTGATGTACTCTGATAAGTGCTATTGTATATATAACTGTTTGTATTTCAAAAGTTATGTTATATTTTATTCATTCCGCTGTGAGATTCGTGTTTACTCTAATGATGTTCTTCTTCTTCTTCTATTCTATTAGTTCTACCTTATCTATCCTCACCCTCTAATTTCTTCCATTAACAACCGGGATTTTTCAATGTTTTGTTTATCGACATCGAGTTTATGTCGATAACCAAAGTCCTTTAAAAAATCCGGGTCGTTACAACCGTGAACCTAGAATTCCCATGTATTGGATTTTAAACCATGGATTTGTGATTTTGAGTTCACAATCGGATTTCTGGGGGAGATGGGAATCTCGTACGTTGTTTTTGAGGACCTCGGTGGAAATTTTGGTTCGATTCCCTATGGCAAAGACAGGGTGTCGCGGCTTCAATCTGGCGATCGAGCGCGAAGCTTTGAGTGCTGGTAGATGGAGATTCCGACGAGATTCATGACGGAGGTGTTAGTTTGTGGATCGGTGGAGGAATCAATGAGAGAAAGATATCGAACTGGGATGAAGGAGTTGGGATTAAACGAGCAGGTCACGGCAAGAAAAGTAATGAGGAAGAAGAAGAGGGAGGCGGGCCAAAGGGGGCTGGTCTGATATGTATTGGGTCGGGGTAGAGAAAAAAGCTAAGGCCCATTGTATTATTTTATAAATTCAAGTTCTATTTTATTTTAAAATAATGTATATACTTGTTTAAGCCATAACTTGTACATACTGAATCAGAACCTCGAACCGTAAGTTGCGTTCGGATCATATGGACGGTGGCTACACCATGGAGCTGACCGGGAGTGAATCCAATCTCGTTACAATTTATAGCAAAATAAATTGTCCAGCTGAATCGAGCGACAATTATTGTTATTAATGATGATAGTCCAACGTGAGTAAAACTCACCAACTCTGATCAGTTCATATTTTTATAACGTATATTTAGAACTGATAAATGATGACTGATTGTTGTGTGTTAACTGTTTGGTTGAATTGTTTGTGTATTGATTGAAATGATCGATAACGATATATATATATATATATATATATATAAATCGTTAATCGAATATTGATTCTGTGTATCAGAATATTTTATAATTGTGGTGCTTAACATCTATGATGCAGGGGAACAGGTTAGAGGAATCCGTCTGGATTCCTCAACATATATTTTACTGTGATTTATATATTGTGATATATAATGTGATATATAATCTGACGTTGATTATGTGTGTTTGGACGATATTTGTCATTGTTATATGGTGTGTTAAATACCATAAGAAATACCAGAATGTGGAAAAAAGGGATTTTCAAAGTATAGTTTGAAAATAATTTATTTATATAAAATCAATGGATTTTATATTATAAAAGGAAAAGGATTTTGAATAAGGGAATTATATTTGTTAATCAAATATAAAGGAATTTATTTGTTAATCAAATATAAAGGAGATATATTTGAAATGAAATATAAAGGAGATATATTTGAAATGAAATATAAAAGAGATATATTTGAAATGAAATATAAAGGAGACATATTTGAAATGAAATATAAAGGAGATATATTTGAAATGAAATATAAAGGAGATATATTTGAAATGAAATATAAAGGAGATATATTAGAAATGAAATATAAAGGAGACATATTTGAAATGAAATATAAAGGAGATATATTTGAAATGAAATATAAAGGAGACATATTTGAAATGAAATATAAAGGAGACATATTTGAAATGAAATACAAAGGAGATATATTTGAAATCAAGTATAAAGGAATATATTTGAAATCAAATATAAAGGAAATATATTTGAAAGCAAATATAAAGGAATATATTGGAAAAAACTTAAATAAAGAGTTAGAATAATTTATTTATTTAGGAAATAAATAAAAGTAAAGGAGATATTTATTTGTTAAATAAATAAAGATTAAAGGAGATATTTATTTTTAAATAAATAGGATTAAAAGGAGATATTTATTTGGTAAATAAATAGGATTAAAAGAAGATATTCACTTGCTAGAATAAATAGAATAAAAGGAATATTTATTTGATAAATAAATAGAACTAAATCAAAAGAATATTCAGAAGATGAATAGAAAATGGAAATCTGTTTTAACAGATAAATAGAAAGGATTAATTTATAAATAACAATTTATAAATTAAATGAATATTTATCATTCGATAAATGGAAGATATAAGTCTAAATTTATATAGGAAAGAGATATTGGTTTTAACACCGATAGTTTAAGTAGGATGGTTACACAACACTTGTGTAAGTGAATTAACGTTATTAAAGGGAACATCTATAAAGTGAAGAACTGTTACTAAAAGTAAATCTTTATAAATGAATAAACGTTATCCAATAAAGTTAATCGAATTAGAATAAATCGATTAGAGTTAATTAAAAGGAGTTATCGAATATTAGTTATTCGAATCGAGTTAAAAGGAGATAATCGAATATAGTTTATTCGAATAGAGTTAAGGAGTTAAGTAAGGAGTTAAGTGAAGGGTTAATCGATTAGAGTTAAATCAATAAAGTTAATCGAATATAGTTTATTCGAAGAAAGGTTTTCAAATCTAGTTATTCGTAAGAGAGATTATCGATATTAGTTATTCGTAAGAGAGATTATCGATGTTAGTTTCATCGAAAGGACTTAATCGATATTAGCTTCATCGAAAGGAGTTATCGATTATAGTTTAATCGAAAAGAGATTATCGAATATAGTTTATTCGAAAGTGAGAGTTTCAAATATGAGATATTTGAAAAGAAAGAGTTATCAAATATTAGTTATTAGAAGAGGGATTGTCGAATATCGTTTATTCGATAAGGAGTAATCGAATATAGTATATTCGAAAGGAAGGTGTTAATCGAATATAGGTTATTCGAAGAAGAGTTAATCAAATAGAGATTACTCGAAAGGGAATTATACGTCGAATTCGATTATATCGAATTCGGGAAAGTATTATTTGCTTTCCAGTTTTTAAATCAATATTTATTTAATTATAAATAAATTTGTTGTTAGGTTAATTATTCAAAATGAGAATAAAACGTTAGATGCTAAGTTAGATATTGCGAAAGTAGGGATTATAACGTTATCGTTATAATCAATGTATTCAATAAAGAAGTGGATTCGTAAATAGAATCCGAGAGTTACGTAAAGAAGTTGTTAAAAGATATAAAAGATAAACTTGACCATTTCGAAGTTATAACGTTGTTCCGTTAAGGTCTGAGAGGTAATTATACACCAACTTGATTGGCTTCCTTCTTAACTAAGAAATGGTAAATTTTGATCGTAAAGGAGTTTGGAAATGTTTTCCAAACGAGAATCAGAAATGTTTTCTGATAATATAAAATAAGAATTTAGAATATATTGAAACGGAAGATAAGTAAATTAATGAACTGTAGAGATAGATGATGAATGATGATTGATCGATATGATTTCCATTTGGAAATAATATCGTTGTTTGCACACTTGTTTTCTTTGATAGTTAGCTCACTGACTACCGAAGTTTTTGACCATTTTAACGTTGTTAATGTGGAGAGACCGGTTGGATTATTATCCAAAGAACCACTCTGTATTGGTATAAGCGTTGAGAACCATATATGTTAAAGATAATTGAAGACGGAGTAAAGTGCAAGGGCTATTGCATAAGTCTTAGATAACAGTGCCTAAGAAGGATATACTGGATAGTGCCTTCGGTTTGTCCAGTCCCAGGACAACCTGTATGGACGAAGTCTGACAGAGTATATCCAATGGATCGCGTAAGTTGATCTGTTCAAACGTATTCACGATTGGTGGCGGAGGAATTCGTTTCTTTTATCTATATGCCCATGATATTTTTGGGTAAATCAATTTGTGATTTGGCGGGTATGACGATGTGACATTCTAAGTGAATGAGAATGACTTGTATGAATGAATGTCCGACAGAGTATTTCCAGAAAGGTCACGTACGTTGATTTCTTCAACCCTTCCAAGAGTGGAAGCGGAGAAGGAAACTTCTTTTAGCTGACACGTAATGTATGGTTGTAGACGTCAAATTAGTGATTTTGATGGATCTGACAATGTGGCATTCGAAGTGAATCTGATGTAATGATAAAGCGTAGCTTCTAGCCTCACATCCGGTAAATGACAGAAATCGGGCAGGCAGCATGGCTATGTAGGTCGCACCTATTAGGGTGTATAATCACCTGATCTAGAGTTTCATTTACTTCTAAAAATCTATTATTGATGTTGTCCCTTATAGGGAAACGATTGATGATCCCAACCGTTGGTGATATACATTCGATACACTCAGAGAAATGAGTGGTCGGTCATGTGTGGCCGGGTTGCAAGATGTTCTTGTTGAACCCAGTGTATTCCTCTCTAGAGGTACACTAGCGAAAGGTGGTTCCATACCTTGTCATAGTTGGAAATCCATTACCCAATACGTGCTTGCGATTTTGATTGTATACTATGTTTGTAGAACGTGAGATGAAAGCGTTTCTGCTATATGATTATTATTATTGTGGTTGATAGACATTATTATAATATCAAAAGAGTTTTGATATAAATGTTAGTTTTGGATTCTCATAAGGGAAAAACCCGTTTCGTTATACGGCGTGGTCTTATGAGATATCGTTTAGTGACTCAAACTGTTTAAACTGTTTTACTCACACCAGTCCTATGACTGACCCGGAGTTTATTTTGTTTTGTTTTTCCTAAACTCTTGGGTGCTCAATTTTGTACGAGCAGTCAAGTAGTCAGGATTTACAGATACTTGAAGAGCTGGAGCAGGAGGCTTCAGGGTTATATAGCTATTAGTATTCTGATGTGTTGTTTGTGCTGTACTTGATAATGATATTTATATTCAAGTACGATCTTTTATTTCAAAGTTATGTTATATTTTATTCGTTTCGCTGTGAGGTTCGTGTTACTCTGATGTTGTTGTTGTCTTCTTCTTCTTCTATTCTAAGTTTCTATCTTATCTATTCTCACCCTCTAATTTCTTTCATTAACTACCAGGTTTTTTCGATGTTTTGGTTATCGACATCGAGTTTATGTCGATAACCAAAGTCGCCAAAAATCCAGGTCGTTACAACTCAGGTCCCATCACACAATGCAGCGTAAGCCGAAGGATAGAGTTTTACCTTATAATAGCCAAACATGCTTGATACGTAGAAAACAAATTTATTTGATATTACTATAAGTGCATAGTATCAAAAACAATTTTGAATATAAATGTATCAATCATAGGCGGCATGGGCACCATATATCATGTCGCCATACTAGTTCTACAATCAAAACTGAAATATCGTATTGGAAGTTGGATTTCCATCTATGAACCAAGGCAAGGCGCAATCCTTCCGTTTCGAGACACTCTAGACCGTGCCTCAGGCTTCAGCCGCAACCGTACCTAGGTAACATGCAGGGCCGGTCCACACTAAGTGTGAATTCATAATTCCTAAGCATGTGTTTCCCCGCCCTATGGGTTGTAAATGAGCCAAATGACTTCTTCGGCTCCTGCAGTAGCCGGATCCTAAACGAGCCAAATGACTCCAGCGGCTCCCGCAGTAGCCGGATATATCCTAGGCGCCTCTCTACCCATCAAGTAATAATAAGCAACATCCACATGAGTAAAGTGCCAGGGCTGGTAAGTCGCTGACACCCCACATAGCTAGAAAGAAACGCAATGGCATCCCTCCTGTCCTCTCCCGTTTCTGGTTCATACCGAGGTGTGAGGCTCATGAAGTTACGTTACATAAAGCTATGATAATTAAAGCAGCGCTCTGATCATCAGCCACAATTCTCTTCTTTTCAACAAAAGCTTTGATCATTTGCATCTTAGCATGCCACATTGTCAATCCATACCATAGGATTGATTTCTACCAATATATCCCCTCTAAGGGTGTGAAGCAAGAGAATAAATTCTCCGCCACCAACAGATATATATTAGCAGAGATCAACGAATACAACATAAAGGAATACAACGTCATACATACCATCCATTTACAAGTCCGTTCTGCGTCTGAACGAAACCGGAGGCACCTTATGCCTTGCATAACCGGTCGATCTCCAAGTATGTTTGGATGATCACCGCTTTTTCCATCGTCTTGGGTGTATGGCCCAATCAAGATCATCAGTAATCACCCAAACGATGTGAAGAACTCCGGTCTTCAACCACCGTCTTCATCTTTGACTCTTAGTCGGCGTAGTAATTATTCAGAATGGGTTAAACCCGGTATTTCCGAATAGCTCGCGTATTTTATAATCAAGTGTTATAAAAACACATCAATTCCAATTCAGAATATTCTTTAAATAAAATATTCATATTTTTAGGGAAAGAATCCCAATAGTTCTATCAAAGATAAATTCTTTTGAATTTATTCTATTCAATCCAGTTTAGAATTTATTAAAACTCCAATTCGGTTTTAATATAAAAAAATCATTATTTAGTGATAAACCAAATTTAAGAAATAAATATTATCTTTAACTGGGTTAAAGAACTAGTGTCATTTAAAACAACGTTCAGGATAAACCCAAAATCATCTTCCATAAAATATGGAATCTTCATAGAAATTAGATCAACATATAATCGATATAAATTTCTGTATCAGACTAATAATATGCATGGAATAATGGCGAGGCCTTTTAAATTCCATATATAGTACTAGTCTTCATCCACAGAAGTTCATCTCGATTATTAACCAATCGAATTCCATTCAATTCCAATTTAATATATTAAATTGGAAAACTTTACTTTGGAGAATTTTCATTAAATCTAAATAAAAGATTTATAAATTCCAAGTTGTACTTCACTGTAAATTGGGTTAAAGAACAAATGTCTTTTAAAACATCGTTCAAGATAAACCCAATTCACATTTCATTTTATTCCAATTACTAAATATAATCGGAACTCTAATAATCTTTATTAAAAGATTTATCTTTTCCAAATTTATATTTACTATTTAATTCCAATTAAATATTAATTGGGAAACTGCATGAAATCTTATTTAAAAGATTTATTCTTTTCTAATCGGGGTTTAAGAACAATGTTATTAAGGACAATGTTCACGACAACCCAAAATCCAATTCTTTTATTTTAAAACAATGGATTATATTCTAGTTATTAACTAGTTCATTTCGATAAAAATATATTTTTATCTTTTCAAAACTGGAATTTTTCATCAAAAATCCTTTCAAATCATTTATTATGATTTTACATAATTTTTCCATTTTTTTTAATAATTTTATTATCGCTCGTACAGTCGGTTTCCAATAACGGCCACCAAACTGCATTTACAGCGACATTTTCTGAAATTGATTTGGACATATCTCCAAATCTAACTATTAGATTTCAAATCTCCTATATTCGTTGGAAAGCTCTTTTCGATACGAACCTAACGGTTCTGATTTTGGGAGAATCTGACAGTCAGATATCCCGTTATGCTAATTTGAAGTTAATGGTCGAAATTTGCGAACGGTCGCTGCGCGGCGCGTTCTATTCAAACCATTATAAATATATAATATATATTTCGTCGATTTCCTTTCTAAACATATTCTAAAATGTTTATAAATTCGTTTATAAAATGATTCCCCTTTTATTTTAATTTTAAATCCAAATTGAATATTCTATTTATTAAAATAATATTGTGACGGCCCGCCCCGCACCAACCGACATTTACTCCAATTGTGCGCTGTACACATGTCCAATTGGCACAGAACGGTCGCCAAAGAAAAGAAAGAAAGAAGATGAACCAAATAAAGAACCTGTAATATGTCTCACAGCGCATGGAATAAAATATAATAATAAACATACTTGACATAAACAGGCGAGACAGTGCATAAGCTGAAAACTTGAACTAACATCATCAGAGTAGCGGAAAATCAAATACAGCTTATTACAACTTCAAAATACTGTCTCTAAGATAAACAAAATAGGTATGCTACTAATGCCCAAAGTAGATACCGATCACGACACAGGGAGAATAACTATATAGCATACGTGGAGCCTCCTGCTCGTCTTCAGTCCATCTACCAAGCGCACTACCAGCTATCCCTGTCTCTAGTCTGCTCGTGTGAGCACCCAGAGTAATAAGAAAAACATAAAACTCTGGGTCAGACATCAGTCTGGTATGAGTGGTAGCAAGCATAAAAAAAAAGAATAATAACAGGTATACTAAACCATACCTGAACCTGGACCTGCAACCAAAGAGTTAGTACTACACGGTACAATACTCTAGGATGTCATTAACACATGGTGTGTAAGTATACGGGGGTGGGGATGTGTATGTCAAACAATCAATCATAGCAACCATCCTCACATCTCTCACTCAGTGCGTAAAGCATACGATATTCACTACTTTGTTCACCACATCCATTTGGGTCATGCCGGTACCCCCGAACGACTATTGCTATGACCAAACTTCCCTGGTCTATAGTCAATAACCCTACCTAGTCCACACTTCCCTGGCTCTAGGTCACAAGGGTCAACTCAGTCCACACTTCCCTGGCTCTGGTTGGTCTACATACCCCTTCTCTTCAATGGTGAATCAAAGCTATGGATATCGATAACCCCTTTGCACACGTCCCGCAGCAAAGTCCAATCACGAAGTGAACTCATTGGTTCCTACCTGGATTCTGAGCTCTAACTTCACCTTGGACTACCTTTGCATCTCGGGTTATGGACCTTCATCGGATCGGTTCGGTCTCTTCACATTGCTTCGGATCGTGTCGCCACCCTTCGGTTCGTGGTTCGCCCTCAGTTCGGTTCGTGACGCCCCATACGGGTCGGAGTCTTCCATCACCAAGCGTCGGATCGTGGCTTCTCAGATCGGGTCGGAAAGGATACTCCAGGCGGATCGGTTCGTGGCACTCCCACTGGTTCGTTGTCTCCCTTCATATCAGTTCGGATCGTGAGCTCCTGAAGTAGGCCGGGTCGAACACTCGTGGCGTGGTGTGACTTGTCTCGCGATGGCGATCCGGGTCGGTTCGTGACACATGGGACACAAGCGGTTCGGTCGGGTGGCGTGGCGAGGGCACGAACGGTTCGGTTCGTGGGGCGCGATCCGATCCGGGATAAATCCCTGCACTTTTCCTGCAACTGTTTACACGCCTCTCGACGGCGTTTTCGACCATTCTAACTATTGAAATCAATCACAAAGCATACTAAAGAGTCATAGCAACACATACAAATGACCTCAAACACCAAAACAACAATATGATAGGTTAAAATGGATCAAACATAGCCAAAACCCCATATTTTCCCTTAATCCCTCTTAATCATGTTTAAGCATATGTTTAGCAAAACTTATCCAAATCATCCCAAACTCATATCAGAGGTCTAAAACATTATTTATGATTTTATAAATATTTTTCCAGAATTTATTTTCGTTTAAAAACGCTAATTAGCACTAATCACCCCAAATAACCATAATTAGTGCAAAAAGCAAGCTAATCACTCACCTTAGCCACAAATAAAACAAGATCTGAAATAAATATCTGATTTGGTGAAGATTCAAATGCCAAACAGCAGCTCTAATGTTGATTTGATGAAGATCCCCTTTGATTTGATGTTGCTAATCTCTTTTCTTCAAGTTTGGAGTGGTTTGGAGTGATTTAGAGGTTGGAGGCCATTAATAGGGTTCAAAGAAATGAAGTGGTGGCTGGAAAAATGACTAAAAGGATGTTTTCTAACCCTAATCAGCCCTTATATAGCCCCAATCCCGAAATCCCCCATTGGGCCTAGTGGCTAGTCACCCGGTTTGGCCCAATTATGCAGTTTTTCCACTTCTGAAACTTAATTCAGCCCTACAGCCCAAACGGTAAGTCCGTTTTCCACATGTGACCACTCTACGGAAAGGTAAACCATCATTCGGAGCCAATGGAAGTGGTTTCAGGTCAAAATTCTTTTCCAATCAAAAGTTATGGCCAAAACAAACTCAGCTAGGGGCAAAATGGTCATTTAAAAATCGTCAAAAATTATGAACATGGTAAATTACCCCAATAGTCGTTTCCCAACTCTACATGACCATACGACTTAGTACGAAGAAGAAATAAATATTCTACGATCCTCCGATGCGTAGAATGCGGGTCGTTACAAATATTATTTCCAAAATATTAATTTTGAAATTAGCTTTTTTTTAATATCCATTATAAAATGGATAAAATAAATCGATAAACAAGATGGATTTGCTATTTAAAACACATTAAATAGCCCAATTCATTATCTTATTCATTTATATTTTATACTGGCAAGACCTCCCACTTTAAGCTTGGGACTTGTGGATGCTGGGTATGCCGGTTGATTTCGGGTAGACTTATCCCATAAGTTGGGCTTAGCCTCGTGTCATGGACCATTTCATATTTGCGCACTTGGACCTCTCACATTAGGTTCAACATTTGTGGCTGCTGGATATGCCGGGCGGGTCCGGGCAGACTTATACTACAAATGTAACCTTACCTCGTGTCCAAGTACAATTATAATTAATAATTATAATTAATTCACTGAAAATATTATTTTAAAATATTCTTTTAAAATAAAGATATTATCTTAACAATAAATTGTTACTAATTTAAAAAAACCTTTGTTTCCGTATATCCTAAATGACATTTCAATTTTTAATGAAAATTGAACTTTCTATATTATTATTATATTATAATAAAAATCTTTTCAAAATGTTCAAATTTTGAAATCAAACCTTCTTATCTTAACATATTGATCGTAAAGATGTAATCTTTTTAATTGAATCCTATTTATTATAACTTTTAAACAATAAAGATATAATCTTTCTAATTCATACGTCAATTAATTCCATTAACTGAACATTAAATTAATATATTCCCTTAATTCAAAATTGGAATGAGACCCAATCCATTACCATATAATTTTAATTATATGGACTTCAAACATCGCATTAATTCCATAATAATGATAAATCACTCAATAACGGCCAAAGTGCATTTTAAACTAATCATAAGGGCGATGTGTAGTCAGAATATCAACCCAAGACCCGTGTAGGGTTTCAACCAAAATAAATTCAAATAATATATTGTTAATTGTGCTTTTGGACGATGTGTGAAAATTTATCGTCCAATCAACATAAACAAGTCAGGCAACTTGTAAATAGCAGTGTAAACATGTTTTAAATATCATAAATGTCATAACAACATGTTACATATTTCAAAATTTCAAACAATTCACAACAGTCATCCAAATCAACATTTAACAAACAATAATTCCAACACAAATAGTTAATTAATATTTAAAAATAAAAATAATCAACTGTGCAAAAACTTGAGTGACATAAAAGTTCTCACCTTTGTCGGGGTTTAATTGACGGTTCGAGCCCAATTTTGACCCAAAATCTAACATGCTTTAAAATTGACGAATTTGGTGTCTTTGCGAAGCTTATGACTCAACGATCATGGCAAATCCTGATTTGTGTGATTTCGATTTCGTATCAAAAAGATATGAATTTTCGAAGTTTGTAATAATTAAATAATTAATTTAAAATATGAAAAATACCCAAATTTTCAACTTGCTCGGAATTGAACATAGTTAATGTCATTGCAAAGCTCTCGACTCCACGATCACAATAGATTCAATTTCATGCAATTTGAAGTTCGTTACAAAAAATTATTAACATACGAACATAGACAATCATTTAAACAATAAAATCACTATTCACCTTCTTCTCCAAAAGACACCCTCAATTTTAAACGCTCGCCACAGCCAAACCGTAAGTCGGAATTGCACCAAACCAGCGCCATTCTCTCCGGCTTCTCCCCCTCTTTCCATGCCTGGTGGTCTGCCCTCCAATACGCCACGTGGGCCCCACCATCCAGAGTTGATCGGAAAACTGCAGTTTCCGATCAACTAGGTGTTGCGGCCACCTCGATGCACCAATTGTCACCAATTTTTACCAATGGCTAGATCTCGACCTTCCGAACAACTTTCGTTCACGTCACTTCGCCCGAAAATGCACAGATCGATGGGAAATTGCTCATCTTTGTGATTGTCCTGTTTTCAGCACCCCTCCAATCGAATTGACATTCCGACCAGCTCCGGCCACCTGGGACCATGCCCCCACCGCCAAAAGAACCATGCTTCCCCTCTACCACTGCGTGAAGTCGCTCGACCTAACTCTCTTCGTGGGGCCCTCAGCGAGCAAATAACCGAAATCTTCTTTCTTTCTTTCAAGCTAGAACCCGGCGAATCCGTACGACGATAGGTTCTGAATTTTTCGTGGTAGGTAGTGGTTATTGAGATGAACAAAACCAAAAAAGATTTGGTCTGATTTTGTTCTGATTGAGAGATTTAAATTATTGAAGTTTCAGGGTCTTTTGTACAAAGAAATTTTAGTGGAGAAATGAGTCGCCATGAAAGAGATGAAGAAGGAGACTAGAATTAGGTTTAGAGAAATGGTTAGGGTGGGATTATGAGATATTATACAGAGGTTGTTAATTTTTAATTAAGTCCATGTGTAATATAACCCATTTAATTAATAGTGAAAATTAGTGTCACATCCTTATTAAGTTTCAAAATTAGGCTCACATCCGGTCATAAACTTATTGTAAATTTAGTCCCTGTTTTCATTTTTACGTGTTATTCATAATATTTGCATACATGTATGCAAATATTCTGAATGAATATTTGCATACATGTATGCAAATATTTTGAATTTTTGCATATATGTATGCAACTATTCTGATGAATAGTTGCATACATGTATGCAAATATTCTGAACGAATAGTTGCATACATGTATGCAAATATTCAAAATTGTTGCATACATGTATGCAACTATTCTGAACGAATATTTGCATAAATGTATGCAAATATTTTGAATTTTTGCATACATGTATGCAACTATTCTGATGAATATTTGCATACATGTATGCAACTATTCTGAATGAATATTTACATACATGTATGCAAATATTCTAAATTTTTACATACATGTATGCAACTATTTTGAACGAATATTTGCATACATGTATGCAAATATTCGTTCAGAATAGTTGCACACATGTATGCAACTATTCAAAATATTTGCATACATGTATGCAACTATTCTGAACGAATATTTGCATACATGTATGCAAATATTCTGAATTTTTGCATACATGTGTGCAACTATTCTGAATGAATATTTGCATACATATATGCAAATATTCTGAATTGTTGCATACATGTATGCAAATAAAGTTGAACTAACGTTGATGAATTGTTGCATAAATGTATGCCATTTTTCAAAATAAAAAAATAGGGATCTAATTTACAATAAGTTTATAACCGGACCTGAGCCTAATATTGAAACTTAATAGGGACCTGTGGCAAACGAACCCTAATTAATAACCCATATATTATTTTTAAGTCCTTTTCAGTGTTTTAAAGTCTGTACGAATACATGCGTTATTAAATTTTGCTGAAAACTGGAACATAACAATTTATCGATAATACGAATCCAAAGAAACTTGTTTCGTTGGATTCGAAGTCCATATGAATTATTAATGAATTTTTAAAGTCTAAAAATTGACCGATTTCAATGAAAAATTAATAACGCCCACATACTGACTCTAAAAATTACAGAAAAATTATTTCTAGCTTTGTTTTAACGATACGGTCCCAACAAAAATAATTTCATCCAATTTGAAGACCGTTTGAAAAATGACCATTTTTATGGCGTATATATATTATATTAAAAATACATATATAATTAAAGAAATTCTGCTTCTCGAAATATATCAGTGTTTATACTTTTTCAATGCAAAATCATCATTTTTAACTCAATGGAAGTAGTTTCGAGTCCCAATTCATTCGTATGTAAAAAGTAGCGTTTTGGTCATATATATTATATATATAAATTCCATAACGTTTTTCTGAGATTTTGAATTTGCCATAACTTGCAAAATATAAACTGAAATATTAATTTCTAAAATTCATTAGAAAGATATCGTCAATACGATCCTAGCGTTTCTTGTTTCGTCCAATTCCGACTTATAATTAATTTTATATAATTTTCCAAACTTTGAAATCGAAATTTGAAATTATCACGACATTTCAGGCTTGAAATATAATTAATATAAATTTATACATTCTAACTTCGATTTAAAATATTTTTTTGGTCATTAATATTTAAAATAAATTATTTTAAATATACTAAATCCATTAAATTAATAAAAATAAAAATTTTAAATTTGTCCTAAAATTCCGTGTCGTTACTGCAGTCATTTTTATTTGTCAACATTAAACATTGAATTTGTAAACAATAAAGATATTCATTTTTATTTTTCAAATTAAACAATGAATCGTATACAAATAAAAGCATTCATTGTTATTTGTCAAATTAAACATTGATTTGTATACAAGTAAAAGTAGTCATTTTTATTTGTCAACATTAAACATTGAATTTGTAAACAATAAAGATATTCATTTTCATTTGTCAAACTAACATTGAATTATATATAAATAAAAGCATTCATTTTTATTTGTCAAATTAAACATTGATTTATATACAAATAAAAGTAGTCATTTTTATTTGTCAACATTAAACATTGAATTTGTAAACAATAAAGATATTCATTTTTATTTATCAAATTAAACGTTGAATCGTATACAAGTAAAAGCATTCATTTTTATTTGTCAAATTAAAAATTGATTTGTACACAAATAAAAGCATTCATTTTTATTTGTCAAATTGAACATTAAATTTGTAAACAATAAAGATATTCATTTTTATTTGTCAAGTTAAACATTGAATTTGTGTACGAGTAAGAATAGTCATTTTTATTTGGTCATTAGAATTATAAATATGTATGTAGACAAAATGATCTTTTTATTTTGTCATTAAAATTAAAAACATACATGTAGACAAAATTGTCTTTTTATTTTGTCGTAAGAAATAGAAAACATGAGTGTAGACAAAATTGTCCTTTTATTTTATCATTAGAAGAATAGAAAATGTATGCAAGTAAAAATTCTTTTTATTTGACATTAGAAAACATGTAGATAAGTAATGCAAATAAAACTCATTTTTATTTGATGTGAGTAAACATATTTTGTAAACAAATATGTCGTTTAGTTAGAAAACATATTTTGTAACCAAATACATCGTTTAGCTAGAAAACATATTTTGTAAACAAATATGTCGTTTAGTTAGAAAACATACTTTGTAAACAAATATGTCGTTTAGTTAGAAAACATATTATCAAATATGTCATTTTGTTAGAAAACATATTTTGTAAACAAATATGTCATTTAGTTAGAAAACATATTTTGTAAATAAAATGTCCTTTGGTTAGAAAATGTCATGTTAAAATAAAAATGTCACTTGGATAGAAAATGTCATGTGAAGTAGAAATGTCATTTTGTTAGAAATTGTTATGTTGAAATAAAAATGTCATTTTTATCATGATAGTTAAATAAATGGTAATATTAATAAGGAAATTAAAATTAAATTATAAATATTTATTTATAATTTAAACAGTGAAAATTTATTAAATAGGAAATAATTCAAAAAAAATTAGAATTGGTTAAAATTATTAACCAATGATTTATTTATATAAACTGTTGTTGTTTGAAAACCCCACACGGGTATTGGAATGATATTTGACATACACTAGTCCCAATATTTAGTTATATGTCAATCGATGGATTGACAGTCTGTGATGAGCGTTATTTAATTATTTTAATGCTCACATAGATGTAAATTTCAATCTGGATGCAAATGGACTGTTTAGTGATTATTTATCATTATTGTAATATACATGCGATGTATAAAATTCATATAAATAAAATTAAATGGTAATTGATTAAGTCGCATTCTGATTCAGAATATTTTTATATAAAGAATATTTTAAAATAAAGAATGTTTTAAAATAAAGAATATTTTAAAATAACGAATATTTTAAAATAAAGAATATTTTGAAATAACGAATATTTTAAAATAAATTTAATGAAGAATAAAATTTTGATTTCTATGTCCGATTTTGGATGGACACAAAAATATAAAAATATGAAGCCGTGTTAAGTATAGAAACGCCATTTTAACCCGAACGGGTTTATCGATCGATTTTATTATTTTACACTGAATATTGAAAAGAAGTGATTTCAAAATCTAACATTTTGAAAATATTAATATGAAAATAGATTATGTAACTATAAGTGATGGTAGTTAAGTATTTTCAAATCCACTTGAGATTCAAAAGGGAAATCAAATACTCCAAATAGAAATCGAGTTTCAATAGATTATTTAAATGGAAGTTGAATCTAATAAAGAAGTGAATTTATAAACAAGGTTTATAAATGTGATGAAGTAATGTTCATCGTGTAATTTGGAAATAAATGTCCAAATGTAAGAAATGGGGTAGAAGGCGAGACTTAAATCGAGTTTGTGTATTACAAGCTTTTATTCGTCTCAAGATAAAAACGTCGTCGATCAAGGTCTAAGAGGTAATTAAAATACCCCAACTTGAACGACTTCACTATTGTCAAGAGATGATACTTGTTTGTAATGGTGAATAAGGTTGAATAAATTGATTTTCCCCATAAAGGAAAATTATAATTTGAATTCGATTATATCGTGTTTTATAAAATAATTTATATCCAATGGAATTGGAATTTTAATGTAGAGGTTGAGCTTTAAATAACTAAAACCAAGTTGTAGAATCAGAATGAAGTATTCAATGATTTTTGGAAAATCAAGATGTTAAGTTAGATTTGGGAAATTGTTTTTAAATATGAAAAATGGAGTTGAAATTTATTTTATAAACTAAGTTAACGTTTATATTTAAATTATAATTAAAACGAACTCGCCGCGGGGCGGTAGTTCGTAAATTGGCGATTCGAACTTCAATTGAGTATACAGAGCTCAATATAAGTCGAAATTCGATGAAACAAGAAATGCCCGGACCGACTAAATGATAGTTTTCTAACGAAAGAGAAAAATCTAGATTTCGTCGTATAGATTTTGAATTACGTCAAAATTCAAATTTTCATAAAAACAGCGCCATAATCGTTTTAAACCATAATGGTTTATTAATTAAATGAAAAGGATTGTGATTAGAATAAAATTCAAATTTCAATAAGATAAATCCAGATTTGTGTATAAAATAGATTTGAACTCACGAGGAGTAAATGGATTGATTCCTGGATTAAAAAGCAGATTTCTAATTATCAAATGAAGTAACTAATTTCGAAAGAAATTAGTTAATAGGGTTTTGGGACGAACTTAACCTTTGTTAAGTAAATTGGATTATGAATTCAAGATTGAAATTAAGTATGAAACTTGAGTTGGAAATGAAATTCGATTGTGTATAAGCGAATTAAAATATATGCAAACATGATATGTTCAAATTGAAAGTGCATTAAGCAAAGGATCGATTTAAAGATGCTGTTAGTGGATTTTGTAAAAAGAAAATGAGTTGATTGGAATAAGTTGGAAATGGACATACGTATGTAAATAGGTATGGGATGAAGAGTATGAAGAGGATATGCAGATTGTTAGTTAAGTTCCCAACAAAAGGTACACGTTTAAATTTCCATATGAGGTTTTATGTGCCGAATCGGCAAGCCACTTGGCTTTTTGATTTTCTTTTTGAATGGTAAGGGTCCAGAGAGACGTTTTGTCATCGGACCGAGTCACCCGTACAGGGGAGGTTATGGCGAATTTTTCCGGAAATTTAAGGAGTTAGAATATTTTTAAGAAATTTTGATAATAGAAATCGATATAACGAAATACGTAGATTTCGCAAAGAAATGAATTAAAAATGAATATTAGAAAGGGCCAGTGATTGTGAAATTGTGTGATGGATGTTTATTTTTCCTTTGATAGTTAAATCACCGACTATCAAAGATTTTTTACCATCGTTGTCGATACGGAGAGACCGGTTGGATTTAATATTCGAAAACCACTCCGTATAGGCATAGGCGTTGCGAATTAGATTATGCTGAAGATAATCGAAGACGGAGTAATCCTAACTGTCACATAAGAAGATCTTTTCAAGGTATCACGTCTGGTGGCGGAGAAATTCGTTTCTCTTAGCTTTTATACCCGTAATATTTTTGAGAAGATCTGTAACGACCCTAAATTTTGGGGCCAATTTAAAATTTTTATTTTAGAAATTTTAATGGATTTTATATATTTAAAATAATTTATTTTAAATAATAACGGTTAAGAATTTATATTAAAACGAATAAATTTAATTTAATTATAAAAGGAGTTTGAAATGGCGCGGCAGTTCGAAAATTCGATTTCAAACTTTAACTGAATGTACAGGATTCAAAATAAATCAGAATTGAGCGAAACCAGAAATATGTAAATCTGTTTAACAATATCTTTCTAACAAATCTGAAAAACTGAAATTTCACTTTATAATTTGCAAGTTATGTCCAGATTAAAATTTAGAAAAGTCGCTGTAGAATTTATATATATTTTAATATGATATATTGGCCTTAAAAATTGTCCTTTTTCAAACGACCTCGGTTTTCGATGAAACCACTTTGTTGGAACCGGAATGTCATTTTATTGCTAAGTTAAATTTTCCATAATTTTTCGAATTAATATGTGAGCGTGGCAGAAGAAAATGTGTTTTGATCATTTCAGTTAAATTTAATCGACTTGAAAATAGCCATTTTTCAAACGGTCTCAGAATTCGACGAAACTAGTCTTGTTAGGACCGTATCGTCATAACAAAGCCAAATATAATTTTTCTGTAATTTTCTGAGTTCGTATGTGGCCCTGGTGAATTTAATTGTGCATCAGAGTTAAATAATTAAATGATTTATAATCTAAATTAAATAAAAATATATCGTAACGGCCAAATTGGGTTACGAGGCCTGTTCCATTGCGTCCGGAATGGGGGTATTTGCCTAGAAACATTTTTCGTTGAATTTAATTTGGAGTTCCGGACGATATACGAATTTAATAGAATTAAATAAATTAAATAAAGGGGAAAATACGCGTATAAATACGTTGCCAATACGAACCCTAATCCTATTTGCTACAGCCGCCGTATGTATTCCTTCAATGGCCAAAACGCTCAGGATTTTCTTCCCTTAATCTCTCCTAATCCAAATCAAATTAATTCCCAGAACTTATACAAAAATGAAAGAGATTCGTTCAAGCTTTGGATCCATACGGTTTTGATCGGGTGCTGGTGCCTATGGGGGCCGATTTTGCCTTACAAACGGCCGACGTTGGGGGAGTTTTTGGCGGTGCTGGGGGCCGGCGAGTGGGCCCAGGTCACGGCCGTGGGTGGCGCACGGCTAGGCGGAGGGGGTGGGATGTTCGGATCGATGGCTGGTGGCACTATGAAGGAGTGGACGGGAACTCTAAATGTCAACGATGATGGGTTTTGTTACGGTCTAAGCAAACGAAGAAAGAGGAAGAAGGAGGCCGATATTTTCAATGTAATTAAGGCCTAATTTATTAATTAATAAATTATTTAATTATCAAATGCTTATAATACCATAACTTGGTCAAATTATAACGAAATTGAACGATTTCAGCTTCGTTGGAATCCTTGAATCAAGATCTACATTCCAGAACAGACCAGAACTGTAACAGAGCGCGTTGAAATATCAGATCTAAAATAAATCAAGGTGAGATTTCTAGTTTTAAATTAAATAAATCGATTATTTATTTTATTGTGAAGTCCATATTAATTCAGTATGAAGTTCATGTGATGTTGTATTTATTTTAATGGTGATTGTGCTGTGATTGTGATGAACAATTGATTGTGATGGCGTAATGTTTGTTAGTATTTAGTGTATGCAGTAAAACCATTATATATAGAATATATATAATACTCATGTGTGTCAAAATTGGTGTATAAAATAAAATTATATTTTTATTTTATATTTAAACATGAATATGTTCATGTTGGATTTAAATAAAAGAGAATAATCAATAAAATTCCCTTTTTATTGAAATGTGAATCTTTAGAAGTACTAGAATAGATAAAAAGAAAATTTGCAATGAAAATCAATATTTTTGTTAAAAAGAAAATTTGCAATGAATTCACATTTTTGTTTACAATGAAAGAATAAACAAGGATTCACATTTTTGTTTACAATGAAAGAATAAACAAGAATTCACATTTTTGTTTACAATGAAAGAATAAACAAAATTCACATTTCGTTTGCATTAGAAAAGAATCAACATTTTTGTTCATATGAATATAAAGAATCAACATTTTTGTTCATATGAATATAAAGAATCAATATTTTTGTTCATATGAATATAAAGAATCAACATTTTTGTTCATTTGATTTTAAAGAAAAGAATCAACATTTTTGTTAATTTGATTATAAAGAATAAGATTAACATCTTTTGTTAATTAGATTAAAGAATAAGGTTAACATCTTTTGTTAATTAGATTATAAAGAAGAAGATTTACACTTTTTGTTAATTAGATTAAGTTAGACAAATTTAACATTTTTGTTAGTTAAGATTATGTTAGTTCAAACTAACATATTTGTCACTTAGATTTTGTTGAATAAGAATTAGCATTTTTGTCAAAAACTTGTTAATGAATAAAAGAACACTTTTTGTCAAAAGCTTGTTAATGAATAAAAGAACACTTTTTGTCAAAAGCTTGTTAATGAATAAAGGAACACTTTTTGTCAAAAGCTTGTTAATGAATAAAAGAACGCTTTTTGCCAAAATCTTGTTAGTGAATGAAAAGAATACATTTTTGTTTTATGAAATATAAAATCACATTTTTGTGATTTATGAAATATAAAATCACATTTTTGTGAAACTTGATTTATGAAATATAGAATCAACATTTTGTGTTTAGTTGCAAAAGATTAAGCAAAATTATCACATTTTGTTGCATTTGAGTTTATAAACAAAATATCATTTTGTTGCATTTGAGTTATAAACAAATCTCATTTGTTCGCATTTGAAGTTATAAATAAATTCTCATTTTTGTCTACATTAGAAAAGGATAAACAATTCACCATATTTTGTCACATAAGGATGATAAATAGAATCATCATATTTGTTACATTAGAGTGATAAATAGAATCATCGTATTTGTTACATTAGAATGATAAATGAAATCACCATATTTTGTTAATGTTAAAAGAATCATCACAAAATCCATATTTTGTTAATGTTAAAAGAATCATAACAAAATCCATATTTTGTTAATGTTAAAAGAATCATAACAAAATCCATATTTTGTTAATGTTAAAAGAATCATAACAAAATCCATATTTTGTTCATGTTAAAAGAATGATTAGAAAATGTATGTTTTATACATTAAAAAGAAGAAATGAGAATAGAATGTATGCTTTTTATACATTAAAATGAAAGAATTAGAATAAAGAGACATTTTTGTCACTTTGAAAAAGAATGAATTAAAACCCATTCATTTTGACACATTGAAAGGAATAGAAACAAAAGTTAAGATTTTTATTATCACTTGTTTACATTGAAAGAATTAAACAAAAGATTTTTATTTTGTTTAGCATAATAAAGATTTAACAAAATAATCATATTTTGTTGCATTGAAAAGATTTAACAAAATAATCATATTTTGTTGCATTGAAAAGATTTAACAAAATAATCATATTTTGTTGCATTGAAAAGATTTAACAAAATTATCATATTTTGTTGCATTGAAAATATTTAACAAAATAATCATATTTTGTTGCATTGAAAAGATTTAACAAAATAATCATATTTTGTTGCATTGAAAAGATTTAACAAAATTATCATATTTTGTTGCATTTAGAGGAGCTAGACAAAATAATCACATTTTGTCAAATTAAAAGAATGAAGTAAAATATTCAATTTGTCATTAAAAATGAATAAGATTAAACATATACTTTTTGGTCAATAATTAAGAGTTAAGATTTTATTGTCATTTGTTAACAATAAAAAGAATTGAAATAAAAGTTAAGGTTTTTATTGTCATTTGTACACAATAAAAAGAATTGAGATATGTGTATGTGATGTTGAAATGTTAGATGTGTCAAATATATTGTTAGATGAATGTTACACTTTCATTTACAAGTCATCCGACTTGTTTATGTGATTGGGTCGATAATTTTTACACATCACCCAAGTGCACAAATAAATTATAATTTGATTGCTGGATGAAACCCCACACGGGTGTTGGGATGATCCTACACTAGTCCCAATATTTAGTGTAGAATCCACTCTGGTTGATTATTTGGGTTGTGATAGTTATTTATCATGATTGTTGATTATGTGCAAATTATGGTTGTTGACCGAGTCACATTCCAATAAAGGATATTCTAGGAAAAGAATATTTTGAAGAAAATATTTTAGAAAAAGAATATATTTTAGAAAAATATATTTATTGAAATGGACTAGTTATTAACTAGAATAAATCATTAAATTTAGATTTAATGAAGTTTCCCAATTATTTAATATTTAATTGAAATTAAATTAAATAAATTGGATTTTTGGGTTTGTCGTGAATAGTGTCTTAAATAACACTGTTCTTAAACCCCGTATGAAAAGAATATTCTTTTAATTTAGATTATTAAAGTTTTCAATTATATTTAGTAATTGAAATAAGATGAAATGTGAGTTGGGTTTATTGTGAACTGTGTTTCTAAGCGACATATGTTCTTTAATTCAACTGACAGTGAAAATATATGATTTGGAAATTATAAATCTTTATTTAAAGATTTAAATGGGATTTTTTTCCAAAAGCCAAGTTTTCCAATTTAATATATTAAATTAGGAGTTGAATGGAATTCGAATTAATAATAACCGAGATAAGCTTCTGTAAAGGAAAACCGATACTACATATGGAATTTAAGAGGCTTTGCCGTTATTCCATTTATATTATTGGTCGGATACAGAAATTTATTGTAACAACCCGGAAAATCTGAGCCAGTTTAAAAATTTTATTTCGGCAAATTTAATGAATTTTGATTATTTAAAATGAATTATTTTAAATTGTAACGACGGAAAATTTATTTATGACGAAGTTAAAACGAATAATTTTATTTTAATTATATAACGAGCCTGAAATGGCCCTGTAGTTCGAAAATTCGAATTCGAATTTCAAATGAATATACAGAATTCGTTTTAAGTCGGAATTGAACGAAACAAGAAATATCTAAATCTGTTTGATGATATCTTTCTAACGGATGTAAGAAACTGAAATTTCACTTTAAAAGTTGAGAGATATGTCCATTTTAAAATTCTGAAAAGTCGATGTGGAATTATATATATTTTAATATATATAAAGGCCCTTGAAAATGGAAATTTTGCAAACGACCTCGGTTTTCGACGAAACCACTTTTGTTGGATCCGGGGTGTCAAGTTATTGCTAGGTTTCAAAATTCATAATTTTCTGAATCAATATGTGAGCGTGGCGAAGCTAAACGTGTTTTGACAGTTTTAATTAAATCGGGTCGACCAGAAAATGGCCATTTTTCAAACGGCCCCAGAATTTGACGAAATTAGTTTTGTTAGGACCATATCGTCAATACAAAGCTAGAAATAATTTTTATGGAATTTTTCGAGTTAGTATGTGGCCCCGGTAATTTGAAATGTGCGTTTAAATCGAATATACATTGATTTATACTGTAAATTTAACGAAAACTGATCGTAACGATCAAATTGGACTACGAAACATATCCCATTTTGTTCGGAATGGGGGTATTATGCTAGGAACGACAGTCGTTGGGTCTCGTTCAGGGTTCGATTTGGAGTTGGATAAAAAAATCCACCTTTTGAATTTAAAATTAAATATTAAATATATAAGGGGGTGTGGTCAAAGGGGTCAAACCCCTAATATTTCTCCTTCGTGGTCAAAGGAGAAATAAGCCTCCTTTCTGGAAAAAGCCCGTCGCTTCCCACAATGGCAATACTGCTGCTTGTCGCCCTTGCCTGGCCCACTGCCGCGTGTCCCCTCCACATCTCCTTCGATAGTCCCCAGTCTCCCCCTCCTCCGTACAAACAGTCGAGCCCTCCCCCAATCCCCAAATCGCGTTGAGATTCCGCCGTCGCTAAGGAGGCCGCGTCACCCCCTGCGCCACCCTCCACCACGACAATCGACAGGCCGCACCCCCTTGCCACCTGAAGCCCGCGAGCTCACCAACGCTAGCAGCCGCCTTTCGCACCTCCGCCTCAGATGGTCGTCCGTTCAACTAAGATGGCATGCGTCAGCTCTGTGTTGAGACGCAAGTTGGGTTCGATTTTGTTCGTGGAACTGATGGTAATTAATTTACTTAATTAATTAGGTGTTAACCATTTTTGTTAGTTAAAATTGTCAGATTTTTGTTATATGTAATGAGAGTTTTAAAGATCAGTTTTTTTTATATATGAAAACTGCATTGTTTTATTTTAGTTTAAATAATTTATATATATATAACGCTATTTAAAATTGAGTTTTTTTTTGTATTAAAGAAATGATTTTCATATGAAAAAGAAATGATTTTTGTAAGAGAAAAAAAAGTGTTTTTGTATACTCTTTTATGCTATTAAGAAAAAAAAAGGTTTGATCTTTGAAAGCGAAGAGGTTTCATTTTTTTTGAAAGCGAAAAGGTTTGATCATTGAAAGCGAAAAGGTTCAATTTTTATAAATACAGATATGAGATTCATTAATATATAAAGTAGGGATTTTTTTTTCAAATAAAAAGGAACGATTTTAACAATATAAAGATTATGTTATTAATTTAATAAAAATCAGATTTTATTTAGCTAATGTTGTTTTAAAGATTCGATTTTTAGCTTAACAAAGGTTCGATTTTTAACTTAGCAAAGATGGTATTTTTAACTTAGTAAAGACGAAATTTTTAATGTCAGCAAGTTTTTATTTATAAAAAGGCGAAATCTTTATGACGTTAAAGAAGTGATTTTTATATATTCATTAGCGAAATAAAAATATGATTTTTGTATAGCAGAGATAATAAAAATGTGATCTTTATGTATGTAGTGAATACATACGCCGAAAGTAACAAAAGGAGACACGACGAAGATTTCCTACATATGAAGAGTCGCGGTGTTTGGATAGCTTTCGGTGAGAACTTCTCACTTTAAATTTCCTTTCCTAGTTAGAAATATATACTAGGATGCAGACGGTGTTTAGTAGCACCCGACAGCACTGTCCACAGACCATGGACTTGTTTGTTTGGTTGCATAGATTGGTTAGATTATTTGAATTGAATTTGATTGTTTGGTGAAATGGAAATTGTTTTGATTGATATGTTTATGGCGTGGGCCATCACTAGACCGGGGATAAGGCTAGGCCTTGTCCCGTTTCTAGTATCGTGCCGTTATGCCGCCGAAATTTTCTAAAATATGTTAGAAAAATAAAAATATCATTTTTAGTGTGTAAATGAACTGAATAGAAATTCATGTGTTGAAATAAAATATTTTATCGTTAAAAATATAATTTTTAACATGAAAGTGAATAAAATAAAATATCCATTTACAAACCAGACGGTTTTTTTATGTACACTGATTTGACTGATATTGATTGGGACGACAAATTTTACACGTCGCCCACTGCACAAATAAAATCTGTGTTTGTTGATGTGAAACCCCACAAGGGTGTTGGGATGTACACTAGTCCCAATAATTAATTGTATGTTGATCGATAGGTTGGCAGACAGTTGTGTTGTGCACTTTGGATGATGGTTGATTATTTATCGTGGCTGTTATATACATGTGTTGTATGGAATCCATATAATTAACCTTATATGGTAATTGATTGGGCCTCATTCCAATTTAGAAATTAAAGAATATAATGTATAAATTCATGTGTTGAAAGAAATATATATATTCATGTGTTGACAGTACTCATTCGTTGAGATTAGTCACGTGTTGAAATAAAATATATTAAATAACAAAATATATATACATGTGTTGACAGTACTCATTCGTTGAGATTAGTCATGTGCTGAAATAAAATATTCATGTGCTAAAGGAAAATATTCATTTGTTGAATAAAATAAAGAAGTTATTGAAATATATAAAGCCGTGTTGGTTAGATTTGCGCCATTTTGACGTGAACGATATTTATATCGATTTTATTCGAATATTGAAAAAGAAGTGATTTCAAAATATAACGTTTTGAAAATATTATCATTTATATATATATCGATGATGTGGAATATTCAATTTTGATTTAAAATTGAATATGAAGTTGAAATAGTTTTGAAAACGAATTTAAAACGATTTATAAAATACGTTTAGAATTGAAATCGATGAAATATATATAATATATATATATATTATATATTAAATGGCCTGAATAGAACGCGCCGCGCTGCGGCAGTTCATGAATTTCGACCATTGACTTCGAATTGACGTTACGGGAGATCCGACCGTCGGATTATCCTGAAACCGGAACCATTGGGTTCGTATCGAAAAGAGCTTTCCAATGAATATTTGAAATTTGAAATCTAACAGTTGGATTTGGAGATACGTCCAAATCAAATTTAGAAAAGGTCGTTGTAAGTGCAGTTTGCCGACCGTTATTGGAAATCGACTGTACGGGTCTTGATAAAATTATTAAAAATATCTATAATTTGTGTAAAATCAAAATATATGAATTGGAAAGAACTGGGGTGAAAAATTCCCTATTTGAAAGGATAAAAATATATTTTTATCGAAATGAACTAGTTTTGAACTAGAATTAAAATCCAATATTTTTAAATAAATAAATTGGGTTTGAAATGGATTTAAAAATAATCGGAATTTGATATTGAATATAATCCGATATATTTTCTATTCAGAGCCTTGTATTTAATATCAAATGGGATTTTGGTTTGTCGTGAAAAGTATCTTTAATAATACTGTTCTTAAACCCGAATGGAGTTAAGAAAATTAGGAACTGACTAGGGATCAGTTGAGCTGAATGGTTTCTTGGATATTGATCTGATGTTGGTTTCGGCCTTCGGGGTTAATATTTAGGTAGCTGTTCTCTTACTGATTTACAGTTAGGGACTGATAAAATGGAATGTGATTTTGGGTTTATCGTGAACCGTGTTTTGAATGACATTGGTTCTTTAACCCAGTTAAAGATTAAAACTGAATTTGAGTTTTAATGTGTAACACCCCACCTCCGCCAGGGTGGCTCTTGCAAGCACTCTGACTTCGGAGGGGCGTTTGAATCGGGTAAACATGCATAATGATATATCAAGGCAGAAGAAGAACATAAATATATATGTAAACAGAGTAAACAAGATAAGTAAAACAGCGGAAGATTTTCATAACTATTTCAAAACACAAGTCAGTTACAACATGCTTTCCAAATAAAAGTGTCTAGATAAAAACATCATAAATAGGAAAACTGAAATACATAAATGTTATCCCCAAAACAGTGATAAACCACAGCCAGCTTCATGTAGGAACCGTACATGAGCCAAAACTCCCACAAGCAACGATCGATCAGATGTCCAGGCTAAGCTCCTATGTTTCCTCCCTGAGAACCTGGGGGGGGGGGGGGAACGGAAGAAAAGAAGCGAAAGAAAAACAGGTCAGTCAAAAAGACTGAGTAAGCTCTACTACCATCAGTCCATAAACTATAAAGTTAACAGGCATGATGTAAACTGAGATGAACATGAAGATAACAACATACTGAGATGATGATTAACTAACAGGATAAAGGTGTCATCGCATAATCATGATTAAGTCTTGCACCACAGGTGTACTAGCAAACTAACATGTCTTGAATTAACAAGTATTGATCCCTTGGCCCAAGCTTTGGCCCAATAACATGAGGTGACCCGAATAACACGGTCTAATTGATCGGCTCCCTAAGCCTAACTCGCACAGTGTTGGTGTCAATACGGCCCAAACATGATTGTAGTCAGACTGTGCTGGGTCCACCTTCGGGTGTATCAAGCCCTAGGGTGTCAACCCCGGACACCATAAACATGAGTGCACAGTCTCGATCTACTGGTACCCGTGCTTGATTTCTCCGGCTACGGACTACGTGCACGACCGGAGTCCGTCCGGAACTACACCGGCGTACCACTCGGTCGTCGTTTTGGTCGCTTATATCAGCCCAGTAATCGTGCCCCACCCTAGCCTAGTCCCTAGGGTCATGATGATACTAACTTGGGATTACTGCTGGAACGGACCCCCGTTGCTAGGATTTTATAGTGGGTTAAGTGTGGTTTAACCCCTATACTAATCATGGATTAACTTGGTTAAGTGTAACAATGAGTTCACGACTTAACCCCGATTAATCACCTACCCCAAATTGATTAAGTATAAAGTGGACCATGACTTAAACCCTAATCATGAGGCATTGATTAATTCATTAACGCACCCAACCTCTCACATTAGACTTTCGTTGTGGTTACCTGGGAAGATTTACACCACAATTAGGTCTAACCTCGGGTCTGAAAGTGCAACATGACCAACTACCCACATTAGACACCCGTTGTGGTTACCTGGGAAGATTTACACCACAATTAGGTCTAACCTCGAGTTGGCCATTTCATATTATCTAGTGTCATGTCCATTATGTTTCCAAAACATAATTACAAGTTAATTAGTACTTGGGTAGACCTAACTTAATAGGTAAATTCCCAAGGGGTAGACCTAACTTAATAGGTAAATTCCCAATCTTAGATTTCCATGTGTTTTAAGTTTACCCAACCCCACGCAATCCCATCGCTTACATAATCGCCAAAGCGCATAAAGGATAGAAAGAGTGAACTTGGCATAATCATGACATACTTGCATACATATCATGGCATACATATTATGACAACTTGCATAACATTTTATGGCATACTTGCATACATATCATGGCATACATATTATGACAACTTGCATAACATTTTATGGCATACTTGCATTCATATCATAGCATCATGAATGTAACAACCCGTAAAATGCGAGCCAGTTTGAAAATTTTATTTTGGCAATTTTAGCGAATTTTGATTATTTAAAATGAATTATTTTAAATAATATCGACGAGAAATTTATTTTGAATAGAATTCGAACGTATATATTATACGCGTCGTCGTTAGAATATAAATATTTATATATAGTTATAAATAGAATTAAAAATGGCGCGGTAGTTCGATAATTCGATTTCAAACTTCAATTGAATGTACCGGGTGCAAAACAATCCGGATTTTAGTGAAAACAAAAATAATGGGATCTAATTGTGAATATCTTTCCAACGAATCCGAAAAATCAAGATTTCATATCAGGAATCAAAAGATATGTCCAGTTGAAAATTCTGAATAGTCGCTATGGAATTCAGGCCCTTAAAAATGGACATTTTGCAAACGACCTCGGATTTCGACGAAACCAGTTTTGTTGGGTCCGCAGTGTCAGGTTATTGCTAGGTTCTAAATTTCATAATTTTTCGAATCAATATGTGAGCGTGGCAAAGGAAAACGCGTTTGACCAGTTTCAGTTGATTTTAATCGACTGGAAATTGGCCATTTTTCAAACTGTCTCAGAGTTCGATGAAACTAGTTTTGTTAGGACCGTATCGTCAATACGAAGCTAGAAAATATTTTTCTAGAATTTTTAGAGTTCGTATGTGGCCCCGGTAATTTGAAATGTACGTTTAAAATTCAATATAGTGATTTAAATGTAAATTCAGAAGGAAACTGATTGTAACAATCGAATCAGCTTGCGATACATATCCCATTGTGTTCGGAATGGGGGTGAAACGCTATGGACGACAGGCGGTGGGCCTCGTTTCGAGGTCATATGTAAAAGTCAACCCTTTTGCCAAATATAATAATTAAATAAAAAAAAAAAAAAACTTTTCCCTCCTATACCTCTGGCCCTCCCCCCCCCCCCCGAATTCATTTATACAGAAAAAAAAAAAAAAAGAACCTAACCTAGACATCGCGACGCCCCCCTCGGCGCCGACGAAGCCCCCCCATCTTTCCGCCGCCTCCTTCCTTCTCCTCCCCCTCCACTCCTGCTTCTCCTCCGCGACCCCCTTCTTCTCCTACCCCTGACCATCGCCCCCCCCCCCCAAGACGCGAAGACCGACGACCTCGGTGGAATCCCCCATCTCGCAACCGAACCTCTCCCCCCCCTGAAGCCCCTCAGCCGCCGACGATGCCGCCGGGCCTGGCCACCGCCCCTTCGCTGGTATTTTTATTTTACTTTTATTTTCTTATTTTATTTTTTTATTTTAATTTCGTTTTCATTAAAATACAGAAAAAAAGGGAATTAAAAAGGAAAAACTGAAATTTATAAAAAAGGAAAAACTGAAATTTATAAAAAAGGAAAAACTGAAATTTATAAAAAAAGGAAAAACTGAAATTTATAAAAAAGGAAAAACTGAAATTTATAAAAAAGGAAAAACTGAAATTTATAAAAAAGGAAAAACTGAAATTTATAAAAAAGGAAAAACTGAAATTTATAAAAAAAGGAAAAACTGAAATTTATAAAAAAGGAAAAACTGAATTGATTTTTAAAAAAAAGTATAAAACTGATTCGTTTTTTTTAATAAAAACTGAACTGATTTTTTTTAAAAAGTAAATAGCCTAGTTTTAGAAATATATGTATATATATATATAATATGATTTTTGAAAATATAGGTAGAATGATTTTTTATATATAACATACTAGAAAGGATTAGAAAGGAAAGGTTAAATTTTTAATCGCCTTAAAGTTCATATTTTTAATCGCTAGAAAGATAAGATTTTTAAGTTTGAAAAGCTCGGATTTTTAATGTGAAAAGTTCAGATTTTTATATAAAGAAAGTTACGATGTTTAATTATAAAAAGATTTGATTTTTGCTTTTGAAAAGGTAAGGTTTTTAATAACGAGAAGATTAGATTTTTAATCGTATAAAGATACGATTTTTAGAACTGAAAGATATGAAATTATTTTTAGAAGAATAAAAATATCGTCTTTGTTTTGAAAAGAAAGGCATAAAAATATAATCTTTTATATGTAAAGAGCTGATAAAGATAAGATTTCTATCATGAATTTAGAGAAATAAAAATAGGATTTTTATATATTGAACTTCGAATTAAAAATATGATTTTTATATATTGAACGTCGAAAGAAAAATATAATCTTTTATATTGTTGAAATAAAAATTCGATTTTTATATATTGAACTTTGAAATAAAAATTCGATTTTTATATATTGAACTTTGAAATAAAAATTCGATTTTTAAATATTGAACTTTGAAGTAAAAATTCGATTTTTACATAGGTAGTGAAAGCGGGCAACGAAGATGCGATAGCGATGAAGACTTCTGCAAATGAAGAGCCGTGGAGCTAGGATAGCTATATGTGAGAATTTCTCACCTTTCAAATTTATTTTCTAGTTATATATATATACTAGGATGCAGACGGTGTTTAGTAGCACCCGACACAATCGTCCACAGACCATGGACTTGTTTGTTTGGCTGTTTGGTTATTGATTGTGATATTGGTTTGAATGTGATTGGTGGTGTGAAAAATCGAATCGATAAATTGGTTAGGATTAGACGTGCGCCGTTATAAGGCGAAGGAGTAAGGCTAGGTTAGACCCTTACTCCAAATTTTGTGGTTTGCAAAATGAAATTGATTTGATTGATGTGTGAATGGCGTGGGCCTTCACTAGACCGGGGATAAGGCTAGGCCTTGTCCCGTTTCTAGTATCGTGCCGTTATGCCGCCGAAATTTTCTAAAATATGTTAGAAAAATGAAAATATCATTTTATTTAAATAATGAACTGAATAGAAATTCATATGTTAGAATAAAATGTTTTATCGTTAAAAATATAATTTTTAACGTGAAGTGAATAGAATAAAATATTCATTTACAAACCGGACGGTTTGTTTATGTACACTGATTTGACTGACATTGATTGGGTCGATAAATTTTACACATCGCCCAACTGCACGAATAAAAATCTGTGTTTGATTGTTTGAAACCCCACACGGGTGTTAGGATGAAATATGCAGTTCACTCATCCTGATTGATTAAATATGTCGATCGATTGATTGACATGCTGTTATAAGCGTTAGATATCTATATTTGATGCTTATACGGTGTAGTGCACTTTGGTTGATGGTTGATTATTGATCGTTGCTATTATATACATGTGTTGTATGAAAAATCCATATAATTAACTTTATATGGTAATTGATTGGGCCTCATTCCAGTTTTGAAAAAGAAATATTTGAAAAAAGAAATATTTGAAAAAGAAATATTTGAAATAGAATATTTGAAAATAAAGGAATATATGAAGCCGTGTTGATTAGATTGACGCCATTTTGACGTGAACGATATTTATATCGATTGAAAACGATTTCGAAATGAATTGAATTGAAAACGAATTCAAAGTGAATTGAAAACGAATTTGAAATGAATTGAATTGAAAACGATTTCGAAATGAATTGAATTGAAAACGAATTCAAAGTGAATTGAATTGAAAGTGATTTCGAAATGAATTGAATTGAAAGCGATTTCGAAATGAATTGAATTGAAAACAATTTCGAAATGAATTGAATTGAAAACGACTTCGAAATGAATTGAATTGAAAACGATTTCGAAATGAATTGAATTGAAAACGATTTCGAAATGAATTGAATTGAAAACGATTTCGAAATGAATTGAAAACGATTTCGAAATAATTGAAAACGAATTCGAATTGAATTGAAAGTGAATTGAAATGAATTCAAATTGAATTGAAATTCGAATTGAATAGAAATGAATTTTAAAACGAATTTATAAAGAAGAATTCAATTTTAGGCTTTGAATTGAAATAGAAGTTGAAATAGAATTTGAAACGAATTTAAAACTATTTATATAATTCGTTTTAAATAGAAATCGACAAAATATATATTATATATATTATATATATAATATAATGGCCTGAATAGAACGCGCCGCGCTGCGGCAGTTCGCGAATTTCGACCATTTGTTTCAAACGGACATTACGGGAGATCCGACCGTCGGATTCTCCTAAAACCGGAACCGTTGGGTTCGTATCGAAAAGAGCTTTCTAAAGAATATTAGAAATTAGAAATCTAACGGTTGGATTTGGAATTATGTCCAAATCAAATTCGAAAAAGGTCGCTGTAAGTGCAGTTCGATGGCCATTGTTGGAAATCGACTGAACGGGCCTTGATAAAATTATTAAAAATAGTAATAATTTGTGTAAAATCATAAGAAATGATTTAGAAAGAATTGGGATGAAAAACTCCATATTTGAAAAGATAAAAATAGATTTTTATCGAAATGAACTAGTTTTGAACTAGAATTATAATTCTATTTATTTTTAAATAAATAAATTGAATTCGAAATGGGTTTGAAAATAACCAAAATTTCCAATGAATGCATTGGAGTGGATTTGAATCGAAATTGTCTTCGGAATATTTCGATGTTGGAGTTCGTGATTATACAGGTGTTGTTATGGAAATTTGAAAGATATATATTCATATCGTTATTTCCAATACGACATTTGTTAGTCGTAGAATTCGATATTGAATATAAGCCGATATATTTTCTATTCAGAGCCTTGTATTGAATAATCGAATGTGATTTGGGTTTGTCGTGAATGGTGTCTTCACTAACACTGTTCTTGAACCCAGTTGAGAAAAGATTAAATCTTTTTATTTAGATTTAATGAAGTGTACCAATTAAATAATATTTAATTGGAATTGAATGGATATTGATTTTTGGGTTTATCGTGAACAGTGTTTTAAATAACACTTGTTCTTTAACCCGATAATTAATGAATGTGATTTGGGTTTGTCGTGAATGGTGTCTTCACTAACACTGTTCTTGAACCCAGTTGAGAAAAGATTAAATCTTTTTATTTAGATTTAATGTAGTGTACCAATTAAATAATATTTAATTGGAATTGAATTGATATTGATTTTTGGGTTTATCGTGAACAGTGTTTTAAATAACACTTGTTCTTTAACCCGATAATTAATGAATGTGATTTGGGTTTGTCGTGAATGGTGTCTTCACTAACACTGTTCTTGAACCCAGTTGAGAAAAGATTAAATCTTTTTATTTAGATTTAATGTAGTGTACCAATTAAATAATATTTAATTGGAATTGAATTGATATTGATTTTTGGGTTTATCGTGAACAGTGTTTTAAATAACACTTGTTCTTTAACCCGATAATTAATGAATGTGATTTGGGTTTGTCGTGAATGGTGTCTTCACTAACACTGTTCTTGAACCCAGTTGAGAAAAGATTAAATCTTTTTATTTAGATTTAATGAAGTGTACCAATTAAATAATATTTAATTGGAATTGAATTGATATTGATTTTTGGGTTTATCGTGAACAGTGTTTTAAATAACACTTGTTCTTTAACCCGATAATTAATGAATGTGATTTGGGTTTGTCGTGAATGGTGTCTTCACTAACACTGTTCTTGAACCCAGTTGAGAAAAGATTAAATCTTTTTATTTAGATTTAATGAAGTGTACCAATTAAATAATATTTAATTGGAATTGAATGGATATTGATTTTTGGGTTTATCGTGAACAGTGTTTTAAATAACACTTGTTCTTTAACCCGATAATTAATGGAATGTGATTTTGGGTTTATCGTGAACCGTGTTTTAAATGACACTGATTCTTTAACCCAGTCAAAGATTAAAACTAAGTGGAGTTTTAATGAATCTTTAATTAGATTGAAAAGATCGAGAATGGAGTATCACCAGTTTTGCTCCAGGCGATAGTTAAATCTTTAATTAGATTTAAACGTGAAATTTAGAAACTAACTGTCGGTTAGCTAAGTAGAATGGTTTTCTGGATATTGATCTGATGTTGGTTTCGGCCTTCGGGGTTAATATTTGGGAAATTATTCTCTTGATTAATTTACGGTTAGTGACTAATGAATTGGAATGAGGCGTATGTTGTGTTTGTGTAACACTTTTATAATATATACGCGAGTTATTCGGAAAGACCGGGTTTATCCCATTCTGAATAACTGATACGACGATAAGTCGAAGATGAAGACGATGGTCGAAGACCGGAGGTCTTCACGTCGTTTGGGTGATAACTGATGATCTTGATTGGGCTGTACACCCAGGAAGATGGAAACAGTTAGTGATCGTCCAGACGTACTTGGAGATCGATGGATATGCGGGGTACTAGGTGCCTCCGGTTTCGTTCAGACCCAGGACGGACTTGTAAATGGACTGTGTGTCTGACATAGGATGGTTTGCCTGTGTGGCATGCTAAGATGCAAATGATCAAGGCTTCTGTTGAAAAGCAAAGTCTTGTGGTGATGATCAAAGCACGGCCTTTGTGGCGTAGCTTTGTGTAACGTTTACCTCGCGTGTTTCACACCAGGTATGAACCAAAAACGGGAGACGGACCTCAGGGAGGGCATGCGTTTTCTTCTAGCTAGAAAGTGGCGTTAGTGGTTTTCCACGCCCTGACGAGTTTGACTTATGTGGTTGTTGCTGTTGCGAGGCGCCTCGGATTGATCGGTCGTTCTCGAACCGATGGAGTCATTTGTTGGCTCATTGACACCCCAAAGGGTGGGGAAACGCAGTGTTCAGGCATTTTAATCCACATCGGTGGACCGGCCCTGTCGCTCCAAGGGTCACTCGAGCTCTGATCCTGAGACACGGGCTAGAGCGTCTCGAATCGGTTGAGGACTATCTTTTGCCTCGGTTCATAGACGGGAATCCAATTTCCAAATACGTGACTTTGCGATTTCGATTGTATAACCTATATATGGCGACATAGTGGTATGGGGCGCTTATGCCGCCTATGATTGATACTTATGATTTGAAGTTGTTTTATACACTTATAATAGTATCAAATGATTTGTTTTAAAACGTATCAAGCATCCTTTGGCTGTTATAAGGGAAAACCCTATCCTCGACTGCGTTGCATTGTGTGATGGGACCTGGGTCTTATAACAGCTTCATTTTTCTTTATTTAGCATTGCGCTGTTTGTTTTATGCACTGGTATTCTTGGGAGGAAACCCGTTCTGTGTTATACGGCGTGGTCCCTTGATTTACCTAATGATTTAAAATAAAGATTAATAACTGTTTTAGTTCTCACACCAGTCACATGACTGACCTGGAGTTTATTGTTTTAACCTAAACTCTGGGTGCCCTTATTTTGACACGGGCAGCTAGTAGTTTCGGTTTTGCAGATTTATATTCACAGGATCCTGGTTTACAGCTGGAACGATATCCGGAAAGCTTTGTATCCGTATATCTCTTCTAGTTGTGTATTGTATTATTTTCCGCTGCTATGTATTTAAATGTAATTTAAATCTCTGATATTTCTGTGTAATATTCATTTATACTCTGTATATTCTTGTAATCTGATGCATTGTTGTAATATACAATGAAACGTTCTTCTGTATGCGTTCTGCTGTGGTTTGTTCTCGAACTATCCGACGCTTTCCTTTACGGGGAGGTTGCGGGTCGTCACAGTGGTATCAGAGCTTTGGTTTACAAAGCTAGAGAACAAGGCACATTAGAAACATACGAAAGAATTCATCAGATATTGGATTAGTAATATCCAATGGGAATGACTCGTTAGAGATAGGATCAGTAGTATCCTAGAACGAGTGTGAAGAGTATATTTCTTTCAAATGAAAACAAATTTCGTTTTGAAAATTTAAATCAATTATTCGTATTTGGATCATTTATTTATATTGATTTGGACAATCCGATATATAAAGATTTTGCATATGCGTCTTGCAAATGTGTATTCGAAGTTTCAATATATTGGATAGATATAGAATCATACTCTAGTTGCCCGGGGATAATTCTGGTGATGGGGCACTGTCGCCAGTGTTTACTTTCGAGTAACGAAAGTGAGATTTCTATATATTTCCTATTGACTGGTGTGAGAACCAAAATTAGATAAGGCCTATTGTTGTGATTTGACATCAAAAATCTGATTTTTGACTATGTATCAAAATTATCAATTTGAAACGTTAATTCACTAATTGATTGATGTTTGTGTTGTTTGTTTAATTGTTTGATAATTTTGAACCTTTATGCCTAACTAAACCAAATATTGAACTATATTGAGAATTGGTCGCATTTGCTTGCATATACATATACTTACATTGAACAGGTCATAGCAAGGAGGCTAGAGCAGAGAATAAAATTTGTTTGCCCGACAAATAGGTACATGTTTACTACATAATTTCCTGTTTTGTTTGGGTGATGATGATTTTGTGAGCCTATTGGCTAGCCGCTTGGCTTTTTCATTTTCTTTTTGAGATCTGAAGGACCGGGGAAGCTATTTGAAATTCCCCGATGCTCCCATTGCAGGGGAGGTTATGGCGAAATTTTTCGAAAATTTAGGGTGTTAGCCAAATTTTTGAAATTTTAGAAATTCTCAGAAACTGAAAAGTTGGAGAATGGAAGCCAGATCGAACGTAGAGCTGAATAATCAAACCACTTTCGACTTTGTTCCTTTTCGGGGACGAAAAGTTTTAAGTGTGGGAGATTGTAACAACCCGTAAAATGCGAGCCAGTTTGAAAATTTTATTTTGGCAATTTTAGCGAATTTTGATTATTTAAAATGAATTATTTTAAATAATATCGACGAGAAATTTATTTTGAATAGAATTCGAACGTATATATTATACGCGTCGTCGTTAGAATATAAATATTTATATATAGTTATAAATAGAATTAAAAATGGCGCGGTAGTTCGATAATTCGATTTCAAACTTCAATTGAATGTACCGGGTGCAAAACAATCCGGATTTTAGTGAAACCAAAAATAATGGGATCTAATTGTGAATATCTTTCCAACGAATCCGAAAAATCAAGATTTCATATCAGGAATCAAAAGATATGTCCAGTTGAAAATTCTGAATAGTCGCTATGGAATTCAGGCCCTTAAAAATGGACATTTTGCAAACGACCTCGGATTTCGACGAAACCAGTTTTGTTGGGTCCGCAGTGTCAGGTTATTGCTAGGTTCTAAATTTCATAATTTTTCGAATCAATATGTGAGCGTGGCAAAGGAAAACGCGTTTGACCAGTTTCAGTTGATTTTAATCGACTGGAAATTGGCCATTTTTCAAACGGTCTCAGAGTTCGATGAAACTAGTTTTGTTAGGACCGTATCGTCAATACGAAGCTAGAAAATATTTTTCTAGAATTTTTAGAGTTCGTATGTGGCCCCGGTAATTTGAAATGTGCGTTTAAAATTCAATATAGTGATTTAAATGTAAATTCAGAAGGAAACTGATTGTAACAATCGAATCAGCTTGCGATACATATCCCATTGTGGTCGGAATGGGGGTGAAACGCTATGGACGACAGGCGGTGGGCCTCGTTTCGAGGTCATATGTAAAAGTCAACCCTTTTGCCAAATATAATAATTAAATAAAAAAAAAAAACTTTTCCCTCCTATACCTCTGGCCCTCCCCCCCCCCCCCCCGAATTCATTTATACAGAAATAAAAAAAAAAAAAACCTAACCTAGACATCGCGACGCCCCCCTCGGCGCCGACGAAGCCCCCCCCATCTTTCCGCCGCCTCCTTCCTTCTCCTCCCCCTCCACTCCTGCTTCTCCTCCGCGACCCCCTTCTTCTCCTACCCCTGACCATCGCCCCCCCCCAAGACGCGAAGACCGACGACCTCGGTGGAATCCCCCATCTCGCAACCGAACCTCTCCCCCCCCTGAAGCCGCTCAGCCGCCGACGATGCCGCCGGGCCTGGCCACCGCCCCTTCGCTGGTATTTTTATTTTACTTTTATTTTCTTATTTTATTTTTTTATTTTAATTTCGTTTTCATTAAAATACAGAAAAAAAAGGGAATTAAAAAGGAAAAACTGAAATTTATAAAAAAGGAAAAACTGAAATTTATAAAAAAGGAAAAACTGAAATTTATAAAAAAAGGAAAAACTGAAATTTATAAAAAAGGAAAAACTGAAATTTATAAAAAAGGAAAAACTGAAATTTATAAAAAAGGAAAAACTGAAATTTATAAAAAAGGAAAAACTGAAATTTATAAAAAAAGGAAAAACTGAAATTTATAAAAAAGGAAAAACTGAATTGATTTTTAAAAAAAAGTATAAAACTGATTCGTTTTTTTTAATAAAAACTGAACTGATTTTTTTTAAAAAGTAAATAGCCTAGTTTTAGAAATATATGTATATATATATATAATATGATTTTTGAAAATATAGGTAGAATGATTTTTTATATATAACATACTAGAAAGGATTAGAAAGGAAAGGTTAAATTTTTAATCGCCTTAAAGTTCATATTTTTAATCGCTAGAAAGATAAGATTTTTAAGTTTGAAAAGCTCGGATTTTTAATGTGAAAAGTTCAGATTTTTATATAAAGAAAGTTACGATGTTTAATTATAAAAAGATTTGATTTTTGCTTTTGAAAAGGTAAGGTTTTTAATAACGAGAAGATTAGATTTTTAATCGTATAAAGATACGATTTTTAGAACTGAAAGATATGAAATTATTTTTAGAAGAATAAAAATATCGTCTTTGTTTTGAAAAGAAAGGCATAAAAATATAATCTTTTATATGTAAAGAGCTGATAAAGATAAGATTTCTATCATGAATTTAGAGAAATAAAAATAGGATTTTTATATATTGAACTTCGAATTAAAAATATGATTTTTATATATTGAACGTCGAAAGAAAAATATAATCTTTTATATTATTGAAATAAAAATTCGATTTTTATATATTGAACTTTGAAATAAAAATTCGATTTTTATATATTGAACTTTGAAATAAAAATTCGATTTTTAAATATTGAACTTTGAAGTAAAAATTCGATTTTTACATAGGTAGTGAAAGCGGGCAACGAAGATGCGATAGCGATGAAGACTTCTGCAAATGAAGAGCCGTGGAGCTAGGATAGCTATATGTGAGAATTTCTCACCTTTCAAATTTATTTTCTAGTTATATATATATACTAGGATGCAGACGGTGTTTAGTAGCACCCGACACAATCGTCCACAGACCATGGACTTGTTTGTTTGGCTGTTTGGTTATTGATTGTGATATTGGTTTGAATGTGATTGGTGGTGTGAAAAATCGAATCGATAAATTGGTTAGGATTAGACGTGCGCCGTTATAAGGCGAAGGAGTAAGGCTAGGTTAGACCCTTACTCCAAATTTTGTGGTTTGCAAAATGAAATTGATTTGATTGATGTGTGAATGGCGTGGGCCTTCACTAGACCGGGGATAAGGCTAGGCCTTGTCCCGTTTCTAGTATCGTGCCGTTATGCCGCCGAAATTTTCTAAAATATGTTAGAAAAATGAAAATATCATTTTATTTAAATAATGAACTGAATAGAAATTCATATGTTAGAATAAAATGTTTTATCGTTAAAAATATAATTTTTAACGTGAAGTGAATAGAATAAAATATTCATTTACAAACCGGACGGTTTGTTTATGTACACTGATTTGACTGACATTGATTGGGTCGATAAATTTTACACATCGCCCAACTGCACGAATAAAAATCTGTGTTTGATTGTTTGAAACCCCACACGGGTGTTAGGATGAAATATGCAGTTCACTCATCCTGATTGATTAAATATGTCGATCGATTGATTGACATGCTGTTATAAGCGTTAGATATCTATATTTGATGCTTATACGGTGTAGTGCACTTTGGTTGATGGTTGATTATTGATCGTTGCTATTATATACATGTGTTGTATGAAAAATCCATATAATTAACTTTATATGGTAATTGATTGGGCCTCATTCCAGTTTTGAAAAAGAAATATTTGAAAAAAGAAATATTTGAAAAAGAAATATTTGAAATAGAATATTTGAAAATAAAGGAATATATGAAGCCGTGTTGATTAGATTGACGCCATTTTGACGTGAACGATATTTATATCGATTGAAAACGATTTCGAAATGAATTGAATTGAAAACGAATTCAAAGTGAATTGAAAACGAATTTGAAATGAATTGAATTGAAAACGATTTCGAAATGAATTGAATTGAAAACGAATTCAAAGTGAATTGAATTGAAAGTGATTTCGAAATGAATTGAATTGAAAGCGATTTCGAAATGAATTGAATTGAAAACAATTTCGAAATGAATTGAATTGAAAACGACTTCGAAATGAATTGAATTGAAAACGATTTCGAAATGAATTGAATTGAAAACGATTTCGAAATGAATTGAATTGAAAACGATTTCGAAATGAATTGAAAACGATTTCGAAATAATTGAAAACGAATTCGAATTGAATTGAAAGTGAATTGAAATGAATTCAAATTGAATTGAAATTCGAATTGAATAGAAATGAATTTTAAAACGAATTTATAAAGAAGAATTCAATTTTAGGCTTTGAATTGAAATAGAAGTTGAAATAGAATTTGAAACGAATTTAAAACTATTTATATAATTCGTTTTAAATAGAAATCGACGAAATATATATTATATATATTATATATATAATATAATGGCCTGAATAGAACGCGCCGCGCTGCGGCAGTTCGCGAATTTCGACCATTTGTTTCAAACGGACATTACGGGAGATCCGACCGTCGGATTCTCCTAAAACCGGAACCGTTGGGTTCGTATCGAAAAGAGCTTTCTAAAGAATATTAGAAATTAGAAATCTAACGGTTGGATTTGGAATTATGTCCAAATCAAATTCGAAAAAGGTCGCTGTAAGTGCAGTTCGATGGCCATTGTTGGAAATCGACTGAACGGGCCTTGATAAAATTATTAAAAATAGTAATAATTTGTGTAAAATCATAAGAAATGATTTAGAAAGAATTGGGATGAAAAACTCCATATTTGAAAAGATAAAAATAGATTTTTATCGAAATGAACTAGTTTTGAACTAGAATTATAATTCTATTTATTTTTAAATAAATAAATTGAATTCGAAATGGGTTTGAAAATAACCAAAATTTCCAATGAATGCATTGGAGTGGATTTGAATCGAAATTGTCTTCGGAATATTTCGATGTTGGAGTTCGTGATTATACGGGTGTTGTTATGGAAATTTGAAAGATATATATTCATATCGTTATTTCCAATACGACATTTGTTAGTCGTAGAATTCGATATTGAATATAAGCCGATATATTTTCTATTCAGAGCCTTGTATTGAATAATCGAATGTGATTTGGGTTTGTCGTGAATGGTGTCTTCACTAACACTGTTCTTGAACCCAGTTGAGCAAAGATTAAATCTTTTTATTTAGATTTAATGAAGTGTACCAATTAAATAATATTTAATTGGAATTGAATGGATATTGATTTTTGGGTTTATCGTGAACAGTGTTTTAAATAACACTTGTTCTTTAACCCGATAATTAATGAATGTGATTTGGGTTTGTCGTGAATGGTGTCTTCACTAACACTGTTCTTGAACCCAGTTGAGAAAAGATTAAATCTTTTTATTTAGATTTAATGTAGTGTACCAATTAAATAATATTTAATTGGAATTGAATTGATATTGATTTTTGGGTTTATCGTGAACAGTGTTTTAAATAACACTTGTTCTTTAACCCGATAATTAATGAATGTGATTTGGGTTTGTCGTGAATGGTGTCTTCACTAACACTGTTCTTGAACCCAGTTGAGAAAAGATTAAATCTTTTTATTTAGATTTAATGTAGTGTACCAATTAAATAATATTTAATTGGAATTGAATTGATATTGATTTTTGGGTTTATCGTGAACAGTGTTTTAAATAACACTTGTTCTTTAACCCGATAATTAATGAATGTGATTTGGGTTTGTCGTGAATGGTGTCTTCACTAACACTGTTCTTGAACCCAGTTGAGAAAAGATTAAATCTTTTTATTTAGATTTAATGAAGTGTACCAATTAAATAATATTTAATTGGAATTGAATTGATATTGATTTTTGGGTTTATCGTGAACAGTGTTTTAAATAACACTTGTTCTTTAACCCGATAATTAATGAATGTGATTTGGGTTTGTCGTGAATGGTGTCTTCACTAACACTGTTCTTGAACCCAGTTGAGAAAAGATTAAATCTTTTTATTTAGATTTAATGAAGTGTACCAATTAAATAATATTTAATTGGAATTGAATGGATATTGATTTTTGGGTTTATCGTGAACAGTGTTTTAAATAACACTTGTTCTTTAACCCGATAATTAATGGAATGTGATTTTGGGTTTATCGTGAACCGTGTTTTAAATGACACTGATTCTTTAACCCAGTCAAAGATTAAAACTAAGTGGAGTTTTAATGAATCTTTAATTAGATTGAAAAGATCGAGAATGGAGTATCACCAGTTTTGCTCCAGGCGATAGTTAAATCTTTAATTAGATTTAAACGTGAAATTTAGAAACTAACTGTCGGTTAGCTAAGTAGAATGGTTTTCTGGATATTGATCTGATGTTGGTTTCGGCCTTCGGGGTTAATATTTGGGAAATTATTCTCTTGATTAATTTACGGTTAGTGACTAATGAATTGGAATGAGGCGTATGTTGTGTTTGTGTAACACTTTTATAATATATACGCGAGTTATTCGGAAAGACCGGGTTTATCCCATTCTGAATAACTGATACGACGATAAGTCGAAGATGAAGACGATGGTCGAAGACCGGAGGTCTTCACGTCGTTTGGGTGATAACTGATGATCTTGATTGGGCTGTACACCCAAGAAGATGGAAACAGTTAGTGATCGTCCAGACGTACTTGGAGATCGATGGATATGCGGGGTACTAGGTGCCTCCGGTTTCGTTCAGACCCAGGACGGACTTGTAAATGGACTGTGTGTCTGACATAGGATGGTTTGCCTGTGTGGCATGCTAAGATGCAAATGATCAAGGCTTCTGTTGAAAAGCAAAGTCTTGTGGTGATGATCAAAGCACGGCCTTTGTGGCGTAGCTTTGTGTAACGTTTACCTCGCGTGTTTCACACCAGGTATGAACCAAAAACGGGAGACGGACCTCAGGGAGGGCATGCGTTTTCTTCTAGCTAGAAAGTGGCGTCAGTGGTTTTACACGCCCTGACGAGTTTGACTTATGTGGTTGTTGCTGTTGCGAGGCGCCTCGGATTGATCGGTCGTTCTCGAACCGATGGAGTCATTTGTTGGCTCATTGACACCCCAAAGGGTGGGGAAACGCAGTGTTCAGGCATTTTAATCCACATCGGTGGACCGGCCCTGTCGCTCCAAGGGTCACTCGAGCTCTGATCCTGAGACACGGGCTAGAGCGTCTCGAATCGGTTGAGGACTATCTTTTGCCTCGGTTCATAGACGGGAATCCAATTTCCAAATACGTGACTTTGCGATTTCGATTGTATAACCTATATATGGCGACATAGTGGTATGGGGCGCTTATGCCGCCTATGATTGATACTTATGATTTGAAGTTGTTTTATACACTTATAATAGTATCAAATGATTTGTTTTAAAACGTATCAAGCATCCTTTGGCTGTTATAAGGGAAAACCCTATCCTCGACTGCGTTGCATTGTGTGATGGGACCTGGGTCTTATAACAGCTTCATTTTTCTTTATTTAGCATTGCGCTGTTTGTTTTATGCACTGGTATTCTTGGGAGGAAACCCGTTCCGTGTTATACGGCGTGGTCCCTTGATTTACCTAATGATTTAAAATAAAGATTAATAACTGTTTTAGTTCTCACACCAGTCACATGACTGACCTGGAGTTTATTGTTTTAACCTAAACTCTGGGTGCCCTTATTTTGACACGGGCAGCTAGTAGTTTCGGTTTTGCAGATTTATATTCACAGGATCCTGGTTTACAGCTGGAACGATATCCGGAAAGCTTTGTATCCGTATATCTCTTCTAGTTGTGTATTGTATTATTTTCCGCTGCTATGTATTTAAATGTAATTTAAATCTCTGATATTTCTGTGTAATATTCATTTATACTCTGTATATTCTTGTAATCTGATGCATTGTTGTAATATACAATGAAACGTTCTTCTGTATGCGTTCTGCTGTGGTTTGTTCTCGAACTATCCGACGCTTTCCTTTACGGGGAGGTTGCGGGTCTTTACAATGAACATGCATATCATAGCCTCATAAACTTGCATATTATAGCCTAACTAACTTGCATATAATAGCATCATAAACTTGCATATAATAGCATCATAAACTTGCATGTAATAGCATCATAAACTTGCATAACATATTATTACATACTTGCATACATATCATGGCAACTCAAACTTGCATCATACTTTTATCTTTAGAGTTTATAAAGATGGTAAGAGGCTTACAAATCCAAAAGAAGACACAAGTGACCAAAAGATTGAGAAAGCCCAAAATGCAAGCAAATAAAACCCAAATGAATGCTCCACTAAGAAAACCCTTGCCAAAAATCACCAAAAACCCCAACTTTGAAAATAAAGCTTGCAACTTGATGATGAATGCAAGCTAATGATCACTCATACAACTCAAAAATACTTGTATGCATGGAAAATTCTTCATAGAAATTGTTTAGAGATTTTTGAATGAAAGTGGAAGCCATGAGAGGGTGGATTTTGCCATAGTTTAGTTGCTAGAATGAATAATGATGATTTAGGGTAGGGTTAGGGTCTTATTTATAGAAGATTAGGGTGTTTTTAGGCCTTTAGATCAACCCTAGGTTAGATTAGGGCCCTTAGATCCCGGAAGCTTCCAGAAAACCAGCCCAACATAGCCCAAACCCTCAAAATGGTGCACCAGGCCATTCTGTCCGGAATGACCTGGTCACCCCCTTTCGACAGCCATGTCAACAGGGCTGTCGACATGGGTCTGACCATGTCGACAGCCAAGTCGACAGGCCTGTCGACTTGGTTGGCCTGGCGGGAATTTTCCCGCCTAGCCTCCCAGGCCCGAAATTCGAAATCTGTTTTCGAATTTGAAATCTGTTTTAAACATGGGATTTTCTGAAAACTTCATTGGGCCTTAAACGGGTCATACGGACTCCGATTTACAGAATTTCGGACTCTATTTCGCGTATTTTTCCGAGACGAACGCAATGGCATAGCCCGTTTCACTTGATTCAGATTTTAGAATTAAATTCTGCCTCGATTTGTGTTATAACAGGTTATTTAAATTACAGTTTGTTACATTCTCCCCTCCTTAAAGGATTTCGTCCCCGAAATCTTCAAGTTAGGAAGAACATATCCTACCATCCAACATCCATCTACTCAAAATACCATCCACGAGCAATCATTGTCCTTACAAGATTCTAAATGTTGATGAACATATGCAAAGGTGTGTGTATATGTACTTATCTAATGCAAATATCAATGCAAAGTATGTTAGTGAAATGTATCCACATGTATGCAATTCCTACCATAATGTATAACATCTACATGTGTGCTCATAACATACATCCATATGCAAAGTCCATGTGATCGCATAACATATTCATCCATGAATAAGCATAAACACTCATGCATATGCAATATGAGGAGTGTGTGAGCCGATCTAGTGCCTAATGTGTATAATGCATCCACAAGTAACCACTTGCAACCACTTGCAAACATCAGTCATAACATGTTTCAAATACATGTTTCAACCAAAGGGTTTCTACCTAAGGTTCTCATGACTAGATTAGCACGATAAACTAGATGAACTAGAGAAACACGGATAGCGAAAGAAAGATATGCTAACAAAGAAAAGAGATTGAGAGTGTACCCTCAAAAAGGAATGGATAAAGCCCACGCATCTTCTCTTCGGTCTCCCAAGTTGCGTCTTCCTCGGCTTCACCCCATTGAACCTTCACCAACTTGACCTCTCGATTCCTTAGCTTCTTGGTCTCTGTCCCCAAGATACGAATCGGAGCTCTCCTCAAGGTAGCCTCTTTCTCCACTTCCACATCTTCCAGAACACTTGGCTCAACTACCTCTGCTGACTCATGTAAGCACTTCCGAAGATGCGAGACATGAAAAACATTATGAACTCCAGCAAGCTTCTCGGGCAACTCCACTCTATAAGCCATCTGCCCGATCCTCTCTATGATAGGGAATGGTCCAACAAATCTCGGTGCTAACTTCCCAACAGCTCCAAATCGGACCACATTCCGCAAAGGAGAAACCTTCGCGAAAACCATATCCCCAACATCAAACTCCAAATCAGACCTCCGCTTATCAGCATAGGACTTCTGTCGGTCTTGGGCCGCTTTCATCAATCTCCGAATCAATTCGACCTTCTCTGATGTATCTCTGATCATATCAGGCCCAAGTATAAGCTCATCAGTCGTCTCCCACCAACAAGTAGGTGACTTGCACGGCCTCCCATATAAAGCCTCAAATGGTGCCATCCCTATGCTCGCCTGATAATTGTTATTATATGCAAACTCAACAAGAGGAAGATGGTCTTCCCAAGTACCACCAAAATCCAGGATGCAAAGTCTCAACAGATCCTCGAGTACTCTATTCACCCTTTCGGTTTGACCGTCCGTCTGTGGGTGATAAGCCGTACTTAGATTCAACCTTGTCCCCATAGCTTCTTGCAAACTATTCCAGAACTGACTTGTAAAGATTGGGTCACGGTCACTGACTATACTAGAAGGGACCCCATGTAGTCTCACAATCTCACGAAGATATACAGACGCTAGCCAAGATGCAGTCCTCTTGCTCTTCACCGGAATAAAGTGAGCACTCTTCGTAAGTCTATCTACAATAACCCAAATGCTTGTATTCCCTTTCCTTGACCTTGGTAATCCATCGATAAAATCCATGGAGATACTCTCCCACTTCCATAGTGGAACGTCTAGAGGATGTAATAGCCCACCGGGCTTCTTCGATTCGGCTTTAACTTGCTGGCATATGATACATCTAGAGACAAACTCCGCCACATCCTTCTTCATCCCCGGCCAAAAGAAACTGCGCTTCATATCTTTATACATCTTGTCTCCGCCTGGATGTATAGTCAACTTAGAGCGATGCGCTTCTTCAAGGACTTTTCTCACTAAATCCTCTACCATAGGAACGCAAAGCCTTCCGTCTCTCCTCAGCCAACCCTTGTCATCAATAGAATATCGAGCGAGATGACTAGAAGTCTCTCCTCGAATCAGCTTATCCACAATCTCCACTATCTGAGGGTCTTCTTTCTATGAAGCCCCAACTTGATCAAGAAGAGTAGGTCTGAGGTCTAGTGACGCTAAAGAACCGGTCGTCGACTCAACCGCCAAAGAGAAATCAAAGGTTGCCACATACTCTAAATTCTTCATCTCAACAAATAGAGGACTCAGGGTCAACCTTTTTCTACTCAATGCATCTGCTACAACATTCCCCTTGCCAGGGGTATAAGCTATCTCAAAATCGTAGGACGCCAAGAATTCCATCCATCTTTGTTGCCTCAGATTCAGATCCTTCTGTGAAAAGAGGTACTTCAAAGACTTATGATCTGTATAAAGTTCAAATCTCTCTCCCAAAAGATAATGGCGCCAAGCCTTGAGTGCATATACAATTGCCGCCAATTCCAAGTCATAAGTAGCATAATTCTTCTCATGCACCTTGAGTTGTCTACCGCCAAATCATATCACTCTTCCTTCTTGCATCAGAACAGCTCCTAACCCCATGCCACATGCATCGGTATAAACTGTAAACAACTTCCCTCCATCGGGCAAAGCTAGAACAGGTGCTGATGTGAGAGCTCTCTTGAGTCTCTGGAATGCAAGCTCGCACTCTAAGTCCCAAGCAAAAACTAAGTTCTTCTTCGTCAACTTAGTGAGAGGCGCGGATATCTTCGCGAAGTTCTCAATGAACTTTCGGTAAAAGCCTGCAAGACCTAGAAAACTTCTTACTTCGGTTGCATTCCTCGGAGTCTTCCAATCCTGAACTGCAACTACCTTAGCGGGATCCACCGCTAAGCCTTGCTTAGACACTATATGCCCAAGAAATCTGACTTCCCTTCTCCAAAAGTGACACTTGGAGAACTTGGCCTTCAACTGATGCGCTCTGAGCGTATCCATCACCTCCACGAGATGCTTTGCGTGTTCTTCCTCATCCTTAGAGAAGATCAGAATATCATCTACGAAGACCACGACAAACTTGTTCAAGAACTCCCTGAACACCCTACTCATCAAGTCCACGAAATATGCGGGTGCATTCGTCAAGCCGAACGGCATGACAAGCCATTCGAAGAATCCATCTGGAGTTCTGAATGCAGTCTTGTCTATACTATCTTCAGCTACTCTGAGCTGATGGAATCCAGTAGCAAGATCAAGATGAGAGAAAACAGAAGCACCAACAAGCTGGTCAAAAAAGATCATCGATCCTCGGTAACGGTTGTCTGTTCTTCTTAGTCAGCTTATTCAACTCTCGATAGTCCACACAAAGTCGAAGAGAACCATCTGCCTTGGTAGCAAACACCACAGGCGCTCCCCACTCGGATATACTTCGTCTAATGAAGTTCTTCTCAAGCAACTCTTTTACTTGCTTACTTAACTCCCGTCTTTCACGCGGAGCCATGTGCCGAACGGGCAAAGAAACCAGCTTTGCATTATCCACCAGATAAATGCGGAAATCAATCTCTCGCTTAGGGGGCAATCCCCTAACTTCATCAAAAACATCCGTATAATCTCGTACCACTCTCACAGACTGAAGAGTTTCCATTGACGAGTCAAGAGATTCAAGATAGCACAACATGACGGGACCTCTCGGATTACAAGAAATTTCTAGGGTGTTCCCGAGGCGAGTCACGAGCCTCACAACCCTATGCTCACAATCAAGGATAGCTCCATATCTGGACAGCCAATCCATGCCAAGAATCAATCCGTATCCCCTGAAACCAAGAACAAACGCACTACATGAGAACTCTACACTCAGTATAGAGATCCTCAAATCCTCACATAACATAGACAGATGGGCGGAACCCCCAATAGGATTTGAGACACAGACGGGATCATCTACCAAGCTAGTACTAAGGTGCAAACTATTAACAAGATCATATGAGATAAAACTATGCGATGCACCAGAATCAAACAAGGTACGAACTGGAAAATCAGAAATATATACAAGGCTTTCAACAGAAATACTACCTCGATCGGGAACTGGAGCGGTATTGAGAGCATGAGCTTGCCCTCCTGAAGGTCCAGCACGCTGAGTCTGACCCTGGCCTTGCCCTCGCTTCTTCGGGCAGTCTTTGCTGAAATGTCCAGTCTCACCACTGAAAAAGCACTCACCATTCTTCCTTTTTCTCTTCCTACAATCCTTGATAAGATGTCCATCAGAACCGCAATAATGGCACTTCCCCTTGCTGTTATTGCCCTTGTTGTTGTTCCCCTTGTTGTTGTTCCCCTTGTTGCCTTGACTCTTGTTCTTGTTCTGATTGCCTTGACTGCTTGAACTACCCTGGTTTCCCTTCCACTGGGAATCAGTCTTCTTAGCTTGAGTATCATTCATCTTAATCTCTTTCTTGCCATCTTCCTGAAGAAATGCCATATTAACCAAGCTCTCATACGTGGCCCCATGGGGAACATGTGACATAGCCAATGCCTGCAACGGCTCATTCAACCCTCTAGCAAAACGAAGAGCCTTCTTCTCAGGAGTATTCACCATATCCAAGCCAAAACGAGCTAGCTGATTGAACCTGTTCACATATTCTTTAACAGACATATCTCCTTGCTTCAAAGCAATAAACCTCTCCATTTGCAGATTCTCTTCAGCAGAAGATAGAAACTTAAGCATAAATCTGGCCCTGAAATCGGCCCAATCCTCAACAGGCCTAGTACCATTGGTGACTTCCCACCAATGAGCGGCTTCATCCTTCATAAGCCAAACCGCCAACAAGATCTTTCTCTGATCATCCAACCCAAAGATAGCAAACAAATCCTCAGTTTCTTTCAACCAATTCCTGGCCTCTACAAAAGACTCGGTGCCTTGAAAGTTCTTGCCACCCATTGCTTTGAAATCTTTGCAAGTCTTCGTGAAGTCAGGTCGAGGCTGCTGAGGGGGAGGAGGAGGAACCTCAACGACAGGAGGAGGAGGAGTAACCTCTGCGACAGGAGGAGGAGGAACATTAACCACCGGAGGAGGAGGAGTAACATTTGCGGGGCCGGCTCCGGCCGCCCTAGCCTCCAAAAGTCTCCTATACCAAACAGGTACTTGCACTCCCTCCGGAATAACAAAGTTATCAGCCATACTGAAACGAAAAAAGATAGATTCAGAATGGAGAAAACGAAAGGAATTTTTGCTAATGGCTTTTTGGGGAATAGCCTTTTAAAATAAACTAGACTTTTCTTTGGAAAATACTTTATACTTGATTTTGAAAATAGTTTTCCAAAAGTTTCAAAAACCTTTTTGTCCTTTCTTGTAAACCATATGCTCTGATACCAAATGTAACACCCCACCTCCACCAGGGTGGCTCTTGCAAGCACTCTGACTTCGGAGGGGCGTTTGAATCGGGTAAACATGCATAATGATATATCAAGGCAGAACAAGAACATAAATATATATGTAAACAGAGTAAACAAGATAAGTAAAACAGCGGAAGATTTTCATAACTATTTCAAAACACAAGTCAGTTACAACATGCTTTCCAAATAAAAGTGTCTAGATAAAAACATCATAAACAGGAAAACTGAAATACATAAATGCTATCCCCAAAATAGTGATAAACCACAGCCAGCTTCATGTAGGAACCGTACATGAGCCAAAACTCCCACAAGCAACGATCGATCAGATGTCCAGGCTAAGCTCCTATGTTTCCTCCCTGAGAACCTGGGGGGGGGGGGAACGGAAGAAAAGAAGCGAAAGAAAAATAGGTCAGTCAAAAAGACTGAGTAAGCTCTACTACCATCAGTCCATAAACTATAAAGTTAACAGGCATGATGTAAACTGAGATGAACATGAAGATAACAACATACTGACATGATGATTAACTAACAGGATAAAGGTGTCATCGCATAATCATGATTAAGTCTTGCACCACAGGGGTACTAGCCAACTAACATGTCTTGAATTAACAAGTATTGATCCCTTGGCCCAAGCTTTGGCCCAATAACATGAGGTGACCCGAATAACACGGTCTAATTGATCGGCTCCCTAGGCCTAACTCGCACAGTGTTGGTGTCAATACGGCCCAAACTTGATTGTAGTCAGACTGTGCTGGGTCCACCTTCGGGTGTATCAAGCCCTAGGGTGTCAACCCCGGACACCATAAACATGAGTGCACAGTCTCGATCTACTGGTACCCGTGCTTGATTTCTCCGGCTACGGACTACGTGCACGACCGGAGTCCATCCGAAACTACACCGGCGTACCACTCGGTCGTCGTTTTGGTCGCTTATATCAGCCCAGTAATCGTGCCCCACCCTAGCCTAGTCCCTAGGGTCATGATGATACTAACTTGGGATTATTGCTGGAACGGACCCCCGTTGTTAGGATTTTATAGTGGGTTAAGTGTGGTTTAACCCCTATACTAATCATGGATTAACTTGGTTAAGTGTAACAATGAGTTCACGACTTAACCCCGATTAATCACCAACCCCAAATTGATTAAGTATAAAGTGGACCATGACTTAAACCCTAATCATGAGGCATTGATTAATTCATTAACGAACCCAACCTCTCACATTAGACTTTCGTTGTGGTTACCTAGGAAGATTTACACCACAATTAGGTCTAACCTCGGGTCTGAAAGTGCAACATGACCAACTACCCACATTAGACACCCGTTATGGTTACCTGGGAAGATTTACACCACAATTAGGTCTAACCTCGAGTTGGCCATTTCATATTATCTAGTGTCATGTCCATTATGTTTCCAAAACATAATTACAAGTTAATTAGTACTTGGGTAGACCTAACTTAATAGGTAAATTCCCAAGGGGTAGACCTAACTTAATAGGTAAATTCCCAATCTTAGATTTCCATGTGTTTTAAGTTTACCCAACCCCACGCAATCCCATCGCTTACATAATCGCCAAAGCGCATAAAGGATAGAAAGAGTGAACTTGGCATAATCATGACATACTTGCATACATATCATGGCATACATATTATGACAACTTGCATAACATTTTATGGCATACTTGCATACATATCATGGCATACATATTATGACAACTTTCATAACATTTTATGGCATACTTGCATACATATCATAGCATCATGAACATGCATATCATAGCCTCATAAACTTGCATATTATAGCCTAACTAACTTGCATATAATAGCATCATAAACTTGCATATAATAGCATCATAAACTTGCATGTAATAGCATCATAAACTTGCATAACATATTATTACATACTTGCATACATATCATGGCAACTCAAACTTGCATCATACTTTTATCTTTAGAGTTTATAAAGATGGTAAGAGGCTTACAAATCCAAAAGAAGACACAAGTGACCAAAAGATTGAGAAAGCCCAAAATGCAAGCAAATAAAACCCAAATGAATGCTCCACTAAGAAAACCCTTGCCAAAAATCACCAAAAACCCCAACTTTGAAAATAAAGCTTGCAACTTGATGATGAATGCAAGCTAATGATCACTCATACAACTCAAAAATACTTGTATGCATGGAAAATTCTTCATAGAAATTGTTTAGATATTTTTGAATGAAAGTGGAAGCCATGAGAGGGTGGATTTTGCCATAGTTTAGTTGCTAGAATGAATAATGATGATTTAGGGTAGGGTTAGGGTCTTATTTATAGAAGATTAGGGTGTTTTTAGGCCTTTAGATCAACCCTAGGTTAGATTAGGGCCCTTAGATCCCGGAAGCTTCTAGAAAACCAGCCCAACATAGCCCAAACCCTCAAAATGGTGCACCAGGCCATTCTGTCCGGAATGACCTGGTCACCCCCTGTCGACAGCCATGTCGACAGGGCTGTCGACATGGGTCTGACCATGTCGACAGCCAAGTCGATAGGCCTGTCGACTTGGTTGGCCTGGCGGGAATTTTCCCGCCTAGCCTCCCAGGCCCGAAATTCGAAATCTGTTTACGAATTAGAAATCTGTTTTAAACATGGGATTTTCTAAAAACTTCATTGGGCCTTAAACGGGTCATACGGACTCCGATTTACAGAATTTCGAACTCTATTTCGCGTATTTTTCCGAGACGAACGCAATGGCACAGCCCGTTTCCCTTGATTCAGATTTTAGAATTAAATTCTGCCTCGATTTGTGTTATAACAGGTTATTTAAATTACGGGTTGTTACATAATGAATCTTTAATTAGATTGAAATGATCGAGAATGGAGTATCACCAGTTTTGCTCCAAAGCGATAGTTAAATCTTTAATTAGATATGAACGTGAAATGGTAATTAATTTTACCGATAACACCGTGGTGTTAAATATGGAGTATTACCAGTTTTGCTCCAGGGAATAAATAGGTTGGGATTGGGAAATAAAATAAATAACGACTTCAGTATGGTTCGTTAATCCCGACTAGTTTGGAAAACCGTAATATGGTTTGAAATGATATTCAAAGGAAGATTAAAGAATAAATTTCAAAGAATTTATATTTGATAAAATTAATGGGAACCTTTCCCTAAGAATGTGAAATTTAGAAATTAACTGAAGGTTAGTTAAGATGGATGGTTTCCTGAGTATTGGTCTAATGTTGGTTTCGGCCTTCGGGGTTAATACTTAGAAAATTGTTCTCTTACTAATTTACAGTTGGAGTCTGATTAATAATAAAATATGAAATTTCACGTATCAAGCATTCTTTGGCTGTTACAAGGGAAAACCCTATCCTCCGGCTTGCGTTGCATTGTGTGATGGGACTTGGGTCTTATAACAGCTTCATTGTTTTTTACTTTAGCATTGCGCTGTTTCTTTATGCACTGGTATTCTTGGGGTAAAAACCCGTTCCATGTTATACGGCGTGGTCCCTTGATTTACCGAACTTTAAAAACCAAATTTATAACTGTTTTAGTTCTCACACCAGTCACATGACTGACCTGGAGTTTATTGTTTTAACCTAAACTCTGGGTGCCCTTATTTTCCGCACTGGCAGCTAGTAGTTGGGTTTTGCAGATTTATATTCACAGGATCCGGGTTTATAGCTGAAGTGATATTCGGAAAGCTCTGTATCCGTGTATTTCTATCAGTTATGTTTTGTATTTATTTTCCGCTGCAGTATTGTATTTTAATCTCTGATAATCTCTGTTGTATAATCTTTATTCATACTCTATATATTCTTGTATTCTGATGGAATTGTTGTAATAAACAATGAAATGTTCTTCTGTTTGCGTTCCGATGTGTGTTGTTCTCAGAGAATCCGTGCTTTCCTTACTGGGGAAGTTACGGGTCTTTACAGTTGGTATCAGAGCTCTGGTTTACAGAGCTCGAGAACAAGACACATTAGAACCAAACGAAAGAATTCATCAGAAATTGGATTAGTAATATCCACTGAGAATGGCTCGTTAGAGATGGGATCAGCAGTATCCTAGAATGAGCCGAAAGAGTATATTTTTGAAATAAAAATGAAAACCACTTTTGTTTTGAAAATTTAAACCATTTTATCCGTATTTGAATATTTATTTTATATTGAATTTGGACAATCCCGTATATAAAGATTTTGCATATACGCCTTGCAAACGTATATTCGAAGTTTTAATATACTAGATAGATATAGAATCATACTCTAGTCGCCCGGACATGATCCTGATGATGAAGTATACCATCATCAGTATTTATTTTCGAGTTTCGAAAGTGTGATATCTATATATTTCCATAGACTGGTGTGAGAACCAAAACTAGATATAGGATTTATTGTTGTGAATTTGCATCAAAAACAGAATTTTCTGTATATATATCAAAATTATCAATTTGAAACGTTAATACACTAATTGATTGTTGATTGTGTTGTTTGATTTTTGGTTGATTAATTTAGATTTTAAACCATTATGTGAATGTAAAGTATAAGTAGCCAAATTGAACCAAATGTTGAACTGCATTGAAAATTGTTTGAAATTGCATGCATATACATGTATATCCATTGAACAGGTCATAGCAAGAAGGCTAAAGAAGTGGAATAAAATTGTTTGCCCGTCAAATAGGTACACATTTACTGATTTGTTTGGGTGATGATGATTTTATGAGCCGATTGGCTAGCCGCTTGGCTTTTTCTTTTTCCTTTTATACCACCATTGGATTGGTGAGGGCCATGTGAGGCTATTTGAAATATCCCGAAGCTCCCGGTGCAGGGGAGCTTATGGCGAAATTTTTTGAAAATTTAGGTTGTTAGCCAAATTTTTGAAAAATTTGAAAGTTCTTAGAAACTGAAAAGTTGAAGAACTTAAGCCGTAATTAAAATAACGAAAGTTGAGTTGATTATAAACAACTTTCGGCTTTGTTCCTTTTCGAGGACGAAAAGATTTTAAGTGGGGGAGATTGTAACAACCTGGAAAATCTGAGCCAGTTTAAAATTTTTATTTTGGCAAATTTAATGAATTTTGATTATTTAAAATGAATTAATTTAAATAATAACGACGAAAAATTTATTTACGACGAAGTTAAAACGAATAATTTTATTTTAATTATATAACGAGCCTGAAATGGCCCTGTAGTTCGAAAATTCGATTTCGAATTTCAAATGAATATACAGAATTCGTTTTAAGTGGGAATTGAACGAAACAAGAAATATCTAAATCTGTTTGATGATATCTTTCTAACGGATGTAAGAAACTGAAATTTCACTTTAAAAGTTGAGAGATATGTCCAGTTTAAAATTCTGAAAAGTCGCTGTGGAATTTATATATATTTTAATATATATAAAGGCCCTTGAAAATGGAAATTTTGCAAACGACCTCGGCTTTCGACGAAACCAATTTTGTTCGATCCGGGATGTCAAGTTATTGATAGGTTTCAAAATTCATAATTTTTTGAATCAATATGTGAGCGTGGCGAAGCTAAACGTGTTTTGACAGTTTTAATTAAATCGGATCGACCAGAAAATGGCCATTTTTCAAACGGCCTCAGAATTTGACGAAATTAGTTTTGTTAGGACCATATCGTCAATACAAAGCTATAGATAATTTTTATGGAATTTTTCGAGTTAGTATGTGGCCCCGGTAATTTGAAATGTGCATTTAAATTGAATATACATTGATTTATATTGTAAATTTAACGAAAACTGATCGTAACGATCAAATTGGCCTATGAAACATATCCCATTGTGTTCGGAATGGGGGTATTATGCTAGGAATGATAGTCGTTGGGTCTCGTTCGGGGTTCGATTTGGAGTTGGATAAAAAAATCCACCTTTTGAATTTAAAATTAAATATTAAATATATAAGGGGGTGTGGTCAAAGGGGTCAAACCCCTAATATTTCTCCTTCGTGGTCAAAGGAGAAATAAGCCTCCTTTCTGGAAAAAGCCCGTCGCTTCCCACAATGGCACCACCGCCGCTTGTCGCCCTTGCCTGGCCCACCGCCGCGTGTCCCCTCCACATCTCCTTCGATAGTCCCTAGTCTCCCCCTCCTCCGTACAAACAGTCGAGCCCTCCCCCAATCCCCAAATCGCGTTGAGATTCCGCCGTCGCACAGGAGGTCGCGTCACCCCCTGCGCCACCCTCCACCACGACAATCGACAGGCCGCACCCCCTTGCCACCTGAAGCCCGCGAGCTCACCAACGCTAGCAGCCGCCTTTCGCACCTCCGCCTCAGATGGTCGTCCGTTCAACTAAGATGGCATGCGTCAGCTCTGTGTTGAGACGCAAGTTGGGTTCGATTTTGTTCGTGGAACTGATGGTAATTAATTTAATTAATTAATTCGGTGTTAACCTTTTTTGTTAGTTAAAATTGTCAGATTTTTATTATATGTAATGAGAGTTTTAAAGATCAGTTTTTTTTATATAAAAACTGCATTGTTTTATTTTAGTTTAAATAATTTATATATATATAACGCTATTTAAAATTCAGTTTTTTTTATATTAAAGAAATGATTTTCATATGAAAAAGAAATGATTTTTGTAAGAGAAAAAAAAAGTGTTTTTGTATACTCTTTTATGCTATTAAGAAAAAAAAAAGGTTTGATCTTTGAAAGCGAAGAGGTTTCATTTTTTTTGAAAGCGAAAAGGTTTGATCTTTGAAAGCGAAAAGGTTCAATTTTTATAAATACAGATATGAGATTCATTAAAATATAAAGTAGGGATTTTTTTTTCAAATAAAAAGGAACGATTTTAACAATATAAAGATTATGTTATTAATTTACTAAAAATCAGATTTTATTTAGCTAATGTTGTTTTAAAGATTCGATTTTTATCTTAACAAAGGTTCGATTTTTAACTTAGCAAAGATGGTATTTTTAACTTAGTAAAGACAAAAATTTTAATGTTAGCAAGGCAAAATTTTTATTTATAAAAATGCGAAATCTTTATGATGTTAAAGAAGTGATTTTTATATATTCATTAGTGAAATAAAATATGATTTTTGTATAGCAGAGATAATAAAAATGTGATCTTTATGTATGTAGTGAATACATACGCCGAAAGTAACAAAAGGAGACACGACGAAGATTTCCTACATATGAAGAGTCGCGGTGTTTGGATAGCTTTCGGTGAGAACTTCTCACTTTAAATTTCCTTTCCTAGTTAGAAATATATACTAGGATGCAGACGGTGTTTAGTAGCACCCGACACCACTGTCCACAGACCAAGGACTTGTTTGTTTGGTTGCATAGATTGGTTAGATTATTTGAATTGAATTTGACTGTTTGGTGAAATGGAAATTGTTTTGATTGATATGTGTATGGCGTGGGCCATCACTAGACCGGGGATAAGGCTAGGCCTTGTCCCGTTTCTAGTATCGTGCCGTTATGCCGCCGAAATTTTCTAAAATATGTTAGAAAAATAAAAATATCATTTTTAGTGTGTAAATGAACTGAATAGAAATTCATGTGTTGAAATAAAATATTTTATCGTTAAAAATATAATTTTTAACGTGAAAGTGAATTAAATAAAATATCCATTTACAAACCAGACGGTTTGTTTATGTACACTGATTTGACTGATCTTGATTGGGACGACAAATTTTACACGTCATCCAACTGCACAAATAAAATCTGTGTTTGTTGATGTGAAACCCCACACGGGTGTTGGGATGTACACTAGTCCCAATAATTATTTGTATGTCGATCGATAGGTTGGCAGACAGTTGTGTTGTGCACTTTGGATGATGGTTGATTATTTATCGTGGCTGTTATATACATGTGTTGTATGAAATCCATATAATTAACCTTATATGGTAATTGATTGGGCCTCATTCCAATTTAGAAAATAAAGAATATAATGTATAAATTCATGTGTTGAAAGAAATATATATATTCATGTGTTGACAGTACTCATTCGTTGAGATTAGTCACGTGTTGAAATAAAATATATTAAATAACAAAATATATATACATGTGTTGACAGTACTCATTCGTTGGGATTAGTCATGTGTTGAAATAAAATATTCATGTGTTGAAGGAAAATATTCATTTGTTGAATAAAATAAAGAAGTTATTGAAATATATAAAGCCGTGTTGGTTAGATTTGCGCCATTTTGACGTGAACGATATTTATATCGATTTTATTCGAATATTGAAAAAGAAGTGATTTCAAAATATAACTTTTTGAAAATATTATCATTTATATATATATTGATGATGTGGAATATTCAATTTTGATTTAAAATTGAATATGAAGTTGAAATCGTTTTGAAAACGAATTTAAAACGATTTATAAAATACGTTTAGAATTGAAATCGATGAAATATATATAATATATATATTATATATATTAAATGGCCTGAATAGAACGCGCCGCGCTGCGGCAGTTCGTGAATTTCGACCATTGACTTTGAATTGACGTTACGGGAGATCCGACTGTCGGATTGTCCTGAAACCAGAACCGTTGGGTTCGTATCGAAAAGAGCTTTCCAATGAATATTTGAAATTTGAAATCTAACGGTTGGATTTGGAGATACGTCCAAATCAAATTTAGAAAAGGTCGCTGTAAGTGCAGTTTGACGACCGTTATTGGAAATCGACTGTACGGGCCTTGATAAAATTATTAAAAATATCTATAATTTGTGTAAAATCAAAATATATGAATTGGAAAGAACTGGGGTAAAAAATTCCCTATTTGAAAATATAAAAATATATTTTTATCGAAATGAACTAGTTTTGAACTAGAATTAAAATCCAATATTTTTAAATAAATAAATTGGGTTTGAAATGGATTTAAAAATAATCAGAATTTGATATTGAATATAAGCCGATATATTTTCTATTCAGAGCCTTGTATTTAATATCAAATGGGATTTTGGTTTGTTGTGAACAGTATCTTTAATAATACTGTTCTTAAACCCGAATGGAGTTAAGAAAATTAGGAACTGACTGGGGATCAGTTGAGCTGAATGGTTTCTTGGATATTGATCTGATGTTGGTTTCGGCCTTCGGGGTTAATATTTAGGGAGCTGTTCTCTTACTGATTTACAGTAAGGGACTGATAAAATGGAATGTGATTTTGGGTTTATCGTGAACCGTGTTTTGAATGACATTGGTTCTTTAACCCAATTAAAGATTAAAACTGAATTAGAGTTTTAATGAATCTTTAATTAGATTGAAATGATCGAGAATAGAGTATCACCAGTTTTGCTCCAAAGCGATAGTTAAATCTTTAATTAGATTTGAACGTGAAATGGTAATTAATTTTACCGATAACACCGTGGTGTTAGATATGGAGTATTACCAGTTTGCTCCAGGGAATAAATAGGTTGGGATTGGGAAATAAAATAAATAATGACTTCGGTATGGTTCGTTAATCCCGACTAGTTTGGAAAACCGTAATATGGTTTGAAATGATATTCAAAGGAAAATTAAAGAATAAATTTTAAAGAGTTTATCTTTGATAAAATTAATGGGAACCTTTCCCTAAGAATGTGAAATTTAGAAATTAACTGAAGGTTAGTTAAGATGGATGGTTTCCTGAGTATTGGTCTGATGTTGGTTTCGGCCTTCGGGGTTAATACTTAGAAAACTGTTCTCTTACTAATTTACAGTTGGAGTCTGATTAATAATAAAATATGAAATTTCACGTATCAAGCATTCTTTGGCTGTTATAAGGGAAAACCCTATCCTCCGGCTTGCGTTGCATTGTGTGATGGGACTTGGGTCTTATAACAGCTTCATTGTTTTTTACTTTAGCATTGCGCTGTTAGTTTATGCACTGGTATTCTTGGGGTAAAAACCCGTTCCGTGTTATACGGCGTGGTCCCTTGATTTACCAAACTTTAAAAACCAAATTTATAACTGTTTTAGTTCTCACACCAGTCACATGACTGACCTGGAGTTTATTGTTTTAACCTAAACTCTGGGTGCCCTTATTTTCCGCACGGGCAGCTAGTAGTTGGGTTTTGCAGATTTATATTCACAGGATCCTGGTTTATAGCTGAAGTGATATTCGGAAAGCTCTGTATCCGTGTATTTCTATCTGTTGTGTTTTGTATTTATTTTCCGCTGCAGTATTGTATTTTAATCTCTGATTATCTCTGTTGTATAATCTTTATTCATACTCTGTATATTCTTGTATTCTGATGGAATTGTTGTAATAAACAATGAAATGTTCTTCTGTTTGTCTTCTGATTTGTCGTGTTCTCAAATGATCAGAGGTTATCGAACGGTCTTGGTCGATTTAACGATTGATTAAGATCGAGCGAAATTCCTTGTCATCACATTTATAACGATTATATTTTCATTTGGTTTCTGTGAAGATTCCATATTTTGATGGAAGATGATTTTGGGTTTACCGTGGACTATGTTTTAAATGACATTAGTTCTTTAACCCAGTTAAGAATAAGTTTAATTTCTTAAATGTAAATAATCATTGAATAATGATTTGTGATATTTAAAATCAATTGGAGTTTTAATAAATCATTAAAAGAAAGATTTAAGTATAAAGTCAAAGAATTTATCTTTGATAAGATAATTTGAATATTTTTATAAGAATATTCTGAATTGGAATGAGGCGTTGGATGTGCTTTTTATAGTACTTGATTTTTTATTATAAAAATACGAGAGTTATTCGGAAAGACCGGGTTTAACCCATTCCGAATAATTACTACGACAATGAAGAGTCGAAGATGAAAACGGTGATTGAAGACCGACGATCTTCACATTGAATGGATGTGTTACCGTTGAGACCCTTGATGGGAGTAGCTACCTTGAAGGGGCTTCGGTGGTGGCTGTTCGGACATATGTGTTGATCGTCCGGATTTGCGAGAACCTTTCTGGTGTCTCCGGTTTCGTTCAGACCCAGAACGGACTTGTATGGACGCGTGTCTGACGTTGGAATTCATTTCATGTAATTTATTCAATAGCATGGCGTGAATTGTCGATGTGGCACGCCAAGATAGGAATGATCAAGGCTTTTGTTGAAAAGCAGGCCTTGTGTATAGTATGACTTCGCGAGCCTCATACCCCGGTATAAGTCTAAAACGGGAGAAGGGAACGCAGGGAGTGCACACGTTATCTTTCTAGCTAGAGTGATGTCAGTGACCTACTAGCGCTGACATTTTCTCATTGTGGACGATGGATTATGAGGTACCTCGTGTTTTTATAGGTTGTTAGTGGCCATATTATAGGTCCAAAGGGACCGGGAAACGTGTGTTTAGGAATTGCCAATCCACGACCCTTCGGAGTGGACCGACCCTGCAAGATCCAAGGGTTGCCCATAGGTGTGATCCTGAGGTATCCGCTAGAGTGCCTCGAATCGGTAAGGAGCTCCTCCCTAGCCTTGACTCATGTTGGAAAACCAAATTTCCAATACGACCCCATGCGGTTTTGATTGTAGAACTTGTATGGCGACATGATATATGGTACCCATGTCGTTTATGATTGATATTTATGATTCGAAATGTTTTCTTTAAACATATATATACCCACACATATACACACTAATATTAAATCCGTTCTATCGTATCAAACATCTTTTGACCATTATAAGGTAAAACCCTATCCTCCGGTTTGCGTTGCATTGTGTGATGGGACTTGGGTCTTATAATGGTTTCATTTTTCTAAAAATGCATTGCGTTGTTTAACGATTTACTTTACTTATGCACTGGCAATCCAATGGAGTAAACCCGCTCCGCGTTAGCGGCGTGGTCCTGTGATTAGCCTTTTTATTAGATAAGTTTAGTTAAGATTTCTCATACCAGTCCCATGACTGACCTGTAGTTTGTTTCACTGGCAAACTCGGGTGCCCATATTTTTCACACGGGCAGTCGAGTAGCTCTTTGCAGATATATTTACAGGATCCTAGTCTACAGCTGAAGTGATATTCGGAAAGCTCTGTATCCGTGTATTCCTTTCAGTTGTGATTTGTATTATTTTCCGCTGCTATTAAATGTAATTTAATCTCTGATATCATTGTATTTTCCTTATGTAATAAGTATTTATACTCTGGCATATTCTTGTACTCTGATGTATTGTTGTAATCAGCAATAAAATGTTCTTCAGATTGTGTTCTACTGTGTATTGTTCTCAAAGCAATCCATGCTTTCCTTTACTGGGAAGTTTGAGTCGTCACAGTTGGTATCAGAGCGTTGGTTTACAGAGCTCGAGAACAAGACACATTAGAACCGAACGAAAGAATTCATCAGAGGTTGGATTAGTAATATCCAATAAGGATGACTCGTTAGAGATGGGATCAGTAGTATCCTAGAATGAGTCCGAAGAGTATTATTTTCTTTAAAATAAAAATGAAAACAAATTTTGTTTTGAAAATTTTATCTTAAAATACGTATTTGAATATTATTATATTTTAATATGGACAATCGAGTATATAAGGATTTTGAATATACGAGTAATTAACGGATATTCGAAGTTTTAATATACTGGATAGATATAGAATCACACTCTAGTTGCCCGGAGATAATTCTGATTATGGGGCCCCATCACCATTGTTTATGTTCGAGTCTCGAAAGTGGGATTTCTTTATATTTCCATTGACTGGTATGAGAACCAACACTTAGTTAGGACACATTGCTGTGATTTTCACTAAGAATATGATTTCTGACTATATATAATAGTTATATATATTTGAAAAGTTAATCATCTAATTGATTGATGGTTGTGATGTTTGATTATTAGTTTAGCTAATAAAATTATTGGAATGATAATTACTTTAACCAATAAGATTATTGAAACCAATAAATAAAAATTTAATTGAGTTAGTTAAATAAACAACTTATAGCTACGTTCCTTTTCGAGGACGAAAAGATTTTAAGTGGGGCGACTGTAACGACCCTGAATTTTGGGGCCAATTTAAAATTTTTATTTTAGAAATTTTAATGGATTTTATATATTTAAAATAATTTATTTTAAATAATAACGGTTAAGAATTTATATTAAAATGAATAAATTTAATTTAATTATAAAAGGAGTTTGAAATGGCGCGGCAGTTCGAAAATTCGATTTCAAACTTTAACTGAATGTACAGGATTCAAAATAAATCAGAATTGAGCGAAACCAGAAATATGTAAATCTGTTTAACAATATATTTCTAACAAATCTGAAAAACTGAAATTTCACTTTATAATTTGCAAGTTATATCCAGATTAAAATTTAGAAAAGTCGCTGTAGAATTTATATATATTTTAATATAATATATTGGCCTTAAAAATTGTCCTTTTTCAAACGACCTCGGTTTTCGACGAAACCACTTTGTTGGAACCGGAATGTCATTTTATTGCTAAGTTAAATTTTCCATAATTTTTTGAATTAATATGTGAGCGTGGCAGAAGAAAATGTGTTTTGATCATTTCAGTTAAATTTAATCGACTTGAAAATAGCCATTTTTCAAACGGTCTCAGAATTCGACGAAACTAGTCTTGTTAGGACCGTATCGTCATAACAAAGCCAAATATAATTTTTCTGTAATTTTCTGAGTTCGTATGTGGCCCCGGTGAATTTAATTGTGCGTCAGAATTAAATAATTAAATGATTTATAATCTAAATTAAATAAAAATATATCGTAACAGCCAAATTGGGTTACGAGGCCTGTTCCATTGCGTCCGGAACGGGGGTATTTGCCTAGAAACATTTTTCGTTGAATTTAATTTGGAGTTCCGGACGATATACGAATTTAATAGAATTAAATAAATTAAATAAAGGGGAAAATACGCGTATAAATACGTTGCCAATACGAACCCTAATCCTATTTGCTACAGCCTCCGTATGTATTCCTTCAATGGCCAAAACGCTCAGGATTTTCTTCCCTTAATCTCTCCTAATCCAAATCAAATTAATTCCCAGAACTTATACAAAAATGAAAGAGATTCATTCAAGCTTTGGATCCATACGGTTTTGATCGGGTGCTGGTGCCTATGGGGGCCGATTTTGCCTTACAAACGGCCGACGTTGGGGGAGTTTTTGGCGGCGCTGGGGGCCGGCGAGTGGGCCCAGGTCAAGGCCGTGGGTGGCGCACGGCTAGGCGGAGGGGGAGGGATGTTCGGATCGATGGCTGGTGGCACTTTGAAGGAGTGGACGGGAACCCTAAATGTCAACGATGATGGGTTTTGTTACGGTCTAAGCAAACGAAGAAAGAGGAAGAAGGAGGCCGATATTTTCAATGTAATTAAGGCCTAATTTATTAATTAATAAATTATTTAATTATCAAATGCTTATAATACCATAACTTTGTCAAATTATAACGAAATTGAACGATTTCAGCTTCGTTGGAAACCTTGAATCAAGATCTACATTCCAGAACAGACCAGAACTGTAACAGAGCGCGTTGAAATTTCAGATCTAAAATAAATCAAGGTGAGATTTCTAGTTTTAAATTAAATAAATCGATTATTTATTTTATTGTAAAGTCCATATTAATTCAGTATGAAGTTCATGTGATGTTATATTTATTTTAATGGTGATTGTGCTGTGATTGTGATGAACAATTGATTGTGATGGCGTAATGTTTGTTAGTATTTAGTGTATACAGTAAAACCATTATATATAGAATATATATAATACTCATGTGTGTCAAAATTGGTGTACAAAATAAAATTATATTTTTATTTTATATTTAAACATGAATATGTTCATGTTGGATTTAAATAAAAGAGAATAATCAATAAAATTCCCTTTTTATTGAAATGTGAATCTTTAGAAGTACTAGAATGGATAAAAAGAAAATTTGCAATGAAAATCAATATTTTTGTTAAAAAGAAAATTTGCAATGAATTCACATTTTTGTTTACAATGAAAGAATAAACAAGGATTCACATTTTTGTTTACAATGAAAGAATAAACAAGAACTCACATTTTTGTTTACAATGAAAGAATAAACAAAATTCACATTTTGTTTGCATTAGAAAAGAATCAACATTTTTGTTCATATGAATATAAAGAATCAACATTTTTGTTCATATGAATATAAAGAATCAACATTTTTGTTCATATGAATATAAAGAATCAACATTTTTGTTCATTTGATTATAAAGAAAAGAATCAACATTTTTGTTAATTTGATTATAAAGAATAAGATTAACATCTTTTGTTAATTAGATTAAAGAATAAGGTTAACATCTTTTGTTAATTAGATTATAAAGAAGAAGATTTACACTTTTTGTTAATTAGATTAAGTTAGACAAATTTAACATTTTTGTTAGTTAAGATTATGTTAGTTCAAACTAACATATTTGTCACTTAGATTATGTTGAATAAGAATTAGCATTTTTGTCAAAAACTTGTTAATGAATAAAAGAACACTTTTTGTCAAAAGCTTGTTAATGAATAAAAGAACACTTTTTGCCAAAAGCTTGTTAATGAATAAAAGAACGCTTTTTGCCAAAATCTTGTTAGTGAATGAAAAGAATACATTTTTGTTTTATGAAATATAAAATCACATTTTTGTGATTTATGAAATATAAAATCACATTTTTGTGAAACTTGATTTATGAAATATAGAATCAACATTTTGTGTTTAGTTGCAAAAGATTAAGCAAAATAATCACATTTTGTTGCATTTGAGTTTATAAACAAAATATCATTTTGTTGCATTTGAGTTATAAACAAATCTCATTTGTTCGCATTTGAAGTTATAAATAAATTCTCATTTTTGTCTACATTAGAAAAGGATAAACAATTCACCATATTTTGTCACATAAGGATGATAAATAGAATCATCATATTTGTTACATTAGAGTGATAAATAGAATCATCGTATTTGTTACATTAGAATGATAAATGAAATCACCATATTTTGTTAATGTTAAAAGAATCATAACAAAATCCATATTTTGTTAATGTTAAAAGAATCATAACAAAATCCATATTTTGTTAATGTTAAAAGAATCATAACAAAATCCATGTTTTGTTAATGTTAAAAGAATCATAACAAAATCCATATTTTGTTCATGTTAAAAGAATGATTAGAAAATGTATGTTTTATACATTAAAAAGAAGAAATGAGAATGTATGCTTTTTATACATTAAAATGAAAGAATTAGAATAAAGAGACATTTTTGTCACTTTGAAAAAGAATGAATTAAAACCCATTCATTTTGACACATTGAAAGGAATAGAAACAAAAGTTAAGATTTTTATTATCACTTGTTTACATTGAAAGAATTAAACAAAAGATTTTTATTTTGTTTAGCATAATAAAGATTTAACAAAATAATCATATTTTGTTGCATTGAAAAGATTTAACAAAATAATCATATTTTGTTGCATTGAAAAGATTTAACAAAATTATCATATTTTGTTACATTTAGAGGAGCTAGACAAAATAATCACATTTTGTCAAATTAAAAGAATGAAGTAAAATATTCAATTTGTCGTTAAAAATGAATAAGACTAAACATATACTTTTTGGTCAATAATTAAGAGTTAAGATTTTATTGTCATTTGTTAACAATAAAAAGAATTGAAATAAAAGTTAAGGTTTTTATTGTCATTTGTACACAATAAAAAGAATTGAGATATGTGTATGTGATGTTGAAATGTTTGATGTGTCAAATATATTGTTAGATGAATGTTACACTTTCATTTACAAGTCATCCGACTTGTTTATTTGATTGGGTCGATAATTTTTACACATCGCCCAAGTGCACAAATAAATTATTATTTGATTGCTGGATGAAACCCCACACGGGTGTTGGGATGATCCTACACTAGTCCAAATATTTAGTGTAGAATCCACTCTGGTTGATTATTTGGGTTGTGATAGTTATTTATCATGATTGTTGATTATGTGCAAATTATGGTTGTTGACTGAGTCACATTCCAATAAAGGATTGAAGAAAATATTTTAGAAAAAGAATATATTTTAGAAAAATATATTTATTGAAATGGACTAGTTATTAACTAGAATAAATCATTAAATTTAGATTTAATGAAGTTTCCCAATTATTTAATATTTAATTGAAATTAAATTAAATAAATTGGATTTTTGAGTTTGTCGTGAATAGTGTCTTAAATAACACTGTTCTTAAACCCCGTATGAAAAGAATATTCTTTTAATTTTGATTATTAAAGTTTTCAATTATATATAGTAATTGAAATAAGATGAAATGTGAGTTGGGTTTATTGTGAACTGTGTTTCTAAGCGACATATGTTCTTTAATTCAACTGACAGTGAAAATATATGATATGGAAATTATAAATCTTTAGTTAAAGATTTAAATGATATTTTTTTCCAAAAGCCAAGTTTTCCAATTTAATATATTAAATTAGGAGTTGAATGGAATTCTAATTAATAATAACCGAGATAAGCTTCTGTAAAGGAAAACCGATACTACATATGGAATTTAAGAGGCTTTGCCGTTATTCCATTTATATTATTGGTCGGATACATAAATTTATAACGATTATATTTTGATTTGGTTTCTGTGAAGATTCCATATTTTGATGGAAGATGATTTTGGGTTTACCGTGGACTATGTTTTAAATGACATTAGTTCTTTAACCCAGTTAAGAATAAGTTTAATTTCTTAAATGTAAATAATCATTGAATAATGATTTGTGATATTTAAAATCAATTGGAGTTTTAATAAATCTTTAAAAGAAAGATTTAAGTATAAAGTCAAAGAATTTATCTTTGATAAGATAATTTGAATATTTTTATAAGAATATTCTAAATTGGAATGAGGCGTTGGATGTGCTTTTTATAGTACTTGATTTTTTTATTATAAAAATACGAGAGTTATTCGGAAAGACCGGGTTTAACCCATTCCGAATAATTACTACGACAATGAAGAGTCGAAGATGAAAACGGTGATTGAAGACCGACGATCTTCACATCGAATGGATGTGTTACCGTTGAGACCCTTGATGGGAGTAGCTACCTTGAAGGGGCTTCAGTGGTGGATGTTCAGACATATGTGTTGATCGTCCGGATTAGCGAGAACCTTTCTGGTGTCTCCGGTTTCGTTCAGACCCAGAACGGACTTGTATGGACGCGTGTCTGACGTTGGAATTCATTTCACGTAATTAATTTGATAGCATGGCGTGAATTGTCGATGTGGCACGCCAAGATAGGAATGATCAAGGCTTTTGTTGAAAAGCAGGCCTTGTATATTGTATGACTTCACGAGCCTCACACCCCGGTATGAGTCTAAAACGGGAGAAGGGAACACAGGGAGTGCACACGTTATCTTTCTAGTTAGAGTGATGTCAGGGACCTTACAGCGCTGACATTTTCTCATTGTGGATGATGGATTATGAGGTACCTCGTGTTTTTATAGGTTGTTGGTGGCCATATTATAGGTCCAAAGGGACCGGGAAACGTGTGTTCAGGAATTGCCAATCCACGACCCTTCGGAGTGGACCGACCCTGCAGGATCCAAGGGTTGCCCATAGGTGTGATCCTGAGGTATCCGCTAGAGTGCCTCGAATTGGTAAGGAGCTCCTCCCTAGCCTTGACTCATGTTGGAAAACCAAATTTCCAATACGACCCCATGCGGTTTTGATTGTAGAACTAGTATGGCGACATGATATATGGTACCCATGTCGTCTATGATTGATATTTATGATTCGAAATGTTTTCTTTAAACATATATATACCCACACATATACACACTAATATTAAATCTGTTCTATCGTATCAAACATCTTTTGACCATTATAAGGTAAAACCCTATCCTCCGGTTTGCGTTGCATTGTGTGATGGGACTTGGGTCTTATAATGGTTTCATTTTTCTAAAAATGCATTGCATTGTTTAACGATTTACTTTACTTATGCACTGGCAATCCAATGGAGTAAACCCGTTCCGCGTTAGCGGCGTGGTCCTGTGATTAGCCTTTTTATTAGATAAGTTTAGTTAAGATTTCTCATACCAGTCCCATGACTGACCTGTAGTTTGTTTCACTGGCAAACTCGGGTGCCCATATTTTTCACACGGGCAGTCGAGTAGCTCTTTGCAGATATATTTACAGGATCCTGATCTACAGCTGAAGTGATATTCGGAAAGCTCTGTATCCGTATATTCCTTTCAGTTGTGATTTGTATTATTTTCCGCTGCTATTAAATGTAATTTAATCTCTGATATCATTGTATTTTCCTTATGTAATAAGTATTTATACTCTGGCATATTCTTGTACTCTGATGTATTGTTGTAATCAGCAATAAAATGTTCTTCAGATTGTGTTCTATTGTGTATTGTTCTCAAAGCAATCCATGCTTTCCTTTACTGGGAAGTTTGGGTCGTTTCAAGATCAACTAGTGATGTGATGGGTTTGACAATGTGGCATTCAAAGTGTATGGTGGCCAAATGTTCTAAAAGATAAACGTAGCCTCAAGCCTCACAACCGGGAAATGACAAAAATCGGGCAGGCAGCATGGCTATGTGGGTCGCACCCATTAGGGTGTATAATCACCTATCTAGAGAAATTCCTTTTGTTTCTTAAATTTATCGATCCTGCCCATTCGGGAAACGGTGGTTTGAGCCCAACCGTTGGTGATATACATTCGATACACTCAAGAGAAATGAGTGGTCGGTCATGTGTGGGCCGGGTAGCAAGACGTTCTTGTTGAACCCAGGTGTATTCGCCTCTAGGGATACATCATCGAAAGGTGGTCCCATACCTTGTCATGGTTGAAATCCAATCTCCAATAAGCGCCCTGCGGTTTTTGATTTTATACTATATATGTAAAGCGTGAGATGCAAGCATTCTACTATTTGGTTATTTATTCGATTAGACATTAGTATAATATCACTGGATTTTGATGTCAAAGATGGTTTGGGTTATAGTAAGGTAAAAACCGTCCGTGTTTATGTGTGGACTGGTCTTACTATTATCTCTTTCTTTCAAAAGATTTTGAAGTTAAACCATATGGTTGGAGTTTACTCACACTAGTCCCATGACTGACCCAGAGTTATTTTGTTTTGTTTTCCTTAAACTCTTGGGTGCCCAAATTTGTACGGACAGGTCAAGTGTTTCAGGTCTTTTACAAATACACTTGAAGGAGCTTGAAGCAGGAGGCTTCACCGTTAGTTGTATAGAGTTATTTCCGCTGTACCAAATATTGTATTGTGCTCTGATGATGATATGTATATATGATACAAAAATTTTGTATTTCAAAGCTTATGTTATATAATATAGTTTATTCGTTCCGCTGTGAGGTTCTGTGTTGTTATTAATGTTCTTCTTCTGTTCTTTTCTATTTTCTTTAACCCTAACGACTCATATTTCTGTATTATTTGAGTTGGGCGTGTGTTGTATTAGTCAACTCAGACAGTGCGGATCTGCTGGTCGTTACAGTTGGTATCAGAGCTTAGGTTGAGCGAACACCTAGGCTTTGGTGGGGGTTTACTCATTAGAGATAGGGTTAGTAGTACCCTAAAATGAGTAGAGTGTATATATGAGAGAGCGTATTTGTATGTTGATATAAAAATTATTTTATATTGTGTTGGCTTGTCTGTTGGGTAGTTTATGAATTCTGGTCAAATCGTGGGATGCCACGACGTCGATAGGAGTTTCTAAACACATAAAAAAGAAGAATTGACATAATATTGTTTTAAAGCGGGTAAATGAAATAATTTTACCCAAAATGATATTTTGATATAAAAGATAAATAATTTTCTAGAATTATTTATATATGGATGATTTGGTTGCTATAACTAGATTATACATTTGAATAGTTATATATAAAATCAAATAAAATTTGTATATGAATAATATATACAATTGAGATGAAATAAAATTGGATTGAAACCAGAACTCGAATTTAAATCCCGTGTGTTTCGAAAATATTTTTTGAAAGTATATTAAAATAATATAGCATTGTTTAGAAAGGATTTTGAATAAAAATCATTTTTGAATGGATTCTGAAAGTGATAAAGCACTGTATTCACTTCAGTGGCTGGAAAATAATTCCGATGATGATCCGGACATCATATGTAGCGACCCGGGGAAAAAGGTCGACGCCCGAGTCTTCGACAACAACACATAAACTTGTATCGCTTGCCAAAAACCAAAGTATCGAACCCCCAGATTGTCATGAGAAAGAATTTAGAGGGTGAGAATAGAAAGAAAGAATATTAGAATAGAAGGAAGAAGAAGAACACATCAGAATCTCACAGCGGAACGAGTAAAATATAATATAACAAATCTCTTTATACAGAAGAAAAACTGTATATACATACCAATCATCAGAGTACAACATATAACGGCACAGCGGAAATAGCTTTATATAACTAGCGGTGAAGCCGCCTACTTCTTGCTCTTGAAACTCCAAGCGAAACCTAACCTGGAACGTACTCGGTCTGACCCGAGCACATTTGATTTAAAACAAAATACACCGGGTCAGTCTGGAATACCATCAGTGATAAATTCACAGAACACACACTCAACCTGTTTAACTTTGGAAATCCTTTATGAAATCAAAGGATAATAGTAAGACCAGCCCACACATAAACACGGACGGTTTTTACCTTACTATAACCCAAAACATTTTCGAAATCATACTTTGATCTGATATTATCATAATGTCTAAATACAAATAAATATCAATCTAGAGGAACGCTTGCATCTCACGCTCCCCATATATAGTATACAAACCAAAACCGGGGGCGCTTATTGGAGATTGGATTTCCAACTATGACAAGGTATGGGACCACCTTCCGAACGTGTATCTCTAGAGGCGAATACACAGGGTTCAACAAGAACGTCTTGCAACCCGGCCCTCACATGACCGACCACTCATTTCACTTGAGTGTATCGAATGTATATCACCGACGGTTGGGATCAGCAACCGCCTGCCCGAAAAGGGACAGCATCGAACATAGATTAAGAAGCAAAAGGAATTTCTCTAGATAGGTGATCATACATTCTAATGGGAGCGACCCACATAGCCATGCTGCCTACCAGATTTTTGTCATTCCTCCGGTTGATGAGGCTTGAGGCTAGAATTTCTTTAACCTCTGGTCATCATTCACTTTGAATGCCACATCGTTAGATCCGCCAGATCACACTTGATTGACGTCCACAAAAATACTCTAGTTTATTTGGCTAGAGAATAACCATTTCTCCGCCATCAACTATCGTACGTTTGGAGAAATCAACTCATGTAATTACTTTGGAAATACTCTGTCAGAAATCCGTCTATACAAGTCATCCAGGAATAGGATGAACCGAAGGCACTCTCCTACTGCATCTCATATAGGAATCACCCCATGGATCAGTAGCGAAAAGTCCTTGCAACCCGTGGATTCCAAACACGACCGAATCACGTCAGAATACCTCTGGTTGCAACACAGAGGATATTCGTCAAGTAATCCTTCCGCTTATGAAGATCCACGGCCTTCACTTGCTCCGTCTTCAATCGACGTCTTCACGTATTTGCTGATCGGAATGGTTTTCGAATATAATTCGATCCCGGTCTTTCCGTACCAACAATCGTATTTGGTCAGGTTTTGATAGTCGGTGATTTAACTATCAAATACAATAGTGTGAACACAATGAGTTTTCTGATTCAGTACTTGACATGACTTGGCCTCTTTAAATATATTTAACAAAATCGTTAATCAACGCCAATATTCGACTTGACTCTAACTTGACTAACTCGATTTGATTACTCTTATCGATTAACTAATATTCGACTTAACTCCATTCACTTGACTCTAGATCGCAGCGATCACAATGGTTACGCCTGATTCCCTCAAGAAACATCCGACTGCCGTAGGCTATCTGCAGCCCTGCGAATTTCACTAGTAGTCATACGAAATGGAAACTTTTCCCTGACTAACTACGTTTGATTAACTCTACTATATTCGATCAACTCTAATTAAATAACAAATGTTCGATATAAATTTGAAATCAATATTCTTATTCCTCTTTAAACCAATATTGCAAATATTATTTATTCTCAAAACCTTGCATTAGAGTTCGATATTTCCCGTATAGAGTAAAACAAATTTCAACACCTTCACTCGCTCCAAACTAATACAATTCCTTGATAATAGTGAAGCCAATCAAGTTGGGGTATTTTAGTTACCTCTCAGACCTTTATCAACCCTTTCTTATCTCAGAATAACATTAGTTTGTCACTTAACCATTTCCCCAAAATCTTATTTACCTTCTCGATTTCAAATCGATCCCATAAATTGTTTGTTACGTTTGAAATCTTCTTTTGATAACTTCTTTACTCAAATAAATTTGATTATGTAAATTTCCATTCTTAATCTACTAACCTTTTTCTTTAAAGTTTTGTTTCACCAAACTCGCTTTACTTAATCTAAGAATGAAGTAAAAATCTTATTTAAATCTTTAAACTCACTTTCAAATTTCATTTACAATGTTTGTTGAACACTTGGGCATAATCCTCTTAAAAATCTCTTATTACCCTTTTTATCAAACCTTAATATCAATTTACCACTTGTTAATTGAATTCTCCTTTCATCAATCTCGTTTTGGAACTAGGGTTTGTAAATCTCCTTTATACAAATCTTAACTGAACTTTAAATTTAATTTATTATCACTTTGTCATTTCTTAATTTGATTTTAAATAAAAACCATTGTCTTAATTACTAGCTAAGATAGTACTTAACTTTATCAAATGATTAACTCCGCTATTAAATAATATAATTACCATTCTAATTCTATTACCAATTCTAAATAAATACGGTTGATTCTGCCAACCGTACATCGCGGTTAACCCTTAACCGAAATCCCGTTTGTCATTTCCCTTTTTAAATTAACTTAATTAATTTAAAAATCACCTTTTAATTGTTTAAAAACAATTATCTAATTTAATCCAACCCGTAGTTAAATACTTTGGGTTTTCCATGCTTTCAAACTGGTATAATCCATTTAAATAGTCCCTTTATAAAACTCGATTAAATATATATATATATATATATATATATATTTATTTAATTTCCATTTAAATTCCTTATATAATTTAAATAAAACCTAAACCCAGTTATAAAACAATTTATAACTTTAAACTCGCGTCAGTTCATCGAGTGTCAACTGACGTCAGAAACAACACATTTAGGCCGTTTACTGCCAATTACCAAATCAACGTTGTCGGTTGATTTTAAACACAACACAGGTACATATGTATTCAACCATCAACATACTGTAACACCCCACCTTCGTTAAGGTCACTCACAAAGGGAATGCCTTAACTTTGATGGAGCGTTCTAGTAAACAGAACAGAATATTACAAGACAGATAAATAGTACTTGCAAAATTATAACTTTATTACAGCGGAAAAAACAGAAATCAGTATGGCTACATCTTTACCAAAAACTCAAGTACATAAATATCAGTCTTGTTCAAAAGTCATCAGAGTACAAAACTATAGAATCATAATCCCCATAGAAAAGACAAGCCATCTTTTAAGCACTTCTAGCAGAAGAAATCCGGATCAAGCTAAAGTATTTCGTCCCTGAAAACCTGGGGGGGGGGGGGGGGGGAGGGAAGAAAAGAGGCGAAACAACAAGGGTCAGACATAATGTAACAACCCGGAATTTTGGGGCCAATTTAAATTTTTTATTTTAGAAATTTTAATGGATTTTAATATTTAAAATAATCTATTTTAAATAATAACGACTAAAAATTTATTTTAAAACGAATAAATTTAATTTAATTATAAAAGGAGTTTAAAACAGCGCGGCAGTTCGAAAATTCGATTTCAAACTTTGACTGACGGTACAGGATTCATTTTAAATCAGAATTGAACGAAACCAGAAATATTTAAATCTGTTAAATCATATCTTTCCAACGAATCTGAGAAACTGAAATTTCGTTTTAAAAATCAAAAGTTATGGCCAGTTTAAAATTTAGAAAAGTCGCTGTAGAATTTTTATATATTTTAATATAATATATTGGACTTAAAAATAGTCATTTTACAAACGACCTCGGTTTTCGACGAGACCACTTTTGTTGGAACCGGAATGTCATTTTATTGCTAAGTTTAATTTTCCAGAATTTTTCGAATTAATATGTGAGCGTGGCAAGGGAAAACGTGTTTTGACTCTTTCAGTTAAATTTAATCGACTTGAAAATGGCCATTTTTCAAACAGCCTCAGAATTCGACGAAATTAGTCTTGTTAGAACCGTATCGTCAAAACATAATTAGAAATAATTTTTCTGGAATTTTTAGAGGTCATATGTGGCCCCGGTAATTTAAAATATACGTTTGAATTTAATAATTAAATGATTTATAATTCAATTTAAAGAAAAACATATCGTAACAGCCGAACTGGGTTACGAAACATATTCCATTGTGTCCGGGATGGGGGTTATTAGCTAGGGGCGACACTTGTTGGGTTTGATTTGGAGTTTGTATAATCATACGGATATTTTTGAAAATAAATAAACTAAATAATAAATAAAATACGGTCATATACGGTATAAATACAGGGAAAAACACGCATAACCCTAATACCCAAATAACAGCCGCCTTCTACCTATTCGATGGCCGATTTTCTTCCAAAACAAAACCTTAAATTCTTGCCACAAACTTCGATTCAATTCATGACTTCAAGACCAAAGCTGTAGAGATTTTCACGCTCTTCGTTTCTGTAAGGCTATGATCAATCCTCATGTGATATTTTGGGCGAATTTCCTGGTCAAACCCACCACGTTCGGGTTCGCTTCCCGAGAACTAGGGGTCGTCGAACTCCCTGATGATGGAGGCGCTGGTTATTGGGGCAAGGGGCTTTCGATTGCCATGCTCAGATATTGGTCCGGTTGCTTCTAGGCGCGATGGAAGGAGGAACTTCGATGTTGATGATGGGTTTCTCAACACAGGATGTCGGCAAAAGTAAAGTAGGAAGAGGACGATGTTTCAGAGAGGTTAAACCAAAGAAAAGAAAAATATTATTTAGTTAATTATTTTTAATAACTTATTTAAATTATCAAATCTTTAAACTAGCATATATCGTTCAAACAGAAACGAAATTCGATGATTCTAGATGTGTTGGAATCCTCTTGAGGAGATCTACATCATGGGACTGACCAGAATCAAAACCAGGCACTTTGAAAATTCAGTAAATTTCAGTTCTGAATTAAAACCATCGGTGAGATTTCTATATTTAAAAATAATTAAAATATTAATTATTTCTCGTATTTGAATGCCATGTATATATGATTATTTAAATCCAGATCTATGATGTATGTTATATTAGTTGTTGTTCTGTGGATTTTCATACGTGATTTGGTCGATGGTTGTTATGTTATTAGATTCGTTAATTAATGATTGTGTTAATTAGAAAAATAGTGAAACCAAACCATCGTGTTGAGTTATTAGATTTATAAATCATCATTTATGTAAATTTTGAATCGGCAACTTAAAATTGGCATTGTGTTAAATTTGAATGGACAACATATGAATGTCATCTTTGTTTAACCAGAATTGACAAAGTAATTTTCATCTTGATGAAATTAGAATTGAAACTAAATGAACATTTTGTTACATATGTTTGTGTTAAAAACAAAATCCTCATTTTGTTTACCATAGGAGAATTGGACATAGAATCACATTTTTGTTGACAAATGAATAAAAACTCATTTTTATTGAAAAATGAACATTAAAATTAGAAACTTATTTTTATTTAAAAATGAACATTAAAATTAGAAACTCATTTTTATTGAAAAATGAACATTAAAATTAGAAACTCATTTTTATTGAAAAATGAACTAGAGATAAAAAGACACATTTTTGTCAAACTTGTTTTATGAATATAAGAATCACATTTTTGTCAAACTTGTTTTATGAATATAAGAATCATGTTTTTTGTCAAACTTGTTTTATGAATATAAGAATCACATTTTTGTCAAACTTGTTTTATGAATATAAGAATCATGTTTTTTGTCAAACTTGTTTTATGAATATAAGAATCACATTTTTGTCAAACTTGTTTATGAATATAAGAATCATGTTTTTTGTCAAACTTGTTTTATGAATATAAGAATCATGTTTTTGTCAAACTTGTTTTATGAATATAAGAATCACATTTTTGTCAAACCATGATTAGAAAACAAAATATCACATTTTAGTTTAGTTGAAAAAGATCAAACAAAATATGTTAAGCGAATAAAGGATTATTTTTTTTGTCAAAATATGCTAAGTGAATAAAAGAACATTTCTATCAAATATGATTTGTGAAAGAATAAGAATAACATATTTTGTCACATATGATTAGTGAAAATTAGAACAACATATTTTGTCACATGTGATTAGTGAAGATTAGAATAACATATTTTGTCACATGTGATTAGTGAAGATTAGAATAACATACTTTGTCTCATATAATTAGTGAAAATTAGAATAACATATTTTGTCACATATGATTAGTGGAAATTAGAATAACATACTTTGTCTCATATAATTAGTGAAAATTAGAATAACATATTTTGTCACATATGATTAGTGGAAATTAGAATAACATACTTTGTCTCATATAATTAGTGAAAAATAGAATAACATATTTTGTCACATATGATTAGTGAAGAATAGAATTAACATATTTTGTCAAATATGATTAGTAGAAAAGAAATATCATTGTTGTTATAAAATATTGCATTAGAATGAGATATCATTTTTGTGTTAGAAATAGGTTAATGGGATAGAATATCACTTTAGTGTGAAAACATGTTAATAGAATAAAAGTTGACATTTTTGTTCGCATTAAAAAGATTATAAACAAAATCAACATATTTTGTTAACGAAGTTATAAAGGACAAAAATCAACATTTTTGTTAGCATTCGAAGTTAGAAACAAAAATCAACATTTTTGTTAGCATTTGAAGTTGTAAATAAAATCTTATTTTGCCGCATTAGAAATTATGAACAAAATCATATTTTGTTGCACTAGAAATTATGAACAAAAATCTTATTTTGTCGCATTGGAAAGTATGAACAGAATCTTATTTTGTCGCATTAGAAATTATGAACAAGAATCATATTTTGTAAAAAAAAAAAAAAAAGTATTAACAAAATTCTCATATTTTGTTAAAAGAAAAAGGATTACCAAAACATTCACATTTTGTTTAAAAAGAAAAGTATAGGAACAAAATATACATTTTGTTTAAGAAAAGTATAAGAACAAAATATACACTTTTGTTTAGGAAAAAGAACAAAAACTCATTTTGTTTACATTAGAAAAGGATAAACAAAACCACATTTTGTTTACATTAGAAAAGATTTAACAAAAAAAATGAGTTATGTTAAATAGAAAAGGTTAATGCTAGAAAAATTCACATTTTTGTTAAATCTTGTTTATGTGATTGGGTCGATAATTTTTAAATCCGTCTTATCGTATCAAGCATCTATTGACCATTATAAGGTAAAACCCTATCCTCCGGTTTGCGTTACATTGTGTGATGGGACTTGGGTCTTATAATGGTTTCATTTTTCTAAAAAGCATTGCGTTGTTTAACGATTTACCTTATTTTATGCACTGGCAATCCAATGGAGTAAACCCGTTCCGTGTTAGCGGCGTGGTCCTGTGATTAGCCCTTTTTATTAGATAATTTTAGTTAAGATTTCTCATACCAGTCCCATGACTGACCTGTAGTTTGTTTCACTGGCAAACTCGGGTGCCCTCATTTTTTTCACACGGGCAGTCGAGTAGCTCTTTGCAGATATATTTACAGGATCCTGGTCTCCAGCTGAAGTGATATTCGGGAAGCTCTGTACCCGTTTATTTCTTTTCAGTTGTATATTTGTATTATTTTCCGCTGCTATTTAATTGTAAATTAAAACTCTGATATTGTATTTCAAATGTAATAAGTTCATACTCTGTTATATTCTTGTACTCTGATGTATTGTTGTAATCAACAATAAAAGGTTCTTTAGTTTGTGTTCTACTGTGTATTGTTCTCAAGGCAATCCAGGCTTTCCTTTACTGGGAAGTTCGGGTCGTCACACATAAAGCCTGGCAAGTCCAGTGACTTTCAGTTATGAACAGATAATAATGTCATGGAATGCAAATAAAACTGGATGAGAGATAACAGTAACAGGAGTAGCAGATATACTTAGGTTAAACAGAAGAAACAAAATGACATAAGCTATTATTTTTCACTTCTCTGCACTAATACTAGTATAACAAGATTAGGTGTTACCCTAATGTCTAAACAGAAATAGAAACAGAAATATCTTTACAGAAAAAGAATGTTAAAAATGGGCCTTTACCACCCCAACAAAGACAGAAGGTACAGAAACAAGATACTAATAATGGGCCTTTACCACCCCAACTAATGGGCCTTTACCACCAGAACAGAAACAGTCGGTACAGAAACAGAATGGGCCTTTACCACCCCAGCACAAACAGACGGAACTAGGTGTACCCCTAATTCTACCCCAAGCGATCGGCTCCCTAATACATAAATACCCTGTGCCAGCCCCACAGAAGGGTGTATCATTCCCTAATTGGCAACCTTTGAATGACACAGACCTATTTACAGATGTCACAGCGTCTTACATCCTCAGAGGAAGACCGGGATCCATGCACGCACATGACCCGGTTGGAACGCACCATCAACACCCCTCTCCATTATCAGAATGAACCGCTTATAACTAGTTCAGTAAGCTTGCCCGGACCTTACCTACTGTTGGGTCATAGTTTTGATACCAGAAAGGGTTACTGACTAATATGGGTCCCACACAACAGATGACACAAGTGTTTTCCCTCCTAACCTTGTGTCCCCAGACTAATAGATTTCAGATTTAACTTGTTTACAAGTTTCAGACATACAGAGTTCAGATCAACTAGTTCACAGATCAGACAACCAAGTTAACAAGTTTTCAGACTAACGGATCGGATATACGGATTTAACAGATTTACAGATTTGTCTAACTTTGTATTGGGCCTACAGATTCACGAAACGGGTTTTTTAAATTCGTTAGTCCAGTTGGTTTAATCCTATCCACCCAACACGTTCTAGACATCGTATTTAACTAAGATTTACATTAATTAAATATTAATGCACATACCTCTCACATTAGGTCGGTAGCTTGGGGCCGCTGGATATGCCGGGCGGTTCCGGGCAGACTTCTGCCACAAGCCAGACCTAACCTCGTGTCTAAGCATATTTTAGTTATGCCTACGACCTCTCACAATAGACTGACAGTTTGCGGCTACTGGTTAGGCCGGTTGGTTCCGGGCAGGTTTCCACCGCAAACTGAGTCTAACCTCGTGTCTCAGCATTCTTATTATAGCTAAAATATTCATTCACAAATTATGCCAATAACAGACTAATTATGCCAATATCAGACTAATTATGCCAATTCAACAAATTAACTTCTTTACAAGTTACAGTAGATTATTCAAACATGTTTTGCTCAATTTTAGATCGAGCCTACAGATACTTACTCAAATTACAGTATTCAGTTTCAACAGATTTAGCAGATTAGGCAGTTAAAACATCTCTCTAAAGTTCCATTAACATATCTTGCTTAATTATAAATTAAGCCTATAAATCAACATGCCCAAATTATGGTCATAATTCACAACATACATATGTCCCCATATTTTAGTTAAATTTGCATAGTACAGAATATACCCCAAAAACCCCAAAATCATGGTGCACAATATAAACTATGCCAAATTATAGCCTTTTCTTACCGCATATGTTAAATATCCAAAAATCCAAATTGGGCATATTCACATTAATAGTTATCCCTATTTTAATATAGGTTTTTCAGGCCAAAGTCACAAATCCTTTTTCTTCCAAGTCATAAATTGTCATATAAAATATGCCCTAAATCTAGATCTTAAATTCAACATGTATTATGTCCTCAAAATTAGACCTTGAATTATAACATGCATTATGTCCCCAAATTTCAAGTCATATGTTATCATATAATAATCTTCCTTCTTCCAAATCATGAACCGTCATATATATAGTATGCCCAGATCTAAATCTTAAATTACAACATGTGTTGTGTTCTCAAATCAGTCACAAATCAGTTATGCCCAATTATGCATCTTTCAATATTTTCCCCAAATTTAGCGTTTGTGTGTTCATCTCTTATGAGATTTGGCTCAAGCTCGTGGTAGCCTGGCTATAAAAACAGAAAGGAAGAAAAGAGGGAAAAGATACAGAACAGTCACAATAAATAAGATAGATTCACAGGAAAACAGATCAGATAAACAAAAATAGGCATCATCTCAGATTCAGATTCATTATCATGCTAGGATCATAATTAAATTTCATATCGGAAAATAACTGTACTTGCCTTGGTTGGATTCTAAAAGAAAAAGGTGTTGTAGCTGTTCTCTTTTAATCCTAATCACAATTGGAGGAAGAAGAAGCACAAGTCCTAGCTTAGGGTTCAGCAGAGTAGAGATGCCATTGATTTATTTTTAGAGAAGAAGAGAGCAATGGAGGTTAGAGAATTGTGTAAGAGATTTAGGTTTAGGTTAGGGATGTATATATAGGTGTAGGAAGTTATTTAGGACCATTAGATTAACCCTGAACCATGAGAACCAATCAGATGCAAAATCTGCATTTGAGCGAATCGGCCCACGGGTTGACAGCCAAACACCCTGGATTAACCCCTAGTCGACCCAGCGGGGCTCGGGTCGACCTCAAAAATGGGCCGGCCGGTTCGGTTATTCCCCCTCCCAATTCGCTGTTTTGAACTTTTTTGCATATTTATTTATTTAATTTTTTATTTTCTTATATATATATATATATATATTTCTCTCATATGCATACAAACTTCAAGGCTTAATAACATCTTCATAAGGTATCTGTTTTGTGCATACCAAATGTCTATCTTGACCCAAAATTTTGAGACGAACATAATAGCGCAACCCATTTTACTTAATTCTTTTTCTAAAAATTAAGTATACTTTAATTTGTGAATTTTAATGTTATTAAATTACGGGGTGTTACATTCTCCCCTCCTTAAAGGATTTCGTCCCCGAAATCTCCAAGTTAAGAATAATGTATCCTACCAACCAATCATCCATCTACTCAACCATCATCCACAAGAATCCATTGTCCTTAAAGAAATTTCTAATGCTATATGAACTTATGCAAAAGTGTGTGTATATGTGTAACAACCCGGAATTTTGGGGCTAATTTAAAATTTTTATTTCAGAAAATTTTACTAGAAATTACGTCATAATTGAGAAAAAAAGAGAAAGATTCATTGTATAATAAATTGTGTCCACATTAGAAACTATATTTTTTTTATGTAAAGGATGAATCATTAAAAAGGGATTCATAGTTTGATAAAACGTTTTATCGTAAAAAAAAAAAAAGAAAGAAAGAAAAAGATGTTTTAACAGTAGAAAATGTCTGTTTGTTTAATATTAAACATTTACATGTTAGAAGTTTGTTAAGTATTAATATTTACGTGCAAACACTCATTTCTAAAAATAATATTTAATCCTGTAGTGCTAGTTTTAATTTCTAACAATTAGCATTTACCATGCATTCATTATCTTTCCTCCCTTTTGTTTTTATATGTTATTATTTTTCCTTCACAAACAAATCACCTATATATATATATATATATATATCTTCTATCTATTCTTTCCAAGCCATTGAATATGTCACTTAAATTATTATATTTAATGTTATGTGTTTTGAAATTTAGAAGGACACACAACTTTCTAGCAATCAACATCATACAATAAATCATACATTCATTCCTTCCATTTATTCTCTCTCCCTCTTTGTAATTTACTTTCGAAATTTCAATAAAAATATATATGATTAATAAATAGTGTGGTCCCATCATGCCTAGTCAGCTAATTAAATCCTTGGTAATCTACTATATTGTAATAGACATATTAGGGGAATGAAACTAAAGAGACCTAAAAACAGTACTAAAAAATATATATATATATACATATATATATATATATACTAATGGTATACATTTAGAACATTGCTTACAAAAAAATAAAAATAAAATACTACACATTTAGCAAATGTTACATATATGAATGATAGAATTGAAGTATGATTAATTGACTACATGTTAAATTTTTAATTAACTGACTACATGCTATATATACTAATGGTATGCATTTAGAACATTGCCATGAAGAGAGTAATTAATTGCCATGAAGAGATAAATAGATTGAATCAAAAATTAAAAGCGGGCCTTTATAGGGTAATTAACAATAAAACATTATTATAAATAATAGCTAATTTAGAATACCCTAATAATCTAAATGGTCAGCCGCCGTCTCTTCTATTCAATGGCAGAGAAGCTCCAAACTTCCTTTGATTCTTCCTCTCAATCTACTCTATAATACAAAGTGATACCAAGGCAAAAACTGAAGAGTAACGTGTGATCTACATAATGAACGGAGGAGATGGTGTTTAGTGCTTCAAAGTGGGCGCATCTGATCGGGGCCACGACAACCTTAGTGGCGGCGCACGATGCTTCTTCATTGCGAGGATGGGTTTCAACGTACAGCGTATTACAGTGAAGAAGAAGACAAGGTTAAGGAGATAATTACTTTAACTAATCAATTATTTATTTAATTAATAGTCAAGTGTTTAAACAACGATATCTCTAGCAAACAGAGTCAAAATTGAACGAAACGAATTGCGTTAGGATCGCAGTGAAGAGATCTACGTGATAAAACAAACCAGATCTGAAAATGAGTACTTGGGAAATTCAGAAAATCCAGAAGGCATAAAAGAATTGTGAGAAATCTTAATTTATTTTTATTATTATTTAATTTAAATTATTAGAATAAATTGTAATTGTGTTCTCATCAGTTCACTGTATATGCTATGCTATGTGATTTATGCTTTGTTCTGTGATGGATATATTAAGTGGATCTGTTAAATAGATGAGATCGTGTTGTAATATACATTGTTGGTAAATAAAAATATAAATTTTTGAATGAAATTGTTGAGACAATACTTTGTCATGTTTGTAAAAGAAACAAATTTGTTGAAACAAATTTGTTATTTTTGACAAGATAAGTTAATTAACATAAATTATCATTTATGTTAGAGTTGTCTAATTTGAATAAGAATATCATTTATGTTAGAGTGGTCTAATTTGAATAAACTACCATTTAGGTTAGAGGTGTCAAACTAGAATAAATTATCATTTATGTTGGAATTGTCAAACTAGCATAAAAACACCGTTTTGATAGCAAATGTGATATTAGAATAAAACATCGTTTTGTTAGCCAAGATGTCATTAACATAAATAGACAAATAGTTTATAAACAAAGTATGCATGTATGTGTCATCTAAATAACATGGTAAATTGATTACTAATAAATAAGCATTTGTTTGTCATTTGAATAAACACTGAAATATCGTTCTTGTTTGATTATGTTGTATTAACATTGAAATATCGTATTTGTTAGTTAAAATAAAATGTCACATTGTTATATCCTACTATTTATCAGCAAATATGGAGTTATGTTAGGAAAACATATTTATGATCATATATGGCGTTATTTTAGGAAAACATGTTTATTTATGAACAGATATTACATAGAACATTGAATTACATTTTTATTTGTGTCTTTAAACACAAATATTACATAGAACATTGAATTACATTTTTATTTGTGTCTTTAAACGCAAATATTACATAGAACATTGAATTACATTTTTATTTGTGTCTTTAAACGCAAATATTACATAGAACATTGAATTACATTTTTATTTGTGTCTTTAAACACAAATATTACATAGAACATTGAATTACATTTTTATTTGTGTTTGTAAACACAAATATTACATAAGAAAAAGATGACATTTTTATTTGTGTGTTTAAACACAAATATTACATAAGAAAAAGACGACATTTTTGTTTGTGTCCATAAACACAAATATCACATAGAAAATGGGATGACATTTTAGTTGTGTCCTTAAACACAAACATTATATATAAAAATGGACGATCTTTTTATTTCCTTACTTGTGTTCTCAAACACAAATTAAACATTAAAAATAAAAGTGTATTTTTATTTGTGCCCTTTAACACAAATAAAACACGTAATTAAAATTATACATTTTATTTGTGTTCTCTAAAGCAAATATAATATGATTTTTAGAGTGGCACATTTTTATTTGCCTTTTTCAATGTAAATATGACATGAGAAGGAAAATTACATTTTTGTTTGCATTCCTTAACGCGGACGAAATGTAGAAAATAAAATTTCATCTTGTTTGCATTCCTTAACACAAACGAGATGTAGAAGATAGAATTTACATTTCATGTTGCATTTTAAATTGAAAATGTCAAAATAGAAATTTACAAAAGAATAAAAAGATTGTATTTTGTTTGCATTCCTCGATGCGAACAAAATGTCAAAATAGAGATTTACATGAATAAAAAGATTATATTTTGTTTGCCTCCCTTGACGCAAACAAAATGTTAAAATAAAGATTTAAATTGAAAATAAAACTTACTTTTTTATTTACATTTTATAATGTAGATATGACTTGAAACCAAAACTTATATTTTCATTTGTGTTCTCAAAACACAAATATGACTTGAAACAAAACATACATTTTCATTTGCACTTGATAATGCAAATATAAGTTGAAAACAAAACTTACTTTTTATTTGCATTTTATAATATAAATAAAATATAAAGAATAAAATTTACTTTTTTGTTCGTATTCACAATGCGAATAAACCATTAGAAATAAAATTTACTTTTTTTTCGCACTTACAATGCGAATAAACCATTAGAAATAAAATTCACTTCTTTTGTTTGCATTCACAATGCGAATAAAACTTTTGAAATAAAACTTACTTTTTTTTCGCATTTACAATGCGAGTAAAACTTTAAAAATAAAATTTACTTTCTTTGTTCGCATTCACAATGCGAATAAAATATGATTTAAAAAGGAACACATTTTTATTTGCATTCTCCATTGCAAATAAAATATGATTTAAAAAGGAACCCATTTTTATTTGCATTCTCCATTGCAAATAAAATATGATTTAAAAAGGAACACATTTTTATTTGCATCCTTCATTACAAATAAGATATGATGAAAAAGAATAAAAATAATTATCTTATTTACATTTTGATTAGAACTCATAGGCGAATATGGTAATCATTTTTATTTTGCATAACATATATGTATATATGATAATTATTTTTATTTGCATAATATGGAATAGAATTTATAAGTATAAATAAAAATCAATCTTTATTTGTAAACTTACATTTGAGATTATATTCAAATATAATAATCATATTACTGGTCAAAACATACATTAGAATATATAGGTAAATAAAGTGATATCTTTATGTGTGTATGCATACATTAAAATTTGTATGCAATGTAAATAAATATTTTTATATGTAGGTTATGCATTTAAACACATACACATAAAATTATTTCTTTTATGTGTTAAAGTAAAAATGTTTGCATACGAATAAAAGAAATAGAAAATTATCTTTTATTTGTCATCGACAATAATGACATGTGAATAAATTACAGTTTATTTGACTTTAGTAATGTATAGGGAAATTTTACGAATAAAAATACATTTTTATTCGACATTAGAAATAAATAACATGTTAATTCATTACCCTCAACATGTTAGCAAAAAATTTAAATTGGTTAAATTCTTTAACCAATCATTTATTTGTATGAACTGTTATTGGCTGAAAACCCCACACGGGTGTTGGGATAAATTGACATACACTAGTCCTAATATTTAGTTATATGTCGATCGATAGATTGATAGGCTGCGTTGAGTATTATTATTTCATTTTAATACTCACACAATTATAAACTTCACTCTGTATGTGAATGGATGTTTGATAATTATGAATCATTTGTTGTCATATATACTTGAAATGTATGAAATCCGTATAACCAAAGTTATATGGTAACTGATTGAGTCACATTCCGGTTCAGGATTTCTTTTAAATAAAGAATATCTTTTAAAATAAAGAATATTTAGAACAAAGAACATTGTAATATAAATACCCCTTTTAAATAAAGAGTATTGTACTGTAAAGAATATTTTATATTAAGAATCTGTTTATATAAAGAGTATTTGCAAATAATAAATATTTTAAAATAGTATTTAGCACAAAATAAAAGAATGATTTCTATGTCCGTTCTTGAATGGGCAAGAGATAGAAAATATATTTCTATTGAATTAAACTAGTTATTAACAAAAAAAATAAATCTTTAAAATTAAGATTTAATAAAGTCCTTAATTGATTAATATTTATTTGGAATTAAATAAAAGAATTAGAATTTGGGTTGTCGTGGATGGTGTTTAAAATAACACTGTTCTTAAACCCAGCATTAAATTATAAATCTATAAATTAAGATTTTTAGAGTTTCAATTACATTTTATAATTGAAAAAATATATTATGTGAATTGGGTTTACAGTGAACTGTGTTTTAAATGACATTTGTTCTTTAACCCAATTTGCATCGATAATATGATTTAGAAATTTTAAATCTTTTTATCAAGATTTAAGAAGAATTTTTCTAAAGCAAAGTTTTCCAATTTAATAAATTAAATTGGAATTGAGTGGAAATCCGATTTGATAAAAATCGAAATAAGCTTCTGTAAAAGAAGACTGATACTATATATGGAATTTAAAAGGCTCTGTCGTTATTCCATTTATATTGTCGGTCTGATACAGAAATTTATATCGATTATATTTTGACTTGATTTCCGTGAAATTCCCATATTTAATGGAATATGACTTTGGGTTTATCGTGGGCAATGTTTTTAAATAACATTGATCCTTTAACCCAAATTAAAGACAAGGTTAATTCCTTAAGAATTAAATAATCATTTAATAATGATTTTTGATATAAAAATCAAATTGGAGTTTTAATGAATGTTTAAAAGAATAAATTTATAAGAATTTGTCTTTGATTTAATTTATGGGAATCTTTCCCTTTATTATGAATATTCTATTAAAAGAATATTCTGAATTGGAATGAGACGTTGGATGTGTTTTATAACACTTTATTTTCAATTATAAAATACGCGAGTTATTCAGAAAGTCCGGGTTTAACCCATTCTGAATAATTACTACGACGATCAAGAGTCGAAGATGAAGACGGTGGTTGAAGACCGGCGATCTTCACATCGAATGGATGAGGACTACTGATGCTCTAGACTGACTTGCGCCCAAGACAGGGATTAAGTGGTAGTTATCCGGATGTAGTGTTGATTCGTACGGATTTGGCTTTCGCTCAGACCCAGAGCATAAGCTTATAAATGGATGCATGTCTGACGTTGAATTTTATTTTATGTAAATTGATTTCTATTAATATACAACCGTTGGTGGAGGAGAATTTATTCTCTTACCTAACACCCTTAGAGGTTGTGTATTAATAGTTATTAATTGCATGGCGTGAAATGTCAACGTGGCACGCCAAGATGCAAATGATCAAGGCTTTTGTTGCAAAGCATGCCTTGTGGGATGATCAAAGCATATCCTATTTTGGCATAGCTTTGTGTAGCGTGACTTCGCGAGCCTCACACACCGGTAGAGTCTAAAACGGAGCAAGGGAACGCAGGGAGTGCACACGAACTCTTTCTAGCTTATAGCGGTGTCAGGGACCTACCAGCGCTGACATTTTAATTATGTGGATGATGGAATTTTCGAGTACTCGGTTTATTTTTGCGGTCGCCAATGGCCGTATTATAGGTTCAATAGGACCGGGAGGCATGTGCTCAGGCATAACTAATCCACTAACGTTATTTGTGGACCAGCCCTGCTGTATCCAAGGGTTGCCCGTAGGTGTGATCCTGAGGCATTGCTAGAGTGTCTCGAATCGCTAGGAGATCGTTCCTAGCCTTGACTCATGATGGAAACCAAATTTCCAATACGCCCCATGCGGTTTTGATTGTATAACTAGTATGGCGACATGATATATGGTACCCATGCCGTCTAGGATTGATACATTTATTTTGAAATGTTTTATTAAAACATATACACACTAATAATAATATCATTTTACGTATTTATCATCTCTTGACCATTATAAGGTAAAACCCTATCCTCCGGTTTGCGTTGCATTGTGTGATGGGACTTGGGTCTTATAATGGTTTCATTTTTCTAAAAAGCATTGCGTTATTTGACGATTTACTTATTTTATGCACTAGCAATCCAATGGAGTAAACCTGTTCCGCGTTAGCGGCGTGGTCCTGTGATTAGCCTTCTTATTAGTTAAGTTAGTTAGATTTCTCATACCAGTCCCATGACTGACCCGTAGTTTGTTTCAATTTGCGAACTCGGGTGCCCTCTTTCCACACGGGCAGTCTAGTAGCTTTTTGCAGATATCTTTATCTCTCTAGCAGGATCCTGGATCGAAGCTTAAAGCTGTGTCCAGAGCATTGAAGTCTTCCGTCGTGTATTGTATTAATTATTGTAATTTTACCTTCCGCTGTATCATCGTTAGTGTACTCTGATGTAACATTTATTATTGATGTTATAAAAGTCTTTTGTTATCTGTTCTGATGTATTGTAATCCCAAAGTTAACGTATGAGGGATTTGAACGGTCATAGTCGATTTTACGGTCGATTAAGGTTGGGCAAAATCCGTGTCGTTACAGTTGGTATCAGAGCTCAGGTTAGCTCAAATCTTTGGGATACAACTCGTTAGAACTGAACAAAAGACTCATCAGAGATTGGATTAGTAATATCCAATAAGAATTCTCATTAGAGATAGGATCAACAGTATCCTAGAATGAGAAAACTCATTAAAGATAGGGTTAGCAATTCCCTAGGATGAGTTCAGAGTGAAAAAATTATAATTAACGTATTTGTAATTATATATATAATTCGATTTCCGAAAATATGATTTTTAATATATAAAAGCTATATATATTTGAAATTTAATCAACTAATTGATTGATGATTGTGTTGTATGAATATTAGTTCAACTAATAAAATATTGAAAACAATAAAAAAATTAAAATTAAAATGGAGTTAGGTAATTAAACAACTTTCAGCTTCGTTCCTTTTCGAGGACGAAAAGATTTTAAGTGGGGGAGATTGTAACAACCCGGAATTTTGGGGCCAATTTAAAATTTTTATTTCAGAAAATTTTATTAGAAATTACGTCATAATTGAGAAAAAAAAGAGAAAGATTCATTGTATAATAAATTGTGTCCACATTAGAAACTAATTTTTTTTATGTAAAGGATGAATCATTAAAAAGGGATTCATAGTTTGATAAAACGTTTTATCGTAAAAAAAAAGATGTTTTAACAGTAGAAAATGTCCGTTTGTTTAATATTAAACATTTACATGTTAGAAGTTTGTTAAGTATTAATATTTACGTACAAACATTCATTTCTAAAAATAATATTTAATCCTGTAGTGCTAGTTTTAATTTCTAACAATTAGCATTTACCATGCATTCATTATCTTTCCTCCCTTTTGTTTTTATATGTTATTATTTTTCCTTCACAAACAAATCACCTATATATATATATATATATATATCTTCTATCTATACTTTCCAAGCTATTGAATATGTCACTTAAATTATTATATTTAATGTTATGTGTTTTGAAATTTAGAAGGACACACAACTTTCTAGCAATCAACATCATACAATAAATCGTACATTCATTCCTTCCATTTATTCTCTCTCCCTCTTTGTAATTTACTTTCGAAATTTCAATAAAAAAATATATAATTAATAAATAGTGTGGTCCCATCACGCCTAGTCAGCTAATTAAATCCTTGGTAATCTACTATATTGTAATAGACATATTAGGGGAATGAAACTAAAGAGATTTAAAAACAGTATTAATATATATATATATATATATATATATATATATATACTAATGGTATACATTTAGAACATTGCTTACAAAAAAATAAAAATAAAATACTATACATTTAGCAAATGATATATATATGAATGATAGAATTGAAGTATGATTAATTGACTACATGTTAAATTTCTAATTAACTGACTACATGCTATATATACTAATGGTATGCATTTAGAACATTGCCATGAAGAGAGTAATTAATTGCCATGAAGAGATAAATAGACTGATTCAAAAATTAAAAGCGGGCCTTTATAGGGTAATTAACAATAAAACATTATTATAAATAATAGCTAATTTAGAATACCCTAATAATCTAAATGGTCAGCCGCCGTCTCTTCTATTCAATGGCAGAGAAGCTCCAAACTTCCTTTGATTCTTCCTCTCAATCTACTCTATAATACAAAGTGATACCAAGGCAAAAACTGAAGAGTAACGTGTGATCTACATAATGAACGGAGGAGATGGTGTTTAGCGCTACAAAGTGGGCGCATCTGATCGGGGTCACGGCAACCTTAGTGGCGGCGCACGATGCTTCTTCATTGCGAGGATGGGTTTCAACGTACAGCGTATTACAGTGAAGAAGAAGACAAGGTTAAGGAGCTAATTACTTTAACTAATCAATTATTTATTTAATTAATAGTCAAGTGTTTAAACAACGATAACTCTTGCAAACAGAGTCGAAATTGAACGAAACGAATTGCGTTAGGATCGCACTGAAGAGATCTACGTGATAAAACAAACCAGATCTGAAAATGAGAACATGGGAAATTCAGAAAATCCAGAAGGCATAAAAGAATTGTGAGAAATCTTAATTTATTTTTATTATTATTTAATTTAAATTATTAGAATAAATTGTAATAGTGTTCTCATCAGTTCACTGTATATGCTATGCTATGTGATTTATGCTTTGTTCTGTGATGAATATATTAAGTAGATCTGTTAAATAGATGAGATCGTGTTGTAACATACATTGTTGCTAAATAAAAATATAAATTTTTGAATAAAATTGTTGAGACAATACTTTGTCATGTTTGTAAAAGAAACAGATTTGTTGAAACAAATTTGTTATTTTTGTCAAGATAAGTTAATTAACATAAATTATCATTTATGTTAGAGTGGTCTAATTTGAATAAACTACCATTTAGGTTAGAGGTGTCAAACTAGAATAAATTATCATTTATGTTGGAATTGTCAAACTAGCATAAAAGCACCATTTTGATAGCAAATGTGATATTAGAATAAAACATCGTTTTGTTAGCCAAGATGTCATTAACATAAATAGGCAAATAGTTTGTAAACAAAGTATGCATGTGTGTGTCATCTAAATAACATGGTAAATTGATTACTAATAAATAAGCATTTGTTTGTCATTTGAATAAACATTGAAATATCGTTCTTGTTTGATTATGTTGTATTAACATTGAAATATCGTATTTGTTAGTTAAAATAAAATGTCACAATGTTATATCCTATTATTTATGAACAAATATGGAGTTATGTTAGGAAAACATATTTATGATCATATATGGCGTTATTTTAGGAAAACATATTTATTTATGAACAGATATTACATAGAACATTGAATTACATTTTTATTTGTGTCTTTAAACATAAATATTACATAGAACATTGAATTACATTTTTATTTGTGTCTTTAAACACAAATATTACATAGAACATTGAATTACATTTTTATTTGTGTCTTTAAACGCAAATATTACATAGAACATTGAATTACATTTTTATTTGTGTCTTTAAACACAAATATTACATAGAACATTGAATTACATTTTTATTTGTGTTTGTAAACACAAATATTACATAAGAAAAAGATGACATTTTTATTTGTGTGTTTAAACACAAATATTACATAAGAAAAAGACGACATTTTTGTTTGTGTCCATAAACACAAATATCACATAGAAAATGGGATGACATTTTAGTTGTGTCCTTAAACACAAACATTATATATAAAAATGGACGATCTTTTTATTTCCTTACTTGTGTTCTCAAACACAAATTAAACATTAAAAATAAAAGTGTACTTTTATTTGTGCCCTTTAACACAAATAAAACACGTAATTAAAATTATACATTTTATTTGTGTTCTCTAAAGCAAATATAATATGATTTTTAGAGTGGCACATTTTTATTTGCCTTTTTCAATGTAAATATGACATGAGAAGGAAAATTACATTTTTGTTTGCATTCCTTAACGCGGACGAAATGTAGAAAATAAAATTTCATCTTGTTTGCATTCCTTAACACAAACGAGATGTAGAAGATAGAATTTACATTTCATGTTGCATTTTAAATTGAAAATGTCAAAATAGAAATTTACAAAAGAATAAAAAGATTGTATTTTGTTTGCATTCCTCGATGCGAACAAAATGTCAAAATAGAGATTTACGTTAAGAATAAAAAGATTATATTTTGTTTGCCTCCCTTGACGCAAACTAAATGTTAAAATAAAGATTTATGTTAAAATAAAGACTTAAATTGAAAATAAAACTTACTTTTTTATTTACATTTTATAATGTAGATATGATTTGAAACCAAAACTTATATTTTCATTTGTGTTCTCAAAACACAAATATGACTTGAAACAAAACTTACATTTTCATTTGCACTTGATAATGCAAATATAAGTTGAAAACAAAACTTACTTTTTATTTGCATTTTATAATATAAATAAAATATAAAGAATAAAATTTACTTTTTGTTCGCATTCACAATGCAAATAAACCATTAGAAATAAAATTTACTTTTTTTTTCGCACTTACAATGTGAATAAACCATTAGAAATAAAATTCACTTCTTTTGTTTGAATTCACAATGCGAATAAAACTTTTGAAATAAAACTTACTTTTTGTTCGCATTTACAATGCGAGTAAAACTTTAAAAATAAAATTTACTTTCTTTGTTCGCATTCACAATGCGAATAAAATATGATTTAAAAAGGAACACATTTTTATTTGCATTCTCCATTGCAAATAAAATATGATTTAAAAAGGAACCCATTTTTATTTGCATTCTCCATTGCAAATAAAATATGATTTAAAAAGGAACACATTTTTATTTGCATCCTTCATTACAAATAAGATATGATGAAAAAGAATAAAAATAATTATCTTATTTACATTTTGATTAGAACTCATTAGCGAATATGGTAATCATTTTTATTTTGCATAACATATATGTATATATGATAATTATTTTTATTTGCATAATATGGAATAGAATTTATAAGTATAAATAAAAATCAATCTTTATTTGTAAACTTACATTTGAGATTATATTCAAATATAAGAATCATATTACTGGTCAAAACATACATTAGAATATATAGGTAAATAAAGTGATATCTTTATGTGTGTATGCATACATTAGAATTTGTATGCAATGTAAATAAATATTTTTATATGTAGGTTATGCATTTAAACACATACACATAAAATTATTTCTTTTATGTGTTAAAGTAAAAATGTTTGCATACAAATAAAAGAAATAGAAAATTATCTTTTATTTGTCATCCACAATAATGACATGTGAATAAATTACAGTTTATTTGACTTTAGTAATGTATAGGGAAATTTTACGAATAAAAATACATTTTTATTCGACATTAGAAATAAATAACATGTTAATTCATTACCCTCAACATGTTAGCAAAAAATTTAAATTGGTTAAATTCTTTAACCAATCATTTATTTGTATGAACTGTTATTGGCTGAAAACCCCACACGGGTGTTGGGATAAATTGACGTACACTAGTCCTAATATTTAGTTATATGTCGATCGATAGATTGACAGGCTGCGATGAGTATTATTATTTCATTTTAATACTCACATAATTATAAACTTCACTCTGGATGTGAATGGATGTTTGATAATTATGAATCATTTGTTGTCATATATACATGAAATGTATGAAATCCGTATAACCAAACTTATATGGTAACTGATTGAGTCACATTCCAGTTCAGGATTTCTTTTAAATAAAGAATATCTTTAAAAATAAAGAATTTTAGAATAAAGAACATTGTAATATAAATACCCCTTTTAAATAAATAGTATTGTACTATAAAGAATATTTTATATTAAGAATCTGTTTATATAAAGAGTATTTGCAAATAATAAATATTTTAAAATAATATTTAGCACAAAATAAAAGAATGATTTCTATGTCCGTTCTTGAATGGGCAAGAGATAGAAAATATATTTCTATTGAATTAAACTAGTTATTAACAAAAAAAAAAAAATCTTTAAAATTAAGATTTAATGAAGTCCTTAATTGATTAATATTTATTTGGAATTAAATAAAAGAATTAGAATTTGGGTTGTCGTGGATGGTGTTTAAAATAACACTGTTCTTAAACCCATCATTAAATTATAAATCTATAAATTAAGATTTTTAGAGTTTCAATTACATTTTATAATTGAAATAAAATATTATGTGAATTGGGTTTACAGTGAACTGTGTTTTAAATGACATTTGTTCTTTAACCCAATTTACAGTGATAATATGATTTAGAAATTTTAAATCTTTTTATTAAGATTTAAGAAGAATTTTTCTAAAGCAAAGTTTTCCAATTTAATAAATTAATATGGAATTGAGTGGAAATCCGATTTGATAAAAATCGAAATAAGCTTCTGTAAAAGAAGACTGACACTATATATGGAATTTAAAAGGCTCTGCCGTTATTCCATTTATATTGTCGGTCTGATACAGAAATTTATATCGATTATATTTTGACTTGATTTCTGTGAAATTCCCATATTTAATGGAATATGACTTTGGGTTTATCGTGGGCAATGTTTTTAAATAAAATTGATCCTTTAACCCAAATTAAAGACAAGGTTAATTCCTTAAGAATTGAATAATCATTTAATAATGATTTTTGATATAAAAATCAAATTGGAGTTTTAATGAATGTTTAAAAGAATAAATTTATAAGAATTTATCTTTGATTTAATTTATGGGAATCTTTCCCTTTATTATGAATATTCTATTAAAAGAATATTCTGAATTGGAATGAGACGTTGGATGTGTTTTATAACACTTGATTTTCAATTATAAAATACGCGAGTTATTCAGAAAGTCAGGGTTTAACCCATTCTGAATAATTACTACGACGATCAGGAGTCGAAGATGAAGACGGTGGTTGAAGACCGGCGATCTTCACATCGAATGGATGAGGACTACTGATGCTCTGGACTGACTTGCGCCCAGGACAGGGATTAAGTGGTAGTTATCCGGACGTAGTGTTGATTCGTACGGATTTGGCTTTCGCTCAGACCCAGAGCATAAGCTTATAAATGGATGCATGTCTGACGTTGAATTTTATTTTATGTAAATTGATTTCTATTAATATACAACCGTTGGTGGAGGAGAATTTATTCTCTTACCTAACACCCTTAGAGGTTGTGTATTAATAGTTATTAATTGCATGGCTTGAAATGTCAACGTGGCACGCCAAGATGCAAATGATCAAGGCTTTTGTTGCAAAGCAGGCCTTGTGGGATGATCAAAGCATAGCCTATTTTGGCATAGCTTTGTGTAGCGTGACTTCGCGAGCCTCACACACCGGTAGAGTCTAAAACGGAGCAAGGGAACGCATGGAGTGCACACGATGTAATGACCCGGGTTTCACATCATATTGGATGATCGGGAGTGTGTATTTAAATCAAAACTTTGAAATGTGAAACATGTCAAGACTAAAAATTTGCAATTTTCTCTTTTGTATATATATATATATATATATATATGATAACATATTTTATTAAGTGTTGTTTAAAGTTATGTTTTCAAAAATATGTTAAATAACATTTAACGTAGCAAATTTTAAATGCTATGACTTTGCAAATACTTGTTCATGTTTCAAAAAGCTTTAAAATATTTGTTTTAGCAAACCCCTTGTTTCAAACTCAATTAAACCCCTTGCTTAAGATCAATTATTCACCTTTTTGTTCTCAAAATAAAATACAAGAAAATATGTGAATTTATATATGTTTAAAATCAAACATGTATTGTCAAATCCCTTGGTAAAATCATATTTTCAAACACCATAAATACGATTTGATCTCATGACAATTATTTGAACATGCATATGCATTAAAAGGTGAACTTGTATTTTCAAAATCACTTTCACTTCATGATATCATCTATGAAACACCTACATCATAAATCATACTAGCAAGTAGGGAAGTAGGATAAAGTCTAGGCACATGGCAAGGTAAATTTAGATAAGTTATTTTCAGTTTTGGCAATCTTTTCATTTCTTTTCAAATTAAATTTTCTGAAAATATAATTCATGTACATATTTCAGAACATTGGCAACTTGTCAATGCAATATATGCACAAAAAGATGTATAAAATCATTCATACGCATCTACACTAGTAGATAGGTATAGCTAAGTATTTCTCTAAGTAATTCCTTGTGTGTCATCACCTCATGACATAGATATACATGTGCACATTTTCAGCTTTAGCCATACTTGCAAGACAAGTTGGTATTTAATATATATGCATTGTAAAATCATTTTGACATGAGAGGAAATATGGATTGACAACACATTTAAAACTGAGCATTTTAGTACATGAAATGGCCTCAACATGTTGCTAGAACCAAAGGAAAAGATGGTAGAAAGAAAGGTGGTACATTGCCATTTAATGTGTGTTTCTTTTCAAGGCTAGAGAGGAGAGTTTGTACAAGCCATAGGGGGGGTTTAGCCTGAAATAGCCATGTGAATATATGTAAGGATGAGGAGACTTTTAGAGGGAGCAAATCAGTTTTTGTCTGGTCTTTCAAATTGTCAAATAAAAAGGCTGCCTGCTGGTTCACATCACACATTAAATGCAGGGTATTTTATTCATTTTCTCACCCTATATAAAGACCATACATGTACACGATTTCACTCACACCAACACACAATAGTTCAAACATTTTCAGCAAGAGAAAGCAAGGTTTTTGGAGCTTTTTAAGTGAGTAAAAACTGCACTTTAATTTCTGTTTCTTCCACTACAGTTTTGATGTTATAACTTGAAGGGATCCTATATTTTCTTGAATTCTCTTGTTCTTGTACTTTGTCATGCTGTACTATTTGTTTGACAATGATAAAATGATCATGGGTTTTGGGTGTAGAACCTTAAGGGCCTTAAACTTAATATTTTGATTTCCTGTTTTCTGTCACCAGTGAATGCTTTAATGGGTTGAACACTTATAGATTTGGTTAGATCAGTAAAGATAGGTTTGGGTTTTGAATAAAGTAAGTGTATAAGGTTTGAAACCTCGGGTATAAGGTGTATAAATGTTTATGAAGGGATGCAAGCTGGAAAAATCTTCACTGTTCTGAAAAATAGAAATAACAGTATCTCCTCTGTTAATCATTTCCAAAATGAAAATTCAAATTGATTAAAAATGAGTTTTGATTATATGATCATAATAAGACAAACGAATGGTGATTTTTAAAATAAAAATCAGGATTTTAAATTAAGTGAATAAAGAGGAATATAGAAATGCCCCAAATATGGGTTTGGACCAAATTTCGGCCACCTACACGATCGGAGGACGTGGGGGTGACGGTAAAGAATCATCGAGGATCTAGGGTGTTGGGAAAAATACTAAATCATTTTTCAAAGAAGGGGATAGAGAGGACGAGGTAGGTTTAGTGTTTTGACTGCTGTTGTTTTCATGGTTGCTTGGCCGCGTCGTGTGGGTCCCATGCTGGATCGGGTGGCCTGGTTTTTGGAGGAGAGGTGCGGATGTGGTGGGGGAGTCGGTCGGAGGTGGAGGCGTCTCTTCCGGTGGTCGGACTATGGCTGGCGAATCAAGGGAAGGGGGTCAACCTGCACTGTGTAAATTGGGAAGAAGTGATCGAATAATGTTTTTGAGGAGCAGAGGTTCTGGAAGTTGGATGATCGGATGATGGGGACCCTGGACGGAGAGCCGACTTGCGTGGTCGGTCGTACGGTGGTGGAGGCGCCGAAAATAACTGTGCACGTGCACAGCTCCGTGTGGATGAAGAAGAAGGACATAGTTTTTTTTTTTGTGGATGAACGGCCATGAAATGCTGATGGATTTAGTGTTTTCCACGTGATTTTGAGTTGGCCAAGGGGGTTGGTACTTTGGTTTTGGCACTTTGAATCTGGCACTTGATTTTTGAACTGGCACTTTAGTTTTTACTTGGCACTTTAGTTTGGTAAACTTGGCACTTTGATTTTGAATAAGGTTTTAAGCTTTAGTTTTAAAATTTAAAGCCCAAGTTTTAAATATGTAAATAATTATATTAAAATTATAAAGGGAAATAAAAGAAGTAAAGTTAAAATAAGGTTTTGTACTTTAGTTAATTTAAGTTTTAAATAGGTGATTTAAATTATAATTTAAAATTATAATTGGAATGAAAAACAAAGGGAAATTTAAATACACATTTTATTTTTATAAGCCAAGGAAAAAGGGAGCAAGTGAATCAGGATTCGTCGAATGCTGTCAAGAAATACCAAAGTAAAGATTAGTTATAAATTTGGTTTATAATTTATTTTGAATTCATTTCAATAAAATATTTGGTAAAGTGATAAAAAGGGTAATGTTTAAATTTTATACAAGGTAGAAAAACTGTACGATTGGATTGTCGGTTTTCATCTGATATCTACAATATCGGACCTAAGGACTGATCATGAACAGTTCGGTATCGTTAAACAAGAACTGTGAATAAATATATTAATCATATTTAGACTGGAATTAAAAGAAGAATTTTTATCAGTATGAAGGAAAGAAAAAGGAAGATCAAGGATCAAGGATCGATGAAGAAATTTGACGAAACAATACAAAGTGTGAACGTTGATTTTAAATCATAAATTAAGTCAATTATGATGATCAAATCATAATGGGAAATATTTTTCTAAAGATAAATAAAGTGAAAATTTATTTTTAGAAATGACGGACAAAATGGGAAGGGAAACCCGTGCAGCGCACACACTAAAGTTATCCAATCCTAAGTTATGATCAAATATACCAAATATTGACAATATGATCATATACTGTTTGTTTTAACGATAACTGTCTATATAGATTGGATTATAATCTTGTTAGAATTATAATTTAAAGTGAAAATGTTCGTAAAACATTTCAAAGAGTCCGGATATACATTCCACTTTGAATTGATTATACGTGCGTGTCGAAGATATTGAAGATGATGGTCGTAAACAATATCTTTGGTCTGTTCAGTCCCAGAACAAACCTGAATGGACGAGTGTCTGGCAACGTATATCAGTCAGATTTTACACATCGAATTTACATAAGTATATTACGTTGGTGGCGGAGAAATTCGTTTCTCTTAGCTTTATTACCCGTGATATATTTGGGAAATCGTATGAGTATTTCTGACGGGTAGGACGATGTGGCATTCAAAGGAATGAACCTGTGATGATGGAAAGACGATTCTAGCCTCGAGCCTCACACCCAGGGAATGACAAAAATCGGGCAGGCAGCATGGCTATGTGGGTCGCTCCCATTAAGGTGTAGTATCACCTATCTAGATAAATTCCTTTTGTTCTTAATCTATCGATTCTTCCCATTCGGGGATGGTTGCCGCGCACAACCATCGGTGATATACATTCGATACACTCAAGCGAAATGAGTGGTCGGTCATGTGAAGGCCGGGTTGCAAGACGTTCTTGTTGAACACAGGTGTATTTGCCTCTAGAGGTACTTTAGCGGGAGGTGGTCCCATACCTTGTCATAGTTGGAAATCCAATTCCCATAAGTGCCAAACGGTTTTATTTGTATACTATATCGGAGAATGTGAGATGCAAGCATTCTCCTAGATTCTAAAATATTTGTGGAAACACCTAGAAATTATGATAATATCTGTTTTTCAAGTATACAAAGTGATTTTGATCTCATAAGGTAAAAACCCGTTCCGTCTTTACGGCGTGGTCTTATGGGATATTTTCTTTAACTGTTTAAACTATTTACTCATACCAGTCCCCTGACTGACCCGGAGTTTATTTTTCTGTGTTTTCCCTTAAACTCTTGGGTATTCATAACGCTTGTTATGAATAGACAAGTGAATCAGGATTCGATGGAACTTGTGAAGCTGGAATGAAGGTTTTTGCTGTGTGATGGTCCACCTATCTACTGTTTAATTAAGTCTATCAATTGATCACCTATGATTTATATAATTACTGATGTACTATGAAGGAGTTGTATCACTAGACCTATGTTGCTCTGATGTATTATGTACTGTTGTGTAACATTATAAAGTATTATCTTTGTGAAATTTCCGCTGTGAGATTCTAATGTTCTGTGATTTATCTTCTATCTATTCTTATTTCTTATTAATGGCACAACTTGAGATGTGTTCGAAAGTTGGGTCGTTACAGTTGGTATCAGAGCTTAGGTTACTGATTACCTAGGCTTTGGGTGAGTGTGAGAGAGCGTATTTTTATAAAATTTAAAATAAATTTAAATCAACTTGGATGATAAACTTAAGTTAGTTATGTCCCAATCAAGACTCGATTGACAACCTGTTATACTCAGGTGATCAAAATGAGTAGCCAAGGACGAAGAGGTCGAGGTAGAGGGTCATCCACTGTTACTGGTCGTAGTACTGGATCCCGAGATCAAGGGGAAACAGTAGAAGAAGTTGCACCAGTTCAACAGGATAAGAACTTTGCGACCATTTGCAAGGAGTATACGACTCTGGGAGGAAAAGTTTTCAAGGGAACTGAGTCGTTTACTGAAGTTCAAGCTTGGATAAGATCCTGTGAAAGGATTTTCAAAGGGTTGAAGTTGAATGACGATCAGAAGCGTCTTTTGGCATCATGGCAACTTCAAGAAACTGCTGCGATTTGGTGGGATGCTCAAACTGTTAATGTTCCTGAGGAAGATTTTACTTGGGAAAAATTCAAAGAAGCTTTCGAAGCACAGTTTTTGCCTGCCGTAGGGAAGACAAGGATGTATCGAGATTTTATTGATCTCAAACAAGGCAACTTGAAAGTATCTGAATACGAGAACAAATTCAACTCGCTTTCTTGTTTCGGACCAGAACTGATCAACACTCCACTTAAGAAGAATGAAATGTTCATAGCGGGATTGAAGGATAGCTTGAAAGTTCAGATGATTGGACATCTTAAGATTCCATTCGTTGATCTAGTGGATATGGCAGTCCGTTATGAGGCACTGGAGGGTAAGAAGCCAGTGGCAAAAGCAGCACAGACAGGAGGTTCTAGTGGTGAGAATCCAAACAAAAGGAAATTCAATCCGAACTGGAACAAAAACAACGGAGTACCTAAGATGGGAGAAAAGGCCAAAGAACGATTCAAAGATACCATATGCCACAACTGTTTGCAGAAAGGACATATTGCCAAGTTCTGCACCAAACCAACAGCAGAAAAGCCACAGCAGACTCAGCAGCCGGAGCAACCTCAACCCAAAGGAACAGGTGATGCTATTCCACAGAAGTTTTTATGCTATAACTGTCATCAGCCGGGACACTTGGCTAGAGACTGCCCACTGAAGAAGGCACAGCAACCGAAGGTCTATGCTTTAATGGATAAGCCATCGACTTCTGAGAATGTGGAAGGAGTTTCTGAAGGTAATTTACTCTTTTTATTATAAAAGGAGTTAATTAAGTAGGGTCATCCCCTAGATAAAGTTAGTATGGTTGGATTAAAATAGAAGAATATCCATTCACGTTAATACCGGAAATCAAGTTAGAATTTTAAATTGAGTTAAAATTTGGATTTCCTGGAATTAAGGTCAGGCTTGAGGGTTATTGGATATGGACTTTGGGAAGATGAATTGGTCAATTTATGAAATAAGGTTATGTGTGTGAGTCCCGAAATGGAAATCATTAAGTACGTAAATGAGGATTTTGGAAAATACTTAACGGAGTTAAGTAAATTGACCCATGAGTTAGAAAGGGAATTTGGGAGATGTTTTTGGGTTTTGAATAGGATATTTCTGATGTGTTTTATTTATCGATGTATGTTTATTTATATAAGTCGATAACTCTAAATCTACTACTTACAAATTTCGGGGACGAAATTTTTATAAGGGGGTAGAATGTAATGACCCGGGTTTCACATCATATTGGATGATCGGGAGTGTGTATTTAAATCAAAACTTTGAAATGTGAAACATGTCAAGACTAAAAATTTGCAATTTTCTCTTTTGTATATATATATATATATATATATATATATATATATATATATATATATGATAGCATATTTTATTAAGTGCTGTTTAAAGTTATGTTTTCAAATATATGTTAAATAACATTTTACGTAGCAAATTTTAAATGCTATGACTTTGCAAATACTTGTTCATGTTTCAAAAAGCTTTAAAATATTTGTTTTAGCAAGCCCCTTGTTTCAAACTCAATTAAACCCCTTGCTTAAGATTAATTATTCACCTTTTTGTTCTCAAAATAAAATACAAGAAAATATGTGAATTTATATATGTTTAAAATAAAACATGTATTGTCAAATCCCTTGGTAAAATCATATTTTCAAACACCATAAATACGATTTGATCTCATGACAATTATTTGAACATGCATATGCATTAAAAGGTGAACTTGTATTTTCAAAATCACTTTCACTTCATGATATCATCTATGAAACACCTACATCATAAATCATACTAGCAAGTAGGGAAGTAGGATAAAGTCAAGGCACATGGCAAGGTAAATTTAGATAAGTTATTTTCAGTTTTGGCAATCTTTTCATTTCTTTTCAAATTAAATTTTCTGAAAATATAATTCATGTACATATTTCAGAACATTGGCAACTTGTCAATGCAATATATGCATAAAAAGATGTATAAAATCATTCATATGCATCTACACTAGTAGATAGGTATAGCTAAGTATTTCTCTAATTAATTCCTTGTGTGTCATCACCTCATGACATAGATATACATGTGCACATTTTCAGTTTTAGCCATACTTGCAAGACAAGTTGGTATTTAATATATATGCATTGTAAAATCAGTTTGACATGAGAGGAAATATGGATTGACAAAACATTTAAAACTGAGCATTTTAGTACATGAAATGGCCTCAACATGTTGCTAGAACCAAAGGAAAAGATGGTAGAAAGAAAGGTGGTACATTGCCATTTAATGTGTGTTTCTTTTCAAGGCTAGAGGGGAGAGTTTGTACAAGCCATAGGGGGGGTTTATCCTGAAATAGCCATGTGAATATATGTAAGGATGAGGAGACTTTTAGAGGGAGCAAATCAGTTTTTGTCTGGTCTTTCAAATTGTCAAATAAAAAGGCTGCCTGCTGGTTCACATCACACATTAAATGCAGGGTATATTATTCATTTTCTCACTCTATATAAAGACCATACATGTACACCATTTCACTCACACCAACACACAATAGTTCAAACATTTTCAGCAAGAGAAAGCAAGGTTTTTGGAGCTTTTTAATTGAGTAAAAACTGCACTTTAATTTCTGTTTCTTCCACTACAGTTTTGATGTTATAACTTGAAGGGATCCTATATTTTCTTGAATACTCTTGTTCTAGTACTTTGTCATGCTGTACTATTTGTTTGACAATGATAAAATGATCATGGATTTTGGGTGTAGAACCTTAAGGGCCTTAGACTTAATATTTTGATTTCCTGTTTTCTGTCACCAGTGAATGCTTTAATGGGTTGAACACTTATAGATTTGGTTAGATCCGTAAAGATAGGTTTGGGTTTTGAATAAAGTAAGTGTATAAGGTTTGAAACCTCGGGTATAAGGTGTATAAATGTTTATGAAGGGATGCAAGCTGGAAAAATCTTCACTGTTCTGAAAAATAGAAATAACAGTATCTCCTCTGTTAATCATTTCCAAAATGAAAATTCAAATTGATTAAAAATGAGTTTTGATTATACGATCATAACAAGACAAACGAATGGTGATTTTTAAAATAAAAATCAGGATTTTAAATTAAGTGAATTAAGAGGAATATAGAAATGCCCCAAATATGGGTTTGGACCAAATTCCGGCCACCTACACGATCGGAGGACCTGGGGGTGATGGTAAAGCATCATCGAGGATCTAGGGTGTTGGGAAAAATACTAAATCATTTTTCAAAGAAGGGGATAGAGAGGACGAGGTAGGTTTAGTGTTTTGAGTGCTGTTGTTTTCATGGTTGCTTGGCCGCGTCGTGTGGGTCCCATGCTGGATCGGGTGGCCTGGTTTTTGGAGGAGAGGTGCGGATGTGGTGGGGGAGTCGGTCGGAGGTGGAGGCGTCTCTTCCGGTGGTCGGACTATGGCTGGCGAATCAAGGGAATGGGGTCAACCTGCACTGTGTAAATTGGGAAGAAGTGATCGAATAATGTTTTCGAGGAGCAGAGGTTCTGGAAGTTGGATGATCGGATGATGGGGACCCTGGACGGAGAGCCGACTTGCGTGGCCGGTCGCACGGTGGTGGAGGCGCCGGAAATAACTGTGCACGTGCACAGCTCCGTGTGGATGAAGAAGAAGGACATAGTTTTTTTTTGTGTGGATGAACGGCCATGAAATGCTGATGGATTTAGTGTTTTCCACGTGATTTTGAGTTGGCCAAGGGGGTTGGTACTTTGGTTTTGGCACTTTGAATCTGGCACTTGATTTTTGAATTGGCACTTTAGTTTTTACTTGGCACTTTAGTTTGGTAAACTTGGCACTTTGATTTTGAATAAGGTTTTAAGCTTTAGTTTTAAAATTTAAAGCCCAAGTTTTAAATATGTAAACAATTATATTAAAATTATAATGGGAAATAAAAGAAGTAAAGTTAAAATAAGGTTTTATACTTTAGTTAATTTAAGTTTTAAATAGGTGATTTAAATTATAATTTAAAATTATAATTGGAAAGAAAAATAAAGGGAAATTTAAATACACATTTTATTTTTATAAGCCAAGGAAAAAGGGAGCAAGTGAATCAGGATTCGTCGAATGCTGTCAAGAAATACCGAAGTAAAGATTAGTTATAAATTTGGTTTATAATTTATTTTGAATTCATTTCAATAAAATATTTGGTAAAGTGATAAAAAGGGTAATGTTTAAATTTTATACAAGGTAGAAAAACTGTACGATTGGATTGTCGGTTTTCATCTGATATCTACAATATCGGACCTAAGGACTGATCATGAACAGTTCGGTATCGTTAAACAAGAACTGTGAATAAATATTTTAATCATATTTAGACTGGAATTAAAAGAAGAATTTTTATCAGTATGAAGGAAAGAAAAAGGAAGATAAAGGATCAAGGATCGATGAAGAAATTTGATGAAACAATACAAAGTGTGAACGTTGATTTTAAATCATAAATTAAGTCAATTATGATGATCAAATCATAATGGGAAATATTTTTCTAAAGATAAATAAAGTGAAAATTTATTTTTAGAAATGACGGACAAAATGGGAAGGGAAACCCGTGCAGCGCACACACTAAAGTTATCCAATTCTAAGTTATGATCAAATATACCAGATATTGACAATATGATCATATACTGTTTGTTTTAACGATAACTGTCTATATAGATTGGATTATAATCTTGTTAGAATTATAATTTAAAGTGAAAATGTTCGTAAAACATTTCAAAGAGTCCGGATATACATTCCACTTTGAATTGATTATACGTGCGTGTCGAAGATATTGAAGATGATGGTCGTAAACAATATCTTTGGTCTGTTCAGTCCCAGAACAAACCTGAATGGACGAGTGTCTGACAACGTATATCAGTCAGATTTTACACATCGAATTTACGTAAGTATATTACGTTGGTGGCGGAGAAATTTGTTTCTCTTAGCTTTATTACCCGTGATATATTTGGGAAATCGTTTGAGTATTTCTGACGGGTAGGACGATGTGGCATTCAAAGGAATGAACCTGTGATGATGGAAAGACGAGTCTAACCTCGAGCCTCACACCCAGGGAATGACAAAAATCAGGCAGGCAGCATGGCTATGTGGGTCGCTCCCATTAGGGTGTAGTATCACCTATCTAGAGAAATTCCTTTTGTTCTTAATCTATCGATTCTGCCCATTCAGGGATGGTTGCCGCGCACAACCATCGGTGATATACATTCGATACACTCAAGCGAAATGAGTGGTCGGTCATGTGAAGGCCGGGTTGCAAGACGTTCTTGTTGAACCCAGGTGCATTTGCCTCTAATGGTACATCAGCGGGAGGTGGTCCCATACCTTGTCATAGTTGGAAATCCAATTCCCATAAGTGCCAAACGGTTTTATTTGTATACCATATCGGAGAATGTGAGATGCAAGCATTCTCCTAGATTCTAAATTATTTGTGGAAACACCTAGACATTATGATAATATCTGTTTTTCAAGTATACAAAGTGATTTTGATCTCATAAGGTAAAAACCCGTTCCGTCTTTACGGCGTGGTCTTATGGGATATTTTCTTTAACTGTTTAAACTGTTTACTCATACCAGTCCCCTGACTGACCCGGAGTTTATTTTTCTGTGTTTTCCCTTAAACTCTTGGGTATTCATAACGCTTGTTATGAATAGACAAGTGAATCAGGATTTGATGGAACTTGTGAAGCTGGAATGAAGGTTTTTGCTGTGTGATGGTCCACCTATCTACTGTTTAATTAAGTCTATCAGTTGATCACCTATGATTTGTATAATTACTGATGTACTATGATGTAGTTGTATCACTAGACCTATGTTGCTCTGATGTATTATGTACTGTTGTGTAACATTATAAAGTATTATCTTTGTGAAATTTCCGCTGTGAGATTCTGATGTTCTGTGATTTATCTTCTATCTATTCTTATTTCTTATTAATGGCACAACTTGAGATGTGTTCGAAAGTTGGGTCGTTACACACGAACTCTTTCTAGCTTATAGTGGTGTCTGGGACCTACCAGCGCTGACATTTTACTTATGTGGATGATGGAATTTTCGAGTACTCGGTTTATTTTTGCGGTTGCCAATGGACGTATTATAGGTTCAATAGGACCGGGAGGCGTTTGTTCAGGCATAACTAATCCACTAACGTTATTTGTGGACCGGCCCTGCTGTATCCAAGGGTTGCCCGTAGGTGTGATCCTGAGGCATTGCTAGAGTGTCTCGAATCGGTAGGAGATAGTTCCTAGCCTTGACTCATGATGGAAACCAAATTTCCAATACGCCCCATGCGGTTTTGATTGTATAACTAGTATGGCGACATGATATATGGTACCCATGCCGTCTAGGATTGATACATTTATTTTGAAATGTTTTATTAAAACATATACACACTAATAATAATATCATTTTACGTATTTATCATCTCTTGACCATTATAAGGTAAAACCCAATCCTCCGATTTGCGTTGCATTATGTGATGGGACTTGGGTCTTATAATGATTCATTTTTCTAAAAAGCATTGCGTTATTTGACGATTTACTTATTTTATGCACTGGCAATCCAATGGAGTAAACCCGTTCCGCATTAGCGGCGTGGTCCTGTGATTAGCCTTCTTATTAGTTAAGTTAGTTAGATTTCCCATACCAGTCCCATGACTGACCCGTAATTTGTTTCAATTTGCGAACTCGGGTGCCCTCTTTCCACACGGGCAGTCGAGTAGTTTTTTGCAGATATCTTTATCTCTCTAGCAGGATCCTGGATCGAAGCTTAAAGCTATGTCCAGAGCATTGAAGTCTTCCGCCGTGTATTGTATTAATTATTGTAATTTTACCTTCCGCTGTATCATCGTTAGTGTACTCTGATATATTCTGTACTCTGATGTAACATTTATTATTGATGTTATAAAAGTCTTTTGTTATCTGTTCTGATGTATTGTATTACCAAAGTTAACGTATGCGGGATTTGAACGTTCATAGTCGATTTTACGGTCGATTAAGGTCGGGCAAAATCTGTGTCGTTACAGTTGGTATCAGAGCTCAGGTTAGCTCAAATCTTTGGGATACAACTCGTTAGAACTGAACAAAAGACTCATCAGAGATTGGAATAGTAATATCCAATAAGAATTCTCATTAGAGATAGGATCAGCATTATCCTAGAATGAGAAAACTCATTAGAGATAGGGTTAGCAATTCCCTAGGATGAGTTCAGAGTGAAAAATTTATAATTAACGTATTTGTAATTATTTATATAATTCGATTTCTGAAAATATGATTTTTAATATATAAAAGCTATATATATTTGAAATTTAATCAACTAATTGATTGATGATTGTGTTGTATGAATATTAGTTCAACTAATAAAATATTGAAAACAATATAAAAATAAAAATGGAGTTAGGTAATTAAACAACTTTCAACTTCGTTCCTTTTCGAGGACGAAAAGATTTTAAGTGGGGGAGATTGTAACAACCCGGAATTTTGGAGCCAATTTAAAAATTTTATTTCAGAAAATTTTATTAGAAATTACGTCATAATTGAGAAAAAAAAGAGAAAGATTCATTGTATAATAAATTGTGTCCACATTAGAAACTATATTTTTTTTTATGTAAAGGATGAATCATTAAAAAGGGATTCATAGTTTTATAAAACGTTTTATCGTAAAAAAAAGAAAGTAAGAAAGAAAAAGATGTTTTAACAGTAGAAAATGTCCGTTTGTTTAATATTAAACATTTACATGTTAGAAGTTTGTTAAGTATTAATATTTACATGCAAACATTGATTTCTAAAAATAATATTTAATCCTATAGTGCTAGTTTTAATTTCTAACAATTAGCATTTACCATGCATTCATTATCTTTCCTCCCTTTTGTTTTTATATGTTATTATTTTTCCTTCACAAACAAATCACCTATATATATATATATATATATCTTCTATCTATTCTTTCCAAGCCATTGAATATGACAATTAAATTATTATATTTAATGTTATGTGTTTTGAAATTTAGAAGGACGCACAACTTTCTAGCAATCAACATCATCCGATAAATCATACATTCATTCCTTCCATTTATTCTCTCTCCCTCTTTGTAATTTACTTTCGAAATTTCAATAAAAATATATATAATTAATAAATAGTGTGGTCCCATCACGCCTAGTCAGCTAATTAAATCCTTGGTAATCTACTATATTGTAATAGACATATTAGGGGAATGAAATTAAAGTGATTTAAAAACAGTATTAAAATATATATATATACTAATGGTATACATTTAGAACATTGCTTACAAAAAAATAAAAATAAAATACTATACATTTAGCAAATGTTACATATATAAATGATAGAATTGAAGTATGATTAATTGACTACATGTTAAATTTCTAATTAACTGACTACATGCTATATATACTAATGGTATGCATTTAGAACATTGCCATGAAGAGAGTAATTAATTGCCATGAAGAGATAAATAGACTGAATCAAAAATTAAAAGCGGGCCTTTATAGGGTAATTAACAATAAAACATTATTATAAATAATAGCTAATTTAGAATACCCTAATAATCTAAATGGCCAGCTGCCGTCTCTTCTATTCAATGGCAGAGATGCTCCAAACTTCCTTTGATTCTTCCTCTCAATCTACTCTATAATACAAAGTGATACCGAGGCAAACTGAAGAGTAACGTGTGATCTACATAATGAACGGAGGAGATGGTGTTTAGTGCTTCAAAGTGGGCGCATCTGATCGGGGTCACGGCAACCTTAGTGGCGGCGCACGATGCTTCTTCATTACGAGGATGGGTTTCAACGTACAGCATATTACAGTGAAGAAGAAGACAAGGTTAAGGAGCTAATTACTTTAACTAATCAATTATTTATTTTATTAACAGTCAAGTGTTTAAACAACGATAACTCTTGCAAACAGAGTCGAAATTGAACGAAACGAATTGCGTTAGGATCGCAGTGAAGAGATCTACGTGATAAAACAAACCAGATCTGAAAATGAGTACATGGGAAATTCAGAAAATCCAGAAGGCATAAAAGAATTGTGAGAAATCTTAATTTATTTTTATTATTATTTAATTTAAATTATTAGAATAAATTGTAATTGTGTTCTCATCAGTTCACTGTATATGCTATGCTATGTGATTTATGCTTTGTTCTGTGATGGATATATTAAGTAGATCTGTTAAATAGATGAGATCGTGTTGTAATATACATTGTTGGTAAATAAAAATATAAATTTTTGAATGAAATTGTTGAGACAATACTTTGTCATGTTTGTAAAAGAAACAAATTTGTTGAAACAAATTTGTTATTTTTGTCAAGATAAGTTAATTAACATAAATTATCATTTATGTTAGAGTTGTCTAATTTGAATAAGAATATCGTTTATGTTAGAGTGGTCTAATTTGAATAAACTACCATTTAGGTTAGAGGTGTCAAACTAGAATAAATTATCATTTATGTTGGAATTGTCAAACTAGCATAAAAACACCGTTTTGATAGCAAATGTGATATTAGAATAAAACATCGTTTTGTTAGCCAAGACGTCATTAACATAAATAGGCAAATAGTTTATAAACAAAGTATGCATGTATGTGTCATCTAAATAACATGGTAAATTGATTACTAATAAATAAGCATTTGTTTGTCATTTGAATAAACATTGAAATATCGTTCTTGTTTGATTATGTTGTATTAACATCGAAATATCGTATTTGTTAGTTAAAATAAAATGTCACATTGTTATATCCTATTATTTATGAACAAATATGGAGTTATGTTAGGGAAACATATTTATGATCATATATGGCGTTATTTTAGGAAAACATATTTATTTATGAACAGATATTACATAGAACATTGAATTACATTTTTATTTGTGTCTTTAAACACAAATATTACATAGAACATTTAATTACATTTTTATTTGTGTCTTTAAACACAAATATTACATAGAACATTGAATTACATTTTTATTTGTGCCTTTAAACACAAATATTACATAGAACATTGAACTACATTTTTATTTGTGTCTTTAAACACAAATATTACATAGAACATTGAATTACATTTTTATTTGTGTCTTTAAACACAAATATTACATAGAACATTGAATTACATTTTTATTTGTGTTTGTAAACACAAATATTACATAAGAAAAAGATGACATTTTTATTTGTGTGTTTAAACACAAATATTACATAAGAAAACGACGACATTTTTGTTTGTGTCCATAAACACAAATATCACATAGAAAATGGGATGACATTTTAGTTGTGTCCTTAAACACAAACATTATATATAAAAATGGACGATCTTTTTATTTCCTTACTTGTGTTCTCAAACACAAATAAAACATTAAAAATAAAAGTGTATTTTTATTTGTGCCCTTTAACACAAATAAAACATGTCATTAAAATTATACATTTTATTTGTGTTCTCTAAAGCAAATATAATATGATTTTTAGAGTGGCACATTTTTATTTACCTTTTTCAATGTAAATATGACATGAGAAGGAAAATTACATTTTTGTTTGCATTCCTTAACGCGGACGAAATGTAGAAAATAAAATTTCAACTTGTTTGCATTCCTTAACACAAACGAGATGTAGAAGATAGAATTTACATTTCATGTTGCATTTTAAATTGAAAATGTCAAAATAGAAATTTACAAAATAATAAAAAGATTGTATTTTGTTTGCATTCCTCGATGCGAACAAAATGTCAAAATAGAGATTTACATTAAGAATAAAAAGATTATATTTTGTTTGCCTCCCTTGACGCAAACAAAATGTTAAAATAAAGATTTATGTTAAAATAAAGATTTAAATTGAAAATAAAACTTACTTTTTTATTTACATTTTATAATGTAGATATGACTTGAAACCAAAACTTATATTTTCATTTGTGTTCTCAAAACACAAATATGACTTGAAACAAAACTTACATTTTCATTTGCACTTGATAATGCAAATATAAGTTGAAAACAAAACTTACTTTTTATTTGCATTTTATAATATAAATAAAATATAAAGAATAAAATTTACTTTTTTGTTCGCATTCACAATGCGAATAAACCATTTGTAACGACCCAGCGATTTTCGGCCTCGAAAATCGATATAAATACCTTTACCATATCTCATACCGATCCTCTAAGCACCGAAAAAAAACTGGATAGTTTGAGAAAGAAGTTAGAGGGTGGGAATTGAAAGAAAGAATATTAGAATAGAAGAAAGAAGAAGAACACATCACATCAGATCCTCACAGCGGTACAGATAAAATATAATATAACAAATCTCTTTCATACAAAAGAACTGTATATACATACCAATCATCAGAGCACAACATATAACTGCACAGCGGAAATAACTTTAAATAACTAGCGGTGAAGCCTCCTGCTTCTAGCTCCTGGAACTTCAAGCGAAACCTAACCTGGAACATACTCGGTCTGACCCGAGCCCATTTGATTTAAAACAAAATACACCGGGTCAGTCTGGAATACTATCAGTGATAAATCCACAAAAACACACACTGGTTTAACTTTGGAAAATCCTTTTTGAAATAAAGGATAATAGTAAGACCAGTCCACATATAAACACGGACGGTTTTTACCTTACTATAACCCAAAACAGTTTTGAAATCATAGCTTTGATCTGATATTATCATAATGTCTAAATACAAGTAAATATCAATCTAGAGGAACGCTTGCATCTCACGCTCCCCATATATAGTATACAAACCAAAACCGCGGGCGCATATTGGATATTGGATTCCAACTTGACAAGGTATGGGACCACCTTCCGCACGTGTATCTCTAGAGGCGAATACACAGGGTTCAACAAGAACATCTTACAACCCGGCCCTCACATGACCGACCACTCATTTCGCTTGAGTGTATCGAATGTATATCACCGACGGTTGGGATCAGCAACCGTCTGCCCGAAAAGGGACAGCATCGAGCATATATTAAAGAAGCAAATGGAATTTCTCTAGATAGGTGATCATACACCCTAATGGGAGCGACCCACATAGCCATGCCGCCTGCCCGATTTTTGTCACTTCCCGGTTGATGAGGCTTGTGGCTAGATTCTCTTTAAAACATCTGGCCACCATTAACTTTGAATGCCACATCGTCAGATCCTCTGGATATCACTAATTGACGTCCACAAAAATACTCTAGTCGGGAGCTAACCGACTATAATACGTTTGAAGAAATCAACGTACGTGGTCCTTTGGAAATACTCTGTAACGTCCTGCATTTTCTGTAGTCGAATATTTAAATTATATTATCTATTTAAATATTTATTTGAAGTTATTTAGTGATCATGCGCGGTGTATACGCATATAAATTAACAGTTGAAATAATTTAATTATAATTATTGTAAAACATTGATTATAATTTTATACGTTGTCCCTGCGACCGAGTTAAATCTTCAAACCAGTTCAAACATAAGCAATATAACAGTTAAGCTAAAAACGTCAGTGCAATGTATTTATTTTCATCGATTTTGAGGACCGGTATTTGATGGTACGAAGATTGAACGCTAAACGTAAAATAGCGGTGGAAATAACCGTAAGAATAAAATAAATCATACCCTAAATATCTAAATTTAGACGCATAGTTGCATGGCCTATCCTTTCATTTCACTGGCTATTTGATTTGCGCCATGCTATATTTATTTCCCCTTTACCCCATAACACAGCCACTTAGAGATGAAACAATACCCTTTTGTTTTTACCCCACGTCAAAACAGCTGAAGGCAAATAAAAATCAATTTATTCAAAACCTACATCTACTTAGGGCATGAACGGCATTACCTATTCCTTCATTTTAGCAGGATACTTTGCCATACTGATTTTACTTTGCTCCATACCCTGTCTTTTCACCTATACGTTGAAACCATCACCCTACGCTACGTACTGTACATCCATCCCCTATAGAAAAGAAAACTCACCCTACTGTGCTTTGTTTTCAACATATTCCATGCGCCTACACAAATTTTGTGAAAATCATCACCCCTGCGCGATGTTATAGCCATACCCTATTGAAGAAGCTTGCTATTATCTTAATCCTTGTGCCTTTATAAAATCGTTCCCGTTCTCCTTTCCAAAATCACTCAGGGGAAATCATTCGATAAAAAGAAAAAGAAAATATGCGACAGATCCAAACTCGCGAGATATTGGCATCGCGCAATAACATCTGACGTGAAGCAAAGAAGGCTTCAAGAGTCTCGGAACTCGTGACGATGGCGCAGCAGGTACGGAGAGGTGCGGTGTTGGGTGTAAGTGAAGGAAGTAGATGCGGAAGGAAGGTTGGTCATGAATGGAGTGAACATATGGAGCGTGTGAAGCGGTGTTAAACAAAAGGTAGGAAATGGACAAGGTGAGGCTGGGCTTTGAAGTCACGGTTTGAAATAGGGGTTTGTGAGAACAGTTGTGTTGAAGGGGATTTTGGATCTGAACGTAACGGGGAAGGTACGCAGTATTTTTGGAACAGGCATGTTAGTGTTGCGTTTTGTTTTTACTAAAGGAAGTAGTGTCCAACGTGTTGACAGTGAGGTGAAGTGGGGTTTAAATGGTGACAGCATCATTTAGAAAAGGAAGGCAAGCTTGTACACAAAGTGGATACAAGAAAAACGAGATTAAGGTTTCAGTTCAGGGAAGCGAAAATAGAAGAGTAATAATGAAGAGAGGAAGCACGGATGTGTGCATGAAAGAGGAAGCTCTGCGATGCATGGGTGAATGCGTGAAATGGTGGAGCTGAGAAGTTGGTTTGGGAAAATGGATCCAACTGTGTGAAGAAATTTTAAAAAACGTATAAAAGAAAGAAGTGGCAGCATTTTTGTGAAAAGGGTGTAAGGTTGCGGTGGACATACAGTAGTGCACTGTAGAAGAAGGTGTGTAAGTATCGCCAGGGTGAGCCGTGTCCATTGGCAATGGTCGATCATCCGAAGAACGTCGGTGGTCGTTGCACATGCAGGAGGGCGTCGGGTAATGTGTTCAAACAGGCAAGTTTCGGAACAGTATGGAAGCTTCCTTCCGTGTTTCCGAGAAAACGCGGTACTAGTAGGTTTCAAATATGGAAGGAGGGGGTAGGAACCGTATGTTTCCGGTAGAAGTATGGACACGCATGAGTAGGATTTAAATGGAGCAGCAATGCGTGTATAGGGGGTATAGTGGAGAGGTTACACGGTAACGTGTACAACAGGGTGGCGCATAAGCATCAGATTTGCATGTGTGATTTCAAACATGGCAGGAAGGAGAAGGATGACTCGGGCATTAGAGATAAATAACTTGTATTCCATCAAAAACAAGGAAGCGACGAGATTGGCATCGACGAAGGCTATGTTGCTAAACTGGTTCGGAAGGGATCGGACGCTACCGGGATTTCGTTTAAATGAAACAAAGCAGAAATCGATAATCGAAACCAAGGTGAGTTAATTCTCACACCTTCTGGAATTCCCTGATGTGATTAAATTCATATAATTTAAAATCTACCGTAGATATTATAGATTGGTTGCTTTGGATGCTTTAGGCGGTGTTTGTTTGTTAATTGGTTGCGTTAACTGTATTCACGTCATTTAAATTGCATTGGATGATATATTTCCATTTCATGTATCATGATCAAAATGTTATAACAAACCGTAATGCAGAGAAGGACAGGTTGGAGGAATCCGACCGGATTCCTCAAATATTATATATTCTGTTTATTATTATTTACATATGCACTGTTTGAACCCAAATGACACCGAAACCGGTTGATCCTGACGTTGGATAGAAATTCAACGTTGTTATTATGATTTTAAATCAGTAGACGGTATTGTTTAAGGAATTGGCAGCGTATGACCTTAAAATCTCCACTTTGTCAAGGCACCGATTTACTGTCAGATGAATCAGCGAAGTTAAATTATGAAAATTTATATTTTTAAAATTTAAAGCGGGGTTTTAGATTTATAATAGAAGTTCTATTATAAACATCCTATAGTTGGGTATAAAGTAAATATAAAAGATTGTTTTGACATTTTATATGCGTTATAAGCTAGCAAAGACATAATTATCCGGTGAGTTAATATTTTTGGATAATTATATTAAAAACAATCGGTTAAGCAATATTTTAGATTAACTACATTAATCTAAGGGTAAGGGATAATTGAGATCGGTTGACAAATCAACTGATGATTTGAAGTTGATTAAATCAACCGTTTAATTAGAAATTGATTATTGATTAAGAATATTCAATTAGTCAAATGATAATAGTTAAAAAATTATTGTTTACATTAATCAGATTTATGACTTATTAATTACCTTGGTAATGAAGTTTAAATGATGGTTATAATTAGTTAATGATTTCTAAGTTAAGCAACGCATCTATTTTGAATCAATAATGAGGTAAACTGTTTACTTCAATAATGATGATGATAATTAATCTTAAATGGAAATCATTTAAGATAGTAATAGAATTGTAATAAGATGTTATGTGAGTTAAGTAAAATAATTCGAATAGAAGTAGAACGTCGAAAGACGAAGAGCGTAACTGGTTTTGTTAAAGAAGATATAAACGAGCAAAATTGTATACTGAAGTTGAAGCAAAGAAAATAGTGATAAATAACCGAGTTTTCAAATGAGTATATAGGGTTATAAAACCATATTTCAAATAAAACGAGAAATACGGTTTGATTGATATTAGAAGTAATAGCGGTTTGAGTCACGGACTTATATCTACTCTAAGATAAGAATGTTGTCAATCAAGGTCTGAGAGGTAAATAAAATACCCCAACTTGAACGACTTCACTATTATCGAGGAATGATATTTGTTTGTAACGGAAAGGGGTGTCGAGATTTGTTAAAAGGATAAATATTGCGAGTTTGAACTATAATTAAACTATTTAGTTTTAAGAACGAATTAACATTGTTGGCCAGGCTTGAACGTGATTTATATTATATATGTTTAGCACCATTCCTTAGGGAATGGAAATGGTTTATTTTGAAATCCACTTGTTCTAAGTGATAAGTAAATAATAATGTTTTCCCGAAGAAACGTAAATGAATTATACTAGGTTGGAGTAGAAATAATTAATGGAGATTTAATGATATGCACTACCCATATTAAATGGTAATCTTCAAGTTGGAATTGGATATAAACATTTGAATCTATATAATGATATGATATGTCATTTGACATTAGGGTGGGTCGTATAAGGAAGGATAATCATATATCGAATAGATTATAGATATATATCGTTATTTCTGAAAGTAAAGAAAGGCTAAGGGAGTTTTGGAATATGACGTAACATTTCCTAGGAGGGAAATAAAAAGAAGTTTATATAGATATGGCGATATTAGTAAAGCGGAGTTAGTGAATAAAATTGTCGATTCCAAATAACGGAAGTAAAACATTTAGTCGAGATAAATAGATGGAATCGAATTCTAGATCAATGAAGTAAATTTGAATAATTCAATAATAGAGTTAAATGAAGGGTTTTTAAATAATAGGGTCTGAGCTGCCAATATACTTAATGTACTGCTTGATATTGATAGTTAAAACCCGACTATCAATAGATTATATTAATAGACCATTTTTGACGTGTTGTTTCGAAGAGACCGGAATGGGAACCAGACCTAAAACCACTTCGAATCAACGTTACGTATACGAAACTAGCTCGTAGTAAATAAAGATGGAGCATCGAAGACCATAGATCTTTATTAAGCGGAAGAACTACTTATGATCTCGGGTTCGCACCCCGAGATAAACTGTGGGTCTGTCGTGATTGGAATCTATGGATTGCAAGGACCACTCGCTACCGATCTATCGGGTGATACCTAGGATGCAGTAGGAGGGTATCTTCGATTCGTCCTGTTCCTGGATGACTTGTATGGACGAATGTCTGACAGAGTATTTCCCGAAAAACTCACGTACGTTGATTTTTACAAACGTACCATAGTTAGTAGCGGAGGGGGGCGCTTCTCTTAGCTTAACTGCTAAGGTACTTTTGTGGACGTCAATTAGTGATTTGACGGATCTGATGATGTGGCATTCAAAGTGAATGATGACCAGTTGTTATAAGAGATGAACGTAGCCTCTAGCCTCATCAGCCGGAAAGAGACAGAAATCGGGCAGGGCAGCATGGCTAGTTGGGTCATACCCAAGCAGGGTGTATTGTCATCGATCTAGAGAAAATTCATATTTATTCTTCTTTTTGATTATGTATCTTCGGATGACGGTTGGACGGCCGACAACCGTGGTGACAATATATTCGATACACTCAAGCTAAATGAGTGGTCGGTCATGTGAGGCCGGGTTGCAAGACGTTCTTGTTGAACCCCAGTGTATACCCTCTAGAGTACACTGATCAGCAGGTGATCCCATACCTTGTCTGTTGGAATCCATTCTCCAATAAGCGCAATGCGGTTTTTGATTATATAATAAATATGTAGAGCGTGAGATGCAAGCGTTCTACTACTTGGTTATTTATTTGTGATTGATAGACACTATCATAATATCACTGTATTTTGATATATCAAAACTGTTTTGGGTTATAGTAAGGTAAAAACCGTCCGTATTTATGAGTGGACTGGTCTTACTATTATCCTTTTCTTTCAAAAGTGATTTATAAAGTAAGCAAGTATTTATCGTGAATTTATCACTGAAAGTATTCCAGACTGATCCGGGTGAATTTTGTTTTAAATCAAATGTGCTCGGGTCAGACCGAGTACATTTACATGTTAAGTTCTGCTTGGAGTCCAAGAGCTGGAAGCAGGAGGTTTCACCGTTAGTTATCTAGAGTTTATTTCCGCTGTGTCTGATATATGATGTACTCTGATGATTGGTATGTATATATACAGTTTCTTCTTTTGTAAAAAGATTTGATATTATATTTTATTCGTTCCGCTGTGAGATTCTGATGTTCTTCTTATTCTCCTATTCTATTAAGTTCTATCTTATCTTTCTCATCCTCTAACTTCTTTCTATTAACAGTCTGGATTTTTGATACTTGGATTTTTGGCAAGTAAATACGAGATTATGTATTATTGTTGAAAATTCGAGCGTCGAATTTTCCCGGCCGTTACAGTTGGTATCAGAGCAATTGTTTAGGAATAACCTTGGCTCTGTGGTGTAACTCAATAGAGATAGGAATAGTAATATCCTAGATTGAGTTGAGAATATATATATGAGTGCGCGTATTTGTAATTTGAATATAAAATTATTTTTAAATTATTTGGTAAAGGAGGTAAATGAAATTTTTTTACCCAAACATATTTTTGTATGGAAAAAGGGAAATATATTCCTTAAATAATAAACTGGTTGTTTGAAATTTGTATTTGCTTGAAATGGTTGATTTGAATGGATTTGATTGCGAAATTGAAAAGATCAACCAAGGGAGAATTTCAAATATGAATATTATAAGTTATGATTGAATTAGAATTAGAATTCTAGTTTCATTATGAATTCCCAATCTGAAATGTGTAAATGCAAAGATTAATTTAACCTATGTTAAGTAATTCGTATGAAGTTGAAACTGAAATAATTTGAATAAAAGTCCATGGAAGTTAATCCAAATGGAATGGTTGAAACTAATTATATGAATATAAGTTTGAGCTTGAAATCCATCTATAATTAATGAGTTGGAATTGAAAACAAAATTTGATGGATATTTAGAGAATGAAAATGGATTCCAGTCAATGAAACCAAATAAAATGCTGGATTATATTGTTGACTGCATGAATGTAAACTTGAAAGTAAATAGAATTCGCTGAGAAACAATAAATCAATAACTTCAAATATGAATGAGAATATTTAATTAGGCTTATGTTAAGTTAAATGAATTGTATAAGCCATGATTGGATATATTAAAATAAAATTTGGCGTAACTCAATACAAATAAATGTAGATTAATGAATTCAAGTGAATGTTTGAAAATGAATTGTATTGAATGGTTGAATTGTCTAGGTGAATAACACTGGTTGAGAACCCATGAATGAGTTAATTCAAGTGAAATGAATTTAAAAATTGAGTATAAGGGATCAATTTAGGAAAATGATTGTTAGAGAATAATTCAGGAGAAGTGAATGGTATGTGAAACTGCTTGGAACAAATAAGTTGGATGTTTGAATCTTACTTGATGGTTACAAAACTAATAAAGCTCATTTGAGATATGAACAGGTGCAAGACCAAATATTGGTTAAGTTCTGAAGTTGATTAAATCCAGTTTAGTTAGTGCTGCCAGATAATTGAGCAGACTCAAGTATAGCTTATCGTTTATCGCTGAATAACGCTCGCAAAAAGGTACGCCTACGCAAAATATAAAATTTTGGTTTTTATTTGGGTTTTTGAGATCAGATTTTGAGTTTTTCCGACCGTATGAGTTGATGAATATATATAGGTTGAACCTGCAACATTGCAGATGTCCTCCATACATAGGAGACTCTGCCAAAAATTTTCCAAAATTTTAGATGTTAGAAAATTTATTTCAAAATTTGTTATCAGAAATAAATTGGTTTTAAAACCAATTGTATTAGTTTTGGAAATGAAACTAAAGTTTTATTTGTAAAGATAATGGGTTATACATTCTTTCTGCTTAGCAATTTCGGGGACAAAATTCTTTTAAGGGGGAAGGTATGTAACGTCCTGCATTTTCTGTAGTCGAATATTTAAATTATATTATCTATTTAAATATTTATTTGAAGTTATTTAGTGATCATGCGCGGTGTATACGCATATAAATTAACAGTTGAAATAATTTAATTATAATTATTGTAAAACATTGATTATAATTTTATACGTTGTCCCTGCGACCGAGTTAAATCTTCAAACCAGTTCAAACATAAGCAATATAACAGTTAAGCTAAAAACGTCAGTGCAATGTATTTATTTTCATCGATTTTGAAGACCGGCATTTGACGGTACGAAGATTGAACGCTAAACGTAAAATAGCGGTGGAAATAACCGTAAGAATAAAATAAATCATACCCTAAATATCTAAATTTAGACGCATAGTTGCATGGCCTATCCTTTCATTTCACTGGCTATTTGATTTGCGCCATGCTATATTTATTTCCCCTTTACCCCATAACACAGCCGCTTAGAGATGAAACAATACCCTTTTGTTTTTACCCTACGTCAAAACAGCTGAAGGCAAATAAAAATCAATTTATTTAAAACCTACATCTACTTAGGGCATGGACGGCATTACCTATTCCTTCATTTTAGCAGGATACTCCGCCATACTGATTTTACTTTGCTCCATACCCTGTCTTTTCACATATACGTTGAAACCATCACCCTACGCTACGTACTGTACATCCATCCCCTATAGAAAAGAAAACTCACCCTACTGTGCTTCGTTTTCAACATATTCCATGCGCCTACACAAATTTTGTGAAAATCATCACCCCTACGCGATGTTATAGCCATACCCTATTGAAGAAGCTTGCTATTATCTTAATCCTTGTGCCTTTATAAAATCGTTCCCGTTCTCCTTTCCAAAATCACTCAGGGGAAATCATTCGATAAAAAGAAAAAGAAAATATGCGACAGATCCAAACTCGCGAGATATTGGCATCGCGCAATAACATCTGACATGAAGCAAAGAAGGCTTCAAGAGTCTCGGAACTCGTGACGATGGCGCAGCAAGTACGGAGAGGCGCGGTGTTGGGTGTAAGTGAAGGAAGTAGATGTGGAAGGAAGGTTGGTCATGAATGGAGTGAACATATGGAGCGTGTGAAGCGGTGTTAAACAAAAGGTAGGAAATGGACAAGGTGAGGCTGGGCTTTGAAGTCACGGTTTGAAATAGGGGTTTGTGAGAACAGTTGTGTTGAAGGGGATTTTGGATCTGAACGTAACGGGGAAGGTACGCAGTATTTTTGGAACAGGCATGTTAGTGTTGCGTTTTGTTTTTACTAAAGGAAGTAGTGTCCAACGTGTTGACAGTGAGGTGAAGTGGGGTTTAAATGGTGACAGCATCATTTAGAAAGGGAAGGCAAGCTTGTACACAAAGTGGATACAAGAAAAACGAGATTAAGGTTTCAGTTCAGGGAAGCGAAAATAGAAGAGTAATAATGAAGAGAGGAAGCACGGATGTGTGCATGAAAGAGGAAGCTCTGCGATGCATGGGTGAATGCGTGAAACGGTGGAGCTGAGAAGTTGGTTTGTGAAAATGGATCCAACTGTTTGAAGAAATTTTAAAAAACGTATAAAAGAAAGAAGTGGCAGCATTTTTGTGAAAAGGGTGTAAGGTTGCGGTGGACATACAGTAGTGCACTGTAGAAGAAGAAGGTGTGTAAGTATCGCCAGGGTGAGCCGTGTCCATTGGCAGTGGTCGATCATCCGAAGAACGTCGGTGGTCGTTGCACATGCAGGAGGGCGTCGGGTAATGTGTTCAAACAGGCAAGTTTCGGAACAGTATGGAAGCTTCCTTCCGTGTTTCTGAGAAAACGCGGTACTAGCAGGTTTCAAATATGGAAGGAGGGGGTAGGAACCGTATGTTTCCGGTAGAAGTATGGACACGCATGAGTAGGATTTAAATGGAGCAGCAATGCGTGTATAGGGGGTGTAGTGGAGAGGTTACACGGTAACGTGTACAACAGGGTGGCGCATAAGCATCAGATTTGCATGTGTGATTTCAAACATGGCAGGAAGGAGAAGGATGACTCGGGCATTAGAGATAAATAACTTGTATTCCATCAAAAACAAGGAAGCGACGAGATTGGTATCGACGAAGGCTATGTTGCTAAACTGGTTCGGAAGGGATCGGACGCTACCGGGATTTCGTTTAAATGAAACAAAGCAGAAATCGATAATCGAAACCAAGGTGAGTTAATTCTCACACCTTCTGGAATTCCCTGATGTGATTAAATTCATATAATTTAAAATCTACCGTTGATATTATAGATTGGTTGCTTTGGATGCTTTAGGCGGTGTTTGTTTGTTAATTGGTTGCGTTAACTGTATTCACGTCATTTAAATTGCATTGGATGATATATTTCCATTTCATGTATCATGATCAAAATGTTATAACAAACCGTAATGCAGGGAAGGACAGGTTGGAGGAATCCGACCGGATTCCTCAAATATTATATATTCTGTTTATTATTATTTACATATGCACTGTTTGAACCCAAATGACACCGAAACCGGTTGATCCTGACGTTGGATAGAAATTCAACGTTGTTATTATGATTTTAAATCAGTAGACGGTATTGTTTAAGGAATTGGCAGCTTATGACCTTAAAATCTCCACTTTGTCAAGACACCGATTTACTGTCAGATGAATCAGCGAAGTTAAATTATGAAAATTTATATTTTTAAAATTTAAAGCGGAGTTTTAGATTTATAATAGAAGTTCTATTATAAACATCCTATAGTTGGGTATAAAGTAAATATAAAAGATAGTTTTGACATTTTATATGCGTTATAAGCTAGCAAAGACATAATTATCCGGCGAGTTAATATTTTTGGATAATTACATTAAAAACAATCGGTTAAGCAATATTTTAGATTAACTACATTAATCTAAGGGTAAGGGATAATTGAGATCGGTTGACAAATCAACTGATGATTTGAAGTTGATTAAATCAACCGTTTAATTAGAAATTGATTAATTGATTAAGAATCTTCAATTAGTCAAATGATAATAGTTAAAAATTTATTGTTTACACTAATCAGATTTATGACTTATTAATTACCTTGGTAATGAAGTTTAAATGATGGTTATAATTAGTTAATGATTTCTAAGTTAAGCAACGGATCTATTTTGAATCAATAATGAGGTAAACTGTTTACTTCAATAATGATGAAGATAATTAATCTTAAATGGAAATCATTTAAGATAGTAATAGAATTGTAATAAGATGTTATGTGAGTTAAGTAAAATAATTCGAATAGAAGTAGAACGTCGAAAGACGAAGAGCGTAACTGGTTTTGTTAAAGAAGTTATAAACGAGCAAAATTGTATACTGAAGTTGAAGCAAAGAAAATAGTGATAAATAACCGAGTTTTCAAATGAGTATATAGTGTTATAAAACCATATTTCGAATAAAACGAGAAATACGGTTTGATTGATATTAGAAGTAATAGCGGTTTGAGTCACGGACTTATATCTACTCTAAGATAAGAACGTTGTCAATCAAGGTCTGAGAGGTAAATAAAATACCCCAACTTGAACGACTTCACTATTATCGAGGAATGATATTTGTTTGTAACGGAAAGGGGTGTCGAGATTTGTTAAAAGGATAAATATCGCAAGTTTGAACTATAATTAAACTATTTAGTTTTAAGAACGAATTAACATTGTTGGCCAGGCTTGAACGTGATTTATATTATATATGTTTAGCACCATTCCTTAGGAAATGGAAATGGTTTATTTTGAAATCCACTTGTTCTAAGTGATAAGTAAATAATAATGTTTTCCCGAAGAAACGTAAATGAATTATACTAGGTTGGAGTAGAAATAATTAATGGAGATTTAATGATATGCACTACCCATATTAAATGGTAATCTTCAAGTTGGAATTGGATATAAACATTTGAATCTATATAATGATATGATATGTCATTTGACATTAGGGTGGGTCGTATAAGGAAGGATAATCATATATCGAATAGATTATAGATATATATCGTTATTTCTGAAAGTAAAGAAAGGCTTAGGGAGTTTTGGAATATGACGTAACATTTCCTAGGAGGGAAATAAAAAGAAGTTTATATAGATATGGAGATATTAGTAAAGCGGAGTTAGTGAATAAAATTGTTGATTCCAAATAACGGAAGTAAAACATTTAGTCGAGATAAATAGATGGAATTGAATTCTAGATCAATGAAGTAAATTTGAATAATTCAATAATAGAGTTAAATGAAGGGTTTTTAAATAATAGGGTCTGAGCTGCCAATATACTTAATGTACTGTTTGATATTGATAGTTAAAACCCGACTATCAATAGATTATATTAATAGACCATTTTTGACGTGTTGTTTCGAAGAGACCGGAATGGGAACCAGACCTAAAACCACTTCGAATCAACGTTACGTATACGAAACTAGCTCGCAGTAAATAAAGATGGAGCATCGAAGACCATAGATCTTCATTAAGCGGAAGAACTACTTATGATCTCGGGTTCGCACCCCGAGATAAAATGTGGGTCTGTCGTGATTGGAATCTATGGATTGCAAGGACCACTCGCTACCGATCTATAGGGTGATACCTAGGATGCAGTAGGAGGGTATCTTCGGTTCGTCCTGTTCCTGGATGACTTGTATGGACGAATGTCTGACAGAGTATTTCCCGAAAAACTCACGTACGTTGATTTTTACAAACGTACCATAGTTAGTAGCGGAGGGGGGCGCTTCTCTTAGCTTAACTGCTAAGGTACTTTTGTGGACGTCAATTAGTGATTTGACGGATCTGATGATGTGGCATTCAAAGTGAATGATGACCAGTTGTTATAAGAGATGAACGTAGCCTCTAGCCTCATCAGCCGGAAAGAGACAGAAATCGGGCAGGGCAACATGGCTAGTTGGGTCATACCCAAGCAGGGTGTATTGTCATCGATCTAGAGAAAATTCAGATTTATTCTTCTTTTCGATTCTGTATCTTCGGATGACGGTTGGACGGCCGACAACCGTGGTGACAATATATTCGATACACTCAAGCTAAATGAGTGGTCGGTCATGTGAGGCCGGGTTGCAAGACGTTCTTGTTGAACCCCAGTGTATACCCTCTAGAGTACACTGATCAGCAGGTTATCCCATACCTTGTCTGTTGGAATCCATTCTCCAATAAGCGCAATACGGTTTTTGATTATATAATAAATATGTAGAGCGTGAGATGCAAGCGTTCTACTACTTGGTTATTTATTTGTGATTGATAGACACTATCATAATATCACTGTATTTTGATATATCAAAACTGTTTTGGGTTATAGTAAGGTAAAAACCGTCCGTATTTATGAGTGGACTGGTCTTACTATTATCCTTTTCTTTCAAAAGTGATTTATAAAGTAAGCAAGTATTTATCGTGAATTTATCACTGAAAGTATTCCACACTGATCCAGGTGAATTTTGTTTTAAATCAAATGTGCTCGGGTCAGACCGAGTACATTTACAGGTTCAGTTCTGCTTGGAGTCCAAGAGCTGGAAGCAGGAGGTTTCACTGTTAGTTATCTAGAGTTTATTTCCGCTGTGTCTAATATATGATGTACTCTGATGATTGGTATGTATATATACAGTTTCTTCTTTTGTAAAAAGATTTGATATTATATTTTATTCGTTCCGCTGTGAGATTCTGATGTTCTTCTTATTCTCCTATTCTATTAAGTTCTATCTTATCTTTCTCATCCTCTAACTTCTTTCTATTAACAGTCTGGATTTTTGATACTTGGATTTTTGGCAAGTAAATACGAGATTATGTATTATTGTTGAAAATTCGAGCGTCGAATTTTCCCGGCCGTTACATACTCTGTCAGACACTTGTCCATACAAGCCATCCAGGAACAGGATGAACCGAAGGTACTCTCCTACTGCATCTCATATAGGAATCACCCCATGGATCAGTAGCGAGAAGTCCTTGCAACCTATAGATTCCAACCACGACAGAACCACAGTTTATCTCCGGCCGCTAAACCAGAGATTACTAGTAGTCCGCTTAGGAAGATCTACATTCTTCAATACTCCATCACGATCATCTTCTGATCTTTCCACGTATTTGTTGGTCGGAATGGTTTTCGAATAAGAATTCGATCCCGGTCTTTCCATACCAACAAGCGTATTGGTCAACTTCGATAGTCGGTGATTTAACTATCGAATAAAAAATGTGTGAATACAACACTTGACACAACTCAACCTCTTTTAAAATATACTTAACGATGTAAAACAATTTTTCTCTGATTAACTCTGATTGAATTACTTTGTTCGATTAACTCTAATTTGACTAACTCGATCTATTTAACTTGACTAGACTAACTCAACTTGATTACTAATATCGATTAATTTATACTTGACCTAACTCCATCCGCTCGACTCTAGATCGCAGCGATCACAATGGTTACGCCCGGTTCCCTTAGGAAACATCCAACCGCTGTAGGCTATCTACAGCCCTGCGAATTACGCTAGCAGTCGTACGAAATGGAACTCTTCCCTGAATAACTCTGTTTGACCAAACCTAACTATACTCGACCAACTCTAATTGAATAACCATTGTACACTATACTTTGAAAACCCATATCCTTATCTCTTTTGAACTAATATTGAAATATTACTTAAATTCCAAACCTTGTATTTGAGTTCGATATTTCTCGAATAGGGTAAAACCAATTTCAACATCTTCACTCACTCCAACTAATACCATTCCTCGATAATAATGGAGCCAATCGAGTTGGGGTATTTTAGTTACCTCTCAGACCTTGATCGACCCCGTTCTTACCTCAGAATAATAAAAGTTTTCCACTTAACATCTCACCAAAAATCTCCTTTACCATCTCGATTTCAAACTGGTTTTGTAAGCCATTTCTCACATTTGAAATCTCTTTTCAATCTCGCATATTTACTTAATTTGTTTGACTAAGTAAATGTCAAATAAACGCCACTTTTAACTTGGAATTAAATTCCAAGAATCCATTTACCAATATTCTAATACCATACCATTCATGTATTTCCTTTTTGTTTGAAATCCTTTAATCTAATTACCATATTCACTAAACTCACTTCTTACGATTTCTCATCAAATTTATTTAAAACCCTTTTAAGAATCTGGTTGGATTTGTTTCCAAATTGCTTACTCTAACCGGCTTAACACCTCATGGTACTTAGTTTTAAAACTATTTCCCTATTTATAGTTAATTCCCTTAAAGATTCATTTCACTCGAATTCGTTTTACTTAATTGAATAGTTAAGTAAAAATTTTATTTAAATCTTCACAGCTACTTACTAATTGCATTCACCCTTCTCGTTTGAACACTCGGATTTAAAATCCCTTTATAACACCTCTTATCAGCTCTTTGGATCAAACCATAATTCCACTATATCCTTTCTTAATTTAATTTCCTTAATTCCTTTAATTAAGGAAATAATAACTTAAAATATTAACTATTAAAAATAGTTAACTTTACTATTAACTAAAATGGGATCATTATCACTTCCAGAACTTATTAAATAATAATTAACTATATTAACTCTGACCAAATCTGATAATCAATTTAATCATAGTTAATTGAACATTAACTAACCATTTAATCCAGAAAATCCAAATCCATTTAATTCACTTATCATTCCCAAGTAAAACAGTTAAATTCATTGGCCGTACATTTCAGTTATCTTTTAACTGATTTCCACTGGCATTTCCCTTTTTAAATTTATTAATTAACTTAATAAATTTAAATCACTATTTAATTGTTTAAAAACCATCATTCTATTTTACCCACTCGTAGGTAAATCCCTTGGGTTCTACTTTGAAACAACTGGTCTAACCTATTTAAATAATTCCCTTTTTTCTCGATTCAAAATATTTATTTATTTATAAATTTCAATTTAAATACTCGTATAAAATAATTTGATACTTTATATCCAGTTATAAATAATTTATAACTTTATAACCACGTCGATTCACCTGACGGTCGAACGACGTTAAAACTCCACACTTAGGTCATGCACTGCCAATTTCACAGTCAACACAGTTGGTTGTTTTTAATCACAGCACAAGTGAATATAAATTCAGCCATCAACATACAAACAGGGTTTGGTTCAGTCAAAGCAAACAATTCATGTATATGCACAACACCCAAAAATACAACTTATTCGAGGAATCCGGACGGATCCCTCCGACCTGTCCATCCCTGCATCACAGATGTCAGTTGATAAAATAGATGAATAAATAAATAAACAACTGCAACTAATCAGACAATATCAACCAATGTGCATCCATCACATCCAGTTCAACCAATTTAAACTGTAAATAGTGAAATATGTATAACTGTGAGTGTATCACATCACAGGATTCCATAAGGTGTGAGAATCAACTCACCAGAGTTTGTTCTGGTCAGCGGTTGACGCGTTCGTCGCTTTTAATTTGAGACGACCATCCAAAATTAGCTGAATTTTCAACAGCGTCGGATTGACTCCTAGTGAGTGCCGTCGGGTAGGTCTCGTCTCTGCGATCCCAACGGATCCAGTTTCGTCAGATTCCGTCCACGTATGACGAAGTTATTGCGATTTTAAATTTGATAAATTATAAGATATATAAAATAAACTAAATTCTTAAATTTAAACCTTAACTACCGTTAGACTTTTGCCGCGTCAGCTCATTAATAACTGTTCACGCATTTTCTCGTTCCAAGCTTCTCATCCCCGACTCTTCTTCCATTTCCTCACCGTGAAAAAACCCGACCTGCTCCGAACTTAAATCGTCGCCATCCCCTAATTCCGACCACCGGAGATCACCCGGTTAACGTCGCCAGAACCCTCGCCCCACCAGCTTCCTCCACCAGAACCTCCCGTCGTCCAACTCGCGATGAATTCGCCAGAAAAACCCCCCACAACCGAACAGCTTTGTCCCTCAATTACGAGCGCCTCCGACCAAGTTTGACCACCGGACCTCGACGCCTGTGACTACCGCACCTAGCTCCTCCATTTCCCCTCAGGCCACTGACCCCACAACGTCTCCAGCCATCGAAAAAAGGATGTTTCTGATCCGATACTCATACAGCACAACCAGAAAAACAGCCTCACGTTCATCTAGCAACTGCGACCACCACAAACCATTCCAGACCCCGATACCACAGCCATTTGAAAGCCTCGCCTCTCCTCTTCGAAAGCCCCAAGGTCCCGTCGTCTAAAATCAGCCACAACTCGTCAATTTCTAAAAAGAACGAAAGTGGTTTTCGCCGGTTTTGGTGAAATTCCGGCCACCATAGTCAGCGATACGACCCCAACTTTTTGCTGAAGGTAGACAATGAGCCGATCTACCACTTTCTCTTTGGTTGCCATAGCAAATCTTCGACGAATCATGAGATATAAATTGTTTTGCAACCGGGGACTTATTCGCAAAATGTATTGTGAATTTTCTGGTTTGGCTGAATATTTTGAGGGGGAAGGGGTTTATATAGGTGTGTTTAATTATATTTTAACGTGATGTGATGTCTGACAACGACCGACGATTTTTATTTCGTGTCTATCGCTATTTCTGATACTGTTTATTCGCTGTTGCGCTCACATACGAACCCCGTTCGAGACGCGACTGGACAGCATGGTATATTTTGACGATACGGTCCTAACGAAACTTGTTTCGTCGAATTCCGTGTCCGTTTGCTCAAACAACGTTTGTACACGTCCAATTAGATCGATTTATTTTGCATTTTATTTTGCCACGCTCACAGAATAACCCCGATTGACGCGCCGTCTGAAAATCTGGCAACAATTTATCGTTACGGTCCCAACAAAATTTGTTTCGTTGAAAACAGAGGTCGTTTGAAAAATGTCCCTTTTGAACTGGCCAATTTGAATTAAAATAACCGAATTTTAAAATACTTCAATATAATATAATTAAAATACCGCAGTTGGTCATACCCGACCAGAATTTGATGTATTATCAAGGAAAAATATCACGGGTTGAATTTCAAGCCAAATCGATATTTAAAATATTTAAAAACCGCTAGTTTATATAACTGCAGCGCTATATATATAAAAGGAATTCTGGCGCTGTTTTTCTGAGAATTTGATTTGGACATAAAACAAAATCTACACGACGAAAACTGGGTTTTTCTCTGCCATTGGAAAGATATCGTCAAACCAGTCTCGACGTTTCTTATTTCGAGGAAATCCGACTTGTTTTGAACCTGGTACGACCCATTGAAGTTCAAAACGCCAAAACGCGAACTGCCGCGCCGCTGCAGCTCGTTATTTAATTAAATTATAAACCATATATTCAATTCGTCGTTAATCAAACGAAACCGTCGATATAACTTCAATATAGACAATATTTTACCACTTTAAAATGCCCGGTCACCCTAGGTTGCCGACACAACGTTTTCTGACCGGTCTGGAATTAAATTATTATTTTATTATTTAAATAAATAATATATTCAAAATATAATCATTTAAATTTGATTATTTAAATTCAAACCACTATTTTAAATAATTAAAATAATTAAAATAATTAAAATAAACCAAATAAATAGGCGGAAAATACGGGTCGTTACATTCCTTCCCCCTTAAAATAATTTCGTCCTCGAAATTGCTAAGGTAGAAGAAGTGTCGTCAACTATCGTCTTTTCAAAAAGAATAAATTTTAAAACTCGAATTAAATTTCAAACTGACCCCATTGGTTTTAAAACCAATTTATTTCAAATAAAAGAATTTCCCAAAAATTTCCAAAAATTTCTAACTCCTTAAATTTTGGAAAAATTTCGGCAGAGTCTCCCCTGTACAGAGGACCATCTGCAATACCACAGGATCAAGAAATAAATATCCATCGACTCTCATGGTCGGAAAAATCAAAATCCAAATCCCAAAATCCAAACAAAACCAAAATTTTCATATTTGCGTAGGCGTACCTTTTTGCGAGCGTTATTATGCGATAAGCGATAGATTTTATTCGAGCTTGCTTAATTACTTTGCAGCTCTACTCAACTAGGTTCAAATAACCCCAGATTTTCTCCTCTGGTTGGGTTTAAAGCTGAACTGGCACTTTACACCTGTTCTAAACTCAAACAAACTTATCAGTTATCAACAAATGTTAATTATGTTCGATACATCCATATCATTTCACACCAACCAATTATATACACAGTTCAACCCACACGAGATTATAATTATTTATATCACTTCTAACTAAGTCTTAACAAATACAATTTTTCCTCTAATTACCCATTCAAATTCATTAATTTGGATTATTTATTCAACTTGTTTATTTTCAAATTTGGTTTTCAACCAAGTCAATTTATATTCAGGATTATATCCTTGAGTTCGAGCACACCATCCAAACATATCACACAATTAACAAATCAATCCAAACAATTTTGCCCATACTATGATAAACTTTACTTTTATTTATTATAAAATAAATTAGGCAAAAATAATTTCAAAAATAATTTTATATCAAAATACAAATACGCTCTCTCGAATATATAATTAAACTCAATCTAGGGTACTGCTGACCCCATCTCTATTGAGTCACACCACAGAGCCAAGGTTATCTCTAAACTAATAGCTCTGATACCACTGTAACGACCCAGCGATTTTCGGCCTCGAAAATCGATATAAATACCTTTACCGTATCTCATACCGATCCTCTAAGCACCGAAAAAAACTGGATAGTTTGAGAAAGAAGTTAGAGGGTGGGAATAGAAAGAAAGAATATTAGAATAGAAGAAAGAAGAAGAACACATCACATCAGAACCTCACAGCGGAACAGATAAAATATAATATAACAAATCTCTTTCATCCAAAAGAACTGTATATACATACCAATCATTAGAGCACAACATATAACTGCACAGCGGAAATAACTTTAAATAACTAGCGGTGAAGCCTCCTGCTTCTAGCTCCTGGAACTTCAAGCGAAACCTAACCTGGAACATACTCGGTCTGACCCGAGCACATTTGATTTAAAACAAAATACATCGGGTCAGTCTGGAATACTATCAATGATAAATCCACAGAAACACACACTGGTTTAACTTTGGAAAATCCTTTCTGAAATAAAGGATAATAGTAGGAGTCCACACATAAACACAGACGGTTTTTACCTTACTATAACCAAAAACAGTTTTGAAATCATAGCTTTGATCTGATATTATCATAATGTCTAAATACAAGTAAATATCAATCTAGAGGAACGCTTGCATCTCACGCTCCCCATATATAGTATACAAACCAAAACCGCGAGCGCTTATTGGATATTGGATTACAACTTGACAAAGTATGGGACCACCTTCCGCACGTGTATCTCTAGAGGCGAATACACAGGGTTCAACAAGAACATCTTGCAACCCGGCCCTCACATGACCGACCACTCATTTCGCTTGAGTGTATCGAATATATATCACCGACGGTTGGGATCAGCAACCGTCTGCCCGAAAAGGGACAGCATCGAACATTGATTAAAGAAGCAAAAGGAATTTCTCTAGATAGGTGATCATACACCCTAATGGGAGCGACCCACATAGCCATGCTGCCTGCCCGATTTTTGTCACTTCCCGGTTGATGAGGCTTGAGGCTAGATTCTCTTTAAAACATCTGGCCACCATTAACTTTGAATGCTACATCGTCAGATCCTCTGGATATCACTAATTGACGTCCACAAAAATACTCTAGTCGGGAGCTAACCGATTATAATACGTTTGAAGAAATCAACGTACGTGGTCCTTTGGAAATACTCTGTCAGACACTCGTCCATACAAGCCATCCAGGAACAGGATGAACCGAAGGTACTCTCCTACTGCATCTCATATAGGAATCACCCCATGGATCAGTAGCGAGAAGTCCTTGCAACCTGTAGATTCCAACCACGACAGAACCTCAGTTTATCTCCGGCCGCTAAACCAGAGATTATTAATAGTCCTTCTGCTTAGGAAGATCTACAGTCTTCAATACTCCATCACGATCATCTTCTGATCTTTCCACGTATTTGTTGGTCGGAATGGTTTTCGAATAAGAATTCGATCCCGGTCTTTCCATACCAACAAGCGTATTGGTCAACTTTGATAGTCGGTGATTTAACTATCGAATAACAAATGTGTGAATACAACACTTGACACAACTCGACCTCTTTTAAAATATACTTAACGATGTAAAACAATTTTTCTCGGATTAACTCTGATTGAATTACTTTGTTCGATTAACTCTAATTTGACTAACTCGATCTATTTAACTTGACTAGACTAACTCGATCTATTTAACTTGACTAGACTAACTCAACTTGATTACTAATATCGATTAATTTATACTTGACCTAACTCCATCCGCTCGACTCTAGATCGCAGCGATCACAATGGTTACGCCTGATTCCCTCAGGAAACATCCGACCGCCGTAGGCTATCTACAGCCCTGCGAATTACGCTAGCAGTCGTACGAAATGGAACTCTTCCCTGAATAACTCTGTTTGACCAAACCTAACTATACTCGACCAACTCTAATTGAATAACCATTGTACACTATACTTTGAAAACCCATATCCTTATCTCTTTTGAACTAATATTGAAATATTACTTAATTTCCAAACCTTGTATTTGAGTTCGATATTTCTCGAATAGGGTAAAACCAATTTCAACATCTTCACTCACTCCAACTAATACCATTCCTCGATAATAATGGAGCCAATCGAGTTGGGGTATTTTAGTTACCTCTCAGACCTTGATCGACCCCGTTCCTACCTCAGAATAATAAAAGTTTTCCACTTAACATCTCACCAAAAATCTCCTTTACCATCTCGATTTCAAACTGGTTTTGTAAACCATTTCTCACATTTGAAATCTCTTTTCAATCTCGCATATTTACTTAATTTGTTTGACTAAGTAAATGTCAAATAAACGCCACTTTTAACTTGGAATTAAATTCCAAGAATCCATTTAACAATATTCTAATACCATACCATTCATGTATTTCCTTTTTGTTTGAAATCCTTTAATCTAATTACCATATTCACTAAACTCACTTCTTACCATTTCTCATCAAATTAATTTAAAACCCTTTTAAGAATCTGGTTGGATTTGTTTCCAAATTGCTTACTCTAACCGGCTTAACACCTCATGGTACTTAGTTTTAAAACTATTTCCCTATTTATAGTTAATTCCCTTAAAGGTTCATTTCACTCGAATTCGTTTTACTTAATTGAATAGTTAAGTAAAATTTTTATTTAAATCTTCACAGCTACTTACTAATTGCATTCACCTTTCTCGTTTGAACACTCGGATTTAAAATCCCTTTATAACACCTCTTATCAGCTCTTTGGATCAAACCATAATTCCACTATATCCTTTCTTAATTTAATTTCCTTAATTCCTTTAATTAAGGAAATAATAACTTAAAATATTAACTATTAAAAATAGTTAACTTTACTATTAACTAAAATGGGATCATTATCACTTCCAGAACTTATTAAATAATAATTAACTATATTAACTCTGACCAAATCTGATAATCAATTTAATCATAGTTAATTGAACATTAACTAACCATTTAATCCAGAAAATCCAAATCAATTTAATTCACTTATCATTCCCAAGTAAAACAGTTAAATTCATTGGCCGTACATTTCAGCTATCTTTTAACTGATTTCCACTGGCATTTCCCTTTTTAAATTTATTAATTAACTTAATCAATTTAAATCACTATTTAATTGTTTAAAAACCATCATTCTATTTTACCCACTCGTAGGTAAATCCCTTGGGTTCTGCTTTGAAACAACTGGTCTAACCTATTTAAATAATTCCCTTTTTTCTCGATTCAAAATATGTATTTATTTATAAATTTCAATTTAAATACTCGTATAAAATAATTTGATACTTTATATCCAGTTATAAATAATTTATAACTTTATAACCACGTCGATTCACCTGACGGTCGAACGACGTTAAAACTCCACACTTAGGTCATGCACTGCCAATTTCACAGTCAACACAGTTGGTTGTTTTTAATCACAGCACAGGTGAATATATATTCAGCCATCAACATACAAACAGGGTTTGGTTCAGTCAAAGCAAACAATTCATGTATATGCACAACACCCAAAAATACAACTTATTCGAGGAATCCGGACGGATCCCTCCAACCTGTCCATCCCTGCATCACAGATGTCAGTTGATAAAATAGACGAATAAATAAATAAACAACTGCAACCAATTAGACAATATCAACCAGTGTGCATCCATCGCATCCAGTTCAACCAATTTAAACTATAAACAGTGAAATATGTATAACTGTGAATGTATGACATCACAGGATTCCAGAAGGTGTGAGAATTAACTCACCAGAGTTTGTTCTGGTCAGCGGTTGACACGTTCGTCGCTTTTAATTTGAGACGACCATCCGAAATTAGCTGAATTTTCAACAGTGTCGGATTGACTCCTAGTCAGTGCCATCATGTAGGTCTCGTCCCTGCGATCCCAACGGATCCAGTTTCGTCAGATTCCGTCCACGTATGACGAAGTTATTGCAATTTTAAATTTGATAAATTATACGATATATAAAATAAACTAAATTCTTAAATTTAAACCTTAATTACGGTTAGACTTTTGCCACGTCAGCTCATTAATAATTGTTCACGCGTTTACTCGTTCCAAGCTTCTCATCCCCGACTCTTCTTCCATTTCCTCACCGTGAAAAAACCCAACCTGCTCCGAACTTAAACCGTCGCCATCCCCTAATTCCGACCACCGGAGATCACCCGGTTAACGTCGCCAGAACCTTCGAACCACCAGCTTCCTCCACCAGAGCCTCCCGTCGTCCAACTCGCGATGAATTCGCCAGAAAAACCCCCACAACCGAACAGCTTTGTCCCTCAATTACGAGCGCATCCGACCAAGTTTGACCACCGGACCTCGACGCCTGTGACCACTGCACCTAGCTCCTCCATTTCCCCTCAGGCCACTGACCCCACAACGTCTCCAACCATCGGAAAAAGGAGGTTTCCGATCTGATACTCATACACCACGACCAGAAAAACTGCCTCACGTTCATCTAGCAACTGCGACCACCACAAACCATTCCAGACCCCGAGACCACAGCCATTTGAAAGCCTCGCCTCTCCTCTTCGAAAGCCCCAAGGTCCCATCGTCTAAAATCAGCCACAACTCGTCAATTTCTGAAAAGAATGAAAGTGGTTTTCGCCGGTTTTGGTGAAATTCCGGCCACCACAGTCAGCGATACGACCCTAACATTTTGCTGAAGGTAGACAACGAGCTGATCTACCACTTTTTCTTTGGTTGCCATAACAAATCTTCGACGGATCATGAGATATAAATTGATTTGCAACCGGGGACTTATTCGCAAAATGTATTGTGAATTTTCTGGTTTGGCTGAATATTTTGAGGGGGAAGGGGTTTATATAGGTGTGTTTAATTATATTTTAACGTGATGTGATGTCTGACAACGACCGACGATTTTTATTTCGTGTCTATCGCTATTTCTGATACTGTTTATTCGCTGTTGCGCTCACATACGAACCCCGTTCGAGACGCGACTGGACGGCATGGTATAATTCGACGATACGGTCCTCACGAAACTTGTTTCGTCGAATTCCGTGTCCGTTTGCTCAAACAGCGTTTGTACACGTCCAATTAGATCGATTTATTTAGCATTTTATTTTGTCACGCTCACAGAATAACCCCGATTGACGCGCCGTCTGAAAATCTGGCAATAATTTATCGTTACGGTCCCAACAAAATTTGTTTTGTTGAAAACAGAGGTCGTTTAAAAAATGTCCCTTTTGAACTGGCCAATTTGAATTAAAATAACCCAATTTTAAAATACTTCAATATAATATAATTAAAATACCGCTGTTGGTCATACCCGACCAGAATTTGATGTATTATCAAGGAAAAATTTCACGGGTTGAATTTCAAGCCAAATCGATATTTAAAATATTTAAAAACCGCTAATTTATATAACTGCAGCGCTATATATATAAAAGGAATTCTGGCGCTGTTTTTCTGAGAATTTGATTTGGGCATAAAACAAAATCTACACGACGAAAACTGGGTTTTTCTCTGCCATTGGAAAGCTATCGTCAAACCGGTCTCGACGTTTCTTGTTTCGAGGAAATCCGACTTGTTTTGAACCCGGTACGACCCATTGAAGTTCAAAACGCCAAAACGCGAACTGCCGTGCCGCTGCAGCTCGTTATTTAATTAAATTATAAACCATATATTCAATTCGTCGTTAATCAAACGAAACCGTCGATATAACTTCAATACAGACAATATTTGACCACTTTAAAATGCCCGGTCACCCTAGGTTGCCGACACAACGTTTTCTGACCGGTCTGGAATTAAATTATTATTTTATTATTTAAATAAATAATATATTCAAAATATAATCGTTTAAATTTGATTATTTAAATTCAAACCACTATTTTAAATAATTAAAATAATTAAAATAAACCAAATAAATAGGCGTAAAATACGGGTCGTTACACCATTAGAAATAAAATTTACTTTTTTTCGCATTTACAATGCGAATAAACCAATAGAAATAAAATTCACTTCTTTTGTTTGCATTCACAATGCGAATAAAACTTTTGAAATAAAACTTACTTTTTGTTCGCATTTACAATGCGAGTAAAACTTTAAAAATAAAATTTACTTTCTTTGTTCGCTTTCACAATGCGAATAAAATATGATTTAAAAAGGAACACATTTTTATTTGCATTCTCCATTGCAAATAAAATATGATTTAAAAAGGAACCCATTTTTATTTGCATTCTCCATTGCAAATAAAATATGATTTAAAAAGGAACACATTTTTATTTGCATCCTTCATTACAAATAAGATATGATGAAAAAGAATAAAAATAATTATCTTATTTACATTTTGATTAGAACTCATAGGCGAATATGGTAATCATTTTTATTTTGCATAACATATATGTATATATGATAATTATTTTTATTTGCATAATATGGAATAGAATTTATAAGTATAAATAAAAATCAATCTTTATTTGTAAACTTACATTTGAGATTATATTCAAATATAAGAATCATATTACTGGTCAAAACATACATTAGAATATATAGGTAAATAAAGTGATATCTTTATGTGTGTATGCATACATTAGAATTTGTATGCAATGTAAATAAATATTTTTATATGTAGGTTATGCATTTAAACACATACACATAAAATTATTTCTTTTATGTGTTAAAGTAAAAATGTTTGCATACAAATAAAAGAAATAGAAATTTGTCTTTTATTTGTCATCCACAATAATGACATGTGAATAAATTACAGTTTATTTGACTTTAGTAATGTATAGGGAAATTTTACGAATAAAAATACATTTTTATTCGACATTAGAAATAAATAACATGTTAATTCATTAACCTCAACATGTTAGCAAAAAATTTAAATTGGTTAAATTCTTTAACCAATCATTTATTTGTATGAACTGTTATTGGCTGAAAACCCCACACGGGTGTTGGGATAAATTGACATACACTAGTCCTAATATTTAGTTATATGTCGATCGATAGATTGACAGGCTGCGATGAGTATTATTATTTCATTTTAATACTCACACAATTATAAACTTCACTCTGGATGTGAATGGATGTTTGATAATTATGAATCATTTGTTGTCATATATACATGAAATGTATGAAATCCGTATAACCAAAGTTATATGGTAACTGAGTGAGTCACATTCCAGTTCAGGATTTCTTTTAAATAAAGAAAATCTTTTAAAATAAAGAATATTTAGAATAAAGGACATTGTAATATAAATACCCCTTTTAAATAAAGAGTATTGTACTATAAAGAATATTTTATATTAAGAATCTGTTTATATAAAGAGTATTTGCAAATAATAAATATTTTAAAATAATATTTAGCACAAAATAAAAGAATGATTTCTATGTCCGTTCTTGAATGGGCAAGAGATAGAAAATATATTTCTATTGAATTAAACTAGTTATTAACAAAAAAAAATCTTTAAAATTAAGATTTAATGAAGTCCTTAATTGATTAATATTTATTTGGAATTAAATAAAAGAATTAGAATTTGGGTTGTCGTGGATGGTGTTTAAAATAACACTGTTCTTAAACCCAGCATTAAATTATAAATCTATAAATTAAGAATTTTAGAGTTTCAATTACATTTTATAATTGAAAAAAAAATATTATGTGAATTGGGTTTACAGTGAACTGTGTTTTAAATGACATTTGTTCTTTAACCCAATTTACAGTGATAATATGATTTAGAAATTTTAAATCTTTTTATCAAGATTTAAGAAGAATTTTTCTAAAGCAAAGTTTTCCAATTTAATAAATTAAATTGGAATTGAGTGGAAATCCGATTTGATAAAAATCGAAATAAGCTTCTGTAAAAGAAGACTGATACTATATATGGAATTTAAAAGGCTCTGCCGTTATTCCATTTATATTGTCGGTCTGATACAGAAATTTATATCGATTATATTTTGACTTGATTTCTGTGAAATTCCCATATTTAATGGAATATGACTTTGGGTTTATCGTGGGCAATGTTTTTAAATAACATTGATCATTTAACCCAAATTAAAGACAAGCTTAATTCCTTAAGAATTGAATAATCATTTAATAATGATTTTTGATATAAAAATCAAATTGGAGTTTTAATGAATGTTTAAAAGAATAAATTTATAAGAATTTATCTTTGATTTAATTTATGGGAATCTTTCCCTTTATTATGAATATTCTATTAAAAGAATATTCTGAATTGGAATGAGACGTTGGATGTGTTTTATAACACTTGATTTTCAATTATAAAATACGCGAGTTATTCAGAAAGTCCGGGTTTAACCCATTCTGAATAATTACTATGACGATCAAGAGTCGAAGATGAAGACGGTGGTTGAAGACCGGCGATCTTCACATCGAATGGATGAGGACTACTGATGCTCTGGACTGACTTGCGCCCAGGACAGGGATTAAGTGGTAGTTATCCGGACGTAGTGTTGATTCGTACGGATTTGGCTTTCGCTCAGACCCAAAGCATAAGCTTATAAATGGATGCATGTCTGACGTTGAATTTTATTTTATGTAAATTGATTTCTATTAATATACAACCGTTGGTGGAGGAGAATTTATTCTCTTACCTAACACCCTTAGAGGTTGTGTATTAATAGTTATTAATTGCATGGCGTGAAATGTCAACGTGGCACGCCAAGATGCAAATGATCAAGGCTTTTGTTGCAAAGCAGGCCTTGTGGGATGATCAAAGCATAGCCTATTTTGGCATAGCTTTGTGTAGCATGACTTCGCGAGCCTCACACACCGGTAGAGTCTAAAACGGAGCAAGGGAACGCAGGGGGTGCACACGAACTCTTTCTAGCTTATAGTGGTGTCAGGGACCTACCAGCGCTGACATTTTACTTATGTGGATGATGGAATTTTCGAGTACTCGGTTTATTTTTGCGGTCGCCAATGGCCGTATTATAGGTTCAATAGGACCGGGAGGCGTGTGTTCAGGCATAACTAATCCACTAACGTTATTTGTGGACCGGCCTGCTGTATCCAAGGGTTGCCCGTAGGTGAGATCCTGAGGCATTGCTAGAGTGTCTCGAATTGGTAGGAGATCGTTCCTAGCCTTGACTCATGATGGAGACCAAATTTCCAATACGCCCCATGCGGTTTTGATTGTATAACTAGTATGGCGACATGATATATGGTACCCATGCCGTCTAGGATTGATACATTTATTTTGAAATGTTTTATTAAAACATATACACACTAATAATAATATCGTTTTACGTATTTATCATCTCTTGACCATTATAAGATAAAACCCTATCCTCCGGTTTGCGTTGCATTGTGTGATGGGACTCGGGTCTTATAATGGTTTCATTTTTCTAAAAAGCATTGCGTTATTTGACGATTTACTTATTTTATGCACTGGCACTCCAATGGAGTAAACCCGTTCCGCGTTAGCGGCGTGGTCCTGTGATTAGCCTTCTTATTAGTTAAGTTAGTTAGATTTCTCATACCTGTCCCATGACTGACCCGTAGTTTGTTTCAATTTGCGAACTCGGGTGCCCTCTTTCCATACGGGCAGTCAAGTAGCTTTTTGCAGATATCTTTATCTCTCTAGCAGGATCCTGGATCGAAGCTTAAAGATGTGTCCAGAGCATTGAAGTCTTCCGCCGTGTATTGTATTAATTATTGTAATTTTACCTTCCGTTGTATCATCGTTAGTGTACTCTGATATATTTTGTACTCTGATGTAACATTTATTATTGATGTTATAAAAGTTTTTTGTTATCTGTTCGGATGTATTGTATTCCCAAAGTTAACGTATGCGGGATTTGAACGGTCTTAGTCGATTTTACGGTCAATTAAGGTCGGGCAAAATCCGTGTCGTTACACTATGTTCCTTATCTAATGCAAAGATCAGGCGGTCTACTGATTTAGTTGACCTCCTTAATGCAAATCATGATAGTGTCATGCGTCCATTATGTATGCAAAAGATCCCTAATGATACATAAAATTTCTATATGCGTGCACAACCATTCATCCGAATGCAACATCCACATGATAACTCAAACATTATACATCCAATAATCTAAATAAGCACACATATTTATGCAATATGAAAGTGATTGAGCCGATCTAGTGGCTAAGGTGTATGTATATGCATCCACGAGCAACCACTAGCAAACACTTGCATCCACTAGCATCCATCAATCATAACATGTTTCAAACACATGTTTATACCCAATAGTTTCTACTTAAAGGTAGAAGACTCGATCGATAGGAGCAAGGTATAATTAAAACAAAAGTTCTGTTCTCATTTGACATCGGTTAAGAGAATAGTTCCCTAAGTACCAACCCCGAAGACCGAAATCAACATCAGATTGATACTGAGAGAATTACTCCTATTAAACAATGCCAAAACTGGAAATCCACTTCACGCTTCGAGTTAAAACCCTTATCCTTTTCAGAAATATTCAGATACTTACAAACTACTAGTACATATCAGATTCCCAAATGATTCTTAGGAAACTAAGATGATAAAAACCCAGAATGTATGCGTCATAGTCAACCTAATGCCCAACATAGGTACCCTCAAACCCAAATTTATCACAAATAGATGAGTCATAACCCCTATGGAGTTTGAGACTACAGCGGAAATCAGAAACAAGACTAGTATTAAAGTGAAGAGACTCAATTACAGAATCAAAATGTCGAAGTCAGAAAGAGTTCTACTCAAAGATCAGATAAGGTAATTAATCCTTCTACAGAAATTTTCCTATCCCTATCCTAAAGATTCCAAACAAGTCCTCCACTTCCTATAGCCAATTTCTAGCCTCTACAAATGTCTCAGTCCCATAAAGCGGTTTTTCTACCCATCACACGGAAGTCCTTACCTATCTTGGGTAAAGCATCTAAACGCGGAGGAAGAGATTCAGAAATGGAAAAGGAAGAGATTCAAAATGGAGAATTGGAAGAAAGATATATGGCTCTCGGGGATTATGTTTTCCAAAATAAACTTTCCTTTCGAAAATACTTCCTTTTTAAAACCTTTTTGAAAATTGTTTTCAAAACTTTTATCTAATCTGATAACCTTCAGCTCTGATACCAAGTGTAACACCCCACCTCCGTTAAGGTCACTCACAAAGGGAATGCCTTAACTTTGATGGAGCGTTTTAGTAAACAGAACAGAATATTACAAGACAGATAAACAGTACTTGCAAAATTATAACCTTATTACAACGGAAAAAACAGAAATCAGTATGGCTACATCTTTACCAAAAACTCAAGTACATAAATATCAGTCTTTTTCAAAAGTCATCAAAGTACAAAACTATAGAATCATAATCCCCATAGAAAAGACAAGCCATCTTTTAAGCACTTCTAGCAGAAGAAATCCGGATCAAGCTAAAGTATTTCCTCCCTGAAAACCTTGGGGGGGGGGGGGGAAACGGAAGAAAAGAGGCGAAACAACAAGGGTCAGACATAAAGCCTGGCAAGTCCAGTGACTTTCAGTTATGAACATATAATAATGTCATAGCATGCAAATAAAACTGGATGAGAGATAACAGTAACAAGAGTAGCAGATATACTTATATTAAACAGAAGAAACAGAATGACATAAGCTATTATTTTTCACTTCTCTGCACTAATACTAGTATAACAAGATTAGGTGTTACCCTAATGTCTAAACAGAAATGGAAACAGAAATATCTTTACAGAAACAGAATGTTAGAAATGGGCCTTTACCACCCCAACAGAGACAGAAGGTACAGAAACAAGATACTAATAATGGGCCTTTACCACACCAACTAATGGGCCTTTACCACCCCAACAGAAACAGTCGGTATAGAAACAGAATGGGCCTTTACCACCCTAGCAGAAACAGACGGAACTAGGTGTACCCCTAATTCTACCCCAAGCGATTGGCTCCCTAATACATAAATACCCTGTGCCAGCCCCACAGAAGGGTGTATCATTCCCTAAGTGGCAACCTTTGTATGACACAAACCTATTTACAGATGTCACAGCGTCTTACATCCTCAGAGGAAGACCGGGATCCATGCACGCACATGACCCAGTTGGAACGCACCATCAATACCCCTCGCCATTATCAGAATGAACCGCTTATAACTAGTTCAGTAAGCGTGCCCGGACCTTACCTACTGTTGGGTCATAGTTTTGATACCAGAAAGGGTTACTGACTAATATGGGTCCCACACAACAGATGACACAAGTGTTTTCCCTCCTAACCTTGTGTCCCCAGACTAACAGATTTCAGATTTAACTTGTTTACAAGTTTCAGACATATAGAGTTCAGATCAACTAGTTCACAGATCAGACAACCAAGTTAACAAGTTTTCAGACTAACGGATCATATATATGGATTTAACAGATTTACAGATTTTTCTAACTTTGTATTGGGCTTACAGATTCACGAAACGGGTTTATTAAATTCATTAGTCCAGTTGGTTTAATCCTGTCCACCCAACACGTTTTAGACATCATATTTAACTAAGATTTACATTAATTAAATATTAATGCACAGACCTCTCACATTAGGTCGGTAGCTTGTGGCCGCTGGATATGCCTGGCAGTTCCGGGCAGACTTCTGCCACAACCTGACCTAACCTCGTGTCTAAGCATATTTTAGTTATGCCTACGACCTCTCACAATAGACTGACAGTTTGCGGCTACTGGTTAGGCCGGTTGGTTCCGGGCAGGTTTCCACCGCAAACTGAGTCTAACCTCGTGTCTCAGCATTCTTATTATGCTAAAATATTCATTCACAGATTATGCCAATAACAGACTAATTATGCCAATATCAGACTAATTATGCCAATTCAACAAATTAACTTCTTTACAAGTTACAGTAGATTATTCAAACATGTTTTGCTCAATTTTAAATCGAGCCTACAGATGCTTACTCAAATTACAGTATTCAGTTTCAACAGATTTAGCAGATTAGGCAGTTAAAACATCTCTCTAAAGTTCCTTTAACATATCTTGCTTAATTATAAATTAAGCCTATAAATCAACATGCCCAAATTATGGTCATAATTCACAACATACATATGTCCCCATATTTTAGTTAAATTTGCATAGTACAGAATATACCCCAAAAACCCCAAAATCATGATGCACAATATAAAATATGCCAAATTATAGCCTTTTATTACCGCATATGTCAAATATCCAAAAATCCAAATTAGGCGTATTCACATTAATAGTTATCCCTATTTTAATATAGGTTTTTCAGGCCTAAGTCACAAATCCTTTTTCTTCCAAGTCATAAATTGTCATATAAAATATGCCCCAAATCTAGATCTTAAATTCAACATGTATTATGTCCTCAAAATTAGACCTTGAATTATAACATGCATTATGTCCCCAAATTTCAAGTCATATGCTATCATATAATAATCTTCCTTCTTCCAAATCATGAACCGTCATATATATAGTATGCCCAGATCTAGATCTTAAATTACAACATGTGTTGTGTTCTCAAATCAGTCACAAATCAGTTATGCCCAATTATGCATCTTTCAATATTTTCCCCAAATTTAGCGTTTGTGCGTTCATCTCTTATGAGATTTGGCTCAAGCTCGTGGTAGCCTGGCTATAAAAACAGAAAGGAAGAAAAGAGGGAAAAGATACAGAACAGTCACAAAAATAAGATAGATTCACAGGAAAACAGATCAGATAAACAAAAATAGGCATCATCTCAGATTCAGATTCATTATCATGCTAGGATCATAATTAAATTTCATATCGGAAAATAACTGTGCTTGCCTTGGTTGGATTCTAAAAGAAAAAGGTGTTGTAGTTGTTCTCTTTTAATCCTAATCAGAATTGGTGGAAGAAGAAGCACAAGTCCTAGCTTACGGTTCAGCAGAGTAGAGATGCCATTGATTTATTTTTAGAGAAGAAGAGAGCAATGGAGGCTAGAGAATTGTGTAAGAGATTTAGGTTTAGGTTAGGGATGTATATATAGGTGTAGGAAGTTATTTAGGACCATTAGATTAACCCTGAATCATGAGAACCAATTAGATGCAAAATCTGCATTTGAGCGAATCGGCCGACGGGTTGACGGCCAAACACCCTGGATTAACCCCTAGTTGACCCAGCGGGGCTCGGGTCGACCTCAAAAATGGGCCGGCCGGTTCGGTTATTCCCCTCCCAATTCGCTATTTTGAACTTTTTTGCATATTTATTTATTTAATTTTTTATTTTCTTATATATATCTATATATATATATTTCTCTCATATGCATACAAACTTCAAGGCTTAATAACATCTTCATAAGGTATCTGTTTTGTGCATACCAAATGTCTATCTTGACCCAAAATTTTGAGACGAACATAATAGCGCAACCCATTTTACTTAATTCTTTTTATAAAAATTAAGTATACTTTAATTTATGAATATTAATGTTATTAAATTACGGGGTATTACACATACAGACAGGTTTTGGTGTCAGTCAGGGTGAACAACTCATATATATGCACACCAAACAAAAATACAGTATATTTGAGGAATTCGGTTGGATCCCTCCAACCTGTCCTTCTCTGCATCACAGATATCAGTTGATAACAATATACGAATTAAATAAATAAATAAATAACTGCTATCAATCAGACAATAACAACCAATTTGCATCCATCGCATCCAATCAACCAATTTATACTGTAAATTGTAAAATATATTTTACTGTGAATGTACCACATCACAGGATTTCAGAAGGTGTTAGAATTAACTCACCAGTCTATTTTCTATTGATGATTCATGAGTCATTTCATATACTTTCCAACAAGCGTTTGAAAATATATGAAATTCCAATCGCTTTTGAATTCCTCCAAATCCACTCGACTGTGTGGCCTTTGTTTCCGCGATCTCAATATCACTTGATTTATCAAATTCTGTCCATGTGTGAAAACTGATTTTAGTTTGTAATTACCATCAGATACTTGATCGTATAGAGGTATGTGGCATCAAAAATATAATTCTAGCCTTAAATCTTTTGAATATTTGAACTTTATTAATATTATACTTATAACGTATTTCTATATATAATATGAACCAACCATAAGCAACATCCTATATTGGAACTAATTAGATAAAAGTTGAAAAAGAAATTGTTTTATCCAATAATACGTAACTTGGTATGTAGATGTTTCCTGCTTCGAAAACTAGTTAACCTTCCTGTCATATTGGAAGGCTATTAAGTTTACTAACTATATAATTAACCTTAAATTATTTATCATAGTGTTATCACCATTTACGTTCAAACGAATGGATTTGGCACCGTTAATACCTCTTCTTTATTCATGATTTTCAAAGCCTGCTCCTTCGTTCTGTTAACAAACCCGATTCTCTTCACATGATCACTGCTCCAATGTCCTATCGCCAGAACAACACCATGCCACTACTGCATTCCACCGCAACATCCCCTTATTTCCAGCTTTGTACCACCGTCCTCCCCTGCCTTTCACATTATCATGCTTCCACCCCTCCACGTCACCGGATTCCAGCCAACGCCCATCAACATCACCACCATCGAGTCAGCTTTCATCTCCCATCGGCCTCCTCCACTCCGGTGTCGCCAGTTTTACTAGAGTCCCCGACTAACGAACCCAGATCCGAGAAGATATGGTAAAACAATCCCCCCGTTCATCTCACAACCGTGCCGCCTCAGAACAACGCGGACCCACCGGACCACCACCACAACTTCCGCCATCCCTCCCCCTTTCACTTCGACCAACCGCCGCCCCTTCCGGTGGTATACAGCCACCTCATGAGCCCAAAAACCGACCCCCAATACCAAATAATACAACCACATCATTTCACCAATTTAAACCCCCCCAACCACTAAATCGATCGGTACAGGATTCTCACCAGGTCGAGCTTTCAACTAGTAGGAATCGAATGGGTGCCTGCTTTGGATTTATAAGGACGTTGGTGAATTTGTTTTTGAAATTAAAGGTCGGAGTATTTTACTGGAAGGAAAGTTTTCGGTTTTCTCGTATGAAACTCGCATTGTGTTTAAATGGAGAGGATGGTTTCGTTTTACAGAACCAAGCCAGAAATAGGGACAACATTGTTATTTATAGGACAGAAGGTATGGTCAGCAAGCAACTGTGAAAGTGTGGTGAGCAAGTAACTATAAAAATGATTTTTAATTAGTGACTTGGTTGGCACGGTATAAATAGTTTACACGGCAAGAAAAATCAAAATACTAGAGGCGCATGGACTGTACAGTTGATTTCAGTTTGCACATGGTCGTTTTAATGAAGAATATGTTGCGCAGGATTTTTTTATTTATTTACATTTTATCATTAAACGATACTTCGTCGTGAAGTAACACAACAAAACCACCACAAACGACTTCCGTCTACTGATTAAACAACTGATCTCAGTGTAAAAAGGTATTTCGGAACCAATGGGACAAGTTTCATCGAATTCCGACTTCGTTTGAAAAAATTTCCTTTGTAAAACCAGAAATGAACACGCATTTTAATTTTTCGCGATCACTAGGTAAATCAAAAAAGTTTGAAACTTTGAAATCTTACAATGATTCTTCATTACGAACCCAACGGCACCAGTTTCGTCGCATTTTGAGACTGTTTCACCGGTAGGCTATTTTTAGGCGTACCGCACTGCCATTTCGAACACCAAATTAACCGGTCTTCAAAAATAACAAACCATATACGTATCCTCACTCTAATCGATGATATGAACTCAACGGAACTGGATTCGCGGCCTGATTCGATCATTTGCTCAAATTACCCTCAAATCTCCCTTTATTAATTTAATTCGCGTTATAGAAAATGAACGAGCGTTTTTGGCTACCTTGGCCACATACGACATCGGTTTGCCAGGCCGTTCAACACCATACAATAGTTTACCGATACAGTCCCAATGAAACTGATTTCATCGAAATCCGAGTCCGTTTGCAAAACGGTCATTTTAACTCGTATATTTCAATAACGATTTTCATAGCGACTATTTGAAAATTTGATTTGGCCATAAATAACAAATTATAACACGAAATCTGAATTTTTCTCTTTCATATGAAAATTATCATCAATACGGTTCTAACGTTTCTCGTTTCATAGAAATCCGACTTATATCGGATCCTGTATGACCAATTGAAACTCAAATCGTCGTATTGCGAACCGCCTCGCCGCTGCAGCTCGTTATATAATTAAAATTATAATTTAAACGTTCAAATAGCGCTTATAAACGAAACCGTAAATAAATTTAAAGATAAACTTAAATAAATCATATTATATTACCAAATCACATAATATTTCAAATTTGGTCAATTTCGACTATTTCGAAATTTAATTATTATTTATATTAATTAACTAATATAGTATTCAAGTTTATTAAATTCAAACCATTTAAATTCTAAATCAATATTTAAACCAAATTTAAATATCAAATCAAATGGTTAGAAAAACCTGGGTCGTTACATTCCTTCCGCCTTAAAATAATTTCGTCCTCGAAATTGCTAAGGTAAGAAGAATGTTGCAAACCATTTCATTTCAAAATTTTATTTTAATTAAATCCTCACTTTAACAACTAATTCAAATAATTTCAGTCAAAAACAATCTCATTTCTTATTAACAAAAATTTCCAAAAATTTTGAATTTTTTTTCTAACAACTTAAATTTTGGAAAAATTTTGGCAGAGTCTCCCCTGTACGGAGGACATCTGCAATATCGCAGGTTCAAGAAATATGTATTCATCGACTCTCAAGGTCGGAAAATCCAAAAATTCAAACTCAGAACCCCAAAGAAAACCAAAAATTTCATATTTGCGTAGGCGTACCTTTTTGCGAGCGCTATTTATGCGATATGCGATAACTTATACTCGAGCTTGCTTAGTTATTATGCAGCTCTATTCTCCAACTGGATTCGATTAACTCCAGAATTTAAACTGTAATGGATTTAAAGTTGATATGTCACTTACACCTGTTCTCAACTCAAACCAATTTCATTAGTATCCACAACAAATGTCAGTTATGTTCAAAACATATCCACACGAGATTATAATCATGTCTTAACAATCCATTTATTTCTTTAATTATTTGTTCAATTCTATTTTTCTGGATTGATTTATTCAACTTATTTATTTCACATTGGATTTCAACCAAATCGATTCAGGTTCAGGTTTACATCCAAGCAACCAACAACACAATCCAATCATATCATACAAACAAATCAATCAATTGCCCATATTATAATAATCTCTACTTTTATTTTATTATAAAATAAATCGGGCAAAATAATTTCAAAAATAATTTAAAATTAAATTACAAATACGCGCTCTCATATATGTACACGAACTCAATCTAGGGTATTACTAACCCCATCTCTATCGAGTCACGCCACAGAGCCAAGTTTATCACTAAACCAATAGCTCTGATACCACTGTAGCGACCCAGGGAAAAAGGTCGACGCTCGAGTCTTCGACAATAATACATAAACCCGTATCGCTTGCCAGAAACCCAAGTATCGAACCCCCAGATTGTCATGAGAAAGAATTTAAAGGGTGAGAATAGAATGAAAGAATATTAGAATAGAAGAAAGAAGAAGAACACATCAGAATCTCACAGCGGAACGAGTAAAATATAATATAAAAAATCTCTTTATACAGAAGAAAAACTGTATATACATACCAATCATCAGAGTACAACATATAACGGCACAGCGGAAATAGCTTTATATAACTAGCGGTGAAGCCGCATGCTTCTAGCTCCTGAAACTCCAAGCGAAACCTAACCTGGAACGTACTCGGTCTGACCCGAGCACATTTGATTTAAAACAAAATACACCGGGTCAGTCTGGAATACCATCAGTGATAAATTCACAGAACACACACTCAACCTGTTTAACTTTGCAAATCCTTTATGAAATCAAAGGATAATAGTAAGACCAGCCCACACATAAACACGGACGGTTTTACCTTACTATAACCCAAAACATTTTTGAAATCATACTTTGATCTGATATTATCATAATGTCTAAATACAAATAAATATCAATCTAGAGGAACGCTTGCATCTTACGCTCCCCATATATAGTATACAAACCAAAACCACAGGCGCTTATTGGAGATTGGATTTCCAACTATGACAAGGTATGGGACCACCTTCCGTACGTGTATCTCTAGAGGCGAATACACAGGGTTCAACAAGAATGTCTTACAACCCGGCCCTCACATGACCGACCACTCATTCCGCTCGAGTGTATCGAATGTATATCACCGACGGTTGGGATCAGCAACCGCCTGCCCGAAAAGGGACAGCATCGAACATAGATTAAGAAGCAAAAGGAATTTCTCTAGATAGGTGATCATACATTCTAATGGGAGCGACCCACATAGCCATGCTGCCTGCCCAATTTTTGTCATTCCTCCGGTTGATGAGGCTTGAGGCTAGAATTTCTTTAACCTCTTGAGGTGACCCAAACCCCCGTGTGGACAGTGGTAGGATAATCTTCGGAATATAACACATATACAAATAACATCAGAACAGAAATATAGGATTGCACCAGATAATGAACAGCAGAATACACAGGATAAATATAAACATCAGAGTTATACAGCATAAAGGATCATACTTAGCATAAAATACAGTTCCAGTTCAATATAAAATGTCTGCAGCGGAATGAAACATAATGTACATGATAATAACTAAAACAGTAAAGAGAAATGATATAGAATCCATGCTCAGCGCGGCTTTTATGTTGCCAGACCCCTGCTGAGATACATAGCTATCCAAAAACGAGTCTGCTAAACCTGAATACAAGGCTGCCCGTGTAGAAAAGAGGGCACCCGAGTTTGCAAAGTGAAACAAACTACGAGTCAGTCATGGGACTGGTATGAGAAATCTACTTAACAGTTTAAACATCAATAATATAGCAAATCATAGGACCACGCCACTTTCGCGGAACGGGTTTACTCCAGTGATTGCCAGTGCATAACATAAAGTGAGTTATTTAAAACAACGCAATGCTAAATAAAGAACGATGAAGCTGTTATAAGACCCAGGTCCCATCACACAATGCAACACAAGCCGAAGGATAGGGTTTTACCTTATAACAGCCAAAGTATGCTTGATACGTATAAAATTTAATCATTTAAAGTGAAATCAGACTCCAACTGTAAATTAGTTGGAGAACGATCTCCTAAGTATTAACCCCGAAGGCCGAAACCAAAATCAGACCAATACCCAGGAAACCACTCATCTTAGCTCGTTTACAGTTAGTTTCTAATTTTATATACAATCATAAGTATCAATCCTAGACGGCATGGGTACCATATATCATGTCGCCATATATATTTACAATCAAGACGCACATGCCGTATTGGAAGTTTGAATTTCTGTCATGAACCAAGGCTAGGGGCAAGATCCTTATCCGCTTCGAGACGGTCTAGTCCGAGTCTCAGGCAAGTACTCAGTCAAGCCTTTAGATCGTCAGGGCTGGTCCACCAATGTGAATTAAACTTAAACCCTGAACACTACGTCTCCCCGCCCTATGGGGCGTGGGTGCGCCAAATGACTCCATAACCGAGGCCTCGCAATTCCAACAACCACATAAGTGAAATGTCGGCCAGTTTTAAGCACCGATACCACTTCTAACTAGAAAGAGACGCAAGTCCTCCCTGATGTCCATCTCCCGTTTCTGGTTCATACCGGGGTGTGAGGATCGCGAATTCACGTTATACACAAAGTTAGCTACGGAAGCTAAGCTTTGATCATCAACCAAAAGACTCTTCTTTGCAACAAAAGCCTTGATCACTGCATCTTTGCATGTCGCGTCGTCGATACACAACGTCCGACACACATCCATTTACAAGTCCGTTCTGGGTCTAAACGAAACCGGAGGCACCTAGTACCTCGCAATCCGGTCGACTTCAAAGTACATCGGAACGATCACCACTAATTATCTATATCTTGGGTGGCCTCCCAATCAAGACATCAGTGATCATCCAAACGACCTGAAGCTCTCCGGTCTTCGACCATCGTCTTCATCTTCGACTTCTTGTCGTCGATCAGTTATTCAGAATGAGTATAAACCCGGTCTTTCCGAATAACTCGCGTATATATATAATAAGTGTTATAAAAAAACCAATATACACTTTAATTATACTCCAACTATAAATTAGCGAGAGAACGATTTCCTTTGTATTAACCCCGAAGGCCGAAACCAACATCAGATCAATACCGAAGAAACCATCCGTCTTAGCTCATTTCCAGTTAGTTTCTAGAATTCACATTCTTAGGGAAAGGTTCCCATTAATTTTATCAAAGATAAATTCTTTAAATTTTATTCTTTAATCTCTCTTTGAATTTCAATTCAAACTATATACTCGTTCAGTTCATTAATGTAAATTTCACGCCAAACACATTCAACCATCAGAATATTCAACAAACCAAGTAAATTCGATTTATTTCAATTCCATGTTGCTAATAATATTTTATAACGATTTTTCGCTATTTTTATTTATTTTAAAATAGCTCGTTTTAATTAAACGACGCTTCAGGCCATAACGCGGCCATAGCGCTGTTTTTCTCTAAATTTCATTTACACTTATCTGAAAATCTGACCATTGGATCTTAACAAATTTTATATCGTTGGAAAGTTCTTTTCAAAGCGGATCCAACGGTTCTAGTTTCGAGAAAATCCGACGGTCGGATCTCTCGGTATAATCGTTTGAAGTTAAGATTTCAAAACGCGAACTTCAGGGCCTTAATTCGTTTTATTTTAATATATATATATATATAAATATAAATGTAATTCGTTCGCTAATTTCTAAACCATCTTCTGTTTATATAAGTGTTAAAATTAATGTTTTTAACCCACTAAGGTTTATTTCAACCCAGAATATTTTAACACTTCATATATTTGATAAAAATGTTATTTTTATCTCCACTGGCCTTTGTTCTATATATGAATATTTTTCTAACTTCATTCAAGTGATAAAATGTGGTTTTTATCGTTTTCATATTTTATTCAACACATGAACATTATTTGTTTCAACCATTCGAGTTATTTGTTTTCAACCATTCGCATTCTCAACCAAATTTCACACAATCACAATCAGTAAATATCGTCCACGGTTTGTGGACGAGGGGGGTATATATATATATATAATATATTTTATTTCCATTCCATCGCATATATGATTTATACATCACATGTATAATCTATACATCGCTCATATAACTCATACAACACGTGTACATGATGTGTACAACGCATATACAACTCATACTTCGCTTATATCGATTATACATCACATGTACAACTCGCATTTGAATTTAGAGTTCTCATAATGGTTTGTCGCTTCGCTAAAAATTGTAGAAGGCTCAGAAAAATATCCGGTCTTCACTAGAATGTAGAGGGCGTCGCCACGGTCCCGATGTCTCTTGTTTCACTGAATTTCGATCACATACGAAAAAGATATGATTTTTATAAGTTTGCAACATTTTAAAACCGTTAAAATCAGTTCAGATAATACACAGCCGTTACCTCTCCGGTTTGCTCAAAACTAGGGTTCGATTTTTGGCAAAATCTGTAGCACTTCACTGAAATCGAATGGTACCACGACGAGGAGCTTCCGGAGAAGCGCAGACTGGTGGGTGGCGCTTCCAGTTCGGTGGCAGATCTCAGGCAGGGCGGCGGCGGAAAGATGTCGACTTCGTGGGGGTGGTTCAGGTGATACAGGCGATGGTGGAGGGTGGGGTTTGGTCGGATTTATAGAGGGGAGGAAGGGCCGTCGAACTGGGGTGGTGGCGGGGGCTAACTTCGTCGGAGGTGGTCGGATTTGGGCTGGGAACGACGGTGAATGTTTTCCGTCGATATCGGTCAACGGGCGGGGGGGCGGGGGGGGGGGGGGGGGGGGTTTGAGGGATTTTATATTTTTAATTTTAATGAAAGGAATTTCCTTATTGGCCGATATATATATGATTTCAAAAATTAGGGTTTTTACAAACGAACTCGAAATCGAACCCAACGACTGTCGTCCCTAGCGTTTTACCCCCATCCCGGACACAATGGGATATGTTTCGTAGGCCAATTCGACTGTTACAGTCAGTTATTTTTCAAATTAGTATAAAACATTTAATTTCAGTTTCAAACGTATATTTTAATTTGCTGGGGCCACATACTGCTTCTAAAAATTCCCGAAAAATTATTTCTAGCTTCGTATCGACGATACGGTTCTAACAAAACTGATTTCGTCGAATTCTGAGACCGTTTGTAAAATGGCCATTTTCTGATCGATCCAATTTAACTTGAACTGGTCAAACGCGTTTTCCTTTACCACGCTCACAAATTGATTCGAAAAATTACGGAAAATTAGACTTAGCAATAAATCGACATTCCGGTTCCAACAAAAGTGGTTTCGTTGAAATCCGAGGTCGTTTGCAAAATGGATATTTTTAAGGGCTGAAATATATATTTTGAATACACATACACGTATACAGCCTTGTATAAACAGCCCTGCGACTATTTTAAAATGTCGGCCAAGCCCTAACATTTAATTTACTCTGTGACAGTCCTGTTCTCAACATCTGTTCGAGAGGTTTTGCCAAACAGAGTTAAATTTCCTAAGGTCGTCCCCTTTGTACTTTTAAATTGAATTAAATTATTTTAAATAGCCTAAAATTCACTAAATTAAAATTTTTAAACTGGTTCAGATTTTACGGGTTGTTACATTCTCCCCCACTTAAAATCTTTTCGTCCTCGAAAAGGAACAAGGCTGAACGTTGTTTAACTAACCAACTCCACTTCCATTCCGGCTTTCATCCTTCAACTTTTCAGTTTCTAAGAATTTCTAATTCTTCAAAAATTTGGCCAACACCCTAAATTTTTGAAAAATTTCGCCATAGTTTCTCTTGTACGGTATGGAGTTTGGACGTTTATTGGGCCGTATTAGGTACCCAATAAATCCTAAAATGCATACTCATATTTATAGTGACATATATTCTAGTGTTCATAGGGTGAGTGTGTATTTAAAAATCCCGAGAATAAATTCTCGTCACCCTACAAAGAGATTTTGTGCCTTACCAACTAGAGCGACGTGTTTATTGTCCACTCCAGACCCGTGTGGGGTTTTTATTAATCTGGCATTTTACAGTTATATTTTAACAGTTCATATTTATAGTGGTGTATCCTAGTGTCAAAGAGGGAGCGTGTATTAAAAGCTCAAGAGAATAAATTCTCGTCTCCCTCCAAAGAGATTTTTGTTTTGTGCTTTATTCTAGTGCCATAGGGTGAGTGTGTATTAAACTCCCGAGAATAAATTCTCGTCACCCTACAAAGAGGTTTTTGTTTTGTGTGTTAACAACTAGAGAGACGTGCTTATTGTCATCTCTAGACCCGTGTGGGGTTTTTTATTAATCTTCGGTTCAACCTGAAATATATAGTCATTGCCATACAAGCTTCTTGCTTGTATGGTAAATCTTCCACCTCGTCACATAAGCTCCAAGTGCTTATGTGGTATATGATGAAGTATGCTATGTAAATGTAGTTCAAAATTAATTGTTACTATCCTATGGCGACGTTTTATAATTACACACAGAACAACCAGCACTCCGCATCCAATGGCATTCACAGGAGTTGATATAATAATAAAATTTCGCAGCCAACTCATTAAGGTTTACCTATTTGTCGGGCACGCAAATAAATTCTTTACTCAACAGCTAATCCATTTCCCTGTTCAACATATTATATATATATGCAAAACTGAGCTAAAATAATATTTCTAGCAATCAAAGGTTTATTTCAACTCACGGTTATTTTTAATTACTTCACATACATGTTAAAAATAATATTCATAGCAAACAAATATTTATTTCCACTCTTTTGTATTTTTAACGAGTCTTATACTTGTAATTAAAAGTTTCCATCCATGAAATGAAACAATCAACAGTGAAGTGTGAAAAACAAGAGCAAGGTGTGCAACAATAGTACAGTGAGAAACTAAACGGAAATGCAAAATATGGTAAATATACCTTGCACCGGAGTCAATCAGAAAGATCCACCCTGCATTTGGGATAAGCTTGCATAATTTTCTCTTCAGTTTTCCAAGTACAGTCTTTAGGATCACTGCTCCACTTCACTTTGACCAAGTGAATCTTCTTGTTCCTGAGTTCCCTGGTTTCTTTGCCAACAATCTTAATGGGCACTCTTCTCACAATCAATTCTGGAGTTATATCCATTATCTGTTGATTTAATTCATCCTCTATCAGATCTGGATCATGAACATGTTTGCGGAGCTGAGACACATGAAATACATTATGCACCCTTGGCAACCAGTCTGGTAATTGAACTCGATATGCAAGAGTTCCAATTCGTTCTAGTATAGGAAATGGCCCAATAAATCGAGGCGCCAACTTCCCAGACTTGCCAAATCGGATTACCCCCTTCATCAGAGAAACTTTCAAATATACATAGTCGCCAACAGCAAATGACACATCTCTTCTTTTCGGATCCGCATAACTTTTCAGTCGGCTTTGAGCAGTCAGTAATCGTTTCTTGATTAAGTCGACTTTGTCCGAAGCATCGCGAATCATATCGGATCCCAAAACAAGTCCATCACCCTGTTCAACCCAACAAGCGGGAGATCTGCACGGTCTATCATATAGCGCTTCAAATGGTGACATTCCCAGACTCGCTTGATAACTGTTGTTATACGAGAACTCAGCCAAGTGCAGGTGGTCTTCCCATGATCCGCCGTAATCGATAATACAAGCCCGCAATAAATCCTCAAGTATGTGGTTCACCCTTTCAGTCTGACCATTTGTTTATGGGTGATAAGCGGTGCTCAAGTTCAGTTTGGTTCCCAATTCTGCTTGGAATGCCTCCCAGAATTTACTAGCAAAGATCGGGTCTCTATCACTGACTATGCTGAGCGGAACTCCATGCAGTCTAACTACTTCTCTGAAATAAATCTGAGCCAGACTTTGAGCAGTTCTAGTTGACTTGACAGGTATGAAATGGGCGGTCTTCGTGAAGCGATCTACGATCACCCAAATACCGTCATTTCCCTTCTTTGTTCGAGGCAGACCATCGATGAAATCCATAGAAATTTGCTCCCACTTCCCGTTTGGAATTGCTAACGGTTGCAACAGTCCAGCTGGTTTCTATTGATCACTTTTGACTCGCTGACAAGTGGTGCACCTACTAATATATAAGGAAATGTCCCTTTTCATCGATTTCCACCAGAAAGTGCGTTTGATGTCATTGTACATTTTGCTTACTCATGGATGGATGATGAGTTTAGATTTGTGACATTCATCAAGAACCTATTTCCTGAGCTCTGGGATGTTTGGAACACACAATCGGCCTTTTAACCTCAGAATCCCGTTGTTGTCAATCTGGAAACTCAAGGGTTCACCTTCCTGAATCCTTTTTATCATCTTCTGAATAAACACATCATCTTTCTGAAGAATAGAAATCTTGTCAATCAACGAAGTTGTAGTGATAAAACTGGCGATTATTACATTCTTTCTACTAAGCGCGTCTGCCACAACATTGGCTTTTCCTGGAGTGTACAGAATCACAAAATCGTATGCTGCAAGGAACTCTAGCCAACGCTGTTGCCTCAAATTCAAGTCTTTTTGGGTGAACAAATATTTCAACGACTGATAATCAGTATATAATTCGAATTTCTCACCCAAGAGATAGTGCCTCCAGATTCTCAAAGCGAATACTATAGCTAACAGCTCTAGGTCATGCACAACGTAATTCTTTTCATGCGGTTTCAGCTGACGGCTATCATAAGCAACAACCTTACCTCTTTGCATTAACACTGCACCTAGATCTCCATAAGAAGCATCTGTCCAGACCGTCAAATCTTGATTGCCATCAATAATGGTTAGCACTGGAGCAGTAGTCAACCTTAATTTCAGATCTTGGAATGCTGTTTCGCATTCCGGAGTCCACTTAAACCTTTCATGTTTCTTAGTAAGCTTTGTCAATGGACCGGAGATCTTCTAAAAGTTCTTAACGAATTTTCTGCAATAACTGGCCAGTCCAAGGAAACTGCGGACTTCTGTATGGGTTCTAGGCTGTTTCCAATCTTGGACAGCTGTGATTTTACTTGGATCCATAGCAATTCCTTCTTTAGATACAACGTGGCCAAGAAATTTTACTTCGTCTTGCCAGAATATACACTTGGAAAATTTGGCTTTCAAAACATTCTTACTCAGAATTTCTAGAACTTGTTCCAAATGTTTTTCATGTTCATTTTTTGATTTAGAGTATATTAGAATATCATCGATGAATACCAGTAGAAATTTATTTAATACTCCTCTGAACACTCTGTTCATTAAATCGACGAAGTATGTAGGAGCGTTGCACAAGCCGAACGGCATTACCAACCATTCATAGAATAAATCTGGACCTCTGAATGCTGTTAGAGGAACACACTCTTCGGCAATACGCAGCTGATGGAAACCTGTAGCTAGGTCCATCCTAGAAAATACCTGTGCTCCATTCAGTTGGTCCAATAAATCGTCAATTCGCGGCAGTGGATACTTGTTCTTCAGTGTCTGTTTATTCAAGTCACGATAATCCACGCAAAGTCTGAGAGTACCGTCAGATTTAGGAACAAATACCACAGCAGCTCCCCATTCAGAAAAACTAGGCCTGATCAGACCTTTCCACAGCAATTGTCGAGTTTGGTCGCCTAACTCTTCTTTTTCTTTCGGGGCCATTCTCCGTATTGGATGGACCACTGGTTTAGCATTCGGCACTAAATCAATTCTGAATTGGATTTCTCATTGAGGAGGTAAGCTAACAACTTCTTTGAATACATCCGCGTAGTTTCTGACGACAGGAATATCTTCTATAGCAGCAGAAGTATTTTCTATAGCAGCAGGAGTATTTACTATAGCAGCAAAAGTAACATCCAGAGCTGCCCAGAATTCTTTTCTATCTGAATGTGGACCTTCGCATGGTATGGTTACATAATCTACTGATTTACTTTTTGCCTTAACCACTCTCTCTGCGCAATTAACCTCAGCTTCATATTTGGTTAACCAATCCAATCCCAGGATAAGATCAAACTCGTTAAAATTCATGACAAGCGAGATGGTAGGGAACTGAAAATAGGAAAAGGAAACAGGCACCACACAAATCCAACTAAGATCGACGGAATCCCCAACCGGATTTGCCACAGTGAAGGGTTCTTTGAGCTTTTTCAGTTGCAAACCCAATTTCTTAACCGCATTACTTGCCATGAAGCTTCGCGACGCGCCTGTATCAAACAGCACTTTAACTGGAATATTTTTGACATTAAGCGTGCCTTGCAAAACATCTGACCCTACTTGACTAGTTGAGGGTGTTGGAGCTTCTACCACTTCATTTACTTGTACCACTTCAGTTTTCTTTGAGAGATGGCACTCCCTTGCAATATGACCTGCTTGGTGGCACTTATGGCATTTCCTTTCGCCATGTGTGTTCTCTTGCTTCTTATCGGACTTAGATCCTTTCTTTCGTCTGTTCGAAGATTTAGAAAGTCTGGTCAAATGCCCTTGCTTATGGCAGTTATTACATGTGGCAGCAGTAAATGGTCCTTTTTCAGGTTTGGCCCTTTTTCTATTGACTTCAGGTTTCTCACTGACCTCAGACATCGTACTTGCCTCTAGCTGTGTACTTGTCTCAGGGCTATCAGTTTCAAATTTCCTTTTGTTACTAGAACTAACTTCCTCCTCGTCCTCCAACAGACCTCGCTCATCAAGATCTTCGTATTGATAAGCCATGTATATCATCTCAGAAAAAGAAAGCTTCACATGTCTTAATACACTATTCTGGTATCTCCTTTGAAGACCATGGATAAACCTCATATTATTCCTCTTCGGATTTTGAATTAGATGCGGGGAGAAACGAGAAAGTTCAGTGGATTTCCTATGATATTCTGGAATGGTCATCTCTCCTTGAACCAGATTGTCGAATTCATCACATAATCGCTCAATTGCTTCTGGAGGAGTAAATCTTGCTATGAAAATTTCTTTGAATCTATCCCGGGTAATATTACCTTCTGGATTATCCTTCATAACTTCTTCCCACAAGAACAAGGCTTCTTCTTTGAGTAACCAAGATGCCAGTAATCCTTTCTGATCACTTCTTAGCAGGAGACGTTCAAAAATTCTTTCAGCAGAACGCATCCAATCTTGAGTTTGACTAACGGATTCATTTCCCGAGAATAGTGATCCACCAAGATTTCGATATCTCTTTGATAGAGCTTCAATATCTGTTTCTGGCTGAGGGAGCACAACTGGCTCATTAGCTGGTTGAATCACAGGATTATTTCTTCTGTTCCTGGCACTCATTTTCTAGTACTTCTGCAAATGGCAGACCAAGTGTCAGGTCACAGAAATGATATTTCAAAACATAGAAACAAATACTTGAATGTAAATGTGTCTAATGGGGTGAATTCTATTCTGCTATACTCGTACTAGGACCTTACTGATCCTATCTGTAACGAGTTATCCATGCTTGAACAGTACTGGTTCTATCTCTGACGAGTTCGTTAATATGTTATATTCCTGAGCTAAGATTAACCAAAGCTCTGATACCAACTGAGATGACCCAAACCCCCGTGTGGACGGTGGTAGGATAATCTTCGGAATATAACACATATACAAATGACATCAGAACAGAAATATAGGATTACACCAGATAATGAACAGCAGAATACACAGGATAAATATAAACATCAGAGTTATACAGCATAAAGGATCATACTTAGCATAAAATACAGTTCCAGTTCAATATAAAATGTCTGCAGCGGAATGAAACATAATGTACATGATAATAACTGAAACAGTAAAGAGAAATGATATAGAATCCATGCTCAGCGCGGCTTTTATGTTGCCAGACCCCTGCTGAGATACATAACTATCCAAAAACGAGTCTGCTAAACTTGAATACAAGGCTGCCAGTGTAGAAAAGAGGGCACCCGAGTTTGCAAAGTGAAACAAACTACGAGTCAGTCATGGGACTGGTATGAGAAATCTACTTAACAGTTTAAACATCAATAATATGGCAAATCATAGGACCACGCCACTTTCGCGGAACGGGTTTACTCCAGTGATTGCCGGTGCATAACATAAAGTGAGTTATTTAAAACAGCGCAATGCTAAATAAAGAACAATGAAGCGGTTATAAGACCCAGGTCCCATCACACAATGCAACACAAGCCGGAGGAGAGGGTTTTACCTTATAACAGCCAAAGAATGCTTGATACGTATAAAATTTAATCATTTAAAGTGTAATCAGACTCCAACTGTAAATTAGTTAGAGAACGATCTCCTAAGTATTAACCCTGAAGGCCGAAAACAACATCAGACCAATACCAAGGAAACCACTCATCTTAGCTCGTTTACAGTTAGTTTCTAATTTTATATAAAATCATAAGTATCAATCCTAGATGGCATGGGTACCATATATCATGTCGCCATATATATTTACAATCAAAACGCACATGTCGTATTGGAAGTTTGAATTTCTGTCATGAACCAAGGCTAGGGGCAAGATCCTTATCCGCTTCGAGACTGTCTAGTCCGAGTCTCAGGCAAGTACTCAGTCAAGCCTTTAGAACGTCAGGGCCGGTCCACCGATGTGAATTAAACTTAAACCCTGAACACTACGTCTCCCCGCCCTATGGGTCGTGGGTGAGCCAAATGACTCCATAACCGAGGCCTCGCAATTCCAACAACCACATAAGTGAAATGTCGGCCAGTTTTAAGCACCGACACCACTTCTAACTAGAAAGAGACGCAAGTCCTCCCTGATGTCCATCTCCCGTTTCTGGTTCATACCGGGGTGTGAGGCTCGCGAATTCACGTTATACACAAAGTTAGCTACGGAAGCTAAGCTTTGATCATCAACCACAAGCCTCTGCTTTGCAACAAAAGCCTTGATCACTGCATCTTTGCATGTCGCGTCGTCGATACACAACGTCCGACACACATCCATTTACAAGTCCGTTCTGGGTCTGAACGAAACCGGAGGCACCTAGTACCTCGCAATCCGGTCGACTTCAAAGTACATCAGAACGATCACCACTAATTATCTATATCTTTGGTGGCCTCCCAATCAAGACATCAGCGATCATCGAAACGACCTGAAGCTCTCCGGTCTTCGACCATCGTCTTCATCTTCGACTTCTTGTCGTCGATCAGTTATTCAGAATGAGTATAAACCCGGTCTTTCCGAATAACTCGCGTATATATATAATAAGTGTTATAAAAAAACCAATATACACTTTAATTAGACTCCAACTGTAAATTAGCGAGAGAACGATTTCCTTTGTATTAACCCCGAAGGCCGAAACCAACATCAGATCAATACCGAAGAAACCATCCGTCTTAGCTCATTTCCAGTTAGTTTCTAGACTTCACATTCTTAGGGAAAGGTTCCCATTAATTTTATCAAAGATAAATTCTTTAAATTTTATTCTTTAATCTCTCTTTGAATTTCAATTCAAACCATATACGTGTTCAGTTCATTAATGTAAATTTCACGCCAAACACATTCAACCATCAGAATATTCAACAAACCAAGTAAATTTGATTTATTTCCATTCCATGTTGCTAATAATATTTTATAACGATTTTTCGCTATTTTTATTTATTTAAAAATAGCTCGTTTTAATTAAACGACGCTTCAGGCCATAACGCGGCCATAGCGCTGTTTTTCTCTAAATTTGATTTACACTTATCTGAAAATCTGACCGTTGGATCTTAACAAATTTTATATCGTTGGAAAGTTCTTTTCAAAGCGGATCCAACGGTTCCAGTTTCGAGAAAATCCGACGGTCGGATCTCTCGGTATAATCGTTTGAAGTTAAGATTTCAAAACGCGAACTGCAGGGCCTTAATTCGTTTTATTTTAATTTATATATATATATATATATATATATATAAATATAATTCGTTCGCTAATTTCTAAACCATCTTCTGTTTATATAAGTGTTAAAAATAATGTTTTTAACCCACTAAGGTTTATTTCAACCCAGAATATTTTAACACTTCATATATTTGATAAAAATGTTATTTTTATCTCCACTGTCCTTTGTTCTATATATGAATATTTTTCTAACTTCATTCAAGTGATAAAATGTGGTTTTTATCGTTTTCATATTTTATTCAACACATGAACATTATTTGTTTCAACCATTCGAGTTATTTGTTTTCAACCATTCGCATTCTCAACCAAATTTCACACAATCACAATCAATAAATATCGTCCATGGTTTGTGGACGAGGGGCGTATATATATATATATATATAATATATTATATTTCCATTCCATCGCATATATGATTTATACATCACATGTATAATTTATACATCGCTCATATAACTCATACAACACGTGTACATGATGTGTACAACGCATATACAACTCATACTTCGCTTATATCGATTATACATCACATGTACAACTCGCATTTGAATTTAGAGTTCTCACAATGGTTTGTCGCTTCGCTAAAAATTGTAGATGGCTCAAAAAAATATCCGGTCTTCACTAGAATGTAGAGGGCGTCGCCACGGTCCCGATGTCTCTTGTTTCACTGAATTTCGATCACATACGAAAAAGATATGATTTTTTATAAGTTTGCAACACTTTAAAACCGTTAAAATCAGTTCAGATAATACACAGCCGTTACCTCTTCGGTTTGCTCAAAACTAGGGTTCGATTTTTGGCAAAATCTGTAGCACTTCACTGAAATCGAATGGTACCACGACGAGGAGCTTCCGGAGACGCGCAGACTGGTGGGTGGCGCTTCCAGTTCGGTGGCAGATCTCAGGCAGGGCGGCGGCGGAAAGATGTCGACTTCGTGGGGGTGGTTCAGGCGATACAGGCGATGGTGGAGGGTGGGGTTTGGTCGGATTTAGAGAGGGGAGGAAGGGCCGTCGAACTGGGGTGGTGGCGGGGGCTAACTTCGTCGGAGGTGGCTGCATTTGGGCTGGGAACGACGGTGAATGTTTTCCGTCGATATCGGTCAACGGGGGGGGGGGGGGGGGTTATATTTTTAATTTTAATGAAAGGAATTTCCTTATTGGCCGATATATATGTGATTTCAAAAATTAGGGTTTTTACAAACGAACTCAAAATCGAACCCAACGACTGTCGTCCCTAGCGTTTTACCCGCATCCCGGGCACAATGGGATATGTTTCATAGGCCAATTCGACTGTTACAGTCAGTTATTTTTCAAATTAAAGTATAAAACATTTAATTTCAGTTTCAAACGTATATTTTAATTTGCTGGGGCCACATACTGCTTCTAAAAATTCCCGAAAAATTATTTCTAGCTTCGTATCGACGATACGGTTCTAACAAAACTGATTTCGTCGAATTCTAAGACCGTTTGTAAAATGGCCATTTTCTGGTCGATCCAATTTTACTTGAACTGGTCAAATGCGTTTTCCTTTACCACGCTCAAAAATTGATTCGAAAAATTATGGAAAATTAGACTTAGCAATAAATCGACATTCCGGTTCCAACAAAAGTGGTTTCGTCGAAATCCGAGGTCGTTTGCAAAATGGCTATTTTTAAGGGCTGAAATATTTTTTTTGAATACACATATGCGTATACAGCCTAGTATAAACAGCCCTGCAACTATTTTAAAATGTCGGCCATGCCCTAACATTTAATTTACTCTGTGACAGTCCTGTTCTCAACATCTGTTCGAGAGGTTTTGCCAAACAGAGTTAAATTTCCTAAGGTCGTCCCCTTTGTACTTTTAAATTGAATTAAATTATTTTAAATAGCCTAAAATTCACTAAATTAACCAAATTAAAAATTTTAAACTGGTTCAGATTTTACGGGTTGTTACACCTCTTGTCATCATTCACTTTGAACGCCACATCGTCAGATCCGCCAGATCACACTTGGTTGACGTCCACAAAAATACACTAGTTTATTTGGCTAGAGAATAACCATTTCTCCGCCATCAACTATCGTACATTTGGAGAAATCAACTCATGTAATTACTTTGGAAATACTCTGTCAGACATCCGTCTATACAAATCATCCAGGAACAGGATGAACCGAAGGCACTCTCCTACTGCATCTCATATAGGAATCACCCCATGGATCAGTAGCGAAAAGTCCTTGCTATCCGTGGATTCCAAACACGACCGAATCATGTGAGAATACCTCTGGTTGCAACACAGAGGATATTCGTCAATTAATCCTTCCGCTTATGAAGATCCACGGCCTTCACTTGCTCCGTCTTCAATCGACGTCTTCACGTATTTGCTGGTCGGAATGGTTTTCGAATATAATTCGATCCCGGTCTTTCCGTACCAACAATCGTATTTGGTCAGGTTTTGATAGTCGGTGATTTAACTATCAAATACAATAGTGTGAACACAATGAGTTTTCTGATTCAGTACTTGACATGACTTGGCCTCTTTAAATATATTTAACAAAATCGTTAATCAACGCCAATATTCGACTTAACTCTAACTTGACTAACTCGATTTGATTACTCTTATCGATTAACTAATATTCGACTTAACTCCATTCACTTGACTCTAGATCGCAGCGATCACAATGGTTACGCCTGATTCCCTCAGGAAACATCCGACCGTCGTAGGCTATCTGCAACCCTGCGAATTTCGCTAGCAGTCATACGAAATGGAAACTTTTCCATTACTAACTACGTTTGATTAACTCTACTATATTCGATCAACTCTAATTAAATAACAAATGTTCGATATAAATTTGAAATCAATATTCTTATTCCTCTTTAAACCAATATTGCAAATATTATTTATTCTCAAAACCTTGCATTAGAGTTCGATATTTCCTGTATAGAGTAAAACCAATTTCAACACCTTCACTCGCTCCAAACTAATACCATTCCTTGATAATAGTGAAGCCAATCAAGTTGGGGTATTTTAGTTACCTCTCAGACCTTGATCAACCCTTTCTTATCTCAGAATAACATTAGTTTGTCACTTAACCATTTCCCCAAAATCTTATTTACCTTCTCAATTTCAAATCGATCCCATAAATTGTTTCTTACGTTTGAAATCTTCTTTTGATAACTTCTTTACTCAAATAAATTTGATTAAGTAAATTTCCATTCTTAATCTACTAACCCTTTTCTTTAAAGTTTTGTTTCACCAAACTCGCTTTACTTAATCTAAGAATTAAGTAAAAATCTTATTTAAATCTTTAAACTCACTTTCAAATTTCATTTACAATGTTTGTTGAACACTTGGGCATAATCCTCTTAAAAATCTCTTATTACCCTTTTTATCAAACCTTAATGTCAATTTACCACTTGTTAATTGAATTCTCCTTTCATCAATCTCATTTTGGAACTAGGGTTTGTAAATCTCCTATATACAAATCTTAACTGAACTTTAAATTTAATTTATTATCACTTTGTCATTTCTTAATTTGATTTTAAATAAAAACCATTGTCTTAATTACTAGCTAAGATAGTACTTAACTTTATCAAATGATTAACTCCGCTATTAAATAATATAATTACCATTCGAATTCTATTACCAATTCTAAATAAACACGGTTGATTCAGCCAACCGTACATCGCAGTTAACCCTTAACTGAAATCCCGTTTGTCATTTCCCCTTTTAAATTAACTTAATTAATTTAAAAATCACCTTTTAATTGTTTAAAAACAATTATCTAATTTAATCCAACCCGTAGATAAATACTTTGGGTTTTCCCTGCTTTCAAACTGGTATAATCCATTTAAATAGTCCCTTTTTAAAAATCTATTAAATATATATATATATATATATTTAATTTCCATTTAAATTCCTTATATAATTTAAATAAAACCTAAACCCGGTTATAAAACAATTTATAACTTTAAACCCGCGTCAATTCACCGAGTGTCAACTGACGTCAGAAACAACACATTTAGGCCGTTTACTGCCAATTACCAAATCAACGCTGTCGGTTGATTTTAAACACAACACAGGTACATATATATTCAACCATCAGTACACAGACATGTTTTGATGTCAGTCAGGGTGAACAACTCATATATATGCACACCAAACAAAAATACAGTATATTTGAGGAATCCGGTTGGATCCCTCCAACCTGTCCTTCTCTGCATCACAGATATCAGTTGATAACAATATACGAATTAAATAAATAAATAACTGCTATCAATCAGACAATAACAACCAATTTGCATCCATCGCATCTAATCAACCAATTTATACTGTAAATTGTAAAATATAGTTTACTGTGAATGTACCACATCACAGGATTTCAGAAGGTGTGAGAATTAACTCACCAGTCTATTTTCTATTGACGATTCACGAGTCATTTCATATACTTTCCAACAAGCGTTTGAAAATATATGAAATTCCAATCGCTTTTGAATTCCTCCAAATCAACTCGACTATGTGGCCTTTGTTTCCGCGATCTCAATATCACTTGATTTATCAAATTCTATCCATGTGTGAAAACTGATTTTAGTTTGTAATTACCATCAGATACTTGATCGTATAGAGGTATGTGGCATCAAAAATATAATTCTAGACTTAAATCTTTTGAATATTTGAACTTTATTAATATTATACTTATAACGTATTTCTATATATAATATGAACCAACCATAAGCAACATCCTATATTGGAACTAATTAAATAAAAGTTGAAAAAGAAATTGTTTTATCCAATAATACGTAACTTGGTATGTAGATGTTTCCTGCTTCGAAAACTGGTTAACCTTCCTGTCATATTGGAAGGCTATTAAGTTTACTAACTATATAATTAACCTTAAATTATTTATCATAGTGTTATCACCATTTACGTTCAAACGAATGGATTTGGCACCATTAATACCTCTTCTTTATTCATGATTTTCAAAGCTTGCTCCTTCTGTAACATCCCATATTTTCTGAATATTAAATTTCCAATTTTTAAATAAATGAAATAGAATAATATTGGGAAAATTCAAATCTTGTTGATTTTATGAGGATGATTGTTTGAAGTAAGTAAATAGATTTTTAATTTAGTCATTTAAAAATGTTGCAATTGGAATTTTATACTTTTAGAGCAAATTATTTTGAGTTGTCTAAGTCAAAATTTGAATTCAAACTTTATCTGATAAATGGTGAAGTTCTGAGTTGTGTAACAATAAATGAAATTCAAATTTTAATTTCAAATAGTAAAATTGAGATTTAAAATGTGTGAAAAATATTTATAAAAATTTATATAAGTCATAAGTTGATTTAATGGAATTTTTAAATATTTAAATTGAATTTAAAACAGTTACGCGAACATTTGAATATTTTATTAATTAATTAACTGTGGAAATTAACCATTTTTGCGACTGTCTCGGAATTCGACGAAACTGGCGCCATCAGTACTGGAACGGTGAATTATTATAGGATTCCAGTTTGCGTTACAATCCGACGTACCTTTTGATCGTATGAGAGGAAATGTGAATGAGAGCATTGTAAATGGATAATTGTTTGTTCTAATATTGGGCCTATATATATATATATATATAAATAAAATTTCCTCTCCTTCACACATCAGCCATTTTCATTATACGTTTACTTCCTTCTCCATCAAACTTCATTTCCATGGCTGAAAAATTTAAAACCCTAGATCTAAAATCACCATTTCACCTCCAAATAAAATTTGTGCAAACCCTAGCAAATTATATATCTATTCGAAGATCTCGACGATACGAACTCGCCGGTGGTCTCAGATCTGACATGCAGTGTACGGTTTGACCAGAAATCTTGGTCAAAGGTTTCAGATTTCGAATTAGGGCTTGATTTTTGGGTATTTTTGAATGTGGCGATTATTGCAGAAATTAAGTTAGGGGTTTTGAAGAGATTGTTCATACGAAGATTTTGGTGGCGGTTGTTCGAATTTTAACGGAGTTTTGGATGGAATTTGTTGAATTAGGGTTTGAAAACCCATTCACATTTTTGGTTCGTCGGTGGCGATTTAGGCGACCGGAGGGGCGGTCTCCGGTGTTAGCAGGCGTGGCTTGAGCTAAGCTCGCCGTTGGTGGTGGCCGCCTGAACTAACTCGGCCGGAGGTGGGCGATTTTGGCGGTCAAAGCTGGTGGACAAATGGGTGTCTCACGGTGCGGTTCCTGTTCACGAAATTCAGAAGAGCGGGAAGAACGTGTTATGGGGGGGCTGACGTGTCAAGGTGAGATTGGGTGAGGAATTATTTAATTAATTTATATATATTGAAATTTCGACTGGTAAAACATGAATAACTTCTTCATACGACCACGGATTGACGCGCGGTTTGTTGCGTTAGGATCGTGGTGAAATTGCGGACGTTTTGACACTAACCTGGCTGCGTTTCGAGACTGTGGAATTTTGGCCTTTAAATTGGACGTTCGATCAACCACAGTGCAAAGGTGAGTGATTCTTCGCTCACGAAATACTGAATTATTCCCATATTTATTGAATTAAATTATGAAGTAAGTCTGGTTGCATGGTTGTATTGGATTGTTGATGTATGGTTTAAATTTAACATGCAAGTGTGTTAACATGCAATCTAAGTAAATGATTTGTTATTTAATTTAATTTAAATCTCTAGTTGGAATTCGAACCCGTGTTAAATCCTGGAACAATTTAATGCTGATCAGTTGAATGAAATTGTTGTGATGGATGTTGGTTGAAATTTATTACTGAATTTATAGTGACAATTTAATGCTCCTTATTTCAGTATCTTGTAATGCATGTTGGTTTATGACGATAAATCCAATTTACCCTTGATGTTACGGGCATCTAATGAACCCGGGATTTATCGATAAAATAAAATTTAAGAACACGAAGTGAAATGATAAATCTCTGTGACCCTGATTTGGATTGAAATGATAGATACATCCCTGAAATGTCGAGAAATTAAATTTAAAATCACTTGGCCATTGGATAGATAATTATATACAGACATCGGTTGGTTAAATGATTTTAAAATATTAAAATATTATTGGTCGGGAATTTCATTTTAAGAGAGGTGCCGATACTCGATTAATTCATTTCTTTAAAAATTTGAATTGGGATGTTATTTAAAATGGGTTAAGGAATTTATCCCAAAACAAGTGGAAATTCTTAAATTGAGATTTGAACATGATTTTTCAAATTCTCAAATTTAAGGGTGTGGATTTAAAGGTAATAAATTCTTATGGAATTAAGATTGTGGGAAATGGAAATCGAGGGTATTATGAGTTGTTTTAACTCAGTTTTAAATATGGGTTGAATCCTTTATATTGAACGGTTGTTTGAACAATGTTTGAAAATGAGAAATGGAAACTGAATGAACTCCATTGGAAACTGGGATAGAGATTCATGTATTGGAAATTCGGAAGGAAGAAAAATTATGGTTTAAAATTATCTATATATATATATATATATACTTATAGCTTGCTTGATTTCAAATTTTAAACTATTTCCTTCTTTCAAAATTTAGTTATTCAAACTTCTAACCTATAAATTATTTATTTTAAATAAAGTTTCCTTTATATTTTAGTATTCAACTATCTAGGAAACTTTACTTTATGTATGTACATAATATTTTAATTAACTTATTCAATTTTTATTATTATATTCTATATATATTTATTTTATATAAAGTTCTTTTCTTATAAGCATTATTTTCAAAAGTATTTTTATGAATTGTAAATGTCTTCCGAATGGAAAATGTTGGATTTAACCATTGGTTCAAATGGAGTTGAGATAAGTCATATTCAATTTGAATATGAATTTTATTTAAATCGATTTTGATATGGAAAGGTAGATTTTATTCTACTTGAAAATAAATGGGATTTCCAAAGATTGAAATGAATAGATATGGAAAAGTATATATATTCTAGTCGAATATGAAGGGACCTTGAATGTAAACCGATTTGAAACAACTGAAATCTTTTAAGATGAAGTATATTCTATATGAATATAGATCTATTGAAATATTATACGAGTATAATATAAGGATATGAAATATATTCTAGTTTAGAATATAAATCGGTTTGGGAATGATTGGGATATCGTGATATGAAATTTTATTCTATTGAATAAAAATGGGTTCGAAACAAAATATGATATTTTGATATGAAAGCGAACCTTGTGAAATATAAAAGAACCAACCGATGTGAAAGATGTAAGCGTTGGTTGTTAAAGAGACCGGAGTCGGCATAAGGCATACTCTCTGTCAGTGTCGATACCACTTTGACAACTGTGAACGTTATGACGTATCCAGAATGAATATGATGACTTGGAGGCGATTATTGAATCGAAGAAGATGCACGATGATGAAATAGCCCTGACCTTCGGGTGAGAATTGAAATGACTAAAACAGGAGCTATACCGTGACCAGCTGAGGTAGCACCTTTGATCGGACACACTTCTTCGATAATATTTCTATGACTGTGTGATGATGATTTGGGCCCATTTATGACTTTGGGAGTTTGTTCCGAGGTGGGCGGTAGTGGCTGCTATGCGTTACCACCGGTCCGGGAGTGCAATTGGTAGAATCCTACCCTGGGCAATGCCTCGAGTGCCTTGTCATATATACCCATATTGAGCCCCATACGATTTTGATTTAGCATTGCCTACTATGGAGTGCCCTCTGATAACACCAGTACGGTGAATTTACGGTACTGTATAGACTGTTGATGCCTACAAACGGCGTAAGGGTAATATGGTAATCCCGCTTACGCTATTTTCAGTATTTATACTTTACTGGATAGACGCTATCATAATAGCGTGTTATACTATCTATGTATTAGTTTAACGGATCCTTGAGAGATGGAAAAACACCGTAACATCTCTTGAGTTATTGTGCCCATGACACTGATGTTATTTCGTATTTTGATTTGACTAATATGAGAATGATTTAGTGTTGATCCGAATGTTTGTTGTGTTTTCTTTTTATGCAATACGCTCGGGTCAGCAGATGTTGCAGTTAGCGGAGATTTCCTTGCATTGGAGGACGAAGACGAAGTGGGCGTATATATCTATTATGAGTATGGTTTAACCACTGTATTTATTTCCGCTGCTTATTATGTACATCTGTATGTATATGTAACTCTGATAATCATTGAATGTTATAACCAAAGTATACATTTCAACTGTTTTTAACTGCTATTTGTTTATATTATGTTGTCCTTCCGCTGTGAGATTCTGTGATTGGTTTTTTCTCTTCTTTCTTTCTTTTTCTTCTTTTCCCAATAACTACCTGCATTTGCGATTTGTTTGGGTCGACATGTGTGGTTTATTGTCGATTTGAACGGTCAAAAATTTGGGTCGTTACAGTTGGTATCAGAGCGATGGTTAGCGATAACCTTGGCTCTGTTTGGGAATTAACTCATTAGAGATAGGGTTAGTAGTGCCCTAGAATGAGTTTGAGTGATATATGAGAGAGTGTACTTGTATTTTCATATAAATTGGTTTACATTGTGTTGACTTGTTCTGTTGAATATTTATGGATTCTGGTCGATATATGGGACGCCATGGGATCGATAGGAATTTCTAAATAATCGAACAGAATAATCGACATAATATGGTTTTCGATTATATTTTTATATATATTAAATATATATTATTGGTTCAAGTATATATGTATTCGTTCGAGTAAGTGATAATATCAAGTCATTACCTATGATGAGTGATTCAATAATAAACTAATGGAAATTTAAATGGCTCAGGAAATTCAAGAATAAAATCCTTTAATATATTGGGTTGCAGAATATGATTTGCAAATGAAATAGGAATGACCTTGAAGCTTGATCCTGGGGTACTTTTGAAAATGTTTTGTCGAATTTTGAAATAATATCGTATTATAAGGTATGATCGAGAAGAAATGGTTTTAAAGATTTTTCAAAAGTGGGTACAATCCCTTCTTGGACATCAGAAATGACTTCGGTAATGAGTGCACGCATTATCGACGTTGATTCTGAAGAGTTTAAGTGGGGAAGACCACTCCGTATTTATCATAACAGATTGATAAAAGTTTTAGATTTTAAATTCCATATGGTATAAAATTTTATATAAAGTTATTAGTATATGTTATTTAAGTTTAATTTAAATTTAACTAGAATTTGAATTTCTATCTCTGAATAAGTAAAGATTTGGATTTAAATTTATGGTAAGGTTCCTATGAAATTTATAAATACATATGTTATGTTAGACTTGGTTTTAAAACCCGAATCAAGGTATTTGAGTTCAATCTAACTAAGGATATCGCCTTAAGTGCAAAAGTAACACGATTCATTGAAATTTCAGATTTCTAAATCATGAAATGGACTTAGGTATTAAAAGGAGAGATATGTTCAATGAAACGATTAAGCATGAGAGAAAATTAAGTTTAAACCAATTTCAATTTTTGGTTGATATAAGTGTTAGAGAGAATTTAAATTAATTGCAAAGAAAATTTTCAGTCGAAGTCGACTAAATTAAACTTGATAAGATTGTTGTATAAAGGAATTTGGCAATAGCTTATGACTGGGCTAACTTATAAGGATATTAAATTTGTCAAGAAGGAGTTGAAAGAAATTTTTGGTTTTGATAATATGTAAATGGTCGATAAATTTAAAAATAAAGGAATAAATGGCAAATTAGCGAACATGTGGAATGAAGGTATAGGAAATTTAAAATGGGATGACCTTATTATCGCAATGTAATCAAATATGAATCTAAGTATGAAAATGACACATAACTTAATTGGTAGTGGAATGGACTTAAATAAAGTTTAACTTAGAAAACCAAGTAATAATGGTTGAGAATTAAGTATGAAAAATTTCGGGTGTTAACAGCCCTTAATTCAAACCATGATTCGAGAGTCTTATAAATAATTCGAGAAATGGAATAAAACTTTCACTTAAAATGGAAATCGGGATAAGTGAACAAGATAGTGATTAAGGGTATAGATAGAAAAAAAAAATGAACAACAATTGAATATGGAATAAGACCAGATTTAGTTCAAGTCAAGTGTATTGACTCGATAAGAGTTAACTTAGAGGACCATATAATGGTTGCTTGAGAATTTAGTACTTAGAAAAGAAATGAATTAAATTTTGGCTTATTGAGTCATGATAATGAATTAAAGATCCAACGTAATCAAGTCCGTTGGAAATTTTAAAAGGAATCCAAGTTCATTCGAAATTTAATGCTTGAGAATGAAATGAGGAACAAATAGAAATTTTATTGGAATACAGTAAGTACTTGAATATGAATCCATTCTCGGATAATGTAGTGAATGTAAAGAATTGAATAGACAAACGAGAATGGACGTAGTGGGTGAGTTGGAAGTTACCCCGAATAAGATAGACGATAATGGAATATAAGTAATGGGATGGAAATCCATTTAATAAAAGTGAAATGAGCATGAATATGTATTGAAGCAATGAAAGTATGAGCATATTGGAGCGATAACCCTTTTAGATGGTTAAGTGATACTTAAGTTTAAAAATCCGAAAGGTCGAAACTCCAAATATAAATCAATGTTTACGCGAAAATCTTGACTATTTGATAGGCTGAAACTACAATGACCATAACTTTTGATGGGCTGATCGAAATGCGACAGTTCCGGACTTTTCGGAAACCTCAGAAACTGAGCCAAAACTTTTGTTAATAGTGCCTTGCCTAATTTTCAAGTTAATTATGTTGAAAACCAAGAACTAGTCGTAGTTGTATGTGCAGAAATAAAAATCTGAACTGAATACCCATGTTGTTTTGACCATAACTTCCTAACCGAGCATCGGATTTTGATGTGCGAGTACAATTCGGAAAGGCCAGAATGTAAACTAAAACTTTCCTTAATCTGCTGAGTCAAATTCTGATGTCTAAGGGGTTAAAAACTGGGTTGAACAACTCAGACCTGCATTTCTTAGTGTACGGGCTGAGGTGTTCTACTGCACTAAAATAGTCATAACTTTTGAACGACTTATCCGAATTCGACGAATCCGGACAATTCGGAAAGCCTGAAACAAATGCTACAACTTTCGCCTATGTTTTAGTCAAATTCCAACTTTTAGTGAGTGATAAACCTTGTTTGGTCCGCTGACCTGTTATGAATATTTTGGATTTGTAGTTGAAATGTTGATTATATGTCGTGTAAGTTGTATACAATGGCTATATATTGTATCTATGTTTGATTCTTATGCGTGTGTGAGTTGTAGAAGGTGCAAAAAAGTCGCACTACGCCTTGGAGCTCGCTTGCGCTAAATACTAAATGCTAAGGTAAATAAAAATGCAAATAAACGCTAAAGAAAGGTATGTAAAAGTGTTATAAAGTTCTGGTGGTTTTATATATGAGTTTTCCCCACTTTGGGATGCCTCGTCGTGTGATGAGATGAATATTGAGTATATATATGTATGTGATTTCTCCGGACCTCTCCGTACAAAGGAGATGCTGCCGAAATTTTTCGTGATTTCGGGAGTTAGAAAATTTTGTGATATTTTACGACTATATGACTTATTTTATAAATATTATTTTATAAGTATGGGTTTGAAAATATGAGTTGTTTAATACCTTATCTCGTTCTATTTTCGAGGACGAAAAGATTTTAAGTGGGGGAGAATGTAACATCCCATATTTTCTAAATATTAAATTTCCAATTTTTAAATAAATGAAATAGAATAATATTGGGAAAAATCAAATCTTGTTGATTTTATGAGGATGATTGTTTGAAGTAAGTAAATAGATTTTTAATTTAGTCATTTAAAAATGTTGCAATTGGAATTTTATACTTTTAGAGCAAATTATTTTGAGTTGTCTAAGTCAAAATTTGAATTCAAACTTTATCTGATAAATGGTGAAGTTCTGAGTTGTGTAACAATAAATGAAATTCAAATTTTAATTTCAAATAGTAAAATTGGGATTTAAAATGTGTGAAAAATATTTATAAAAATTTATATAAGTCATAAGTTGATTTAATGGAATTTTTAAATATTTAAATTGAATTTAAAACAGTTACGCGAACATTTGAATATTTTATTAATTAATTAACTGTGGAAATTAACCATTTTTGCGACTGTCTCGGAATTCGACGAAACTGGCGCCATCAGAACCGGAACGGTGAATTATTATAGGATTCCAGTTTGCGTTACAATCCGACGTACCGTTTGATCGTACGAGAGGAAATGTGAATGAGAGAGCATTGTAAATGGATAATTGTTTGTTCTAATATTGGGCCTATATATATAAATAAAATTTCCTCTCCTTCACACATCAGTCATTTTCATTATACGTTTACTTCCTTCTCCATCAAACTTCATTTCCATGGCTGAAAAATTTAAAACCCTAGATCTAAAATAACAATTTCACCTCCAAATAAAATTTGTGCAAACCCTAGCAAATTATATATCTATTCGAAGATCTCGACGATGCGAACTCGCCGGTGGTCTCAGATCTGACATGCAGTGTACGGTTTGACAAGAAATCTTGGTCATAGGTTCCAGATTTCGAATTAGGGCTTGATTTTTGGGTATTTTTGATTGTGGCGATTATTGCAGAAATTGATTTAGGGGTTTTGAAGAGATTGTTCATACGAAGATTTTGGTGGTGGTCGTTCGATTTTTAACGGAGTATTTGGATGGAATTTGTTGAATTAGGGTTTGAAAACCCATTCGCATTTTTGGTTCGTCGGTGGCGATTTAGGCGACCGGAGGGGCGGTCTCCGGTGTCAGCAGGCGCGGCTTGAGCTAAGCTCACCGTTGGTGGTGGCCGCCTGAACTAACTCAGCCGGAGGTGGGCGATTTTGGCGGTCAAAGCTGGTGGACAAATGGGTTTCTCACGGTGCGGTTCCTGTTCACGAAATTCAAAAGAGCGGGAAGAACGTGTTATGGGGGGGCTGACGTGTCAGGGTGAGATTGGGTGAGGAATTATTTAATTAATTTATATATATTGAAATTTCGAATGGTAAAAAATGAATAACTTCTTCATACGACCACGGATTGACGCGCGGTTTGTTGCGTTAGGATCGTTGTGAAATTGCGGACGTTTTTACACTAACCTGGCTGCATTTCGAGACTGTGGAATTTTGTCCCTTAAATTGGACGTTCGATCAACCACAGTGCAAAGGTGAGTGATTTTTCGCTCACGAAATACTGAGTTATTCCCATATTTATTGAATTAAATTATGATGTAAGTCTGGTTGCATGGTTGTGTTGGATTGTTGATGTGTGGTTTAAATTTAACATGCAAGTGTGTTAACATGCAATATAAGTAAAGGATTTGTTATTTAATTTAATTTAAATCTCTAGTTGGAACTCAGACCTGTGTTAAATCCTGAAACAGTTTAATGCTGATCAGTTGAATGAAATTGTTGTGATGGATGTTGGTTGAAATTTATTACTGAATTTATAGTGACATTTTAATGCTCCTTATTTCAGTATCTTGTAATGCATGTTGGTTTATGACGATAAATCCCATTTACCTTTGATGTTACGGGCATCTAATGAACCCGGGATTTATCGATAAAATAAAATTTAAGAACACGGAGTGAAATGATAAATCTCTATGACCCTGATTTGGATTGAAATGATAGATCCATCCCTGAAATGTCGAGAAATTAAATTTAAAATCACTTGGCCATTGGATAGATAATTATATACAGACATCGGTTGGTTAAATGATTTTAAAATATTAAAATATTATTAGTCGAGAATTTCATTTTAAGAGAGGTGCCGATACTCGATTAATTCATTTCTTTAAAAATTTGAATTGGGATGTTATTTAAAATGGGTTAAGGAATTTATCCCAAAACAAGTGGAAATTCTTAAATTGAGATTTGAACATGATTTTTTAAATTCTCAAATTTAAGGGTGTGGATTTAAAGGTAATAAATTCTTATGGAATTTAGATTGTGGGAAATGGAAATCGAGGGTATTATGAGTTGTTTTAACCCAGTTTTAAATATGGGTTGAATCCTTTATATTGAACGGTTGTTTGAACAATGTTTGAAATTGAGAAATGGAAACTGAATGAACTCCATTGGAAACTGGGATAGAGATTCATGTATTGGAAATTCGGAAGGAAGAAAAATTATGGTTTAAAATTATCTATATATATATATACTTATAGCTTGCTTGATTTCAAATTTTAAACTATTTCCTTCTTTCAAAATTTAGTTATTCAAACTTCTAACCTATAAATTATTTATTTTAAATAAAGTTTCCTTTATATTTTAGTATTCAACTATCTAGTAAACTTTACTTTATGTATGTACATAATATTTTAATTAACTTATTCAATTTTTATTATTATATTCTATATATATTTATTTTATATAAAATTCTTTTCTTATAAGCATAATTTTCAAAAGTATTTTTATGAATTGTAAATTTCTTCCGAATGGAAAATGTTGGATTTAACCATTGGTTCAAATGGAGTTGAGATAAGTCATATTCTATTTGAATATGAAATGTATTTAAATCGATTTTGATATGGAAAGGTAGATTTTATTCTACTTGAAAATAAATGGGATTTCCAAAGATTGAAATGAATAGATATGGAAAAATATATATATTCTAGTCGAATATGAAGGGACCTCGAATGTAAACCGATTTGAAACAACTGAAATCTTTTAAGATGAAGTATATTCTATGTGAATATAGATCGATTGAAATATTATACGAGTATAATATAAGGATATGAAATATATTCTAGTTTAGAATATAAATCGGTTTGGGAATGATTGGGATATCGTGATATGAAATTTTATTCTACTGAATAAAAATGGGTTCGAAACAAAATATGATATTTTGATATGAAAGCGAACCTTGTGAAATATAAAAGAACCAAAAAAACCGATGTGAAAGATGTAAGCGTTGGTTGTTAAAGCGACCGGAGTCGACTTAAGGCATACTCTCTATCAGTGTCGATACCACTTTGACAACTGTGAACGTTATGACGTATCCAGAATGAATATGATGACTTGGAGACGATTATTGAATCGAAGAAGATGCACGATGACGAAATAGCCCTGACCTTCGGGTCAGAATTGAATTGACTAAAACAGGAGCTATACCGTGACTAACTGAGGTAGCACCTTTGATCGGACACACTTCTTCGATAATATTTCTATGACTGTGTGATGATGATTTGGGCCCATTTATGACTTTGGGAGTGTGTTCCGAGGTGGGCGGTAGTGGCTGCTATGCGTTACCACCGGTGCGGGAGTGCAATTGGTAGAATCCTACCCTGGGCATTGCCTCGAGTGCCTTGTCATATATACCCATATCGAGCCCCATACGATTTTGATTTAGCATTGCCTTCTATGGAGTGCCCTCTGATAACACCAGTACGGTGAATTTACGGTACTGTATATACTGTTGATGCCTATAAACGACGTAAGGGTAATATGGTAATCCCGCTTACGCTATTTTCAGTATTTATACTTTACTGGATAGACACTATCATAATAGTGTATTATACTATCTATGTATTAGTTTAACGGATCCTTGAGAGATGGAAAAACCCCGTAACATCTCTTGAGTTACTGTACCCATGACACTGATGTTATTTCGTATTTTGATTTGACTAATATGGGAATGATTTAGTGCTGATCCGAGTGTTTGTTGTGTTTTCTTTTTGTGCAATACGCTCGGGTCAGCAGATGTTGCAGTTAGCGGAGATTTCCTAGCATTGGAGGACGAAGACGAAGTTGGCGTATATATCTATTATGAGTATGGTTTAACCACTGTATTTATTTCCGCTGCTTATTATGTACTTCCGTATGTATATGCAACTCTGATAATCATTGAATGTCATAACCAAAGTATACATTTCAACTGTTTTTAATTGTTATTTGTTTATTATATGTTGTCCTTCCGCTGTGAGATTCTGTGATTGGTTTTTTCTCTTCTTTCTTTCTTTTACTTCTTTTCCCAATAACTACCTGCATTTGCGATTTGTTTGGGTCGACATGTGTGTTTTATTGTCGATTTGAACGGTCAAAAATTTGGGTCGTTACACCTTCGTTCTGTTAACAAACCCGATTCTCTTCACATGATCACTGCTCCAATGTCCTATCGCCAAGAACAACACCATGCCACCACTGCATTCCACCGCAACATCCCCTTATTTCCAGCTTTATACCACCATCCTCCCCTGCCTTTCACATTATCACGCTGCCACCCCTCAATGTCGCCGGATTCCGGCCAACGGCCATCAACATCACCACCATCGAGTCAGCTTTCACCTCCCATCGGCCTCCTCCACTCCAGTGTTGCCAGTTTTACCAGAGTCCCCGACTAACGAACCCAGATCCGAGAAGATATGGTAAAACAATCCCCCCGTTCATCTCACAACCGTGCCGCCTCAGAACAACGCGGACCCACCGGACCACCACCACAACTTCCGCCATCCCTCCCCCTTTCACTTCGACCAACCGCCGCCCCTTCCGGTGGTCTACAGCCACCTCATGAGCCCAAAAACCGACCCCCAATACCAAATAATACAACCGCATCATTTCACCAATTTAAACCCCCCAACCACTAAATCGACCAGTACAGGATTCTCACCAGGTCGAGCTTTCAACTAGTAGGAATCGAATGGGTACTTGCTTTGGATTTATAAGGACGTTGGTGAATTTGTTTTTGAAATTAAAGGTCGGAGTATTTTACTGGAAGGAAAGTTTTCGGTTTTCTTGTATGAAACTCGCGTTGTGTTTAAGTGGAGAGGATGGTTTCGTTTTACAGAACCATGCAAGAAATGGGGACAACATTGTTATTTATAGGACAGAATGTGTGGTCAGCAAGCAACTGTGAAAGTGTGGTGAGCAAGTAACTATAAAAATCATTTTTAATTAGTGACTTGGTTAGCACGGTATAAACAGTTTACACGGCAAGAAAAATCAAAATACTTGAGGCGCATGGACTGTACAGTTGATTTCAGTTTGCACATGGTCGTTTTAATGAAGAATCTGTTGCGTAGGATTTTTTTATTTTTTTATATTTTATCATTAAACGATACTTCGTCGTGAAGTAACACAACAAAACCACCACAAACGACTTCCGTCTACTGATAAAAAAACTGATCTCAGTGTAAAAAGGTATTCCGGACCCAATGGGACAAGTTTCGTCGAATTCCGACTTCGTTTGAAATTTTTTCCTTTATAAAACCAGAAATGAACACGCATTTTAATTTTTCGCGATCACTAGGTAAATCAAAAAAGTTTGAAACTTTGAAATCTTACAATGATTCTTCAATACGAGCTCAACGGCACCAGTTTCGTCGCATTCTGAGACTGTTTCACCGGTAGGCTATTTTTAGGCGTACCGCACTGCCATTTCGAACACCAAATTAACCGGTCTTCAAAAATAACAAACCATATACGTACCCTTACCCTAATCGACGATACGAACTCAACGGAATTGGTTTAGCGGCCTGATTCGATCATCTGCTCAAATTACCCTCAAATCTCCCTTTATTAATTTAATTCGCGTTATAGAAAATGAACGAGCGTTTTTGGCTACCGTGGCCACATGCGACATCGGTTTGCCACGCCATTCAACACCATACAATAGTTTAACGATATGGTCCCAATGAAACTGATTTCGTCAAAATCCGAGTCCGTTTGCAAAACTATCATTTTAACTCGTATATTTCAATAACGATTTTCATAGCGACTATTTGAAAATTTGATTTGGCCATAAATAACAAATTATAACACAAAATTTGAATTTTTCTCTTTTATATGAAAATTATCATCAATACGGTTCTAACGTTTCTCGTTTCATAGAAATCCGACTTATATCGGATCCTGTACGACCAATTGAAACTCAACTCGTCGTATTGCGAACTGCCTCGCCGCTGCAGCTCGTTATATAATTAAAATTAAAATTTAAACGTTCAAAAAGAGCTTATAAATGAAACCGTAAATAAATTTAAAGATAAACTTAATAAATCATATTATATTACCAAATCACATAATATTTCAAATTTGGTCAATTTCGACTATTTCGAAATTTAATTATTATTTATATTAATTAACTAATATAGTATTCAAGTTTATTAAATTAAAACCATTTAAATTCTAAATCAATATTTAAACCAAATTTAAATATCAAATCAAATGGTTAGAAAAACCTGGGTCGTTACATCATAGTTGTTGATTTTCGAGTTTCTAAGTGATGAACTGCTGCCTTAGAAATGTTTTAGATGGAAATTTGTTTGAAAGAAAATAAGTTGATATGAAAATTAAAATGTTTTGAATTTGTAAGGGTTCTAAATATATGTGGATATATTTATGTGATTTCAAAAAGGATTTGAAATAAAAACCCGGGTATTTGAATTTTGGCTTTTAAATTTAACTTAAGCAAGTCAAATAAATCGAAATAATGGAAACCAGTTAAATGAATTGAAATTGCGTATTCCCATGAAGACTTAAAATTGTATGGGACTTGAGTTATAGAATTTGAAATACTGAGTTATAACAATGTGGACTTTTAAAAAGTTAACGGGTCTTTAGCATTTCTTCTACGTTAGTAATTTCGGGGACGAAATTCTTTTAAGGGGGAAGGAATGTAACGTCCCAGATTTTTTGTCAAATTATTTTAAACAATTAAATTTATTTTAAATATTGTATCGGAAATATAAATGGATTTATATAAAGAATTTATCGATTTAATAATTAGTATATGATTTAATTTCGAAAATATTGAATAACTGTATACAACAAATGACAATAACTGAATGTGGAGTTAAAACTGAATCTAAACAATTTAGTCGATGAATAAAAATTCTGTAATGAATTAGAACGATTAAAATTATTTATTTTCGATGAATTAAATTGTTTGGAATCGATTTTTATTTTAATCATTTAAATTTAATATTAATTATCAATTTAAATCTATTATTTCCTCTTTACAATAGGATTTAATTTTAGAAACCGTTCTATTGAGTCTGGAATAACAATGTTGTGAACGTCAGACGTTACGTTATAATATCGGTTCGCGATTACGAATTTAAGGGACGAGGTATTCTAGTTTTTGAAAACAAAATTTAAATAAAATATATACATTTCTAATCAGCCGACTTTTGCTACCCTTAAACATTTATCTCGCAAAACATGTTTCCTCGAGTTGAGATATTGTCTGTTCCCTTCAATATCAAAGAAACACAGATTTAATGACCTTGTACAATCTGTCTGCTCTCGCACCTATAAATCAACACTACGCCTTAGTTATTCCCCATTTTCTCAAATCAGCAAATCCGTTTGCCCTCATTTCTTTTTTCCAAATGAAAATTGAATTCGCCATTTAATATAAAAAAAAGAGAAGACATCGCGATTAGATTCATCATCCGCAGATGGAGCTCGACATCTCTGAGGCTATCGCGATTAAGGAGAGAAGGGGTTGCTGCCATCGCGAGTTACGCGAAGATTTTGGAGGAACCGATGTCGATATTGATTTCGTTCTGGAGGGGGGTTCGAAATATGGAATAACGCGATATTTAGGGAGTGCGATGTGGGGATTTCTGGAGTCCGAATTCGTGTACGATGAACAAAAGCCGATTTGTATTTTGGGTTTGAGTAGAGATCGAATGGACTGATGTTAATGTGGGGAATACATTGGGAAGTCAGTGGGGAAAACCGTGAAGCATGCAGAGCTGTTAGAAGGGAGGGGAGCAACAAAAATGGGTTGAGCACTTTTGTGCTCCGGTGTATTGCCTGAGAGGGAGAAGATTGTCTGGGTATGGGCGACGGGTTTAGGCGATAGTGAAAGGAGTGGACCAAGATTGACAGTGAGTAGTTCGTGGAAATGCCGTAATGGGAATTCGCAGTGTAGGGCTGGTTATGGGGTAATTTGGGGATTTATTTTGTCTATCGATTTAGAGATTTGCAAAGCGATAAGGTAATGTTTTTTTAAATATACATAAAAGGATTAACTCGTTCATTTATTTTAAGTTCTTTAGTTAAATAAATAATAGTTATCGATTTATAAATATAAAAATAAAATCATTGTTGGTACGAAATAAATACATGCAAGATGATTCGGGTTGGTTCGCTAGGCGCGCGATGCAGCATGTAATCGGATATTCGGCAAACGCAAATACAAGGTGAGTAAATCTCACTCACAGTTTTATATTTAAATTTATTTTTATCGTTAGAAATAAATTTGTTGGTTGCTTGGGTGCATGAATGAATTGTTGAATTTTGTGATTATTGGATTTCCAGCTGTTCCGACCCGCACGAAAGGCGTAACGATCTGGGCACTGTCTCGGAGAGAGGCTCAGTGAAATAGACTATTAGCGGATGCCCGCAGTATCAATAGCGGATGACACTACGCCCACGTACATAAGTGGATCCCCTTTTTATACCGCGATATCCTGCCTTGAAGCAGGATTGGTATTATTGTTGACTAACATCTGTGGATGCAGGTAAAACTGGTTGGAGGGATCCAACTGGATTCCTCAAATTTATTTACTATTGTTTACATATTTATATATGTATGTGATGTGTGAATTGAATGGATGATTTGTGTGTTAGATATTAGAACATCACTGGCCCTAGATATTCTATTTAAAAATATCATAAAGTGATTTTTTTGTAATCCAAAAAGGAAATTTTATTTTATTGAAATAAAATTGGAATTTCGAATAAGCTAAGAAAATGTTTACTTGTTTAAGAATAAAAACAAGTAATTGAACTTATAAACTATGTTTATAAATGAAAAAGGAAATTATCATTTGATAAATTTTGAAAAGTAAATGAAAAACGTGATTTTAAAAGGAAGTTTACCCGCCCAAAGTAGAAAGGAGATTTCAAATGGAATTTGAAATAGAACTTGTTTTTAATATTTAAAAACAAGAAGTATAATCTATAAACCGTGTTTATAGATGAATGGAAAAATCATCATTTGGGCACTTTATAATTTTTAAATTCAAGTATGGCTTATTTCCGAAGTGGAAATTAGATTTCAAATATAATTTGAAATCGAATGTGTTTTAATATTTAAAACAATAAGTGAAATTCTAAACGATATTTTTAAATAAAGAAAAATAACTAGTATTGGATTTATTTAATTTTTGATGAAATTAAAAAGTGACTTTTAATCGGTTCAAGAAGAAAACGATAAAATTTATTCCGACATTCGGAATATAATTTGAATTGAAATAAGTCCATCTGGTTTGTTTTAGAATTCGACAATGTCGAATTTACAAATACCAATTGTTTCAGAAAGGGAAATTTTACTTTTCGAAATAGAAATGGTATTTCGAAAAAATTGAGAAATATTAACTTGTTTTTAAAATAAAAACAAGTTGCTGGAATTATACGCTGTTTATAAATGGGAAATATTATCATTCGATAATATTAAACTTTAATTTCAAGTAATGGATGTAAAGAAGGAAATTTATCTTTCGAAGTGGAAATTTGAATTTCAAATGGAATATGAAATATAAGCTTGTTTTAAATTTTAAAACAAGAAGTAAAATTTATAAACGATGTTTATAAGTAAAAGGGGATAAATTATCATGAGTTGATTTTGGTATTAAAATTCAAATTTGAATTTAAAAAGAGATTTATACCTTGAAATCGTTTCAAAAGGAAACGATGGAGTTTATTCTGATATTCGGAATGTAAACTGAATTAAAATAAATCCACACGGATTTATGATTTTAACTCGACTATGTCGAATACCTAGAAACAAATTTTATTTCAAAAGATATTGGAATTGTATTAAAAGTGAATTTAAGTTTTAATATGAAAATAGATTATGTAACTATAAGTGATGGTAATTAAGTATTTTCAAATCCAATTGAGATTCAAAAGGGAAATCAAATACTCCAAATAGAAATCGAGTTTCAATAGATTATTTAAATGGAAGTTGAATCTAATAAAAAGGTGAATTTATAAACAAGGTTTATAAATGTGATGAAGTAATGTTCATCGTGTAATTTAGAAATAAATGTCCAAATGTAAGAAATAGGGTAGAAGGCGAGACTTAAATCGAGTTTGTGTATTACAAGCTTTTATTCTTCTCAAGATAAGAACGTCCTCGATCAAGGTCTGAGAGGTAATTAAAATACCCCAACTTGAACGACTTCACTATTGTCAAGAGATGATACTGGTTTGTAATGGTGAAGAGGGTTGAATAAATTGATTTTCCCCATAAAGGAAAATTATAATTTGAATTCGATTATATCGTGTTTTATAAAATAATTTATACCCAATGGAATTGGAATTTTAATGTAGAGGTTGAGCTTTAAATAACTAAAACCAAGTTGTAGAATCAGAATGAAGTATTCAATGATTTTTGGAAAATCAAGATGTTAAGTTAGATTTGGGAAATTGTTTTTAAATATGAAAAATGGAGTTGAAATTTATTTTATAAACGAAGTTAACATTTATATTTAAATTATAATTAAAACGAACTCGCCGCGGCGCGGTGGTTCGTAAATTGGCGATTCGAACTTCAATTGAGTATACAGAGCTCAATATAAGTCGAAATTCAATGAAACAAGAAATGCCCGGTCCGACTAAATGGTAGTTTTCTAGCGAAAGAGAAAAATCTAGATTTCGTCGTATAGATTTTGAGTTACGTCAAAAATCATATTTTCAGAAAACAGCGCCATAATCGTTTTAAACCATAACGGTTTATTTATTAAATGAAACGGATTTCGATAAGAATAAAATTCGAATTTCAATAAGAAAAATCCAGATTTGAGTATAAAATAGATTTTAACTCACGAGGATTAAATGGATGGATTCTTGGATTAAAAATCAGATTTCTAATTATCAAATGAAGTAACTAATTTCAAGAGAAATTAGTTAATAGGGTTTTGGGCCGAACTTAACCTTTGTTAAGTAAATTGGATTTATGAATTCAAGTTTGAAATTAAGTATGAAACTTGAGTTGGAAATGAAATTCGATTGTGTATAAGCGAACTAAAATATATGCAAACATTATATGTTCAAATTGAAAGTGCATTAAGCAAAGGATCGAATTAAAGACGCTGTTAGTGGATTTTGTAAAAAGAAAATGAGTTGATTGGAATAAGTTGGAAATGGACATACGTATGTTAACAGGTATGGGATGAAGAGTATGAAGAGGATATGCAGAATGTAAGTTAAGTTCCCGACAAAAGGTACACGTTTAAATTTCCATATGAGGTTTTATGTGCCGAATCGGCAAGCCACTTGGCCTTTTGATTTTCTTTTTGAATGGTTAGGGTCTAGAGAGACGTTTTGTCATCGGACCGAGTCACCTGTACACGTCTGAAAATGAATATTAGATAGGGCCAGTGATTGTGAAATTGTGTGATGGATGTTTATTTTTCCTTTGATAGTTAAATCACCGACTATCAAAGATTTTTGTCCATCGTAGTCGATACGGAGAGACTGGTTGGATTTAATATCCGAAAACCACTCCGTATAGGCATAGGCATTGAATATTAGATTATGCCGAAGATAATCGAAGACGGAGTGAAATTCAAAGAGCTGTTATGTTTGTCCAGTCCCAGGACAACTTGTATGGACGAATGTCTGAAAGGGTAATCCTAACGGTCACATAAGGCGATCTTTTCAAGGTATTACGTCTGGTGGCGTAGAAATTCGTTTCTCTTAGCTTTTATACCCGTAATATTTTTGGGAAGATCAACTGGTGATGTGATGGGTTTGACAATGTGGCATTCAAAGTGTATGGTGGCCAGATGTTCTAAAAGATAAACGTAGCCTCAAGCATCACAACCGGGAAATGACAAAAATCGGGCAGGCAGCATGGCTATGTGGGTCGCACCCATTAGGGTGTATAATCACCTATCTAGAGAAATTCCTTTTGTTTCTTAAATCTATTGATTCTGCCCATTCGGGAAACGGTGGTTTGAGCCCAACCGTTGGTGATATACATTCGATACACTCAAGAGAAATGAGTGGTCGGTCATGTGTGGGTCGGGTTGCAAGACGTTCTTGTTGAACCCAGGTGTATTCGCCTTTAGAGATACATCATCGGAAGGTGGTCCCATACCTTGTCATGGTTGGAATCCAATCTCCAACAAGCGCCCTGTGGTTTTTGATTTTATACTATATATGTAGAGCGTGAGATGCAAGCGTTCTACTATTCGGTTATTTATTTGATTAGACATTAGTATAATATCACTGGATTTTGATATCAAAGATGGTTTGGGTTATAGTAAGGTAAAAACCGTCCGTGTTTATGTGTGGACTGGTCTTACTATTATCTCTTTCTTTCAAAAGATTTTTGAAGTTAAACCATATGGTTGGAGTTTACCCACACTAGTCCCATGATTGACCCAAAGTTATTTTGTTTTGTTTTCCCTAAACTCTTGGGTGCCCAAATTTGTACGGGCAGGTCAAGTGTTTTAGGTCTTTTACAAATACATTTGAAGGAGCTTGAAGCAGGAGGCTTCACCATTAGTTATTTAGAGTTATTTCCGCTGTACCAAATATTGTGTTGTGCTCTGATGATGGTATCTATATATGATACAAAAATTTTTAATTTCAAAGCTTATGTTATATAATATAGTTTATTCGTTCCGCTGTGAGGTTATGTGTTGTTATTTATGTTCTTCTTCTATTCTTTTCTATTTTCTTTAACCCTAATGACTCATATTTCTGTATTATTTGAGTTGGGCGTGTGTTGTATTAGTCAACTCAAACATTACAGATCTGCGGGTCATTATAGAAATGGCATTCAAAACGAGAAAAGAGATCCATATAGTAACTAAACTATAACATACTAAACAAGATATTATGGCACTCAAATCACATAACACCACTTTGCCTTTAATGTCAATGCCATATAGGTATCCATTATTCCAAAATGCAGCATTTACATTGGCCGATCCTGGGTAAACAATATGTAACATTGTATTTAATTAAAGATAATAAGAACTCACTGTATAAAATCCTAAATAAGAATGTATTGTATACATCAACCTGAACAGCTAAAGACATATCAACATGGACAGCTAGAAAGAGAGACCAAATCTATACAAAAGCTGCTACAATATTGTAACGACCCGTGTTTTTGGCCGTCAAATATTTAATTTAATTTATTATTTTAAATATTATATTTGGGAATATTAATGGATTTTAATATTTAATTCACCATTTAAAATGAATGTTGAACGTTAATTTATTTATAATACAAATCGAGCTTGAAATCGAGTGGCAGTTCATAATATTGGATTTGAACTTCATCCGAGAATACAGGATTCGATATAAGTCGGATTTCTGTGAAACAAGACACGTTGGGAGCGTATTGACGATAATTTTCATATGAAAGAGAAAAATCCAGACTTCGTATTGTAAATTGTAAGTTATAACCAAAACAAAATTTGAAATAATCGCTGTGGAAATCATAATTTAATTATAGGCCTTTAAAATGGCCAATTTGCAAACGATCTCAGATTTCGACGAAATCAGTTTCATTGGGACTGTATCGTTAAATTATTGCACGGTGTTAAATGGCGTGGAAAACCGATGTCGTATGTGACCACAGTAGCCATAAACGCCCGTTCATTTGCTATAGCGTGTATTTAAATAAATAAAGGGATATTTGGGCGTAACTCGAGCAGACGATCGAATTAGGCCATGAAACCAGTCCCGTTGAGTTCGTAACGTCGATTAGGGTCAGGATAGGTATATAGTTTGTTATTTTTGGAGACCGTGTAATTTGGCGTTAAAAAGGGTGTTGCGGTTCGTGGTAAAAATAGCTTACTGGTGAAACAGTCTCAGAATGTGACGAAACTAGTGATGTTGGGTTTGTATCAACAAATTATTGTAAGATTTGACAGTTTTAAGTTGATTCGATTTATCTGGTGATCATGGAAAAATTAAACGCGTGTGTATTTCTTGTTTTATACAGGAAATTTTTTCATACGACGTTGGATTTCGATGAAACTTGTCCTGATGGAGTCACGGTGGTGGACGTCGGGGAGCTTTCGGGCGTAACGAGATGCCAAAGAGAATGGGGACTTGTTTTGAAGCCCGAAAGTTAACTGTGTGTGAGGGAAGGGATGGATTGAACGTAGCAAAGAGGGGTTTTCTAGGGTATGGATCACGGTAGCGAAATGATGAAAGGGCATCAAAGAGGGGTTTTCTAGGGTATGGATCACGGTAGCGAAATGATGAAAGGGCATCAATGAAGACAAAGGGGATCAGTCAGATGCTTTTTGGAAGAACAGCAATGTTCTGTTGTTTCAAAGAAGGAATGAAGAAATGAAAAATCAATTGGCACCGTGGTTTCAAATTAGGAGAAGATGAAGGTCTAGAGCGATGTTAGTAAACAGATAAAGGGATAAACCGATGAGTACCTGTCAACGCAATAGGGATGCATGGCTTCGGTTTGAAGAATAGGAGAAATATAAGGTGATGTAAACCGAATGTTATAATAATCTATAACCGGATATTATCATCTATTTCATAAACGTGCCAGTTCGGAAAGTATGCCCAATCCTTTGGAATTACATGACCGCTGAAAAATCTATAAACCGTCTTCCAAGTGATCTTCGAATGAATATACTAAGGGCTGTTAGTATGCGAAGGGGTTTATTTAGTATTGAATCATTTTTTTGGTACTTTGACAAGTAAATCCCAAGTGTGGAAAGTATATTTACTGGTTGTTTCCGATAACAATATTTTACCATTTACTTAACCGTGTCTAATCCATTCTAATCAAGGGTTTAATTAGCATAATCAGGATTTGGTTAATTAATTTATTTTTAAGATAGTAATAATATTTAGATAATGAATAACGTATTAAACTCATAACTTGTTCATTCAATAACAGAAGTGGACAAAAATCAAAGACGTGGAACCCATATCGGTAAACATGACATAGTGGAATTGCAACGGACAGAGTTGGGCACAACTGGAGGTTTTTATTAAATTAAACACTTGTTTAATTTATTTAAAACAAATTTATTTCAACGATGAGCGAAAATAAGGTGAGTTAAACTCACTCAGTTTTACCATTTATATTTTTATATAAATTGGGTTTTTATTTTTGTGTGCTCTGCTTGTTAGTGGTTGCCTGTTTGCTAGTATTATAATTTTTTTTTGATTTAACTGATGAAAGTACACTGTGTTTAATTTCGGTGAAATACCAAATTGTTATTTTTAACGATTGGCTCCAATAAAGGTAACTTACCTTGTTGGCCACGTTTATTTTATAAACGTGTTTAAATCATTGAATTGATTGCATTGCTTGTGGGTGGTGTTGAATGGTCGTTATTTAGTTTTATCAGTTAAATGAAAACTGAACGATCTGGGTTGTGATAATCATTTTGAATACAGGGAAGAACAGGTTGGAGGGATCCAACCGGATTCCTCAAATATATTATTTGTTTTCATATTATCATATGTGAACTGTACTGTTTGGTGTGATTGATTTGATCGTTGATTATTGAATGTTAAACATCTGCTAATTTAAACCAATGGGTGATATTGGTGGGGTATTTGGCAGCGTATGGCCTATAAAATCAATCGTGTTATAGATATTGATTCACCGTCAGGTGAATCGATAAAGATGAATTTATAAAATTTATTTTATAACTGGAGTTGGATTTTGAATATATTATTTTGAATCATAGTTATTAAAGAGAAATAAATAAATATTTTATTTATTTAAGACTTTGATTTATTTTAATTTATTTTATTAAGTGAATTCCGATGTAAATCAGATTTATAAAATACAAGATAAGAAATAAAGTCGCATAGTTAAATTTGGATAATTGGTTTGTTGAGAAACAATTAATGGGATTATTTAAATTAATGATATTTTTAATTAATTCGAAGTGAGGATTAATTGGAATCGATTAACGAGATAATCGAGTTTGAGTTAATTAAATCGACCGTTTTGAATTGGAATTTGATTATCAAATTGATATGTTTTGATTTGAATAGTTTAATGGATATTGTGTAAATTTAAATAAGGTTTTAAAAAGGGATTTACTATTTTACTTAGTTAATAAAGAAATTAACTACTAAAGTAGTTAATGATTGAAATAAGTTATTGTTGTAAATAAATGATAGTTTGGGAAAATAATTTTTTAATGAGAATACATTTAAAAAGGGATCGAAGGAGAAGTGTAATTCAATTAAATGGTGAAAGCAAATAAATGTCACTTAATTATTCGAATTAAGTGAAAGGAGATTACCAAAAAAAGGTTTAAGATAAACCATAGTATATAAATGAGATTCGAAGTGTAACGGCATTAATATTGAATTAATGTTATGTAATACCCCGGATTTTACCGTTAACAGTAAATTAATAAATTAAAGTATAATTGATTTTAAATCAAAGAATTAAGGGAAACGGGATACGCCATTGCGTTCGTCTCGGAATTCTGCTTGAGATATAGTCCGAGTTTGCGTAAAACGGACTCCGTATGAGGGAGATATGACCTCCGGAAGTTTCAGAATTCAGTTTATAATTCAAACGAACAGAAACAGTGCAGAAAACGAGGTTCAAAATTCGAAAATGGGACCCAAATGGGTAGGGCGGGAATTTTCCCGCCCAAGGCCCAAGTCGACTGGGCTGTCGACAGGGCTGTCGACCTGGCCCTGAACCAGGTCGAGCCCAGCCCCCTCCTGGCTGGCCTGGTCTATGCTAGGCCGAATTTCTGAGCCTTGTCTTGTCACTGGGGCTTATGTGTCAGCTTCTGATTGGTTTCTCTTTAAAACGAACGGCTTATATTTACCCTGGCTCCATCGACGGCTCTCACCAATCCCCTAACTCTATAAAAAGGACCCTAGACTCCACCTTATCTACACAAATAAAATGGTGATGAGGCCGTCATGATGCTGAGGAGAGTCTAAGTATAGCCGCCAGAAATTGAGAGACAATTAGAAGATAAATCAAAAGCTTAAAGCAACGTTAATCAAATCAAAACAACGCCTACAACAAAGGATAGCATCTCCAAATTCAGAAATCAGATTCCTGAATTGAAGAATCGTCATACGTTGTAAGTAGAGTGCTATTCCGATGTGAATAAATAAATTGTGTTTTGATTATGTAAAATGGAATTGTGGTGATAATAATCTATAGTTGTATGTTGCTTTGATTCTAAACGATTTGGAATTGTTATGGTATACGATTGGATATTTGCAAGTATGTAGTTTATGTTGACAACTATATGTTTTGGTTCATACAAGTATATGATTCATGTTAACAACCATACGTTGTGGTATTTTATTTGAGATTCATGCAAGTATATAATTTACTGTTATGCCAACATGATGCATAATTTTATAGTCATCTTTAGTGTAATTGGATCTATTTGAGTATTATGGTTTATATGAATCTATGTTGGAATTGGCAAATCATACTTTTGTATTAGAAACAAAAGTAAGCATTTTTATGAATGTGACTAAACTATGTTTGGTGTTATGCTTAGTTGAAACCATGTTTAAGCCTATGTTGTTATAAAAGTCATATGGTGATATATGTAACACATAAATTAAGTTAGATCTACATTTCGATTACAAGTTTATATGAATAGATTAAAAACCATGATCTCATATTTAGGTATATTTATGCCATGATTATATGAATAGATCAAAAACCATGAATTTATGTTGATTAAATTGCTATGTTGCAAGTTCACAATCGCCTAATTCATGTTGATTAAATTGCTATGTTGCAAGTTCACAATTGTCTAATTCATGTTAATTAAATTGCTATGTTGCAAGTTCACAATCGCCTAATTCATGTTGATTAGATTGTTGTGTTGCAAGTTCACAATTGTCTAGTTCATGTTAATTAAATTGCTATGTTGCAAGTTCACAATTGCCTAATTCATGTTGATTAGATCGCTATGTTGCAAATTCACAATTGTCTAATTTATGTTAATTAGATTACTATGTTGCAAGTTCACAATTGCCAAGTTATGTTAATTAGTTCGCTATATTGCAAGTTCACGCGTTCACACTCCCCTTTGTATGTTACTTAGAATGTAAACACCATATTCTAAGCCTCCCCTTTTCACGTGGCTAAGTTGGGCTTAAATGTTAAGCCCAACATAAGTTGTAATATAGCAAACGTATAAAGCGGGATAATAACGTTGGGTTAAAAATATAAAACATATGTGTTGGCATGTTTGACACATGCCAACGACTTGACATTTTAAGTGGTATAAATTAATTATACCCAATAAGAATAGATTTGAATAATGGGCCGCAAATATTTACATATAAAATGAAAAGAGACAAAATATGTAAACATAGAAAATACGATGTGTTTAACCCGAGGTTGGATTGCGTTGTGACATAAACCTGCCCGGAACCGCCCGGCTGTCCAGTAGTCACAACAATACCTATCCAATGTGGGTGGTTAAACATTGAGCCCAATAAAGACCCGAGGTTAGACTGAGTTGGGACGTAAGACTGCCCGGACCCAACCGGCAACAGGCAGTCACAACAATACCTGTCTAATGTGAGTGGTCTGGGCCTTAATAAGACAATTAAGGCCGAGTCAGGATTGATAGGATTAAGTAAATTTAATTAATACTTAATCAAATTTGAACATGCTAAACTATACAGACTGATTTGGGGGTTAGGTATATACAGAACACTTAACCAATTTAGCATGTTGGCTAGAAATAGAAAACCTAGTAGTGGGGGGGCCTTTTCAGTAGTAATCCTACATGGTGTATCAGGATACCCTGAACTAGGCAGGGTGGGGCACGATTACTGGGCTGACTGTAAGAGGTCAAATCGACGGCGGTGGTGCAGCAGTGTAGGTTCTAACGTGGTGCGGGCGTGCACATACTCCGGCGCAGAAAAATAAGGCACTGGGCACCAGTAGTATACCTGTGCATTCTAGGACTGTGTCGGGCCGCCACCATGGGACTTGATACACCCCATGGTGGGACCAGCATAGGTAGCTACAACATCGGGGGCCGTAAGACACATGTAACTATGCGAGTAGGAGCCGATCATTTATAAAGATCACTTTACCCTGATTATGGGGTGCCTGTTGGGAACTAGTTTATAGGGGGCAGAGATTAATATGGGGTACGTTAGTATATTCGACTCCAGACAACTTAACTTAGTGTGGTGCTTTCCCCATTTCCAGTTTATACTTATCATGCTCATTTCTTTATTCATAGACTGAATAGTCCTAGACTTACTCAGGCTTTATGTCTGACTCTACTTTCCTTTCGTCTTCTTTTCTTTCGTTCCCCCCCCCCCCAGGTCCATAGGGATGGAACACCACAGCTTGACCAGTTTTACATCCGAGCTTGAAGAGGGAGAATGTATTGCTTGGATCTCTTTCATTTTGGACTATGGCTTTGGATAGCAATTATGGGGATTTATGCAGTTTACTTATGTTTTTATGCTTCTTTATGTTATGAAATCAAGACAGTGTTATGATTGTAATAATTAGAAGGGTGTTTTGAGAGAATTGTGGAATTTAATGTAAACACGTATTTTTATGAAATAAAAAGTCTGTTGTTTTCCACTGCTTATACATATGTGTTTATATCTGTCTTGTATTTATCTGTGACTTTTACCTATAAACCTCCACCAAAATTAAGGCATTCCCTTTGTGAGTGACCTTAACGGAGGTGGGGTGTTTCACTTGGTATCAGAGCATAGGTTAACCAGATCAGATAAAAAGTTTTGAAAATTTATTTTCAAAGAAAATTTAAAGAAGCATTTTTAAAGATAAAATGTTATTTTATTTTAAAAGGCATAGTCCCCCAAAGCCATAGGTACTATCTTTTATCCTTCGTTTTGAATCTGCCCTTTTTGTTTCAGCATGTCCGCAGAACTTAACTTGCCAGAGGGTGTACCAATACCTGGTTGGTTGAGACGATTCTTAGAAGCAAGGGCCAATCAGCCAGGTCCCGCTATTCCTCCTCCTCCTCCCCCGGCTGTAGAAAATCCTCCTCCTCCACCTCCTCCGCGTGATAATGCTTTTGCTAAGATATGTAAAGATTTCAAAGCTATGGGAGGGAAGGACTTTCATGGAACCGAGTCCTTTGTGGCAGCCAGGAACTGGCTAAAAGAGACCGAGGACTTATTCGTCATCTTTACTATGGAAGATAGGCAGAAGGTACGACTGACGGTTTGGCTACTTAAAGGCGAAGCTTCCTACTGGTGGGAAGTTACCAATGCTGAAAGACCAGTGGAAACATGGGAGGACTTTAGGGCGAGATTTGAGGCTAAATTTCTCTCAGAAGCTGAAAGAAGTCTTCAATTGGAAAAATTCTTATTTCTTAAGCAACGGAATATGACAGTCAAAGAGTATGTTAACCAGTTCGATCAGCTGGCTAGGTTCGGACTGGACCTTGTCAACACTCAGCACAAGAAGGCTCTCCGCTTCGTCAAAGGATTGAATGAGCCATTACACAGCTTGGCCATGACCCATATACCTATGGGAGCTACGTATGAAAGGTTGGTGCAGATGGCATTGCTGAACGAAGAGGATAAGGGCAAGAAGGAGACAAAGGCAGAAGGGTCTCAAGGGAAGAAAGAAGGTTTATAGCCTAAGAAGACAGACTTTAAGAAGGGCGGGAAAGACAACAAGTCCAAAGAGAAGAGGAAGTGCAATTTCTGTGGCAAAGTGGGGCACTTAGTGAAAGACTGCCGGAAGAAGAAAGCCAAGATGAATGGTGGGTGCTTTTCTTGTGGGGAGACAGGCCACATGGCTAAGGACTTCCCAAAGAAGCGAGGGCAGGGGCAGAAGGCTGGATCCACCTCAGGGGCACAGGTTCATGCGCTAGAGGCACCTCCTCTGCAACAGCGAGGTATATATACTTCTGTAGAAAGTGTAGTTTATCTTTATGACCACCCAGTTCGCACTTTGTTTGATTCTGGCGCATCACACTCCTTTATTTCATATGCTTTAGTAGAATCTCTGCACCTAGAAACTAGTATGGTAGAGGATCCCTTGATTGTTTCAAATCCTATTGGGGGCCGAGCTTATTTGTCTATGATCTGTATGAATTTGAAAATCTCTATTCTAAGTGTAGAATTTAGATGTAGTGCCTTTGTTTTGGGCTTCTCGGGGTATGGATTGATTTTGGGCATGGACTGGTTATCCAGTAAAAGTGCCATCCTTGATTGTGAGAAAAGAGTGGTTAGGCTTTTGACCCAACTCGGTAAAACTCTAGAAATTGTTTGTAATCCCTCGAATGCGGTTATGCTTAGTTATCTTGAATCGCTAGATGCTTCTGTTGAGAGTTTGAAATCGGTTAGAGTGGTCCGTGAATATCCGGATGTCTTCGAAGAGGTGAAGGGCTTACCTCCGAAGCGGGAGATAGACTTCCGCATATATCTTGTAGATAATGCAAAGCCCGTTGCGTTGCCCGTTAGACACATGGCTCCACGGGAGAGGAAAGAGCTCAGTAAACAGATTAAAGAGCTTCTAGAAAAGGGGTTCATTAGAAGGAGCATTTCAGAATGGGGCGCTCCAGTAGTATTCGCTACAAAGGCAGATGGTTCACTCCGTCTGTGTGTTGACTATAGGGAGCTTAACAAGTTGACCAAAAAGAATAGCCACCCTCTCCCCAGAATTGACGATCTGTTCGATCAGCTTGTAGGAGCGTCAGTTTTCTCTCAACTTGATCTGGCCATTGGGTTTCATTAGTTAAGGGTGGCTGAAGATAGCATCGATAAAACGGCTTTCAGAACCCCAGACGGTTTCTTTGAATGGTTGGTCATGCCTTTCGGCTTGACAAACGCACCCGCTTACTTCGTGGATTTGATGAGTAGGGTGTTCAGAGAGTTCCTCAACAAGTTCGTAGTGGTCTTCGTAGACGTTATCTTGATCTTCTCAAAGAGTGAGGAAGAACATGCTCAGCACCTAAAGGCAATTATGGAGACTCTTCGAGTCCATCAGCTAAAAGCAAAATTCTCCAAGTGTCACTTTTGGAGAGAGGAAGTAAGGTTTCTTGGGCATGTAGTATCCAAAGAAGGGTTAGCTGTGGACCCTGCTAAAGTAGTGGCGGTGCAGGATTGGAAGACACCTAGGAATGCAACAGAAGTCTGAAGTTTTCTCGGGCTAGCAGGCTTCTATCGAAAATTCATCAGAGACTTTGCAAAAATATCAGCTCCGCTCACTAGATTAACAAAGAAGAACCTAGCGTTTGCATGGGATTTGAATTGCGAGTTTGCTTTTCCAACGACTAAAAAGGGCTCTTACAACAGCCCCAGTTCTGACGTTGCCAGATGGGAGCAAAATGTTTACAGTATACACGGATGTTTGCGGCACAGGACTAGGCGCTGTCTTAATGCAAGAAGGAAGGGTAGTAGCTTATGGCGGGAGACAGTTGAAAGTGCACGAAAAGAACTACCCAGTCCATGATCTCGAGTTGGCCACCATCGTCTTTGCGCTTAAGTCTTGGTGCCACTATCTCCTAGGTGAGAAATTCGAACTATATACTGACCATAAATCTTTGAAGTATCTCTTCTCGCAGAAGGACCTTAACTTGAGGCAACAAAGGTGGATGGAGTTCCTTGCCTCATACGATTTCGAGATCTCCTACACTCCAGGCAAAGGCAACGTAGTCGCAGATGCTTTGAGCAGAAAGAAGCTAACTTTAAGCCCGCTGTTTGTTGAAAGGCAAAGCCTAGAGTTTATAGCCAGTTTTGACTTAAGACCCTCCTCTGATTTTGTACCCGGTTTGTTAGCATCGCTAGAAGTACGGCCTACCCTCTTGGACTCAGTAGGGGCCGCACAACGCGAAGACCCTCAGCTTGTGGAGACGATTGATAAGCTAATTAGGGGTGAGACTTCAAGTCACCTCAACAGGTACTCCATCGACGATAAGGGTTGGCTAAGGCGAGACAGAAGACTATGCATCCCACAGACAAGAGATTTAGTAAAGACGGTTCTCGAGGAGGCACATCACTCCAAGATGACGATACATCCAGGCGGAGATAAAATGTATAAGGACATAAAGAGAACTTTCTTTTGGAGCGGCATGAGGAAGGATGTGGCAGATTTCGTTTCCAAGTGTATGATTTGCCAACAGGTTAAGGCGGAACAGAAGAAGCCTGGCGGTCTGCTCCATCCTCTAGAAGTTCCACAGTGGAAGTGGGATAGCATCTCAATGGACTTCATTGATGGGCTGCCTAGGTCCAGAAGAGGCAACACTAGTATTTGGGTAATAGTGGATAGGCTTACTAAAAGCGCCCACTTTTTACCTGTCAAGAATAGAAGGACTGCCTCATCTCTAGCATCTCTTTATCTCAAGGAAATTGTTCGACTCCATGGGATACCCTCCAGCATTGTTAGAGACCGAGACCCTATCTTCACAAGTGAGTTTTGGCGAAGTCTGCAAGAAGCGATAGGCACACAATTATGCTTGAGTACAGCCTATCACCCCCAAACAGACAACCAGACAGAGAGAGTGAACAGAGTTTTGGAGGATCTTTTAAGACTGTGCGTCCTTGACTTTGGAGGAACTTGGGAAGACCACCTTCCTTTGGTGGAATTTGCCTACAACAACAGTTACCAAGCCACCATCGGAATGGCACCCTTCGAAGCCTTATATGGAAGACCGTGTCGATCGCCCACTTGTTGGTGGGAGACCACCGATAAGCTCGTACTTGGACCAGATTTGATCAGAGAGACTTCAGAAAAAGTAGATTAATACGAAGGAGGATGAAGAAAGCCCAGGATAGACAAAAATCCTACGCAGACAAGAGAAGGACCGACCTTGAGTTTGAGGTTGGGGACAGAGTTTTTCTTAAGGCATCTCCTCTAAGGAACGTCGTTCGTTTTGGAACCACAGGGAAGCTAGCACCAAGGTTCGTAGGGCCGTTTCCTATCATCGAGAAGATTGGGAGGATGGCCTATAGATTAGAGCTACCTGAGAGACTAGCTGGAGTTCACAACGTCTTTCACGTTTCACATCTTCGGAAATGTCTACATGAATCTGCTGAAGTGGTGGAACCAAACATCCTTGAAGAAGCTGAAGTGGAACGTGAAGCAACCGTAAGGAATGTTCCAACCCGCATCTTAGGAACGGAAGTGAAAAAGCTACGCAACCGCGAAGTCAAGCTCGTCAAAGTTCAGTGGAGCGACGCCGAGGAAGAGGCGACTTGGGAAACTGAGGGCAGAATACGCGCAGCCTACCCTTTTCTTTTTGAGGGTACATCCTTGATCTTTCTTTTTTCTTAAGTCGTGCTTTTATCTATCTTTTCAGGCATATCTCCTCGACCTTATCTTTTAGATAGAAACCCTTTGGATGAAAACATGTAATTGAAACATGTTATGGATGATGGTTGCAAGTGGTTGCTAGTGGTTGCTCGTGGTTGCATATACACACACAATCTAGGTTTTAGATCGGCTCAGTCACTTCATATTGCATATGCATATGTGTATTTACTATTTGTGTATGGTTGAAGTCTAATGTGTTGTCATATGGATGTTGCATTTATATGAATGATTGTGCACTCATGTAGAACCATGAGTAGGAAAGTTTGCATACATAATGGATTCATGACACTTACATAATTTGCATTAAGGAGGTCAACTGAATCAGTAGACCGCCTGATTTTGCATTAGATAAGTACATATACACACACTTTGCATATGATCATGAAGCATTAGAAGTCTTTTAAGGACAATGGATACTCGTGTTTGATGGATGAGTAGATGGACGTTTGGATGTTAGGATTTATGTTCTCCTAGACTTGAAGATTTCGGGGACGAAATCCTTTAAGGAGGGGAGAATGTAACACCCCGGATTTTACTGTTAACAGTAAATTAATAAATTAAAGTATAATTAATTTTAAATCAAAGAATTAAGGGAAACGGGATACGCCATTGCGTTCGTCTCCGAATTCTTCTTGAGATAGAGTCCGAGTTTGCGTAAAACGGACTCCGTATGAGGGAGATATGACCTCCGGAAGTTTCAAAATTCAGTTTATAATTCAAACGAACAGAAACAGTGCAGAAAACGAGGTTCAAAATTCGAAAATCGGACCCAACTGGGCAGGGCGGGAATTTTCCCGCCCAAGGCCCAAGTCGACTGGGCAGTCGACTTGGGGGGACCCAAGTCGACTGGGCTGTCGACAGGGCTGTCGACCTGGCCCTGAACCAGGTCGAGCCCAGTCCCCTCCTGGCTGGCCTGGTCTATGCTTGGCTGAATTTCTGAGCCTTGTCTTGTCACTGGGGCTTATGTGTCAGCTTCTGATTGGTTTCTCTTTAAAACGAACGGCTTATATTTATCCTGGCTCCATCGACGGCTCTCATCAATCCCCTAACTCTATAAAAAGGACCCTAGACTCCACCTTATCTACACAAATAAAATGGAGATGAGGCCGTCATGCTACTGAGGAGAGTCTAAGTATAGCCGCCAGAAATTGAGAGACAATTAGAAGATAAATCAAAAGCTTAAAGCAACGTTAATCAAATCAAAACAACGCCTACAACAAAGGATAGCATCTCCAAATTCAGAAATCAGATTCCTGAACTGAAGAATCGTCATACGTTGTAAGTAGAGTGCTATTCCGATGTGAATAAATAAATTGTGTTTTGATTATGTAAAATGGAATTTTGGTGATAATAATCTATAGTTGTATGTTGCTTTGATTCTAAACGATTTGGAATTGTTATGGTATACGATTGGATATTTGCAAGTATGTGGTTTATGTTGACAACTATATGTTGTGGTTCATACAAGTATATGATTCATGTTAACAACCATACGTTGTGGTATTTTATTTGAGATTCATGCAAGTATATAATTTACTGTTATGCCAACATGATGTATAATTTTATAGTCATCTTTAGTGTAATTGGATCTATTTGAGTATTATGGTTTATATGAATCTATGTTGGAATTGGCAAAACATACTTTTGTATTAGAAACAAAAGTAAGCATTTTTATGAACGTGACTAAACTATGTTTGGTGTTATGCTTAGTTGAAACCATGTTTAAGCCTATGTTGTTATAAAAGTCATATGGTGATATATGTAACACATAAATTAAGTTAGATCTACATTTCGATTACAAGTTTATATGAATAGATTAAAAACCATGATCTCATGTTTAGGTATATTTATGCCATGATTATATGAATAGATCAAAAACCATGAATTTATGTTGATTAAATTGCTATGTTGCAAGTTCACAATCGCCTAATTCATGTTGATTAAATTGCTATGTTGCAAGTTCACAATTGTCTAATTCATGTTAATTAAATTGCTATGTTGCAAGTTCACAATTGCCTAATTCATGTTGATTAGATTGCTATGTTGCAAGTTCACAATTGTCTAATTCATGTTAATTAAATTGCTATGTTGCAAGTTCACAATTGCCTAATTCATGTTGATTAAATCGCTATGTTGCAAATTCACAATTGTCTAATTTATGTTAATTAGATTACTATGTTGCAAGTTCACAATTGCCAAGTTATGTTAATTAGTTCGCTATATTGCAAGTTCACGCGTTCACACTCCCCTTTGTATGTTACTTAGAATGTAAACACCATATTCTAAGCCTCCCCTTTTCATGTGGCTAAGCTGGGCTTAAATGTTAGGCCCAACATATGTTGTAATATAGCAAACGTATAAAGCGGGGTAATAACGTCGGGTAAAAATATAAAACATATGTGTTGGCATGTTTGACACATGCCAACGACTTGACATTTTAAGTGGTATAAATTAATTATACCCAATAAGAATGGATTTGAATAATGGGCCGTAAATATTTACATATAAAATGAAAAGAGACAAAATATGTAAACATAGAAAATACGATGTGTTTAACCCGAGGTTGGATTGCGTTGTGACATAAACCTGCCCGGAACCGCCCGGCTGTCCAGTAGTCACAACAATACCTATCCAATGTGGGTGGTTAAACATTGAGCCCAATAAAGACCCGAGGTTAGACTGAGTTTTGACGTAAGACTGCCCGGACCCAACCGGCAACAGGCAGTCACAACAATACCTGTCTAATGTGAGTGGTCTGGGTCTTAATAAGACCATTAAGGCTGAGTCAGGATTGATAGGATTAAGTAAATTTAATTAATACTTAATCAAATTTGAACATGCTAAACTATACAGACTGATTTGGGGGTTAGGTATATACAGAACACTTAACCAATTTAGCATGTTGGCTAGAAATAGAAAACCTAGTAGCGGGGGGGCCTTTTCAGCAGTAACCCTACATGGTGTATCAGGATACCCTGAACTATGCAGGGTGGGGCACGATTACTGGGCTGACTGTAAGAGGTCAAATCGACGGCGGTGGTGCAGCAGTGTAGGTTCTAACGGGGTGCGGGCGTGCACACACTCCGGCGCAGAAAAATAAGGCACTGGGCACCAGTAGTATACCTGTGCATTCTAGGACTGTGTCGGGCCGCCACCATGGGACTTGATACACCCCATGGTGGGACCAACATAGGTAGCTACAACATCGGGGGCCGTAAGACACTAGTAACTATGCGAGTAGGAGCCGATCATTCATAAAGATCACTTTACCCTGATTATGGGGTGCCTGTTGGGAACTAGTTTATAGGGGACAAAGATTAATATGGGGTATGTTAGTATATTCGACTCCAGACAACTTAACTTAGTGTGGTACTTTCCCCATTTCCAGTTTATACTTATCATGCTCATTTCTTTATTCATAGACTGAATAGTCCTAGACTTACTCAGGCTTTATGTCTGACTCTACTTTCCTTTCGTCTTCTTTTCTTTCGATTCCCCCCCAGGTCCACAGGGAGGGAACACCACATCTTGACCAGTTTTACATCCAGCTTGAAGAGGGAGAATGTATTGCTTGGATCTCTTTCATTTTGGACTATGGCTTTGGATAGAAATTATGGGGATTTATGCAGTTTACTTATGTTTCTATGCTTCTTTATGTTATGAAATCCAGACAGTGTTATGATTGTAATAATTAGAAGGGTGTTTTGAGACAATTGTGGAATGTTTATGTAAACACGTATTTTTATGAAATAAAAAGTCTGTTGTTTTCCATTGCTTATACATATGTGTTTATATCTGTCTTGTATTTATCTGTGACTTTTACCTATAAACCTCCACCAAAATTAAGGCATTCCCTTTGTGATTGACCTTAATGGAGGTGGGGTGTTTCACGTTATATGAAAATGAGATCAAGTAACAGGTGGGGATTTGAAATGAGATTTCAAAAGTGGGAAATGCTTAAATAGATTTGAAAGGGGATTGGTAAAAGTAAATTTGGGTTAAAGAACTAGATCGTAGGGGTGTATAACCGAACCCAAATTATAATGGGATTTGTTTTGAGACGTGAATGAAATATGGGGTTTTGATTACAACTTATATTTATCTGAGGATATGAACATTGTTGATCAAGGTATGAGAGGTAATTAGAATACCCCAACTTGAACAACGTCCGGATTATCTTAAGATGATATTATTTGGTAATCGTAAAAGAGGTTGGTGATAATTTATTTCCAGTTGAGAAATAATAATGCGATGTTGGGTAAAAATTTGGAGAATATACGGTGTAAAGGAAATTTGTAAGAAGGAAATGTAAGGTTGAGTTTTATTTTAATCAAATAAATATTTTTTATAGTTAGAATAAAAGATATTTGTTATCGCCGTTTTACAAATAATTAGTTGAATAAATTTCCCAAATTTGGAATCATCAAGATTGATGTATGTAACACCCCGTATTTCTTTTAACACTAAAGTTTCTAATACAAATAATAATAATAATAATAATGATAAATGTGTAAAGGGGAGATATATCTAATGTGCATACAAAAATAAAAATAGATGTGTAAAGGGGAGATGTATCTAATGTGTACGTATTTATATGGATTGACAATAATAATAATAAATGTTGATAATGTACATTAAGAGAGTGATTATGGCATAAGTAAATTAGGAATTATTTGCGTATAGAATTTTTCCTAAATGAGAAATGTGTACATTGTAGATAATATATATATATATATATATATATATATATGCTAAAACGTGAAATTGCATGTAATTGGAATAGTAATTATGACACAATTTAAAATGGGGGTAATTTGCATGCATAGTAATTATGACATAATTTAAAATAGAAGTAATTTACAGTCCTTAATTGTGAACATAATTGGCCTTTTTTGATTTTGATGGCCTTGATTAACCCTAGCATCATCGGACGGCTCAAATTAAATTACAATCCTATATAAACAACCTACGTCTCCAACTAAAATTCACACAAAAATAAGAATTTCAGCCGCCATGCTGTCGGGAAGGAACTAAGGATAGCCTCCACTTGAAGAGAGCTTAAGATATGAACAAAATACTAATTCAAAACTAAAGACAAAGATAAAATCAAAGCAACATCTACCCAAAGGATCGCATCTCAATTTCAGAGCTCAGAATTCAGAATTCAAGTTCGTTAATCGTAGTAAGTTTAGCTATAGTTTTGGGATGCGAATTAAGATTAATGTCATGTCTTGTAATGAAATGAAAATAGAATGATGCTTTTTATGTTATGTGTGAAATTGTATAATATTTGATCTATGTCTGTGATTTGATTTTATTATCATGTTGAGTTGGGAATTAATTGATAAGCCTATTCATATGTATGTGAAGTTTATCATGTTATGCAAGTTTTAGGTTCTAAAATCGTATTACACATGTGATAAAACGTTAGATCTATATTGTTTATGTGGTTAATATAGATTGTATATATGTCCAAGTTAAGATCTCATGTATATATGTATCTTATGCCAAAACCTATATGCCTACATGATTAAGTTTGTACATATGTTCATATGTTCACACCAAAGTTGCAAGTTCATAATTTGATCCATGTCACGATCCACTTCTAGTTATAATTGGACATATAATTAGATCTAGTTCATGTGAGAAAAGAAAATTATACATGTCTTGTATATTGATTAGTCTATGTTGCGAATTCACATATGTGTATGTGGTTTAGCCTATGTTGCAAAATCAAATATATGTTGATTTAGCCTACAATTGCAAGTTCGCACCTATGATATTCATGTTGACTATTTTGCAAGTTCACACCTATGATGTTCACAATGACTATGCCAAAAATGCCAAGTTTACACATATGTCATATTTATGCTAATAAACTGTTTTATGCCAATTTTTATGTATGCTAAATTAGGCTAAGTTTTTAGCCTAATATTTTATGTCAAAAATCATGCGAACGAAAAATTAGGCTAAGATTGTTAGCCTAATATTTAGACGGGGTAACGTTGGGTAAAATTGGTAATTTTAGGAAAACTTGCCATAAATTGGTCATTAATCACATAGGTGATTTATGATATGAAACGGTATAAATTATATAACTAAATTAATGAACTTGATTGGAAACAAATTTGGCAATAACATGAACTTTGAATAATTTACATAATTAAAAATGTAAATTTAGACAATACGATTATGCTTAACCCGAGGTTGGATTGAGTTGTGATGTAAACCTGCCCGGACCCGCCCGGCTGCCCAGTAATCACAACAATACCTATCCAATGTGGGAGGTTAAGGCATTGAGCCCAATAAAGGCCCGAGGTTAGACTGAGTTGTGGCGTAAGACTGGCCGAAACCGCCCGGCATATAGGTAGCCACAACAATACCTGTCTAATGTGAGTGGTTGGTGCTCTAATATGACAATTAGAGCTGAGTCTATAATGATAGGGTTAAGTTTATTAAACACTTAACCAATTAAACATGTTAATGATGGGTAGGGTTAAGTTAATCAAAACAACACTTAACCAACATGACATAATGAGAGGACGGGTTAGGTTAATCAGGAACACCTAACAACATAACATGACAAGTGAGTTGGGCTAAGTCAAACTTAAATGGACCACACTTAGCCAACGTTTAATGAACAAAACGGATAGAGTTAAGTATACCTCGTGTAGGTGGGTAATATCAGTATATATAGGCCTACGAACTTAACCATTGAATAAACGTGCTTGAATCAGTGAGCAGGTTAAGAATATCCAGTGTAGGTGGGTAATATTGTAAATATAGGCCCATAAACTTAACCTCTAGGAAACCCTAGTAACGGGGACCCATTTCAGCAGTAACCCACATGAATGTATCAAAAGGTACCCTGAAACTAGGCAGGGTGTGGCACGATTACTGGGCTGATTATAAGCGGTCAAAATAGCGGCAGGAGGGGTACGTCAGTGTAGGTTCCAACGGTTTACGTGCGTGCACGTACTCCGGCAGTGGAAAAAGCAGGCACTGGGTACTAGTAGTTTTACACTGTGTACCTTGAATCACGTTGGGTCGCTATCATAAGTCTCGATACACTTTATGGTGGGGCCAGCACAGGGTATCTACATGCAAGAGTGGGCCGAACAACACAAGAAAGGAATGCCTGCGAGTAGGAGCCGATCGTTAAGCGGGTCACTTTCTCGTGAATGTAAGGAGCCGGTCGATTAAAGGATCGCTTTGTCTTGAACACACGTGGGACTGACTGAAACATTGATTAGTAGGCGCGGAGAACACTTCACCATAATCACGGGGTGCCAGTTGAAATATGTATGAGTAGGCGCAGAGTTTTAGAATTAGGTGCGAAGGGATATTCGATTTAAGTCTCCTTATCTAGTTCTTTGTTAGACTGTTATTTCTGGTATTGTCATGTTCTCAGTTTATACAAGTCATCATCTTTTTATTTTTCTTATGCTAGGAATATAGCTAGACTTACTCAGGCATTATGTCTGACCCTGTTTTTCTTTTGTCTTCTTTTCTTCCGTTGTCCCCCCCACCCCCCCCAAGGTCCACAAGGAGGATACAGTCCAGCTTAGTAAGACACTTTGCAAGCTTCAAGATAGTAGATGTATGATTTGGACTCTCTTTCGTTTGGACCATGGGTTTGGATACCTAATCATGGGGATTTTATGCTATTTTGTTTAAGTGTTATGCTTCTTTATTTAATAATCAAGACAGAAATTATGATGTACTATTTTGGAAGTTATTATGAGACAATTTACTGTAATGTTTTGGTATTGTACCATGTATGAAATAAAATGTTTGTTTTCCGCTGCTTATTTCTATTTGTCTTGTAAATTTATCTGTGTCTTTTACCTATAAACCTCCACCAAACTTAAGGCATTCCCTTTGTGAGTGACCTTAACGGAGGTCGGGTGTTTCACTTGGTATCAGAGCATAGGTTTACCAGACCAGATAAAAAGTTTTTGAAACAATTTTCAAAAAGAAGTTTAAAGAAGCATTTTCAAAGAAAAAATTTTATTTTTTAAAAGAGCATAATCCCCAAAAGCCATATTCATTATCTATCCTTTGTCTTTAGGTAGAAACCCATTTGAATGTAAACATGTACTTGAAACATGTTATGGATGATGGTTGCAAGTGGTTGCAAGTGTTTGCTAGTGGTTGCAATTGGATGCATATACACACACAACCTAGGTTTTAGATCGGCTCAGTCACTTCATATTGCATATGCATATATGTATTTATCTTTTTATAAGGTTTGAATCTTAATGTGTTGTCATATGGATGTCACATTTATATGAATGATTGCGCACTCATGTAGAATTATGAATAGGAAGAAAGTTTGCATACATAATGGATTCATGGCACTTACATAATTTGCATTAAGGAGGTCAACTGAATTAGTAGACTGCCTAATTTTGCATTAGATAAGGACATGTACACACAACTTGCATATGATCATGAGGCATTAAAAGTCTTTTAAGGACAATGGACGCTCGTGTTTGATGGTTGAGTAGATGGACATTTGAATGGTAGGATATACGTTCTCCTAGACTTGGAGATTTCGGGGACGAAATCCTTTAAGGAGGGGAGAATGTAACACCCCGTATTTCTGTTAACACTAAAGTTGCTAATACAAAAAATAATAACAAATGTGTAAAGGGGAGATGTATCTAATGTGCATACAAAAATAATAATAAATGTGTAAAGGGGAGATGTATCTAATGTGTACGTATTTATATGGATTGACAAAAATAATAATAAATGTTGATAATGTACATTAAGAGAGTGATTATGGAATAACTAAATTAGGAATTATTTGCATATAGAATTTGTCGTAAATGAGAAATGTGTACATTGTAGATAATATATATATATACATACGCTAAAACGTGAAATTGCATGTAATTAGAATAGTAATAATGACACAATTTAAAATGGGGGTACATGCATAGTAATTATGACATAATTTAAAATAGGAGTAATTTACAGTCCTTAATTGTGAACATAATTGGTCTCTTTTGAAATTGATGGCCTTGATTAACCCTAGCATCATCGGACGGCTCAAATTAAATTACAATCCTATATAAACAACCTAGGTCTCCAACTAAAATTCACACAAAAATAAGAATTTGAGCCGCCATGCTGTCGGGAAGGAACTAAGGATAGCCTCCACTTGAAGAGAGCTTAAGAGACGAAAAAAAATACTAATTTAAAACTAAAGACAAAGATAAAATCAAAGCAACATCTACCTAAAGGAACGCATCTCAATTTCAGAGCTCAGAATTCAGAATTCAAGTTCGTCGATCGTAGTAAGTTTAGCTATAGTTTTGGGATGTGAATTAAGATTAATGTCATGTCTTGTAATGAAATTAAAATGGAACAATGCTTTTTATGTTATGTGTGAAATTGTATAATATTTGATCTATGTCTGTGATTTGATTTTATTATCATGTTGAGTTGGGAATTAATGGATAAGCCTATTCATATGTATGTGAAGTTTATCATGTTATGCAAGTTTTAGTTTCTAAAATCATATTACATATGTGATAAAACGTTAGATCTATATTGTTTATGTTGTTAATATAGATTGTATATATGTCCAAGTTAAGATCTCATGTATATATGTATTTTATGCCAAAACCTATATGCCTACATGATTAAGTTTATACATATGTTCATATGTTCACACCAAAGTTGCAAGTTCATAATTGGATCCATGTCACGATCCACTTCTAGTTATAATTGGACATATAATTAGATCTAGTTCATGTGAGAAAAGAAAATTATACATGTCTTGTATATTGATTAGTCTATGTTGCGAATTCACAAATGTGTATGTGGTTTAGCCTATGTTGCAAATTCAAATATATGTTGATTTAGCCTACAATTGCAAGTTCACACCTATGATATTCATGTTGACTATTTAAGTTCACACATATGATGTTCACAATGACTATGTCAAAAATGCCAAGTTTACACCTATGTCATGTTTATACTAATAAACTGTTTTATGCCAATTTTTATGTATGCTAAATTAGGCTAAGTTTTTAGCCTAATATTTTATGTCAAAAATCATGCGAACGTAAAATTAGGCTATGGTTGTTAGCCTAATATTTAGACGGGGTAACGTTGGGTAAAATTGGTAATTTTAGGAAATCTTGCCATAAATTGGTCATTAATCACATAGGTGATTTACGGTATGAAACAGTATAAATTATATACCTAAATTAATGAACTTGATTGGAAACAAATTTGGCAATAACATGAACTTTGAATAATTTACATAATTAAAAATGTAAATTTAGACAATACGATTATGCTTAACCCTAGGTTGTATTGAGTTGTGATGTAAACCTGCCCGGACCCGCCCGGTTGTCCAGTAATCACAATAATACCTATCCAATGTGGGAGGTTAAGGCATTGAGCCCAAAAATGGCCCGAGGTTAGACTGAGTTGTGGCGTAAGACTGCCCGGAACCGCCCGGCATACAGGCAGCCACAACAATACTTGTCTAATGTGAGTGGTTGGTGCTTTAATAAGACAATTAGAGTTGAGTCTATAATGATAGGGTTAAGTTAATTAAACATTTAACCAATTCAACATGTTAATGATGGGTAGGGTTAAGTTAATCAAAACAACACTTAACCAACATGACATAATGAGAGGACGGGTTAGGTTAATCAGGAACAACTAACAACATAACATGACAAGTGAGTTGGGCTAAGTCAAACTTAAATGGACCACACTTAGCCAACGTTTAATGAACAAAACGGATAGAGTTAAGTATACCTCGTGTAGGTGGGCAATATCAGTATATATAGGCCCACGAACTTAACCATTGAATAAACGTGCTTGAATCAGTGAGCAGGTTAAGAATATCCAGTGTAGGTGGGTAATATTGTAAATATAGGCCCATAAACTTAACCTCTAGGAAACCCTAGTAACGGGGACCCATTTCAGCAGTAACCCACATAAATGTATCAAAAGGTACCCTGAAACTAGGCAGGGTGTGGCACGATTACTGGGCTGATTATAAGCGGTCAAAATAGCGGCAGGAGGGGTACGTCAGTGTAGGTTCCAACGGTTTACGGGCGTGCACGTACTCCGACAGTGGAAAAAGCAGGCACTGGGTACTAGTAGTTTTACACTGTGTACCTTGAATCACGTTGGGTCGCTATCATAAGTCTCGATACACTTTATGGTGGGGCCAGCACATGGTATCTACATGCAAGAGTGGGCCGAACAACACAAGAAAGGAATGCCTGCGAGTAGGAGCCGATCGTTAAGCGGGTCACTTTCTCGTGAATGTAAGGAGCCGATCGATTAAAGGATCGCTTTGTCTTGAACACACGCGGGACTGACTGAAACATTGATTAGTAGGCGCGGAGAACACTTCACCATAATCACGGGGTGCCAGTTGAAATATGTATGAGTAGGCGCAGAGTTTTAGAATTAGGTGCGAAGGGATATTCGATTTAAGTCTCCTTATCTAGTTCTTTGTTAGACTGTTATTTCTGGTATTGTCATGTTCTCAGTTTATACAAGTCATCATCTTTTTATTTTTCTTATGCTAGGAATATAGCTAGACTTACTCAGGCTTTATGTCTGACCCTGTTTTTCTTTTGTCTTCTTTTCTTCCGTTGTCCCCCCCACCCCCCCCCCCCCCCCCAAGGTCCACAAGGAGGATACAATCCAGCTTAGTAAGACTCTTTGCAAGCTTCAAGATAGTAGATGTATGATTTGGACTCTCTTTCGTTTGGACCATGGGTTTGGATACCTAATCATGGGGATTTTATGCTATTTTGTTTAAGTGTTATGCTTCTTTATTTAATAATCAAGACAGAAATTATGATGTACTATTTTGGAAGTTATTATGAGACAATTTACTGTAATGTTTTGGTATTGTACCATGTATGAAATAAAATGTTTGTTTTCCGCTGCTTATTTCTATCTGTCTTGTAAATTTATCTGTGTCTTTTACCTATAAACCTCCACCAAACTTAAGGCATTCCCTTTGTGAGTGACCTTAACGGAGGTGGGGTGTTTCACTTGGTATCAGAGCATAGGTTTACCAGACCAGATAAAAAGTTTTTGAAACAATTTTCAAAAAGAAGTTTAAAGAAGCATTTTCAAAGAAAAAATTTTATTTTTTAAAAGAGCATAATCCCCAAAAGCCATATTCATTATCTATCCTTTGTCTTTAGGTAGAAACCCATTTGAATGTAAACATGTACTTGAAACATGTTATGGATGATGGTTGCAAGTGGTTGCAAGTGTTTGCTAGTGGTTGCTCGTGGATGCATATACACACACAACCTAGGTTTTAGATCGGCTCAGTCACTTCATATTGCATATGCATATATGTATTTATCTTTTTATAAGGTTTGAATCTTAATGTGTTGTCATATGGATGTCACATTTATATGAATGATTGCGCACTCATGTAGAATTATGAATAGGAAGAAAGTTTGCATACATAATGGATTCATGGCACTTACATAATTTGCATTAAGGAGGTCAACTGAATTAGTAGACTGCCTAATTTTGCATTAGATAGGGACATGTACACACAACTTGCATATGATCATGAGGCATTAAAAGTCTTTTAAGGACAATGGACGCTCGTGTTTGATGGTTGAGTAGATGGACATTTGGATGGTAGGATATACGTTCTCCTAGACTTGGAGATTTCGGGGACGAAATCCTTTAAGGAGGGGAGAATGTAACACCCCGTATTTCTGTTAACACTAAAGTTGCTAATACAAAAAATAATAATAAATGTGTAAAGGGGAGATGTATCTAATGTGCATACAAAAATAATAATAAATGTGTAAAGGGGAGATGTATCTAATGTGTACGTATTTATATGGATTGACAAAAATAATAATAAATGTTGATAATGTACATTAAGAGAGTGATTATGGAATAAGTAAATTAGGAATTATTTGCATATAGAATTTGTCGTAAATGAGAAATGTGTACATTGTAGATAATATATATATATATATATATATATATATATATATATATACGCTAAAACGTGAAATTGCATGTAATTGGAATAGTAATAATGACACAATTTAAAATGGGGGTACATGTATAGTAATTATGACATAATTTAAAATAGGAGTAATTTACAGTCCTTAATTGTGAACATAATTGGTCTCTTTTGAAATTGATGGCCTTGATTAACCCTAGCATCATCGGACGGCTCAAATTAAATTACAATCCTATATAAACAACCTAGGTCTCCAACTAAAATTCACACAAAAATAAGAATTTGAGCCGCCATGCTGTCGGGAAGGAACTAAGGATAGCCTCCACTTGAAGAGAGCTTAAGAGACGAAAAAAAATACTAATTTAAAACTAAAGACAAAGATAAAATCAAAGCAACATCTACCCAAAGGAACGCATCTCAATTTCAGAGCTCAGAATTCAGAATTCAAGTTCGTCGATCGTAGTAAGTTTAGCTATAGTTTTGGGATGTGAATTAAGATTAATGTCATGTCTTGTAATGAAATTAAAATGGAACGATGCTTTTTATGTTATGTGTGAAATTGTATAATATTTGATCTATGTCTGTGATTTGATTTTATTATCATGTTGAGTTGGGAATTAATGGATAAGCCTATTCATATGTATGTGAAGTTTATCATGTTATGCAAGTTTTAGGTTCTAAAATCATATTACATATGTGATAAAACGTTAGATCTATATTGTTTATGTTGTTAATATAGATTGTATATATGTCCAAGTTAAGATCTCATGTATATATGTATTTTATGCCAAAACCTATATGCCTACATGATTAAGTTTATACATATGTTCATATGTTCACACCAAAGTTGCAAGTTCATAATTGGATCCATGTCACGATCCACTTCTAGTTATAATTGGACATATAATTAGATCTAGTTCATGTGAGAAAAGAAAATTATACATGTCTTGTATATTGATTAGTCTATGTTGCGAATTCACAAATGTGTATGTGGTTTAGCCTATGTTGCAAATTCAAATATATGTTGATTTAGCCTACAATTGCAAGTTCACACCTATGATATTCATGTTGACTATTTAGGTTCACACATATGATGTTCACAATGACTATGTCAAAAATGCCAAGTTTACACCTATGTCATGTTTATACTAATAAACTGTTTTATGCCAATTTTTATGTATGCTAAATTAGGCTAAGTTTTTAGCCTAATATTTTATGTCAAAAATCATGCGAACGTAAAATTAGGCTATGGTTGTTAGCCTTATATTTAGACGGGGTAACGTTGGGTAAAATTGGTAATTTTTGGAAAACTTGCCATAAATTGGTCATTAATCACATATGTGATTTATGGTATGAAACAGTATAAATTATATACCTAAATTAATGAACTTGATTGGAAACAAATTTGGCAATAACATGAACTTTGAATAATTTACATAATTAAAAATGTAAATTTAGACAATACGATTATGCTTAACCCTAGGTTGGATTGAGTTGTGATGTAAACCTGCCCGGACCCGCCCGGCTGTCCAGTAATCACAATAATACCTATCCAATGTGGGAAGTTAAGGCATTGAGCCCAAAAATGGCCCGAGGTTAGACTGAGTTGTGGCGTAAGACTGCCCGGAACCGCCCGGCATACAGGCAGCCACAACAATACTTGTCTAATGTGAGTGGTTGGTGCTTTAATAAGACAATTAGAGTTGAGTCTATAATGATAGGGTTAAGTTAATTAAACATTTAACCAATTCAACATGTTAATGATGGGTAGGGTTTAGTTAATCAAAACAACACTTAACCAACATGACATAACGAGCGGATGGGTTAGGTTAAACAGGAACACCTAACAACATAACATGACAAGTGAGTTGGGCTAAGTCAAACTTAAATGGACCACACTTAGCCAACGTTTCATGGACAAAACGGATAGGGTTAAGTATATCTCGTGTAGGTGGGTAATATCAGTATATATAGGCCCACGAACTTAACCACTGAATAAACATGCTTGAATCAGTGAGCGGGTTAAGAACATCCAGTGTAGGTGGGTAATATTGTAAATATAGGCCCACAAACTTAACCTCTAGGAAACCCTAGTAACGGGGACCCATTTCAGTAGTAACCCACATGAATGTATCAAAAGGTACCCTGAAACTAGGCAGGGTGGGGCACGATTACTGGGCTGATTATAAGCGGTCAAAATAGCAGCAGGAGGGGTACGTAAGTGTAGGTTCAAACGGTTTACGGGCGTGCACGTACTCCGGGAGTGGAAAAAGCAAGCACTGGGTACTAGTAGTTTTACACTGTGCACCTTGAATCACGTTGGGTCGCTATCATAAGTCTTGACACACCTAATGGTGGGGCCAGCACAGGGTATCTACATGCAAGAGTGGGCCGAACAACACAAGAAAGGAATGCATGCGAGTAGGAGCCGATCGTTAAGTGGGTCACTTTCTAGTGAATGTAAGGAGCCGATCGATTAAAGGATCGCTTTGTCTTGAACACACGCAGTACTGACTGAAACAATGATTAGTAGGCGTGGAGAACACTTCACCCTAATCACGGGGTGCCAGTGGAAATATGTATGAGTAGGCGCAGAGTTTTAGAATTGGGTGCAAAGGGATATTCGGTTTAAGCCTCCTTATCTAGTTCTTTGTTAGACTGTTATTTCTGGTATTGTCCTGTTCTCAGTTTATGCAAGTCATGATCTTTTTATTGTTCTCATGCTAGGAATATAGCTAGACTTACTCAGGCTTTATGTCTGACTCTGTTTTTCTTTCGTCTTCTTTTCTTCCATCCCCCCCCCCCCCCCCCGCCCCAGGTCCACGGGGAGGAAACAATCCAGCTTAGTCAGACTCTTTGCAAGCTTCAAGATAGTAGATGTATGATTTGGACTCTCTTTCGTTTGGACCATGGCATTGGATACCTAATCAAGGGGATTTTATGCTATTTTATTTAAGTGTTATTCTTCTTTATTTAATAATCAAGACAGAAATTATGATGTACTGTTTTGGAAGTTATTATGAGACAATTTACTATAATGTTTTGGTATTGAACCATGTATGAAATAAAATGTTTGTTTTCCGCTGCTTATTTCTATCTGTCTTGTAAATTTATCAGTGTCTTTTACCTATAAACCTCCACCAAAATTAAGGCATTCCCTTTGTGAGTGACCTTAACGGAGGTGGGGTTTTTCAATGTAACAAATGTTTTGAAGGGAGAATTGAGTGGAAATTATATATGGTTATAAGTTATTTTACTAAGTATTATAACATAATGGTTCTGACGACGTTAGTATATAAGAATATAGTTATTCGAGATAGAGTTAGTCAATGATAGTTATTCAGGATGAGTTGCCATTTCGTACGACTGCTAGCGTAATTCGCAGGGCTGTAGATAGCCTACGGCGGTCGGATGTTTCCTGAGGGAATCAGGCGTAACCATTGTGATCACTGCGATCTAGAGTCAAGCGAATGAAGTTAAGTCGAAAACTAGAGTTAATCGATTAGAGTTATATCGAATTAGAGTTATTCAAATATCATGTTTTCAATATTAAATGAGTTAGAAGTTTTAATTTAACAAAAGTAAATCAGTTTGTTAAAGGCCAAGTGATGTTGAATACTGAACCAGTTAACTCATTGGATTGTCATGATTGAAACACTGTTTATTTTGATAGTTAAAACACCGACTATCAATTCTGTCCAATACGATTGTTGGTACGAAAAGACTGGGATAAAATTTATTCGAAAACCATTCCGTCCAACAAATACGTGAAGATCTCACAAGATGATCGAGTTGGAGCATTGAAGACCGTGGATTCTCATAAACGGAAGAACCACTAATATTCTCTGCCTGGCAAGCAGAGATAAGCTGTGATTCTGTCGGGGTTGGAATCTACGGGTTGCAAGGACTTCTAGCTACTGATCCATGGGGTGATTCCTATATGGATGCGGTTGGAGAGTGCCTTCGGTTCATCCTGATCCTGGATGACTTGTATGGACGAGTGTCTGACAAAGTATTTTCCAAAGAGTCACGTACCTTGATTTCTTCAAATGTACGATAGTTGTTGGCAGGAAATTGCCGTTCTCTTAGCTTCTAGCTAGAGTTTTTTGTGGACGTCAATTAGTGATATCTGACGGATTTGACGATGTGGCATTCAAATTGAATGGTGACCAGATGTTCAAATATATATTCTGGCCTCAAGCCTCATCAACCGGGAAATGATAAAAATCGGGCAGGCAGCATGGCTATGTGGGTCGCTCCCATTAGGGTGTATAATCACCTATCTAGAGAAATTCCTATTTGTTCTTTAATCTATGTTTCGATGTTGTCCCTTGCCCAGAGACGGTTGCTGATCCCAACCGTCAGTGATATACATTCGATACACTCAAGCGAAATGAGTGGTCGGTCATGTGAGGGCCGGGTTGGAAGACGGTCTTGTTGAACCCAGTGTATTCGTCTCTAGAGATACACGATCGACAGGTGGTCCCATACCTTGTCATGGTCGGAAATCCAATCTCCAATAAGCGCTTGCAGTTTTGTTTGTATACTATATATGTGGAGCGTGAGATGCAAGCGTTCCACTAGATTGATATTTACTTGTATTTAGACATTTTCATAATATCAGGAAAGATATTGGTTTCAAAAACTGCTTTGGGTTATCGTAAGGTAAAAACTGTCCGTGTTTATGTGTGGATTTGATCTTACGATTATCCTTTTCTTTCGAAAAGGTTTTGCTTTAAAATCAAGTTGTGTGATACCCTTAATATTGTACAAGTTTTTCTCACCCTGGCTCACCTGACTGACCCGGTGTTTTGTAAATGCTTGGGTTAACCCGGGGTGTACAGGTTCAGGTTATCGAATGCTGTGAAGAGACGAGCTGGAAGAGTCCAGACGTATGATATTATCTAGTATCTATTCCGCTGTGTGTTGTATATGGAACAAGTTATTATAACTGACCCATTGTGTGATGTACTCTGATACTGTAAGTATTTTCAAAGTTCTCAATAAAGATTTATTTCTGTATTATATTTTGTTCCGCAACGATGTGAGACTCTGTGTTGTTTTCTTCTTCTTCTATTCTAATATTTCATTCTTTCTTATCTCACCCTCTAAATTCTTTCTAAAAACTATCCAGTGTTTTCGATGCTTGGAAGGTCGGCATGAGTACGGTAAAGGTATTTATGTCGATTTCCAGGGTCGAAAATCCCTGGGTCGTTACAGTGGTATCAGAGCTGAAGGTTAAGTAATTACTAATCGAAAATCCCTGGGTCGTTACAGTGGTATCAGAGCTGAAGGTTAAGTAATTACCTTTTGACTCTATGGCGTAACTCAGTAGAGATGGGGTTAGTAATACCCAAGATTTAGTTTGAGTGTATATATACGAACGTATTTGTAGATTTTATAAAAATTGTTTTATATTGTGGAGATTTATTGGCAGAGTTGTTTATGAGTTCTGGTCGATCAGTTTGATCCACTGTATCGATAGGGGTTTCTAAACACTCAAGTACGATAAACCGACGCAGTATGTCTTGAAAGAGGGTAAATGAAATAATTTTACCTAAATTATATTTTAATATAAAAGAATGTTTAATATTTGAAGTATTATAGTATATTGGATGTGTTGGGTGATTATAATTGAAATGTTTATATAAATAACCAATTGGAATTCGTATAAAATAAAAGCAGATTTATTAAATCTGAAACTAAAATCAGAATTGGAATTAAAATCCCCAAAAAAAGTGGAAAAGGTGTTGCAAATGAAATTGAATTGAATATATGAGAATTTTAAAATCCTGGGAGATTTTAAATTGTTTTACGGGTATTGTGTTTGGTATTTTGAAATAATTTCAAAATGGAAAATGTTTAAATACGGTTTTGATAAGCGATAAAGTATTGAAATCACTTTGATAGCTGGGGAATAACTCTGAGGATGCTTGCCACATCATCAATGTTCATTTCCTAGTTCTATGTGATGGATTACTATCAAAAATCTTGTTTGAATTGCTTCGAGAAAAACAAGTTGTTTTGAATCCTGAGAAGGAATATTTGATTTTTTCGAAAGAGCTGAACTGTTTGAAAACTCCCAGGGAGATTATTGGAAACAGGAACAAAATTAAATAGAAATTTGTGAAAACAAATATGAATTGAACCGAAACCAATTAACTGGAAATTGAATTGAGATATCTAATAGAATCAGATTTTGACTTATGAGACAGGAATCTGAAATAGTGTTTGACTAGTAAGTTAAGAGTTGGAATTAATAATGGATGGAAATTGAGTTTATAATGAGATTTGGCTTGGACGCGTGAAAGATTTGGTTTTGAGGATAAAATTAGAACTTTGGTTTGGGAATGCATTTGTATATGTCGACAAGGGTAGTAGATGGAAAGGATATAATGATATGTCTGACAAAAAGGTACACATTTATTTTTCAATGGGTTTGTGATTTATGAGCCAATTTGGCAAGCAGCTTGGCTGCTTTTTTTTTTTTGGATTGGAGAATGCCTAGGAAGGCGAATTGTAGTTGTACCGAGTGAGCCGTACAAAGGAGGTGCTGGCAAATTTTTTCGAAAATTTAGGATGTTAGAAAATTTTCAATATTTTTGAAAATATCTATTGCAAGTATTGAATTGATTTTTAATTTAAAATAAATTAGATTTGAAAATTTATGGGTTTACAACGTTCTTTCTTACCTTAGCAATTTCGAGGACGAAATTATTTTAAGGGGGGAAGAATGTAAAGACCCGTGTTTTTGGCCATCAAATATTTAATTTAATTTATTATTTTAAATATTATATTTGGGAATATTAATGGATTTTAATATTTAATTCTCCATTTAAAATGAATGTTGAACGTTAATTTATTTATAATATAAATCGAGCTCTAAATCGCGCGGCAGTTCGTAATATTGGATTTTGAACTTCAACAGAGAATACATGATTCGATATAAGTCGGATTTCTGTGAAACAAGACACGTTGGGAGCGTATTGACGATAATTTTCATATGAAAGAGAAAAATCCAAACTTCGTATTGTAAATTGTAAGTTATTACCAAAACAAAATTTGAAATAATCGTTGTGGAAATCGTTATTTAATTATAGGCCTTTAAAATGGCCAATTTGCAAACGATCTCAGATTTCGACGAAATCAGTTTCATTGGGACCGTATCATTAAATTATTGAACGGTGTTAAATGGCGTGGAAAACCGATGTCGTATGTGACCACGGTAGCCATAAACGCCCGTTCATTTGCTATAACGCGTATTTAAATAAATAAAGGGATATTTGGACGTAACTCGAGCAGACGATCGAATTAGGCCACGAAACCAGTCCCGTTGAGTTCGTATCGTCAATTAGGGTCAGGATAGGTATATAGTTTGTTATTTTTGGAGACCGTGTAATTTGCCGTTAAAAAGGGTGTTGCGGTTCGCGGTAAAAATAGCCTACCGGGGAAACAGTCTCAGAATGCGACGAAACTAGTGCCATTGGGTTCGTATCAACAAATTATTGTAAGATTTGACAGTTTTAAGTTGATTCAATTTATCTGGTGATCGTGGAAAAATTAAACGCGTGTGTATTTCTGGTTTTATAAAGGAAATTTTTTCATATGACCTCGAATTTTGACGAAACTTGTCCCATTGGGTCCGGAATATCTTTTTGCATCAAGAATAGCCTTTTTATCAGTAAACGAAAGTCGTTTGTGGTGGTTTCTGCGTGTTACTTCGTGGTGAAGTTTCGACAATATTATTTAATTCAAATGGCACCCTATATATATACCCCTTCAGACTTTCTAACCCTAATTTCTGTGAGCGCCGCCACCTTCACAGAATCAACGAACAACGTTTCCACCTTTCCACCGTTTTAAACACTTTATCCACTTCATCTTCTCAAGAATTTTACCACTACGTCACCCTTATCTTGGCGAGCACTACCTGTTGGTCGGTCAAGATCCATTTTAGCAACGCCTGGAGGCCGGAAATCGAGGACTGAACGCCAGCGTTTGGGTAGCTTTTTCATACAAAGGGGGACTTCGAGCGGGCCTAGACTAGGGGCGCTGGAGTGCGGTGTCAAGGGGTAGGTGGCGGTCTATCCTGATGGAGTTACGGTGGTGGAGGTCGGGGAGCTTTTGGGTGTAACGAGATGCCAAAGAGAATGGGGACTTGTTTTGAAATCCGAAAGTTAACTGTGTGCGAGGGAAGGGATGGATTGAACGTAGCAAAGAGGGGTTTTCTGGGGTATGGATCACGGTAGCGAAATGATGAAAGGGCATCAATGAAGACAAAGGGGATCGGTCTGATGCTTTTTGGAAGAAAATCAATATTCGGTTGTTTCAAAGAAGGAATGAATAAATGAAAAATCAATTGGCACCGTGGTTTCAAATTAGGAGAAGATGAAGGTTTGGAGCGATGTTTGTAAACAGATAAAGGATAAACCAATGGGTACCTGTCAACGCAATAGGGATGCATGGTTTCGGTTTGAAGAATAGGAGAAATACAAGGTGACGTAAACCGAATGTTATAATAATCTATACCCAGATATTATCATATGTGTCATAAACGTGCCAGTTCGGAAAGTATGCCCAATCCTTTGGAATTACATGACCGATGAAAAATCTATAAACCGTCTTCCAAGTGATCTTCGAATGAATATACTAAGTGCTGTTAGTATACGAAGGGGTTTATTTAGTATTGAATCATTTTTTTGGGACTTTGACAAGTAAATCCCATGTGTGGAAAGTATATTTATTGGTTGTTTCCGATAACAATATTTTACCATTTACTTAACCGTGTCTAATCCATTTTAATCAAGGGTTTAATTAGCATAATCAGGATTTGGTTGATTTATTTATTTTTAAGATAGTAATAATATTTAGATAATGAATAACGTATTAAACTCATAACTTGTTCATTCAATAACAGAAGTGGACAAAAATCAAAGACGTGGAACCCATATCAGAAAACATGACATAGTGGAATTGCAACGGACAGAGTTGGGCGCAGCTGGAGGTTTTTATTAAATTAAACACTTGTTTAATTTATTTAAAACAAATTTGTTTCAACGACGAGCAAAAATAAGGTGAGTTAAACTCACTCAGTTGTCCCATTTATATTTTTATATAAATTGGGTTTTTATTTTTGTATGCTCTGCTTGTTAATGGTTGCCTGTTTGCTAGTATTATAATTGTTTGTTGATTTAACTGATGAAATTAAACTGTGTTTAATTTCAGTGAAATACCAAATCGTTATTTCTAACGATTGGTTCCAATAAATGTAACTTACCTTGTTGGTCACGTTGATTTTATAAACGTGTTTAAATCATTGAATTGATTGCATTGCTTGTGGGTAGTGTTGAATGGTCGTTATTTAGTTTTATCGGTTAAATGAAAACCGAACGATCTAGGTTGTGATAATCGTTTTGAATACAGGGAAGAACAGGTTGGAGGGATCCAACCGGATTCCTCAAATATATTATTTGTTTTCGTATTATCATATGTGAACTGTCTTGTTTGGTGTGATTGATTTGATGGTTGATTATTAAATGTTCAACATCTGCTAGTTTAAATAAATGGGTGATATTGGTGGGTTATTTGGCAGCGTATGGCCTATAAAATCAATCGTGTTATAGATATTGATTCACCGTCAGGTGAATCGATAAAGATGAAGTTATAAAATTTATTTTATAACTGGAGTTGGATTTTGAATATATTATTTTGAATCATAGTTATTAAAGAGAAATAAATAATTTTTTTATTTATTTAAGACTTTGATTTATTTTATTAAGTAAATTCCAATGTAAATCAGATTTATAAAATACAAGATAAGAAATAAAGTCGCATAGTTAAATTTGGATAATTGGTTTGTTGAGAAACAATTAATGGGATTATTTAAATTAATGATATTTTTAATTAATTTAAAGTGAGGATTAATTGGAATCGATTAACGAGATAATCGAGTTTGAGTTTATTAAATCGACCGTTTTGAATTGGAATTTGATTATCAAATTGATGTGTTTTGATTTGAATAGTTTAATGGATATTGTTTAAATTTAAATACGGTTTTAAAAAAGGATTTACTATTTTACTTAGTTAATAAAGAAATTAACTACTAAAGTAGTTAATGATTGAAATAAGTTATTGTTGTAAATAAATGATAATTTGGGAAAATACTTTTTAAATGAGAAAACATTTAAAAAGAGATCGAAGGAGAAGTGTAATTCAATTGAATGGTGAAAGAAAATAAATGTTACTTAATTATTCGAATTATGTGAAAGGAGATTACGAAAAAAGGGTTTAAGATAAACCATAGTATATAAATGAGATTCGAAGTGTAACAGCGTTAATATTGAATTAACGTTATTTGAAAATGAGATCAAGTAACAAGTGGAGTTTTGAAATGAGATTTCAAAAGTGGGAAATGGTTAAATAGATTTGATAGGGGATTGGTAAAAGTAAATTTGGGTTAAAGAACTAGGTCGTAGGGTTGTATAACCGAACCCAAATCATAATGGGATTTGTTTTGAGACGTGAGTGAAATATGGGGTTTTGATTACAACTTATATGTAACGACCCGCCCCGCACCGACCGTCACTTCCTCAGAATATGTCCAGCCAGCACGGAATGGATCATTGGGAAGAAAGGAAAGAAGAGAAATAAACAAACACAGAACCTGTCGAATGTCTTACAGCGCATGGAACAAAATATAATAATAACATAACTTTGACATAAAACAGGCGAGACAGTGCATAAGCTGAAAACTAAACCAACATAGCAGCGGAAAATCCAAGTACAGCTTATGTTCCAAACTACCATTATTACAACTTTTCAAAACTGTCTCTAAAAGAAAATAAGATAGGTATACTATTAATGCCTAAAGTAGATACCAGCAGCGACATAAGGAGAATAATAATAAGGAATAATACGTGAAAGCCTCCTGCTCGTCTCCGGTACAGCTACTCGTACATCACCAGCTAACCTGTCTCTAGTCTGCTCGTGTGAGCACCCAGAGTAATAAGAAGAGACATAAAACTCTGGGTCAGAAAAAAGTCTGGTATGAGTGATAAGCAGCAAAACAGAACAATAACAGGTAAACTAAACCATACCTGAACCTGGACCTGCAACCAAAGAGTTAGCACAACATACCGCTCAATGCTCTAAGGTGCCACTAAACAAAAGGTGTCAAGATAACGGGGGTGGGGGTGTGTATGTAAAACAATCAAACATAGCAACCATCCTCACGTCACTCACTCAGTGCGTAAAGCATACGATGTCCACTGCTTTCAACCACTAGACCAATCGAAGTAGTGACAGAGTTCGGCTTGTACAACTACTTCTACTACCAAGCTTACCCACATGGAGTCATGACTACACCTTGACAAATGACCCCACTTCATTGGTATATAGCTACTTTAGTCATACCTAGGTCACTACATACTGTGACCCTGAATCCGTTCACGTACTTCCCATACATAGTGATCCAAAGCTACCAACATCGACGACTCCTTTGCACACGCCCCGCAGCAAAGCCCAACTCATGAAGTGAGCTCATTGGTTCCCAACTGGTTCCGGGATCCTGAGATCTAACTTCCATTTGGACTACCTTTGCATCTCGGGTTATGGTCTCCTCCTCCGGATCGGTCTTCATCCAGTTTGTAATCTCCTGGTTCGGTTCGTGACTCGCCCCTTCGCATCAGCTCGTGGTCAAGTTCCAGGTCGTGATGATGCTCCAGCTCGGATCGCACCGCCTTCACCAGGTCGGATCGGGTCGCTATACATGGTCGGGTCGCGATCATCGGATCGTGCTTCATCAGTTCGTGGCGCCCCTGTCGGGTCGGGTCGGGCTCATCAGCTCTGGTTCGGATCGTCCTATCGTCCACGAGTTGGATCGGTCAGAGGGCTTCAGCTGCAAGGGACCAGTTCGTGGTCACCATCCATAGGCGGGTCGGATCGTGTCGTGGCGCGAGCTCCAATCGGATCGGTTCGCAGGGGGTAGGGGCGATCCGGTCTGGGGTATTTCCTGCACTTCATTCAAGCAACTGTTTTTCGCCATTCCACGGCGTTTTTGACCAAACTAACACTTCTAAACAATCACAAAGCATATCATACAGTCATAGCAACATATAGTATCGACCACAAACACCAAAACATAAATCATAGCATGTAAAATGGATCAAATATAGTCAAAACCCCATATTTTCCCTTAAGCATGTTTAAGCAAAACTGATCATAGGATTAACAAATCTTAACCAAATCAACCCAAACTTCTAACAGAGGTCTAAAACGGTGTTTAAGAATTTCTAAACATTTTTCCAGAATTTATAAATGCCAAATTTCGTTAATCTTCACTAATTACCCTTAATTAACCGTAATTAGTGCAAAACTAGGCAAATCACTCACCTTTGCCACAATAAAACTCAGATCTGAAATATTCTACTGATTTGGCGTTGTTCCCAATCTTACACAGCAGCTCTACCTCGGTTCTCGTGCTAATCCTCCTTGATTTGAAGTAGATTAGGCCAATCTTCAATTAGAAAGTGGTTTAGAGGTGTTTTGAAGAGATTTAGAGAGTGGAGGCCATGACTAGGTTAAGAGAAATTGAATAGTGACGGCTGAAAAATGAGAAAAAGGTATTCTCCAAACCATAACAGCCCTTTCAAACTGCTAATCCCGAAATCCCCCTTTGGGCCTAGCTGCTAACTACCCAATTAAGCCCGGTTAAGCTATTTTATGCATTCTAAATCTTAATTCAGCCATATCTCCCAAACGGTAAGTCCGTTTGGCTATTATGACCACTTTACAGAATTGTAAACCATCATCCGGATCTAATGGAAGTGGTTTCAGGTCAAAACTCCTTTCCAGTCAAAAGTTATGGACGAAACAAGATCAGCTAGGGGCAAAACGGTCATTTAAAAATCGGCAAAAATCATGAACATGGGAAACGACCCCAATAGTCGTTCCCCAAAAGTACATGACCATACGACTTACTAAGAAAAAGGAATAAATATTCTACGATCCCGTGATGCGTAGAATGCGGGTTGTTACATTCTCCCCCCCTTAAGAAATTTCGCCCCCGAAATTCCTTAACTAAGAAACAAACAAGGAATCTCGCATGCCTACCAACCATTTACAAACAATCAAACATGCACATAAACAAAACAAGTCTTATCCTAGCATGCGGAAAACTAAATCGAAATGAAAATCTTACCAGGCAAAGAGTTCTGGATACGTCTTCCTAACGCCCTCCTCTGTTTCCCAAGTGCAATCATTCTTGTTCTCACCCCACTGAACCTTTACTAGTTTCACCGCTTTCCTTCGAAGTTGCTTCGTATCGTGCTCGATAATACGAATCGGCTTGCGGCTCCCAACCGCCTCGGGTTCTTCTTCGATATCATCTAACTGATCAGGTGAAATAGTCATATCGGGGTCGTGCACAAACTTTCTCAACTGGGAAACATGAAATACATTGTGAATTCCCGCCATCTTGTCTGGTAATTCAACTCTATATGCCAAATTACCTACTTGCTCCACAACTGGGAATGGACCAACAAATCTTGGTGCTAACTTGCCTTTCCTACCAAACCGAATCACATTCTTTAAGGGAGAAATCTTGACGAATACCAAATCTCCAACTGAGAACTTCAAATCTCTTCGTCTCTTATCAATGTAACTCTTCTGCCTATCTTGGGAAGCCTTCATTCGATGTTGAACAACTTTGATCTTATCTGAAGTTTCTCTCACTACATCCGGTCTAAGGACGAATTTCTCACCGGTTTCTAGCCAACACGACGGTGAGTTCCACGGTCTTCCGTACAAAGCTTCAAACGGAGCCATACCAATACTAGACTGATAACTATTATTATATGCGAATTCAACTAGATGTAAATGGTCATCCCATGATCCTCCAAAATCCAATACACAAGCTCGCAAAAGATCCTCTAACACCCGATTCACCCTCTCCGTCTGACCGTCGGTCTGAGGATGGTACGCGGTGCTGAGATGTAATTCTGATCCTAACGCCTCTTGTAAGCTCTTCCAAAACCCGCTAGTAAACAACAGATCTCGGTCGCTTATAATGCTCTTTGGTACTCCCTGAAATCTCACTATCCACTTCATATACAGTTCAGCCAACTTAGCTGACTTGACTGGTATAAACCTTGCGCTCTTGGTCGGTCGATCAACAACTACCCAAATGCTATCATGGCCCGATCTAGTCCTCGGTAAACCATCGATGAAATCCATTGAGACTTGTTCCCATTTCCATTCGGGAATTTCCAATGGTTGCAACAAACCACTAGGCTTCTTTTGCTCAGCTTTAACTAACTGGCAATTCATGCACTTGGATATAAATTTCCCAACGTCCCTTTTCATCCCTTCCCAGTAGTATGTCTGCCTCATGTCTCGATACATCTTGTTACCACCGGGATGCATAGTTAACTTGGAGTGATGACATTCCCTAAGAAATTCATCCCTCAATCCATCTACGTTGGGTACAACTAACTTTCCATTCTTCCGAAGCCATCCATCTCGATCAAGCCCATACTTGCTCATCTCGTCATCGATACCCATCTCTAACTTGGAGATGATTTCTAGTAGATTAGGATCGTCCCTCTGCTTGGAACCAATCCGCTCGATCAAAGTGGGTCTGATCGTCAAACTTGCTAACATTACTAGATCTAATTCGCACTTTGGTCTGAAATCATAACCCGCGATATACTCCAGTTGCTTCCATTCCAAAAACATAGCCCCTAAACTGGCATGTCTTTTACTCAAGGCATCAGCTACTGCATTGCCTTTTCCGAGGGTATATGCGATATCAAAATCATACGAAGCCAAGAACTCTAACCATCTTTGCTGACGAAGATTTAAATCCTTCTTAGAGAAAAGATACTTTAACGACTTATGGTCAGTAAACAACTCAAATCTTTCTCCCAAGAGATAGTGTCTCCACATCTTCAATGTGAACACGATCGCTGCTAATTCCAAATCATGGGTAGGATATCTTTTCTCGTGCGGTTTCAGTTGCCGACTTGCATATGTTACAACCCTACCACCTTGCATCAATTCAGCACCTAGTCCGGTACAACAGGCATCCGTGTATACCGTCATCTCTTCATTCCCCTTAGGAATGACTAACACAGGCCCGCCCCACACCGACCGTCACTTCCTCAGAATATGTCCAGCCAGCACGGAATGGATCGTTGGGAAGAAAGGAAAGAAGAGAAATAAACAAACACAGAACCTATCGAATGTTTCACAGCGCATGGAACAAAATATAATAATAACATAACTTTGACATAAAACAGGCGAGACAGTGCATAAGCTGAAAACTAAACCAACATAGCAGCGGAAAATCCAAGTACAGCTTATGTTACAAACTACCATTATTACAACTTTTCAAAACTGTCTCTAAAAGCAAATAAGATAGGTATACTACTAATTCCCAAAGTAGATACCAACAGCGACACAGGGAGAATAATAATAAGGAATAATACGTGGAAGCCTCCTGCTCGTCTCCGGTACAGCTACTCGTACATCACCATCTAAACTGTCTCTAGTCTGCTCGTGTGAGCACCCAGAGTAATAAGAAGAGACATAAATCTCTGGGTCAAACAAAAGTCTGGTATGAGTGATAAGCAGCAAAACAGAACAATAACAGGTATACTAAACCATACCTGAACCTGGACCTGCAACCAAAGAGTTAGCACAACATATCGCTCAATACTCCAAGGTGCCACTAAACAAAAGGTGTCAAGATAACGGGGGTGGGGGTTTGTATGTAAAACAATCAAACATAGCAACCATCCTCACGTCACTCACTCAATGCGTAAAGCATACGATGTCCACTGCTTTCAACCACTAGACCAATCGAAGTTGTGACAGAGTTCGGCTTGTACTACTACTGCTACTACCAAGCTTGCCCACATGGAGTCATGACTACACCTTGACAAATGACCCCACTTCATTGGTATATAGCTACTTTAGTCATACCTAGGTCACTACATACTGTGACCCTGAATCAGTTCACGTACTTCGCATACATAGTGATCCAAAGCTACAGACATCGACGATTCCTTTGCACACGTCCCGCAGCAAAGCCCAACTCATGAAGTGAACTCATTGGTTCCCAACTGGTTCCGGGATACTGAGCTCTAACTTCCATTTGGACTACCTTTGCATCTCGGGTTATGGTCTCCTCCTCCGGATCGGTCTTCATCCAGTTTGTAATCTCCTGGTTCGGTTCGTGACTCGCCCCTTCGCATCAGCTCGTGGTCAAGTTCCAGGTCGTGATGATGCTCCAGCTCGGATCGCACCGCCTTCACCAGGTCGGATCGGGTCGCTATACATGGTCGGGTCGCGATCATCGGATCGTGCTTCATCAGTTCGTGGCGCCCCTGTCGGGTCGGGTCGTGCTCATCAGCTCTGGTTCGGATCGTCCCATCGTCCACGAGTTGGATCGGTCAGAGGGCTTCAGCTGCAAGGGATCGGTTCGTGGTCACCATCCATAGGCGGGTCGAATCGTGTCGTGGCGCGAGCTCCAATCGGATCGGTTCGCAGGGGGTAGGGGCGATCCGGTCCGGGGTATTTCCTGCACTTCGTTCTAGCAACTGTTTTTCGCCATTCGACGACGTTTTTGACCAAACTAACACTTCGAAACAATCACAAAGCATACCATACAGTCATAGCAACATATAGTATCGACCACAAACACCAAAAGATAAATCATAGCATGTAAAATGGATCAAACATAGTCAAAACCCCATATTTTCCCTTAAGCATGTTCAAGCAAAACTGATCATAGGATTAACAAATCTTAACCAAATCAACCCAAACTTCTAACAGAGGTCTAAAACGGTGTTTAAGAATTTCTAAACATTTTTCCAGAATTTATAAATGCCAAATTTCGTTAATCTTCACTAATTACCCTTAATTAACCGTAATTAGTGCAAAACTAGGCAAATCACTCACCTTTGCCACAATAAAACTCAGATCTGAAATATTCTACTGATTTGGCGTTGTTCCCAATCTTACACAGCAGCTCTACCTCGGTTCTCGTGCTAATCCTCCCTGATTTGAAGTAGATTAGGCCAATCTTCAATTAGAAAGTAGTTTAGAGGTGTTTTGAAGAGATTTAGAGAGTGGAGGCCATGACTAGGTTAAGAGAAATGAATAGTGACGGCTGAAAAATGAGAAAAAGGTATTCTCCAAACCCTAACAGCCCTTTTAAACTGCTAATCCCGAAATCCCCCCTTTGGGCCTAGCTGTTAACTACCCAATTAAGCCCGGTTAAGCTGTTTTATGCATTCTAAATCTTAATTAAGCCATATCTCCCAAACGGTAAGTCCGTTTGGCTATTATGACCACTTTACAGAATTGTACACCATCAACCGGATCTAATGGAATTGGTTTCAGGTCAAAACTCCTTTCCAGTCAAAAGTTATGGACGAAACAAGATCAGCTAGGGGAAAAACGGTCATTTAAAAATCGGCAAAAATCATGAACATGGGAAAGACCCCAATAGTCGTTCCCCAAAAGTACATGACCATACGACTTACTAAGAAAAACAAATAAATATTCTACGATTCCATGATGTGTAGAATGCGGGTTGTTACATTATATTTACCTGAGGATATGAACGTTGTTGATCAAGGTCTGAGAGGTAATTAGAATACCCCAACTTGAACAACATCAGGATTATTTGAAGATGATATTAGTTGGTGATTGACATGAAAATATGTTTATTTTATACTCTTATACCTTTTCTTTTGTATATAAATAAATATTACTCGGGTATTGTTTTGTCACTTTTACAGATTTTCCAACCCAGCCCGCATGCAACCAGAAAAGTTGAGAAATGCAGACCAGATTGTTATATATTTACATTTTGAAGATGAAGATCTCACATCTAGTTGCTGTTAAGCCACACGCTGTCAGGAAGATGAAAATAAAATAAAATAATAAGGATCAAAATGCTGTATATTTATGTATGAAGACTTACAGATGAAGAATTCACATCAGATTGCTGTTGGACAAGAAAATGATTGACAAAAATGCCATGCACATCTCAATTAAAGGTGGAACCAAGAGGAAAAGAAGAAAGGCCAAAAATTCACTGGATTCAGCTAAGGCCCATTTGTGATTCTCATTGTAAACTCTTTTGTGTTTTCATTAAAGCCCATTTGTATTAAGGGTTAGGGTTGGCCATTCATCCTATAAATACCCTTGTATGCTCATTGTAGCCACCATCCTCTTTTCTCTTCTTCTACATTAATAAAAGTTCTCCTTCTTTTATTTACTGGCATTTTTCTATTTTCTTAGCGATTGGTGTGTCTTCACAATTAGATTTCGTTGAACATCAATTGTATTTTACACTTTTTTATTAGTGATTAGTCGTTCGATTAGTTTCAACGACAGTCCTAATCTTACTTTTTGTTGTTCTTCGTTTTCTGCAAGTTTAATTTCTGCATTTTAGTTGTGTTTTGCATTTTATTTTCATAGCAGTTTGTGCCTTCTATTCAATTAGATTTGATAGAGCTCAAGTTGTTTTCGCTATTTTATTTTCATTAGTGATTAATCGTTGATTAGATTCAACGATAATCCTAATTTTGCAATTTTTATTGTTTTCAAAATCAACCAAATCTCCAGGCGCCGTCTAACTCGCCCAAGAGATTAGATAAATAATTTAATTTTAATCTACCTCCCTGTGATCCGACCTGTATGCTACACACCTGTGCGCTTGCAAGATTATAATAAAATCGCGTTTTTCTAGTTCTTAGATTAGCGTCGATCAAGTTTTTGGCGCCGTTGCCGGGGAGGTAACAATTAAATTTTATTAATTATTTAATTTCTGATTCGTGTTAGTTTTTGTTTTTATTTTTATTTTTATTTTTTCTTTTTGTTTTTCTGTATATATAGAGAAAAAAAATCTCAATTAGTGATTTGGCGTATAAATTACATTGGTATCATCATGAACTAAGTAAGAGAAAAAAAAAAATCTTGCCACTTTTTTTCCTCAAATCTCTCTTCCCTATTTTCTTTGATTTCTTTCCCGTTTTCGGTATATAGCATTAATTTTCTCCATTAAAAAAAAAATACAAATTTCGTTCTTTCCTATTTTCTTCTTGACTACCCCCATCTGACATAACACCCTGCCAACAACCATCTGCGACTCCATCAATCCTCTAATTTCTTTCCTTTTTTTTCTCTAATCAATTTCTTTCCCTTTACAATTTCCTCCCCTCTTTTCAGCATTTCCATATATATATATATATATATATATATATATATAATATATTACAAATATCCTTCTGTTTCTTTCCTTTCCTTCTCTGTTTTAATTCTCTGCTCACTTCCACCACTGAAAATCTCACAAACTACAGCATCCATCCCTTTCTCTACACCTTCTTAGATCCAAATCCAAACATCATCACAATTCCAGTCTCTACCATCTTCAATTCATCCTTCCAACTCCACACAATACCACATCAACCCCGTTTTCAACAGGTGCCACAACTACCCTGTACGCCATCATCAATATCCACTTTCACCTTACCACCATATTCTGCCATTGTCCTTCTCCACAAGCCAGATCCGCAACCAAATTTTCACCAACTCCTTCAACACACACCGTTCATACCCACTGTAAATTCAGCACAAACTACCATCCTTCAAATCATAAATCCACATCGCAACCACCCAATTCGCAGCCAACTTCACATCCACCCAAACTCATACTGTCAGTCACCACCGCAAACCATACTCCTCATCCACCTTCACCATAACATCCGATCAACTTCCATCAGCCTTCACAAAACCCCTGACCACCGTTAGACTTCACAAACCACCACATCTCAAGTTCCATTTCTCCGTTCACAATCCCACAGGCCACTTCTCCTTCTCACCGCCTTCATTCACGCAACAACTTCCTGAGAAACCCGTTCACTCCAAACTGCAACCATCAACCGAGTTTCAACTCAAGCAAATTTCCAGCAAAGTCACCAACTCCCTCAGCCGATCCGAAACCCAGATCGAACTACTTTCCACCAAAAACAGTCCCTTCTCTCCGTCCAGACTTCAAGCCATCCTCATCAAACCAAACCGTTGCCCAATTCGAACAACAATCAAATTCGCAGACCTCGGTTCAACAAAATCAAGCAACCGAAATCCAAAATCACCCTCGCAATTCGAACAACCCCACCGATCGAACCCCAAATCATCCAATTCGATTTCGTTGGACTCGGTTTTGAATTTTCTGAAAAATATTGGCGTGATTTCTTAATTGTTTTGAGACAAGTTCGATTTTTTGTTACCAAGAAAAAGGGACTCGAATTTGATTTTTTTGGTTTATTAGAAGCTTTGTGGGGGCGTGTTGATCTTTTCCTTCTTGTCTTCTGGGTATTATGGTATATTGACGTCGCTAGGAATGTATAGTTGGGTCCTTTAATCTTGTGGCCTCAAAGTGACCTTATTGTTTAGCTTGAGTGGGGCCAGATTATATGAGCTTGAGCTTGAACTAAAGTTCATTTGATAATTTGCTTGATCTCATTCGTTTCTGTTGTGGAAGTGCACGGCCTTTATTGCTTGAAATCGTGTTTAGAGTCGGAGTCTTTATTTCTATTTTTAGTTTTTGGTTTTTGTTAGTTTTAATTTTTATTTTAGCTGGGTTAGTCTTTTATTTAGTTTTCATTTCAATTGTTATTTGTTTCCATTTCTTCTTTTTTTTTTAAAAAAAAAAAGGAAAAAAAAGGGAAAAAAAAGAAGGAAAAAAAAGGGACTTCAATCAAATACCAAAGCGTGAAAAGAATTCAAGCAACAAACGGAGAATTCAGAAGTCAAGCGAAGTGCAAACAGCGGATTTCAATCATTGATACTACTCAGTTTTTCTGGACGGACAGTCATATCCCACGGTAATATTTTTCTAAACTCTACAGGTGCTGAAGCTGCTTAAATTTTTTTTATAGAAATTGCTTGTAAAAATCTTCTGCAGGGGCAGCGACTCGCTTGTACAATATTTTCTGTTATTATTTTGTGACTGTTCTGTGGCTGATAATTCTAAATCTATTTGGTGAGGAGCGAATTTCGATAACTAAAATCATCACTTTCATCGTTTTTCAATAGTAAAATCTGATTAGATATTTCAAATTACTTAACGGCAAGAGTGTATTTTATGAAATTGATTTTCTCAACGGTTTGATCGCGGATATATATTAGTTCAATTTATTGAACTTCTAGCAAAAGAGGTTGCATACTACCCGTAAAACATTGGTCGTATCCCTTAGTATTTATACTATACGTGAACGGCCATAAGACCCTCTTCCCCCTTCAAATCGAGATTATCAATTAATAAAATATATTTCAGTACGTTATTTATTTTGTAATAAAAGCTACTTGTGTCAATCTTAAGTTTGGATTTTCTACATTTAATGATGATGAATGGAAGCCACTATGATTCGCTTACTTCAATAAACATGTCTTCTATATCTTTTGAAGAACTTTTTGAAGACGAACTAGAACTTTTAAATGACGAGGATGGATATTTGGAACGTCTCAAATTTAATCGTAATTCTATATCATCAAAAGAAATTATGGTTAAACACCCTAGTTTTTGGGATTACGATAATCTTCAATTGAATGGCATAAATCATTGTCATGACAGAATTTGCATAGAAAAGATTTTGATCTCAGAATTCATTGATATACCTAGGGTACCTCACAAATCAAACAAGAAATCATCATGCATCATTTTCGATAGAGGCAAGTGTTGGGGAAAAAGGAAATTTCATTCTTCACAAACCACTTATCATCATCATAGATTTCACTCTGCATATGATTTCCATTCGCATATAGTGGTTAAATTGCACTTCATTTTACAAATCATTCTGCATTTGATACACCTTTGGGTACTATCTTTCAAATATAGAAAAAAATTACAGTGTGGACACTGTTTAGTTCTAGTGTGGGGGGAGTCTGCATTTCATTCATTTTCAATTTTCTTTATTTTCATTTTCATGCATTTAGATAGGACCGTCTTGTAGTAACATACCATAATTTTATTTTATTTTTGAAAATACGACTCAATTTAGAGTGATACAGCAAAATAAGTTAAGGATTTTTAATCAGTTGATAGTATTTTTTTCTCTCAGCTTTGAACAAATAAGAAATATGATGAAAAGTTGAATTTTGAGGGATAATAGCGTAACTGGTACATAGGGAGATTCTTAGGTGATGGCCATGAAGTTTATTCTATATTGTAGTCTTTGATTAAATAAGTGGAGGACTTAAAATACTTATATTGGCTTTTCGAATCTTTATAACAGAGTCTTGTTAAGCTGAAATTGTGTAACTCTGTCTCTTGTTCTTATAATTTCAATAATAATAATAATAGCTATCCAAGGGTATCCAACATTGCTTGTATATCGAGCGTTGGTGTGCAAACCCGCCAAGCTCTACCCGACACTTTGTTGACAAAGTCAACGTTGGAATATCTTGGTCTCATTCTATAAGATTGGACACCTAAGGATTACCGACAGATGTTGACAAAGTCAACATCAATCAAGTTTTTGCGTCGGTCTGCACAATCCGCCAAGCTCTGTCCTAACTCTCCGTCAGTCCGCAAGGCAGTGTATGGGTGGTATACCTTGGTCTTTTAAGTTAGGTGTATGCACTTAATCATAAATTTTAACTTTTATAGAGAAAGAGAATAAGCGATGATGCCCAAACATTTCTTGACCTTATTGATTTGACTAGCCATATACAAGGAAATTAGAATACCACTTTACAAACTGTGACAAGCAAACTAAGAATTTATTTCATGGCTGCACTATGTTATCAACTGAACCAACTGACCAAACTGGAATTTAACATTTGAAAACTTGAGTTGTATTGAAAATTTGTGACAAGTTGAGGTATCTAAAATAAAATCAACTGATTATAAATTGTTAACTTAATTTGTTGTACCACTTTCCTGAAATAGTCGTGTTTTCATTTTTGTTTTTATTTTGCATATGTCCATTTCATTCATGTAGTTTCATTAGAATCATAGCATGTTGCATTTCGATTTTGTTGGTAGTATCCGCTGAAAACCCTCACGAGACACCACTCGTCCTACTAGGGACACCTAGAGGTTTAACGACTTGTTGCATACGCTCAATGCAATCGTGTTTCCTACGAAAGTGTGACCTATCTAGTTTAGTTTTTCATTTTTTGTTTTACTCGAGGACGAGTAAAAGATAAGTGTGGGGGTATTTGATTGACATGAAAATATGTTTATTTTATACTCTTATACCTTTTCTTTTGTATATAAATAAATATTACTCGGGTATTGTTTTGTCACTTTTACAGATTTTCCAACCCAGCCCGCATGCAACCAGAAAAGTTGAGAAATGCAGACCAGATTGTTATATATTTACATTTTGAAGATGAAGATCTCACATCTAGTTGCTGTTAAGTCACATGCAGTCAGGAAAATGAAAAAAAAAAAATAAGGATCAAAATGCTGTATATTTATGTATGAAGACTTACAGATGAAGAATTCACATCAGATTGCTGTTGGACAAGAAAATGATTGACAAAAAGGCCACGCACATCTCAATTAAAGAAGGAACCAAGAGGAAAAGAAGAAAGGCCAAAAATTCACTAGATTCAGCTAAGGCCCATTTGTGATTCTCATTGTAAACTCTTTTGTGTTTTCATTAAAGCCCATTTGTATTAAGGGTTAGGGTTGGCCATTCATCCTATAAATACCCTTGTATGCTCATTGTAGCCACCATCCTATTTTCTCTTCTTCTACATTAGTAAAAGTTCTCCTTCTTTTATTTTTTGGCATTTTTCTATTTTCTTAGCGATTGGTGTGTCTTCACAATTAGATTTGGTTGAACATCAATTGTATTTTACACTTTTTTATTAGTGATTAGTCGTTCGATTAGTTTCAACGACAGTCCTAATCTTACTTTTTGTTGTTCTTCGTTTTCTGCAAGTTTAATTTCTGCATTTTAGTTGTGTTTTGCATTTTATTTTCATAGCAGTTTGTGCCTTCTATTCAATTAGATTTGATAGAGCTCAAGTTGTTTTCGCTATTTTATTTTCATTAGTGATTAATCGTTGATTAGATTCAACGATAATCCTAATTTTTCAATTTTTATTGTTTTCAAAATCAACCAAATCTCCAGGCGCCGTCTAACTCGCCCAAGAGATTAGATAAATAATTTAATTTTAATCTACCTCCCTGTGATCCGACCTGTATGCTACACACCTGTGCGCTTGCAGTATTATAATAAAATCGCGTTTTTCTAGTTCTTAGACTAGCGTCGATCAGTTGGTAATCGTAAAAGAGGTTGGTGATAATTTATTTCCAGTTGAGAAATAATAATGCGATGTTGGGTAAAAATTTGGAGAATATACGATGTAAAGGAAATTAGTAAGAAGGAAATGTAAGGTTGAGTTTTATTTTATTCAAATAAATATTTGTTATAGTTAGAATAAAAGATATTTCTTATCGCCGTTTTACAAATAATTAGTTGAATAAATTTCCCAAATTTGGAATCATCAAGATTGATGTAACAAATGTTTTGAAAGGAGAATTGAGTGGAAATTATATATGGTTATAAGTTATTTTACTAAGTATTATAACGTAATGGTTCTGAGGACGTTAGTATATAAGAATATAGTTATTCGAGATAGAGTTAGTCAAAGATAGTTATTCAGCATGAGTTGCCATTTCGTACGACTGCTAGCGTATTTCGCAGGGCTGTAGATAGCCTACGGCGGTCAGATGTTTCCTGAGGGAATCAGGCGTAAGCATTGTGATCACTGTGATCTAGAGTCAAGCGAATGGAGTTAAGTCGAAAACTAGAGTTAATCGATTAGAGTTAAATCGAATTAGAGTTATTCAAATATCGTATTTTCAATATTAAAAGAGTTAGAAGTTTTAATTTAACAAAAGTTAATCAGTTTGTTAAAGGCCAAGTGATGTTGAATACTGAACCAGTGAACTCATTGGATTGTCATGATTGAAACACTGTTTATTTTGATAGTTAAAACACCGACTATCAATTCTGTCCAATACGATTGTTGGTACGGAAAGATCGGGATCGAATTTATTCGAAAACCATTCCGTCCAACAAATACGTGAAGATCTCAGAAGATGATCGAGTTGGAGCATTGAAGACCGTGGATTTTCATAAACGGAAGAACCACTAATATTCTCTGCCTGGCAAGCAGAGATAAGCTGTGATTCTATCGGGGTTGGAATCTACGGGTTGCAAGGACTTCTCGCTAGTGATCCATGGGGTGATTCCTATATGGATGCGGTAGGAGAGTGCCTTCGGTTCATCTTGATCCTGGATGACTTGTATGGACGAATGTCTGACAAAGTAATGGATGCGGTAGGAGAGTGCCTTCGGTTCATCTTGATCCTGGATGACTTGTATGGACGAATGTCTGACAAAGTATTTTCGAAAGAGTCACGTACGTTGATTTCTTCAAATGTACGATAGTTGTTGGCAGGAAATTGCCGTTCTCTTAGCTTCCAGCTAGATTATTTTTGTGGACGTCAATTAGTGATATCTGACGGATTTGACGATGTGGCATTCAAAGTGAATGGTGACCAGATGTTCAAAGATAAATTCTGGCCTCAAGCCTCATCAACCAGGAAATGACAAAAATCAGGCAGGCAGCATGGCTATGTGGGTCGCTCCCATTAGGGTGTATAATCACCTATCTAGAGAAATTCCAATTTGTTCTTTAATCTATGTTTCGATGTTGTCCCTTGTCCGGAGACGGTTGCTGATCCCAACCGTTAGTGATATACATTCGATACACTCAAGCGAAATGACTGGTCGGTCATGTGAGGGCCAGGTTGTAAGACGTTCTTGATGAACCCAGTGTATTCGTCTCTAGAGATACACGATCGGTAGGTGGTCCCATACCTTGTCATGGTCGGAAATCCAATCTCCAATAAGCGCCTGCGGTTTTGTTTGTATGCTATATACGTGGAGCGTGAGATGCAAGCGTTCCACTAGATTGATATTTACTTGTATTTAGACATTATCATAATATCAGGAAAGATATTGGTTTCAAAAACTGCTTTGGGTTATCATAAGGTAAAAACCATCCGTGTTTATGTGTGCATTTGATCTTACGATTATCCTTTTCTTTCGAAAAGGTTTTGCTTTAAAATCAAGTTGTGTGATACCCTTAATATTGTACGAGTTTTTCTCACTCTGGCTCACCAGACTGACCCGGTGTTTTGTAAATGCTTGGGTTAGCCCGGAGTGTATAGGTTCAGGTTATCGAATGCCGTGAAGATATGAGCTGGAAGGGTCCAGACGTATGATATTATCTAGTATCTATTCCGCTGTGTGTTGTATTTGGTAACAGGTTATTATAACTGTCCCATTGTGTGATGTACTCTGATACTGTAAGTATATTCAAAGTTCTCAATAAATATTTATTTCTGTATTATATTTTGTCCCGCAGCGATGTGAGACTCTGTGTTGTTTTCTTCTTCTTCTATTCTAATATTTCATTCTTTCTTATCTCACCCTCTAAATTCTTTCTAAAAACTATCCAGTGTTTTCGATGCTTGGAAGGTCGGCATGAGTACGGTAAAGGTATTTATGTCGATTTCCAGGGTCGAAAGTCCCTGGGTCATTACAGTGGTATCAGAGCTGAAGGTTAAGTAATTACCTTGGCTCTGTGGCGTAACTCAGTAGAGATGGGATTAGTAATACCCTCAATTTAGTTTGAGTGTATATATACGAGTGAACGTATTTGTAGATTTTATAAAAATTGTTTTATATTATGGAGATTTATTGGCTGAGTTGTTTATGAGTTCTGGTCGATCAGTTTGATCCACTGTATCGATAGGGGTTTCTAAACACTCAAGTATGATAAACTGACGCAGTATGTTTTGAAAGAGGGTAAATGAAATAATTTTACCTAAATTATATTTTAATATAAAAGAATGATTAATATTTGAAGTATTATAGTATATTGGATGTGTTGGGTGATTGTAATTGAAATGGTTATATAAATAACCAATTGGAATTCATATAAAACAAAAGCAGATTTATTAAATCTGAAATTAAAATCAGAATTGGAATTAAAATCCTCAAAAAAGTGGAAAAGGTGTTGCAAATGAAATTGAATTGAATATATGAGAATTTTAAAATCCTGGGAGATTTTAAATTGTTTTACGGGTATTGTGTTTGGTATTTTGAAATAATTTCAAAATGGAAAATGTTTAAATACGGTTTTGATAAGCGATAAAGTATTGAACTCACTTTGATAGCTGGGGAATAACTCTGAGACATCATCAGTGTTCATTTCCGAGTTCTAAGTGACGGATTACTATCAAAAATCTTGTTTGAATTGCTTTGAGAAAAACAAGTTGTTTTGAATCCTGAAAAGGAATATTTGATTTTTTTGAAAGAGCTGAACTGTTTGAAAACTCCCAGGGAGATTATTGGAAACAAGAACAAAATTAAATTGAAATTTTTGAAAACAGAAGTGGACAAAAACCAGCCAAGCCGCTTGTAGCTAGGTTCATTCTGGAAAATACTTGGCTCCATTTAATTGATCCAACAAATCGTCGATGCGGGGTAATGGATATTTATTCTTGAGCGTCTGCTTTTTGAGGTCTCGGTAATCAACACACAATCGGAGAGTACTGTCTAACTTAGGAACAAACACTACTGTTGCTCTCCAATTGGAAAAGCTAGGCCTGATATGACCCTTCCATAGTAGTTGTCTAGTTTGATCGCCTAGTTCTTCTTTTTCTTTTAATGCCATTCTCCTAATGGGATGCACTACCGGTCTGGCATTCGGAATTAGATCGATCCTGAGTTCAATTTCTCTTTGCGGCGGTAAGCTATCCACTTCTTCAAACACATCCGCATAATGTTTAACCACAGGAATCTTTTCTAACAAAGTGGGAGTAACTTCTAGCGCAGACCAAAATTCTTTTCTAACTGAATCTGTGCCATGGCACAGTATATATATCCCCGATCTTCGTCTTAACTTTAATGACTCTTTCGGCATATCTAACTTCGGCCTCATATTGCGTTAACAAATCCAGCCCAAGAATAATATCGAACTCAGAAAAATTCATGACGATCAACTTGAAAGAAAACCTGAAATAAGAATAGGAGACGGGCACTTTACAATATGAACCGAGAACTAGAGAACCTCCTATCGGATTATGAACTCTAATCGATTCTTTTAGATTTCTCAATTTTAACTTTAGCTTTTTAACAGTATAACTTGAAATGAAACTTTGTGATGCACCAGTGTCAAACAGTATGGAAACAGGAATATTTTTAATAGTAAGGGTACCTCCCAAAACATCAGGTTTACCTGCTCTTGTAGAAGAAGCTGGCGGATCTGCTCCGCCATATACATGAGCTACATGGGAATTCTTCAACAATGGACGTTTTGTCTTAATGTGCCCCTTCTGATGACAGTTTAAGCACTCCCTATTATCTGAGCGGTTATGGCTAGGGCCAGACTGACTTGTCTTCTGATGTTTTGGGGCGTTGCATTCATTAGAGTAATGCCCAAGCTGGTCACAATTATAGCATTTGACCCTTGGCTTTCTGTCTGCTTGAGGCTTTACGTGGCTATGTTGCTTGCCTCGGGTTGCTTTCCTGAATTCTACCTCTTGTTGCCAGTTGGGTTCTTTGCACGACCTTCTTCAAAGTTTCTCTTATCCAAGCTTTCATAATTGCGTGCCATCTCTACCATCTCGGCGAATGGAAGCCTAATATGCCCCGTTGTTCTAATTTGGTACTTACGATGAAGTCCATGGATGAATCTCTTGTTCTTCTCCTTAGCATTCTAAACAAGCTCGGGCGCATAACGGGACAGTTGGGTAAACTTGTTGAGATATTCCTGAATCGTGCGATCTCTTTGTTGGAGATTAGCAAACTCGTCGTGTAGGCGTTTCATCTCTTGCTCAGGAATGAACTTCTCCTTGAACAACACTTTGAATTGCGCCCATGACATTTCTATCTCTAGCTCATCTAAGGTGATGGCTTCCCACCATAATTGTGCTTTGTCTTTCAATAACCAAGCGGATATGAATCTTTTCGTATGATTGTCAAGTCCTAAGCCTGCGAAGATTTTTTCGCATGTTTTTGACCAAGCTAGGGCTTCAGTTACGATACCAGTGCCTGAGAATGGCAAGCCTCCCAGATTTTTGTATTTCTTAGCCGCTAGGTCAAGATCAAATGGCTGCGGGGGCGGTGGTGATGGTACTACAGTCTCAAGATCAGGCTGAATCATAGGCTCCTCAGCAACGGGATTATTCGCCCGTCCTTGGACTTGGCCTTCTCGACCTTTACCTCAGCTCTCGTAGCCATTTTTGTCAGTTCAGTATAAGAAAGAAAAGAGTTAGGCCCACAGAAATGATAAATTTAAGAAATGGTAAAAGCAGAAGAACATATGGAAAGATAATGCTGTACTGATCAAATTATTTTGCTATTCTGCTGAGCTCATTCTAGGACATTACTAATCCTATGTCTAATGAGCTACTCGCCTTAGAACACTACTGATTCTATTTTTGTCGAGGTGTTTAATGTTTTTAATTCCAGAACTAAGATTAACCAAAGCTTTGATACCAGCTGTGATGATCCGGAAACCCCCGTGTCACGGAAGTAAGGATAATCATTGGAATATAACACATTAATCAACATTAGCAGAGTACAGATAATAGCATAAGCATGGAATAGAATAATTAATAAACATCAAAGTGGCACAGTCATCGGATGCAACTTAGTGCATAAAGGAAATGATCAGTCTACATCAAGATCACTGGGACATATACATCAGGTAATACATAATAGAGATAAATCGGTCTACATCGCGATCAGCGGTACATATACATATGATAATACTGGCGGTAATCTCAATAGCCAAAATACAGATAAAGCAAGTCCTCGCCATCATCCAGAAGTGCACTCCATGCTATAGTGAAAAGCCAAAATACATCCTACAACCTGTCACTAGGCTGCCCATGTAAAAATAAGGGCACCTGAGTTTGCAAAGCGGAACAAACTTGGAGTCAGTCATGGGACTGGTCTGAGAAATCTACTTAACTGATTTAATAATGATAATAATGCAAATCATAGGACCATGCCGCTAATGCGGAACGGGTTTACTCCAGTGATTGCCAGTGCATGAAATAAAGTAAATTCTTTAAACAATGCATTGCTTTTTAGAAAAATAAGGCCGTTATAAGACTCAGGTCCCATCACACAATGCAACGCACGCCGGAGGATAGAGTTTTTACCTTATAATGGCCAAAGTATGCTTAATACGTATAAAGCAAAGTCATTTGATATTATTACTAGTGCATATATGTTTCAAAAACAATTTCAATCATAATGTATCAATCATAGACGGCATAGCTACCATCTACTATGTCGCCATATATAGGTTTACAATGAAATCCGTAATTTCGTATTGGAAATTGGATTCCATCATGAGTCGAGGAAAGGGATCGTCCTATTCAGCTTCGAGACACTCTAGCAAATGCCTCAGGATTCCTCGCAAGGAACCCTGGATCCTGCAGGGCCGGTCCTCCCTTGCGTTTAAGGTTAAGTTATTCCTGAACACACGTTTTCCGGTCCTATCGGACCTATCCGTCGGCTCCGTAGAGACCGATATATCCGAGGCGCCTCACAATCCAACAACCACAAAGGTAAAAATAATATAAATGTTAGGGCTTGCAAAACCCCGACACCACCAATAACTAGAAAGAAACATCATGTCCTCCCTGCGTCCCTAATTCCGTTTTTTGACTCATACCGAGGTGTGAGGCTCGTGAATCAATGCTATACACAAAGCTATGCTATATTAAAGCATTGCTTTGTCATCAACCACAAGACTTTTCTTTTCAACAAAAGCCTTGATCATCTGCATCTTAGTAGGCCACACAGGCAATTCACTCCATGCGACTGATGTCTATCGATATATAACCTCTGAGCTCGTACGTTTCAGAGAAAGGCATTAAGCAAGAGATTAAATTCTCCACCGCCGAACAGATATATATTTAATATAGATCAATCAACACAGAATAAAATCCAATATCAGACACACATCCATTTAAAAGTTCGTTCTGTGTCTAAACGAAACCAGAGGCACCTTATTCCTCGTTCTATATGTCCAATACAGAATAGAGGCCCTCACACATCTGGACGATCAACAAGTATGTCCAGACCACTACCACTGTAACCTCATCAAGGGCGCTACCCATATCTAAGGCATTAGTAGCAATCCACACAATGTGAAGATCCCCGGTATTGCACCGTCTTCATATCTTCGACAATTATTCATCGATAAATTATTTGAAATGAGAGTTAACTCGGCCTTTTCAAATAATTCACGTATATATAGAATTCAAACAAATTATTTCCATGGTTAAATTATTTGACATCCATTTTTCAGTTCATTAATATAATTTTCATGTCAAACACATTCAACCATCAAAATATCAAACAAACCAAGTAAAATCGGTTTATTTCCATTCCATATCGCTTATAATATTTTATAACGATATATCTCTATTTTTATTTGTAATAAAATAGCTCAATTTAATTAAACGATGCTTCAGGCCATTAGGCGGCCCTGGCGCTATTTTTCAGTAAATTTGATTTACACATATATCAAAATCTAACCATTGGATTTTAATAAAATTTATATCGTTGAAAAGATATTTCCAAAGCGAACCCAACGATTCCGGTTTCGGGAAAATCTGACGGTCGGATCTGTAACATCCCAGAATTTTTACTAAGTTGATTTGGATTTTATTTATAAAATTTTGGATTTTTCTGGATATAAAGGACTTTTTTACAAGGTATGAATATAAATTCAATTTGAAAAGGATATAAGCGAATTACATTTAAATCATTATATGGCTTGAATAAGACGCGCTCCGGTGCGACAGCTCGTAAATATCAATTTCAAACTTCGAATGGTTATGACTTAATAAATTTTAAATTGACTTTACTTGAAATAAGGCAAGTTGGATTTCTAATAATATATTTTTATAAAGTTTGAATATGAATTTTGTAACAACCCGGAAAATCTGAGCCAATTTAAAATTTTTATTTTGGCGATTTTAATGAATTTTGATTATTTAAAATGAATTGTTTTAAATAATAACGACGAAATTTTATATTTCGACGAAGTTAAAACGAATAAATTTATTTTAATTATATAACGAGCCTGAAATGGTACGGTAGTTTGAAAATTCGATTTCAAAATTCAAACGAATGTACAGAATTCGTTTTAAGTCAGAATTGAACGAAACAAGAAATATTTGAATCTGTTTAATCATATCTTTCTAACGAAGCTGAGAAACTGAGATTTCACTTTATAGAGAGAAAGATATGTCCAGTTTAAAATTCAGAAAAGTCGCTGTGGAATTTATATATATTTTAATATATATAAAGGCCCTTAAAAATGGAAATTTTGCAGCCGACCTCAGTTTTCGATGAAACCACCTTTGTTGGATCCGGGACGTCAAATTATTGCTAGGTTCCAAAATTCATAATTTTCTGAGTCAATATGTGAGCATGGCAGAAGAAAACGCGTTTGACCAATTTCAGATGAATTCCATCAACTGGAAAATGGCCATTTTTCAAACAGTCTCAGAATTTGACGAAATTAGTTTTGCTTAGACCGCATCGTCAATACGAAGCTAGAAATAATTTTTCGGGAATTTTTAGAGGTTGTATGTGGCCCCGGTAAATTAAAATGTGCGTTTAAATTGAATATATAAAGATTTATATTTTAATTTCAACGGAAACTGATCGTAACGATCGAATTGTCCTACGATACATATCCCATTGTGTTCAGAACGGGGGTAATACGCTAGGGACGATAGTCGTTGTGTAACGTCCCGCATTTTGTCGGTTCGTATTTGAATATTTAAAACAGTTTAAATATTGAATTCGAAATATAAATGGATTTATATATTAATTAAAACGAAGTTGAACGTATAAAAATATATATTAATTACAATCGAGCTCATAACGACGTTGCAGTTCGTAATTTAACGTTCTGAACTTCAACTGAGTGTACCGGACTTGTTTTGAATCGGATTTCTTCGAAACGAGAAACGTTGGAATCTGTTGAACTGTATCTTTCTAACAGAAGTGAAAAATCAAGATTTCGGCGTATAGATTGCAAGATATGCCCAAATCAAATATTCGAAAAGTCGCTATGAAATCGTATATCGACCGTAACGGTTATTTGAATATAACTTGATATCGGGTGCAAATCGGGACAAGGTTCTTTTGAGGCGCAACGATAATTTAATTTTTAGAATTTTACTGTAATTTTTAAATAATTAAATATGCAACTTTTTTATTTGGGGTATTGTGTACCCTGTGTCGGTATTTCGGGATTTCAAAATATGAGTCAACCTACCGGTATTATTATATTTTTGGGATCGTGACATCTCGCTGAACGCAACCATAATTTTATATCTGTCCATGACAGTCCATAACGAATGAAATTCATATAAAACAGAAACTGAGCTGACCGGTCTAGTACCTTGCATGCTTCTCATGGGCAGCATATACTTGGTTACAAACAGAATTGTTATTATATTGTACAAACACCCTAATGAATCTTTTGCAATTCGTCAATACATATTACAGAGTATGGTTACTAATGTTACATGGTTCCAAAAGGAGTGTTCATGCATCAACAATAGGAATATCTAGTATTGTAAAGCTTGAAAATTAAACAATTATATAAATTCCTTACCTGCCAATCAACTGACCCGAATACTACCTACACTAATCGGCACCTAGCGACGGGACGTACACTCTTAGTTTTTCTTTCTTAATTGTAAAGTAATCCTTTCTATATATTACTTTCTAATGGATTGATAGCCAAGAGTATGGCATATTTCTTTTCATAACGCTGTAGCCATCTCTTCTCAACAGTGCAACAAAGCCTGTATACGTACCAATCCCCTAGCCTAATTCAGAGTAATGCAAACCCATTCACCTAGTTTTAGGGTAGCTGCTATCCTATTCCTTACTCATTAAGGAATTTTAATCCATAAATACACATAAATGCGTCCACTTAGACACCAGCTTGTGTTTGCCTATACTGCTGAACGTGTATTGCACAGTCCAGTGTCCTATACAAGAAATCAATGAACCATACCCTACCCCCATTCAGCTAAATTGAAAAAGTATGCCCTACTGTGCACCCTATGATGTGGACTTTGTGGTTATCTTCCAACTCTTCTTCCTTTATAAACCGCCATTCTCTTTTCACCACCGAAAAACGGAAAGTCATTCTCATCTAAAATAAAATACTAAATGGTCGCGAGATGTTGGATCCATCATCAGTGTTGGAGATCGGTGCAGAGGCGGAGCGCCGTGATCGTTCTAGGGTGGAATTCTGAAGTCCATGAAGCGGTTCAGGGTGACACCAGCGTGATGCGTGGTGTGTGAAATTACATTACATACAGGCGAGGGTGTACTATGCATGCGTGGAGTTCAAAGAATGGTGAAGGGGACTGACGTGTTTGGTGGGAGGAATTTTCCGTGGGATGTTGAGTTAGTAAAGGGTCTGTATATGAGAAGTTGAAAGTTGTGAACGTGAAAACAAAAGACCAAGAAGGAGGACACGTGTTTGATTGTGGGGATGTTGAAGTTTGTAAAGGCGTTGGGGTTCCTGAACTATTCTCACGTGAAACATGGGCTGTACATGGGTAGAGATGAGGGCGCATTCTTTGAAGGTGGTAATGTTGAAGGGATATAGGGTAGTTGATAATGAAGAGGGGGAGTGAAGGTTTAAAAGCATGAATATGGGAGGGCGGCAACCTGATACAAGCATGGGCGCAACATGCATGAACGAAGGGGACGTGCTGAGAGGAAGAGGTATTGGTTGTTGGTACTTGTTTGTGAAGCATTGAGGAGGTACGGGGACTGCTACAGAAGGGGAGTACGAGCCATGGACTGAAGTTCAGACAATTGAGTTGAGTGTGGCTCGAATGTCGGATCTGTGAGGACTGGTTGGTGGACGGTATAGTGTTTGATGTATTGCTGATATTGAGTGCTGTTCAGATCTGAAAGACGGGCAGTGGGTGATAAAGGTCCAGTGGCGTTCAAGATCCAAGTCTGAGGAAGATGGATGGTGTGTCGTTCAGGGTAGCGGCATTCGTTTTGGGCAGTGGAAGTGGCATGTCGGTGGAGGGTACCGGAGCAGAGAGACTGGTCAGAGACGGTAAGAAGTGGGGCGTCGGTGCGCCAATAAGTGTATACGTGTATATACACTGTGTATGTACAATTTAAATGGAGTGGAATGGCAAGGACTAAAGGGAAAACATGTGGGAGTAATGAGGAGTGATGGCGGTGATCGTACGGTCAGTGGATAAGGCAACAGTCGAGATATGGTCATCATGGACAATGAGAATATCGGCCGACCTCGCATCACCATGAACAAATACATATGTTTGTACTGAAGTGGGCACGTACATGGAAGGCCAGTGATTATGTGATGTATACAGAGCCGTTGTGTTCGCAACGGCGAAGCAAAGCTAACGCGTACGAGCTAGAACGAAATGAAGCGGAAGTGTTGGAATTTCATAGAAAAGTAAACGCCGTGAAACACCCCACCTCCGTTAGGGTCACTCTCAAAGGGAATGCCCTAATTTTGGTGGAGGTTTATAAGTACCAGTCACAGATATACAAGACAGATATAAGAACACATATTTGTAAACAGCGGAAGAACAACAAACTTTATTTCATAAAGTCAAATACGTGTTACAACAACATCCTTTCCAAAAACATAGCATAACACTTCATAATCTGTCTTGAGTACATTATTTTTAAAGAAGCATAAATAAAACATAGACAAACCGCCAAAGCCCCATAGTGGATTGTCCAAAGCCATAGTTCAAAACAGGAAAGTCCAAGCAATACATTTCTCTTCTTCAAGCTGGATGTTGAGGTAGGTCAAGCTGCTGTGTTCCCTCCCTGAGGACCTGGGGGGGGAAACGGAAGAAAGAAGACGAAAGAAAAATAGAGTCAGACATAAAGCCTGAGTAAGTCTAGTACTACTTTGTCTATGAATAAAGAACTGGGTATGATAAGTAAAACAGGAAGTGGGCAACATTATAAATTTGGTTAAGTTATCTAGGGTCAAATATACTATCGTACCCCATGTTAATCTCTGAACCCATATAAACTAGTTTCCAATTTGCACCCCAAAATCAGGGTGATGTGATCCATTCCACGATGATCGGCTCCTACTCGCATAGTTACATGTGTCTTACGGCCCCCGATGTCTGTAGTTACCTATGCTGGTCCCACCATGGGGTGTATCAAGTCCCATAGTGGCAACCCGACACAACCTTAGAGTGCAAAGGTATGCTACTGGTGTCCAGTGCTTTATTTTTCTGCGCCGGAGTGCGTGCATGCCCGCACACCGTTAGAACCTACACTGCTACACCACCGCCGTCGATTTGACCTCTTACAATCAGCCCAGTAATCGTGCCCCACCCTGCCTAGTTTCAGGGTATCCTGATACACCTTCTAGGGTTACTGCTGAAAAGGGTCCCCCGTTACTAGGTTTTCTATCTCTAGCCAACATGCTAAGTTGGTTAAGTGTTTCCTAACCTAACCCCACCAGTCCGTTTAGTTTAGCATGTTCCATTTTGATTAAGTCTTTAGTTCACTTAATCCTAACAATCCTGGCTCAGCCTTAATTGTCTTATTAAGGCCCTGACCTCTCACATTAGACAGGTATTGTTGTGGCTGCCTGTTGCCGGTTGGTTCCGGGCAGTCTTACGCCACAACTCAGTCTAACCTCGGGTCCTTGCTGGGCTCCATGTTTAACCTCCCACATTGGATAGGTATTGTTGTGACTACTGGACAGCCGGGCGGTTCCGGGCAGGTTTACATCACAACTCAATCCAACCTCGGGTTAAACACATCGTCTTTTCTACATTTACATATTTTGTCATTCTTCTTTATTTCTTATATGTAAATATTTGCGGCCCATTATTATGTTAATGGTGTAAAGGTTACACCAACCATGGGCCCAACCCATACTTGACTTTGGGCCCTTCTATTTCACATTTTCATTCATTAATTAATTTTTAACCCAACGTTATTTTCCCCCGTTTTACACGTCCGTTTATATATATTGGGCTTAGCCTTTTAAAGCCCAATTTAGCCATGCGAAAAGGGGAGGCTTATGGCGTATACACAAAGAGGGGAAAGTGAGCGCATGAACTTGCATATGACGTTGGAAAATACATAATAGAAATTGGTGTACTTGCATAGTGGTGACATGTATTTTGGTCATAAAACATAGGTGACATAATTCAAGGCATGTAAACTTGCATAGGTTTAACTACAACATGAACCTATATTCTTATTTAGGCATAATGTCAAACATAAGCATGGCCTGAATACTTCTAGCATAAACATGGCATATTGTCAAATATAAGCATGGCATAAAATACTACTTGCATAGGCATGGCATATTGTCAAACATAAGCATGGCATAAAATACTTCTTACATAGGCATGGCATATTGTCAAACATAAGCATAATTCAACTTAATCATGATTTAAGCCTAATCACATAACGATGGTATAAACATACTTATGCATAAATATTCCTAAACATGGTGTTTGCTTTAAACTTGCAAAAAGGGATTTTTGAGTCTAACTTAGCCATGTCTCACATATGTCATCATATAATTCTTGTAAACAAGATAGACTTAATCATAGATTTCAATTATGCCAAATATCATTCATAGCCTAGCCATATTCATAAGTTTTGCAAAAGCATGACTTAATATATGGATTATGGTGTCAAAATTCCAACATAGTTTCATATGAACTATAACAACCAAACTTGTCTCAATTACTTGCAAAATGATTTATGCACAAAAATATACGTCATGACGACATAATAACAAAGCCCCAAACTTGCATAAATTTCACTCAACTACATACATGTAGCTTCAACATAGATTACATAATTTGCGCAATATTCCAAACGTATATTTGCATAGAACTACCGCTTGTAGTTCTTTATAATGAATAACATAATTTTTCACAAATATGAATTTTCATTGCCACAATTCAAGCATACACATCAACACAGTTGTTTATTAATACCAAAGTAATACTCTACTTACAATGGTTTGATGAATTCTCTAGTTTAGGGATTGAAGACGCAAATTCCTTTGTTGAATTGATTAGCTTTAGGTTGCTTGAATTGCTTTAGGCCTTAGAACTTTCTCCCTAATCCTCTCTTTAGTTGGCGGCTACTCTTTGTCGTTCCCCAGCAACATGGCGGCTATGTTCTTAATTTGAATGAATAGATTAGGGTTTAGTCTAGGGTTGTTTATATAGAGGTTAGGAATTGATTAGGACCCTTGATGTTGCTAGGTTAGATCATAGTCATTCATTAGGAAGAGAGACCAATAAAAACCCGCCACCTAGCCCTAATGACAAAGCAGACCACAGAAATTCGACCAAACACAGACCTGGCCAGCCAGGTTGACTGGGCTCGACCAGGTCGACACCCCTGTCGACAGGGCTGTCGACAGCCCTGTCGACATGGGTAGCCCAGGTCGACAGCCCAGTCGACCTGGGTGGCCTAGGCGGGTGTTTATCCGCCCTGGCCCACTGGGCCCGATTTTTAATTATTTTATTCTGTTTGAATTTTAAATTTGATTCAAAACTTCCGCATGCCATAACTTCTTCATACGGACTCCGTTTTTCAAAAACTCGGACTCTATTTCGCGTATTTTTCCGAGACGAACGCAATGGCGTATCCCGTTTCCTTTAGTTCTTTGATTTGAATTTGATTATACTTTAATTCATGAATTTCACAGTTATAGAATTTTCGGGGTGTTACATTCTCCCCCACTTAAAAGGATTTCGTCCCCGAAATCTTCAAGTTAGGAGGAATGTAAATCCTAACATCCAATAATCCATCTACTCATCCATCAAACACGAGCATCCATTGTCCTTAAAAGACTTCTAATGCTTCATGATCATATGCAAAGTGTGTGTGTGCATGTACTTATCTAATGCAAAATCAGGCGGTCTACTGATTCAGTTGACCTCCTTAATGCGAATTATGTAAGTTCCATGAATCCATTATGTATGCAAATTTTCCTATTCATGATTCTACATGAGTGCACAATCATTCAATGCAAATGCAACATCCACATGACAACACATTATAGTTCAACCACATACGAATACAAACATATATGCATATGCAATATGAAGTGACTGAGCCGATCTAAAACCTAGATTGTGTGTGTATATGCAACCACGAGCAACCACTAGCAACCATTCATACATAACATGTTTCAACTACATGTTTTCATCCAAAGGTTTTCTACCTAAAAGATACGGTCGAGGAAATATACCTAAAAAGATAGATAGATAAAAGCGCAACTTAAGGAAAAGAAAGATCAAGGATGTACCCTCGAACAGAAAAGGGTAGGCAGTACGGATTCTATCTTCAGTTTCCCAAGTCGCGTCTCCCTCGGCGTCGCTCCACTGAACTTTAACGAGCTTGACTTCGCGGTTGCGTAGCCTCTTCACTTCCGTTCCTAAGATGCGGGTAGGAACTCTCCTTATGGTTGCTTCGCGTTCCACTTCGGCCTCTTCGAGGATGTTTGGCTCTACCACTTCAGCTGACTCATGCAGACATTTTCGGAGATGTGAAACGTGAAAAACGTTGTGGACTCCAGCCAACTTCTCAGGTAGCTCTAATCTATAGGCCATTTTCCCAATCTTCTCGATAATAGGAAATGGCCCTACGAATCTTGGCGCAAGCTTTCCTGTGGTTCCAAAACGAACAATGTTTCTTAGCGGTGATACCTTGAGAAAAACTCTGTCTCCAACTTCGAATTCAAGGTCGGTCCTCCTCTTGTCGGCATAGGACTTCTGTCTGTCTTGGGCCGTCTTCATCCTTCTTCGTATTAAGTCCACTTTCTCTGAGGTCTCTCGGATCATGTCTGGTCCAAGTATGAGCTTATCCGTGGACTCCCACCAACAAGTGGGCGATCGACACGGTCTTCCGTATAAAGCTTCGAAGGGCGCCATTCCGATGGTTGCTTGATAGCTGTTGTTGTAGGCAAATTCCACCAAAGGGAGGTGGTCTTCCCATGTCCCTCTGAAGTCAAGGACGCATAGTCTTAGAAGGTCTTCCAAAACTCTGTTCACTCTCTCTGTTTGGCCGTCGGTTTGGGGATGATAGGCCGTGCTCAAGCATAACTGCGTTCCTACTGCTTCTTGCAGACTCCGCCAAAACTCGCTGGTGAAGATGGGGTCTCGGTCACTAACGATGCTAGATGGTATTCCATGGAGTCGCACGATTTCCTTAAGGTAAAGTGATGCTAGGGATGAGGCAGTTCTCTTACTTTTGACAGGTAAAAAGTGGGCGCTTTTAGTAAGCCTATCCACTATTACCCAAATGCTAGTGTTGCCTCTCCTAGACCTAGGCAGTCCATCGATGAAGTCCATTGAGATGCTATCCCACTTCCACTGTGGGACCTCCAGAGGATGTAGCAGTCCGCCAGGCTTTTTCTGTTCCGCCTTAACCTGTTGGCACACCATGCACTTAGAAACGAACTCTGCCACGTCCTTTTTCATGCCGTTCCAGAAAAAAGTCCTTTTTATGTCTTTGTACATTTTATCTCCGCCTGGATGTATCGTCATCTTGGAGTGATGTGCTTCCTCGAGAACCTTCTTTATTAAATCTTTTGTCTGTGGGACGCATAGTCTTCCGTCTCGCCTTAGCAAACCCTTATCGTCGATGGAGTATCTGTTGAGGTGACTTGAAGTCTCACCCCTAATTAGCCTATCAATTATTTCCACAAGCTGAGGGTCTTCGCGTTGCGCTGTCCCTACTGAATCCACTAAAGTTGGGCGCACTTCAAGCGATGCTAGCAAGCCTGGTACGAAATCGGAGGAAGGCCTAAAGTCGAAGCTGGCTATAAACTCTAGGCTTTGTCTTTCAACAAACAACGGGCTTAGGGTCAATTTCTTTCGGCTCAACGCGTCTGCCACTACGTTACCTTTGCCCGGAGTATAGGAGATTTCGAAATCGTACGAGGCAAGAAACTCCATCCATCTTTGTTGCCTCAAGTTAAGATCTTTCTGCGAGAAAAGATATTTCAACGATTTATGGTCAGTGTAAAGTTCGAACTTCTCACCTAGGAGATAGTGTCGCCAAGACTTGAGTGCAAAGACGATGGCGGCTAACTCGAGATCGTGGGTTGGGTAGTTTTTTTCGTGTGCTTTCAACTGCCTTCCACCATAAGCTACTACCCTTCCTTCTTGCATTAAGACGGCGCCTAGCCCTGTCCCACATGCATCCGTATAAACAGTGAACATCTTGCTCCCATCCGACAGCATCAAAACTGGGGCTGTTGTAAGAGCCCTTTTCAGTCGTTGGAAAGCAAATTCGCAATCCAAATCCCAATTGAACACTAGATTCTTCTTGGTCAATTTCGTGAGCGGAGCTGAGATTTTCGCAAAATCCCTTATAAATTTCCGATAGAAACCTGCTAGTCCTAGAAAGCTTCGGACCTCAGTTGCATTCCTTGGTGTCTTCCAATCCTGTACCGCCACTACCTTAGCAGGGTCCACTGCTAACCCTTGTTTGGATACTATGTGTCCAAGGAACCTCACCTCTTCTCTCCAAAAGTGGCATTTGGAGAATTTGGCTTTTAGTTGATGGACTCGCAAAGTTTCCATGATTGCCCTTAAGTGCTGAGCATGTTCCTCTTCACTCTTTGAAAAGATAAGGATATCATCTACGAAGACCACTACGAATTTGTTGAGGAAATCTCTAAATACCCTACTCATTAGGTCCACGAAGTAAGCAGGTGCATTTGTCAAGCCGAAAGGCATGACAAGCCATTCAAAGAAGCCGTCTGGGGTTCTGAACGCCGTTTTATCGATGCTATCCTCAGCCACCCTTAGCTGATGAAAACCGGTTGCTAAATCGAGTTGGGAGAAAACAGACGTTCCTACAAGCTGGTCAAATAAATCGTCAATTCTAGGGAGAGGGTGCCTATTCTTTTTCGTTAGCTTGTTGAGCTCTCTATAGTCAACACATAGACGGAGTGAACCATCCGCCTTTGTAGCGAACACCACTGGAGTGCCCCATTCTGAAATGCTCCTCCTAATGAACCCCTTTTCTAGAAGCTCTTTAATCTGTTTACTGAGCTCTTTCCTTTCTCGTGGAGCCATATGTCTAACGGGCAACGCAACGGGCTTTGCATTATCTACCAGATATATGCGGAAGTCTATTTCCCGCTTCGGAGGTAAGCCCTTCACCTCTTCAAAGACATCCGGATATTCCCGGACCACTCTAACTGAATGCAAATTTTCAACAGAGGCATCTAGCGATTCAAGATAACTAAGCATAACCGCATACGAGGGATTACAAGAAATTTCCAAAGTATTACCGAGCTGGGTTAGGAGCCTAACAACCCTTTTCTCACAATCAAGGATGGCACCATTACTGGATAGCCAATCCATACCCAAAATCAAACCATACCCCGAAAAGCCCAAAACAAAGGCACTACATTGAAACTCTACGCTTAGGATAGAAATTTTCAATCCCACACAGATCATAGACAAATGAGATGGGCCCCCAATTGGGTTTGAAACAATTAAGGGGTCCTCTACCATACTAGTTTCTAGGTGCAGAGATTCTACTAAAGCAGACGAGATAAAGGAGTGTGATGCGCCAGAATCAAATAAAGTGCGAACGGGGTGATCATAAAGATAAACTACACTTTCTACAGAAGTATTTATACCTCCCTGTTGCAGAGGTGGTGCTTCCAGCACATGAACCTGTGCCCCTGGGGTGGATCCAGCCCTCTGCCCCTGTCCTCGTTTCTTTGGGCAGTCCTTAGCCCTGTGGTCTGTCTCACCGCAAGAAAAGCACCCACCATTCTCCTTGGCCTTCTTTTTCCGGCAGTCCTTTACTAAGTGCCCCACTTTGCCACAGAAATTACACTTCCTCTTCTCTTTGTTGCCTTTTCCGCCCTTCTTAAAGTCTGTCTTCTTAGGCTGCAAACCCTCTTTCTTCCCTTGAGAGCTTTCTGCCTTGGTCTCCTTCTTGCCCTTGTCCTCTTCATTTAGCAATGCCATTTGCACCAATCTTTCATACGTGGCTCCCATGGGTATATGGGTCATGGCCAAACTGTGTAATGGCTCATTCAACCCTTTGACGAAACGGAGAGCCTTCTTGTGCGGGGAGTTGACTAGGTCAAGTCCAAACCTAGCCAGCTCATCAAACTGATTCACATACTCTCTGACAGTCTTGTCTCCTTGCTTAAGAAATAAGAATTTTTCCAACTGCAAACTTCTTTCCGCATCTGAGAGAAATTTAGTCTCAAACCTTGCCCTAAAGTCCTCCCATGTCTCCACTGGTCTTTCAGCATTAGTGACTTCCCACCAGTAGGAAGCCTCGCCCTTCAATAGCCATACTGCCAACTGTACTTTTTGTCTATCCTCTACCTCAAAGATGATGAATAGGTCTTCGGTTTCTTTTAGCCAATTCCTAGCTGCTACGAAGGACTCAGTTCCATGGAAATCCCTTCCTCCCATAGCTTTAAAATCTTTACATATCTTAGCAAAAGTGTTTCCTCGAGGAGGAGGTGGAGGAAAAGGTGCTGCTGCAGCTGGATGGTTTCCTTCCACTGGGGGAGGAGGAATGGTAGGATCTGGCTGAGTGGCCCTTGCTTCTAACAACCGTCTAAACCAACCAGGTATGGGTACCCCTTCAGGCAAGTTAAGTTCTTGGGACATGCTGAAACAAAAAAAGGATAGATTCAAAACGAAGGATAAGAGATAATACCTATGGCTTTGGGGAGTGGACTTTGCCTTTTTAGAATAAAATAATATTTTTCTTTTTAAAAATGCTTCTTTAAATTTCCTTTTTGAAAATAATTTTTCAAAACTTTTTATCTTATCTGGTAAACCTATGCTCTGATACCAAGTGAAACACCCCACCTCCGTTAGGGTCACTCTCAAAGGGAATGCCCTAATTTTGGTGGAGGTTTATAAGTACCAGTCACAGATATACAAGACAGATATAAGAACACATATTTGTAAACAGCGGAAGAACAACAAACTTTATTTCATAAAGTCAAATACGTGTTACAACAACATCCTTTCCAAAAACATAACATAACACTTCATAATCTGTCTTGAGTACATTATTTTTAAAGAAGCATAAATAAAACATAGACAAACTGCCAAAGCCCCATAGTGGATTGTCCAAAGCCATAGTTCAAAACAGGAAAGTCCAAGCAATACATTTCTCTTCTTCAAGCTGGATGTTGAGGTAGGTCAAGCTGCTGTGTTCCCTCCCTGAGGACCTGGGGGGGGAAACGGAAGAAAGAAGACGAAAGAAAAATAGAGTCAGACATAAAGCCTGAGTAAGTCTAGTACTACTTTGCCTATGAATAAAGAACTGGGTATGATAAGTAAAACAGGAAGTGGGCAACATTATAAACTTGGTTAAGTTATCTAGGGTCGAATATACTATCGTACCCCATGTTAATCTCTGAACCCATATAAACTAGTTTCCAATTTGCACCCCAAAATCAGGGTGATGTGATCCATTCTACGATGATCGGCTCCTACTCGCATAGTTACATGTGTCTTACGGCCCCCGATGTCTGTAGTTACCTATGCTGGTCCCACCATGGGGTGTATCAAGTCCCATAGTGGCAACCCGACACAACCTTAGAGTGCAAAGGTATGATACTGGTGTCCAGTGCTTTATTTTTCTGCGCCGGAGTGCGTGCACGCCCGCACACCGTTAGAACCTACACTGCTACACCACCGCCGTCGATTTGACCTCTTACAATCAGCCCAGTAATCGTGCCCCACCCTGCCTAGTTTCAGGGTATCCTGATACACCTTCTAGGGTTACTGCTGAAAAGGGTCCCCCGTTACTAGGTTTTCTATCTCTAGCCAACATGCTAAGTTGGTTAAGTGTTTCCTAACCTAACCCCACCAGTCCGTTTAGTTTAGCATGTTCCATTTTGATTAAGTCTTTAGTTCACTTAATCCTAACAATCCTGGCTCAGCCTTAATTGTCTTATTAAGGCCCTGACCTCTCACATTAGACAGGTATTGTTGTGGCTGCCTGTTGCCGGTTGGTTCCGGGCAGTCTTACGCCACAACTCAGTCTAACCTCGGGTCCTTGCTGGGCTCCATGTTTAACCTCCCACATTGGATAGGTATTGTTGTGACTACTGGACAGCCGGGCGGTTCCGGGCAGGTTTACATCACAACTCAATCCAACCTCGGGTTAAACACATCGTCTTTTCTACATTTACATATTTTGTCATTCTTCTTTATTTCTTATATGTAAATATTTGCGGCCCATTATTATGTTAATGGTGTAAAGGTTACACCAACCATGGGCCCAACCCATACTTGACTTTGGGCCCTTCTATTTCACATTTTCATTCATTAATTAATTTTTAACCCAACGTTATTTTCCCCCGTTTTACACGTCCGTTTATATATATTGGGCTTAGCCTTTTAAAGCCCAATTTAGCCATGCGAAAAGGGGAGGCTTATGGCGTATACACAAAGAGGGGAAAGTGAGCGCATGAACTTGCATATGACGTTGGAAAATACATAATAGAAATTGGTGTACTTGCATAGTGGTGACATGTATTTTGGTCATAAAACATAGGTGACATAATTCAAGGCATGTAAACTTGCATAGGTTTAACTACAACATGAACCTATATTCTTATTTAGGCATAATGTCAAACATAAGCATGGCCTGTATACTTCTAGCATAAACATGGCATATTGTCAAACATGAGCATGGCAAAAAATACTTCTTGCATAGGCATGGCATATTGTCAAACATAAGCATGGCATAAAATACTTCTTGCATAGGCATGGCATATTGTCAAACATAAGCATAATTCAACTTAATCATGATTTAAGCCTAATCACATAACGATGGTATAAACATACTTATGCATAAATATTCCTAAACATGGTGTTTGCTTTAAACTTGCAAAAAGGGATTTTTGAGTCTAACTTAGCCATGTCTCACATATGTCATCATATAATTCTTGTAAACAAGATAGACTTAATCATAGATTTCAATTATGCCAAATATCATTCATAGCCTAGCCATATTCATAAGTTTTGCAAAAGCATGACTTAATATATGGATTATGGTGTCAAAATTCCAACATAGTTTCATATGAACTATAACAACCAAACTTGTCTCAATTACTTGCAAAATGATTTATGCACAAAAATATACATCATGACGACATAATAACAAAGCCCCAAACTTGCATAAATTTCACTCAACTACATACATGTAGCTTCAACATAGATTACATAATTTGCGCAATATTCCAAACGTATATTTGCATAGAACTACCGCATGTAGTTCTTTATAATGAATAACATAATTTTTCACAAATATGAATTACTTTCATTGCCACAATTCAAGCATACACATCAACACAGTTGTTTATTAATACCAAAGTAATACTCTACTTACAATGGTTTGATGAATTCTCTAGTTTAGGGATTGAAGACGCAAATTCCTTTGTTGAATTGATTAGCTTTAGGTTGCTTGAATTGCTTTAGGCCTTAGAACTTTCTCCCTAATCCTCTCTTTAGTTGGCAGCTACTCTTTGTCGTTCCCCAGCAACATGGCGGCTATGTTCTTAATTTGAATGAATAGATTAGGGTTTAGTCTAGGGTTGTTTATATAGAGGTTAGGAATTGATTAGGACCCTTGATGTTGCTAGGTTAGATCATAGCCATTCATTAGGAAGAGAGACCAATAAAAACCCGCCACCTAGCCCTAATGACAAAGCAGACCACAGAAATTCGAACAAACACAGACCTGGCCAGCCAGGTTGACTGGGCTCGACCAGGTCGACACCCCTGTCGACAGGGCTGTCGACAGCCCTGTCGACATGGGTAGCCCAGGTCGACAGCCCAGTCGACCTGGGTGGCCTAGGCGGGTGTTTATCCGCCCTGGCCCACTGGGCCCGATTTTTAATTATTTTATTCTGTTTGAATTTTAAATTTGATTCAAAACTTCCGCATGCCATAACTTCTTCATACGGACTCCGTTTTTCAAAAACTCGGACTCTATTTCGCGTATTTTTCCGAGACGAACGCAATGGCGTATCCCGTTTCCCTTAGTTCTTTGATTTGAATTTGATTATACTTTAATTCATGAATTTCACAGTTATAGAATTTTCGGGGTGTTACATGCCGGATCGGATCAACCGACACAAATCGTTATTTAACGGTTAACGCGCAAAGGTGAGTAAAATCACTAACTCTGATCTATTTTAAAATATTTTAATGTTGTTTGAATGCTGTGTGATGGTCGATTAGGTAGATTACAATTAAATTGGTCAAATATCATTGCATATGTACACATCACCGGTTGGATACTGATTCCATCGATGATAATACCCCCTAGAATGGAATCAGTTATAATTGTTTGACTAACATCTATGGATGCGGAAACCGGTTGGAAGAATCCGACCGGATTCCTCGATATTTATACGGATTGTTTGTTTCTATGCACTGTTCAAACCTGAATTACATTTAATACCCCGTGTGAATACTTATGTTAAAGGAAAACTCAACATTTGTTTTCGATAAATAAATAAATGATATCGATCAAGAAAGTGTAACAGTCGACCGAAAACCCGTCGTTTTGTTAAGAAGTTGATTGGCCGTCAGACAAATCAACGAAGTTAATTATAAAAATTATAATTTTATAATTAAAGTAAAGGTTTAAATTTATAATAGAAGTTCTATTATAAACCAGTATTTTAGAGTTCGTTTGTGTAAATAAAAAAAACAAATTGTTGACATTTAAATAAGTTTATAAAGCAGAAATTATCCGACGATTAAATATTTGGATAATTATATTTAAGATAAATAATTTAGAAATATCATTAGATTAATTAGATTAATCTAATGTTAAGAAGTAATTAAAATCAGTTAATGAATTTACTGATGGAATTAAGTTGATTTAATCAACTGTTATTTGGGAAAATGATTATTAGATTAATTGTTCTTTAATTAATCTAATGAAAACAGGTTAGAATTAAGTTTATCGAAATTAATGAGATTTAATTACCTTTTTAGTAGTTATAGATAGAACTGTGGAATGGAGAAAGCAAAGAGTTAATGTTTAAATTAAATATTCATAAACAACAGAGATTCCAAAGTAAGAATATGGTGTTATAAAACCATATTCCAAAATAAAACAAGGAAATACGATTTGACGAATATTTTAAGTAATAAGGGATTCGAATACAGACTTATATCTGTTATAAGGTAAGAACGTTGTCGATCAAGGTCTGAGAGGTAAATAGAATACCCCAACTTGAACGGCTTCACTATTATCAAGGAATAGTACCAGTTTGTAACGGAAAAAGAGATGTCAAAATTAGTTAAAAAAGGAATATAATAACGTATTGCAAGTCTGAAACTGTAGCGATAAAATAAACGCTGTTGACTAGGTTTAAGCGCGACTGTTATGTCAAGACTAGTATAAAGGGAATATGGCAGCATATTGCAAGTCTTAGAACTATAGAGATAAAATAAACGCTGTTGATTAGGCTTAAGCGTGACTGTTATGTCAAGATTAGTTACAAAGGAGAATATTACAGCGTATGACAAGTTTAGAACTATAGCGATAAATTAACGCTGTTAACCAAACTTAAGCGTGATTTTTATATATGGCAGCACTTCCTAGGAAATGAAGCAGATTAGTTGAAATCCACTTATTCGAAAGTGATAAATAACGATGTCGTAAGAAAATATAAGAATCAGTTTTAGAAAGAGAAATTAGGGAATCGTGTTAGAAAACGATGGCAGCATTTCGATGTTCGAAATGTGATTAGAATTTAACCATTAGGATTTGGAACTAGAATTCGACGATGTCGAATGTATTAAAAGTAAATTATTTTAGGAATTATAATATAGGATCGTTAATACTTAGCTTAAACCAATAAATTATAATAGGATATGTATCAGTGTTTAGTTATAAACCTGATAAGGAGTTGTCTTAAAGAACAGAGTTTATAAAGTAGATTGGGAATATAAAGGATGAAAGAGATTTCGGTAAACGAGATAATGGTATTGATTTTTCTAAATAAAGAGTTATTTGATAAAGATGTTCAGATTTCTATAATAATATGATATTCACCTTTTAAAGTGAACAGTGTTTTAAAAATGAACGTTGGACATATTAAAATGTTTATAATGAAATTGAAATATTTTTCCAATGTAAATAGTGTAGATTTTCCAAGTATAGGGAATAAAGAACGTGAAAAGAATGGAAATGTTTCAAACATTAATAACGTATACATTTGAAATATGAGAGAATAAGAGTTGATAAGTACTGGGAATGTTTTCCAAGAATGTGAAAAGTGTAAAACGAGATTTGAGAAATATCTGGTAAGATATGGGAATTCGAATAATAAAAATGAATGTTGAATAAAAAGTACACGTGGTTGTGTGATGTTAGTTATACATTAGAATGGATGTTGATTTTACTCTGATAGTTAAATAACCGACTATTGAAGTGTTTTGACCATCGTTGTCAATACGGAGAGACCGGTTGGATTTATTTTCTGAAAACCACTCTGTATAGGCATAAGCGCTGCGAATTAGATATGATGAAGATAATTGAAGATGGAGTTAAATGCAAGGGTCGTCCAGTTATAGAACGGTGCTTTCTGTTTGTCCAGTCCCCGGACAACTCGTATGGACGAGTGTCTGACAGAGTAATTCCAACGGTCACGCCGTTGATTTTTACGAATATACCAAGTTGGTGGGGAGAAGGTAACTTCTCTTTATTCTACACCCAGTGTGCATTTGTGTAATCAATATGTGATTACGGATTTGACGATGTGGCATTCAAAGTGAATGGTGATCAGATGTTCTGAAGATAGACGTAGCCTCTAGCCTCACAACCTGGAAGTAACAAAAGTTGGGCTAGGCAGCATGGCTAGTTGGGTCATCCCCAAGCAGGGTGTATTGTCATCGATCTAGAGAAAATTCATATTTATACTTCTTTTCGATTCTGTATCTTCGAATGATGGTTGGATGGCCTACAACCGTGGTGGCAATATATTCGATACACTCAAGCTAAATGAGTGGTCGGTCATGTGTGGCCGGGTTGCAAGACGTTCTTGTTGAACCCTGAGTGTATCCCCTCTAGAGTACACTAATCAGCAGGTGCTCCCATACCTTGTCCGTTGGAATCCATTCTCCAATAAGCGCCCTGCGGTTTATGATGTTTTACTATATATGTGGAGCGTGAGATGCAAGCGTTCTGCTACTTGGTTATTTATTTGATTAGACATTATTATAAGATCACTGGATTTGATATCAAATTATTTGGGTTATAGTAAGGTCGCCCATGTTAGTTATGGGCTGGTCTTACTATTGTCCCTTTTGTTTCAAAAGGATTTTCAAAGTCAAAACAGTATGGTTGGAATTTACTCACACCAGTCCCATGACTGACCCAGAGTTTATTTTTTTTGTATTTTCCCTAAACTCTTGGGTGCCCAAATTTGTACGGGCAGTCAAGTGTTTCAGGATTTTACAGATTCACTTGGAGGGGCTCAAGGCAGGATCTTTCACCGTTAGATATTTAGAGATTATTTCCGCTGTGATGTATATGAGTTATACTCTGATATGGTATGTATATATGTATACAAATTCAGATTTGTATTTCAAAGTTATGTTATAATAAAATTTATTCATTCCGCCGTGAGTTCCGTGTTTACTCTGATTATGTTCAGTGTTCCTCTTCTTCTTCTATTCTATTAGTTCTATCTTCTCTATCTCATCCTCTAATTTCTTTCTATTAATGATCTGAATTTTCGTGCACTTTGAGTTGAATGTGTAGGATATTAGTCAGCTCAAATTGGCACGGATTTTCGGGCCACTACAGTTGGTATCAGAGCTGAAGGTTAAGTGATTACCTTGGCTCTGAGGCGTAATTCAATAGAGATAGAGTTAGTAATACTCTAGATTGAGTTTGAGTGTACATATACGAGTGAACGTAATTGTAGATTAATACAAAAATTGTTTTATATTGTGTTGACTGGTCAGTCGAGTGGTTTATAAATTCTGGTCGAAACAGTAATGCAAACTGTGTCGATAGGTGTTTCTAAACTCTTGAACAGAGTAATTCGACACAGTATGTTTTGAAAAGAGGGTAAATGAAATAATTTTACCCAAAATATATTTTGATATAAAAGGAGTATATATCCTGAGATTATTGTAGTGTAGATCATTATTATGATCAGATAAGATCTATAATTGAGTTGGTTATATAAATAACCAATCGAAATATCATATAAGTATAATATGAAAAATCAGATGAACTAAATCTGAATTTAAAAGCAGAATCGAAATAAGACTCTGGAAACTTGGAAAGGAGTTGAAATTGAATTAAATATATGGAATTTTAAAATCCTGGGAGATCTAAAAATGTTTTCCAAGCACTTGTGAAAGATATTTTGAAGTAATTTCAAATAAAAGTGGTGAAAGTAAGTTTTGAAAAGTAATATAGTATTGAACTCACTTCGATGGTGGGAAAATAAATTCCAATGATGATCGCGACATTATCGGTGTTCATTTTCGAGATGGTAAGTGACGGATTACTACCAAAGATTTTGTTTTGTATTGATTGAGAAACAAGTTGTCAGAAATTCAAATGTTTTGAATTGTATATGATTTCAAATTGATTTGAAATAAAAACCCTAGGAATTTGAATTCTGAAATTTAAAATTTACTTATGAAGTAATTAAATAAAGAATTTAACTAAGTCAAATAAAATGGGAGTTGAATTAAAGCCAAGTAAGGGGAAATTGTACTGGAATAAAGATTCGACTTGGCAAAGGAATTGAATTGGTGAAATAAGATTTTGAAGGGGAGCCGAACTTGGTTATGGAATTGGATTACCAAGTAAGAATTTGGAATTTGAGGTTGAAACTGGAAACTGAAAAAGGAATTTGGGTTAGGATGTAGGAGAATTATTGGTTGAGGATAAAAAGACTGGAGATCAGTTGGAATTTCGCTTACGTATGCTGAATGGATTTACAAATGGAAACGATAGAGTTGAGTGCCAGACCAAAAAGGTACACGTTTATATTTTAATGGGATATGAGATTTATCATCCCGTTTGGCAAGATGCTTAGTTATTGATTTTCTTTTGGATTGGAAAAGGCCCATAGTGGCAAGTTGTTGTAGTACCGAATAAGCCGTGCAGAGGAGATGCTGACAAAATTCTCTGAAAATTTGAGCTGTTAGGAATTTTTTCAGAATTTCTGAAAGTAATTGGTTATAAGAAGGAATTAATATTTTAAATTGGAATTTATCAGTTCAGTTGAAACTGAAATTATGAAGTAAACCAAAAAGATTTTTTTAACCTGTTTACAACAGAGTTTGTAGCATTTTCCCTATCTTAGCAATTTCGAGGACGAAATTATTTTAAGGGGGAAGGACTGTAACGTCCCGCATTTTGTCGGTTCGTATTTGAATATTTAAAACAGTTTAAATATTGAATTCGAAATATAAATGGATTTATATATTAATTAAAACGAAGTTGAACGTATAAAAATATATATTAATTATAATCGAGCTCATAACGACGTTGTAGTTCGTAATTTAACGTTCTGAACTTCAACTGAGTGTACCGGACTTGTTTTGAATCGGATTTCTTCGAAACGAGAAACGTTGGAATCTGTTGAACTGTATCTTTCTAACAGAAGTGAAAAATCAAGATTTCGGCGTATAGATTGCAAGATATGTCCAAATCAAATATTCGAAAAGTCGCCATGAAATCTTATATCGACCGTAACGGTTATTTGAATATAACTTGATATCGGGTGCAAATCGGGACAAGGTTCTTTTGAGGCGCAACGATAATTTAATTTTTAGAATTTTACTGTAATTTTTAAATAATTAAATATGCAACTTTTTATTTGGGGTATTGTGTACCCTGTGTCGGTATTTCAGGATTTCAAAATATGAGTCAACCTACCGGTATTATTATATGTTTGGGATCGTGACATCTCGCTGAACACAATCATAATTTTATATCTGTCCATGACAGTCCATAACGAATGAAATTCATATAAAACAGAAACTGAGCTGACCGGTCTAGTACCTTGCATGCTTCTCTTGGGCAGCATATACTTGGTTACAAACAGAATTGTCATCATATGGTACAAACACCCTAATGAATCTTTTGCAATTCATCAATACATATTACAGAGTATGGTTACTAATGTTACATGGTTCCAAAAGGAGTGTTCATGCATCAACAATAGGAATATCTAGTATTGTAAAGCTTGAAAATTAAACAATTATATAAATTCCTTACCTGCCAATCAACTGACCCGAATACTACCTACACTAATCGGCACCTAGCGGCGGGACGTACACTCTTAGTTTTTATTTCTTAATTGTAAAGTAATCCTTTCTATATATTACTTTCTAATGGATTGATAGCCAAGAGTATGGCATATTTCTTTTCATAACGATGTAGCCATCTCTTCTCAACAGTGCAACAAAGCCTGTATACGTACCAATCCCCTAGCCTAATTCAGAGTAATGCAAACCCATTCACCTAGTTTTAGGGTAGCTGCTATCCTATTCCTTACTCATTAAGGAATTTTAATCCATAAATACACATAAATGCGTCCACTTGCACGCCAGCTTGTGTTTGCATATACTGCTGAACGTGTATTGCACAGTCCAGTGTCCCATACAAGAAATTAATGAACCATACCCTACCCCCATTCAGCTAAATTGAAAAAGTATGCCCTACTGTGCACCCTATGATGTGGACTTTGTGGTTATCTTCCAACTCTTCTTCCTTTATAAACCGCCGTTCTCTTTTCACCACCGAAAAACGGAAAGTCATTCTCATCTAAAATAAAATACTAAATGGTCGCGAGGTGTTGGATCCATCATCGGTGTTGGAGATCGGTGTAGAGGCGGAGCGCCGTGATCGTTCTAGGGTGGAAGTCTGAAGTCCATGAAGCGGTTCAGGGTGACACCAGCGTGATGCGTGGTGTGTGAAATTACATTACATATAGGCGAGGGTGTACTATGCATGCGTGGAGTTCAAAGAATGGTGAAGGGGACTGACGTGTTTGGTGGGAGGAATTTGCCGTGGGATGTTGAGTTAGTAAAGGGTCTGTATATGAGAAGTTGAAAGTTGTGAACGTGAAAACAAAAGACCAAGAAGGAGGACACGTGTTTGATTGTGGGGATGTTGAAGTTTCTAAAGGCGTTGGAGTTCCTGAACTATTCTCACGTGAAACATGGGCTGTACATGGGTAGAGATGAGGGCGCGTTCTTTGAAGGTGGTAATGTTGAAGGGATATAGGGTAGTTGATAAAGAAGAGGGGGAGTGAAGGTTTAAAAGCATGAATATGGGAGGGCGGCAACCTGATACAAGCATGGGCGCTACATGCATGAACGAAGGGGACGTGCTGAGAGGAAGAGGTATTGGTTGTTGGTACTTGTTTGTGAAGCATTGATGAGGTACGGGGACTGCTACAGAAGGGGAGTACGAGCCATGGACTGAAGTTCAGACAATTGAGTTGAGTGTGGCTCGAATGTTGGATCTGTGAGGACTGGTTGGTGGACAGTATATGTTTGATGTATTGCTGATAATGAGTGCTGTTCAGATCTGAAAGACGGGCAGTGGGTGATAAAGGTCCGGTGGCGTTCAAGATCCAAGTCTGAGGAAGATGGATGGTGTGTCGTTCAGGGTAGCGGCATTCGTTTTGGGCAGTGGAAGTGGCATGTCGGTGGGGGGTACCGGAGCGGAGAGACTGGTCACAGACGGTAAGAAGTGGGGCGTCGGTGCGCCAATAAGTGTATACGTGTATATACACTGTGTATGTACAATTTAAATGGAGTGGAATGGCAAGTACTAAAGGGAAAACATGTGGGAGTAATTAGGAGTGATGGTGGTGATCGTACGGTCAGTGGATAAGGCAACAGTCGAGATATGGTCATCATGGACAATGAGAATACCGGCCGACCTCGCATCACCATGAACAAATACATACGTTTGTACTGAAGTGGGCACGTACATGGAAGGCCAGTGATTATGTGATGTATACATAGCCATTGTGTTCCCAACGGCGAAGCAAAGCTAACGCGTACGAGCTGGAACGAAATGAAGCAGAAGTGTTGGAATTTCATAGAAAAGTAAACGTCGGATCGGATCAACCGACGCAAATCGTTATTTAACGGTTAACGCGCAAAGGGGAGTAAAATCACTAACTCTGATCTATTTTAAAATATTTTAATGTTGTTTGAATGCTGTGTGATGGTCGATTAGGTAGATTACAATTAAATTGGTCAAATATCATTGCATATGTACACATCACCGGTTGGATACTGATTCCGTCGATGATAATACCCCCTAGTATGGAATCAGTTATAATTGTTTGACTAACATCTGTGGATGCGGAAACCGGTTGGAAGAATCCGACCGGATTCCTCGATATTTATATGGATTGTTTGTTTGTATGCACTGTTCAAACCTGAATTACATTTAATACCCCGTATGAATATTTATGTTAAAGGAAAATTCAACATTTGTTTTCGATAAATAAATAAACGATATCGATCAAGAAAGTGTAACAGTCGACCGAAAAACCGTCATTTTGTTAAGAAGTTGATTGGCCGTCTGACAAATCAACGAAGTTAATTATAAAAATTATATTTTTATAATTAAAGTAAAGTTTTAAATTTATAATAGAAGTTCTATTATAAACCAGTATTTTAGAGTTCGTTTGTATAAATAAAAAAAACAAATTGTTGACATTTAAATAACTTTATAAAGCAGAAATTATCCGACGATTAAATATTTAGATAATTATATTTAAGATAAATAATTTAGAAATATCATTAGATTAATTAGATTAATCTAATGTTAAGAAGTAATTAAAATCAGTTAATGAATTTACTGATGGAATTAAGTTGATTTAATCAACTGTTATTTGGGAAAATGATTATTAGATTAATTGGTCTTTAATTAATCTAATGAAAACAGGTTAGAATTAAGTTTATCGAAATTAATGAGATTTAATTACCTTTTAAGAAGTTATAGATAGAACCGTGGAATGGAGAAAGCAAAGAGTTAATGTTTAAATTAAATATTCATAAACAACAGAGATTCCAAAGTAAGAATATGGTGTTATAAAACAATATTCCAAAATAAAACAAGGAAATATGATTTGATGAATATTTTAAGTAATAAGGGATTCGAATACAGACTTATATCTGTTCTAAGGTAAGAACGTTGTCGATCAAGGTCTGAGAGGTAAATAGAATACCCCAACTTGAACGGCTTCACTATTATCAAGGAATAGTACCAGTTTGTAAAGGAAAAAGAGATGTCAAAATTAGTTACAAAAGGAATATAATAACGTATTGCAAGTCTGAAACTGTAGCGATAAAATAAACGCTGTTGACTAGGTTTAAGCGCGACTGTTATGTCAAGACTAGTATAAAGGGAATATGGCAGCATATTGCAAGTCTTAGAACTATAGCGATAAAATAAACGCTGTTGATTCGGCTTAAGCGTGACTGTTATGTCAAGATTAGTTACGAAGGAGAATATTACAGCGTATGACAAGTTTAGAACTATAGCGATAAATTAACGCTGTTAACCAAACTTAAGCGTGATTTTTATATATGGCAGCACTTCCTAGGAAATGAAGCAGATTAGTTGAAATCCACTTATTCGAAAGTGATAAATAACGATGTCATAAGAAAATATACGAATCAGTTTTAGAAAGAGAAATTAGGGAATCGTGTTAGAAAACGATGACAGCATTTCGATGTTTGAAATGTGATTAGAATTTAACCATTAGGATTTGGAACTAGAATTCGACGATGTCAAATGTATTAAAAGTAAATTATTTTAGGAATTATAATATAGGATCGTTAATACTTAGCTTAAACCAATAAATTATAATAGGATATGTATCAGTGTTTAGTTATAAACCTGATAAGGAGTTGTCTTAAAGAACAGAGTTTATAAAGTAGATTGGGAATATAAAGGATGAAAGAGATTTCGGTAAACGAGAAAATGGTATTGATTTTTCTAAATAAAGAGTTATTTGATAAAGATGTTCAGATTTCTATAATAATATGATATTCACCTTTTAAAGTGAACAGTGTTTTAAAAATGAACGTTGGACATATTAAAATGTTTATAATGAAATTGGAATATTTTTCCAATGTAAATAGTGTAGATTTTCCAAGTATAGGGAATAAAGAACGTGAAAAGAATGGAAATGTTTCAAACATTAATAACGTATACATTTGAAATATGAGAGAATAAGAGTTGATAATAACTGGGAATGTTTTCCAAGAATGTGAAAAGGGTAAAACGAGATTTGAGAAATATCTGGTAAGATATGGGAATTCGAATAATAAAAATGAATGTTGAATAAAAAATACACGTGGTTGTGTGATGTTAGTTATACATTAGAATGGATGTTGTTTTTACTCCGATAGTTAAATAACCGACTATTGAAGTGTTTTGACCATCGTTGTCAATACGGAGAGACCAGTTGGATTTATTTTCCGAAAACCACTCCGTATAGGCATAAGCGCTGCGAATTAGATATGCTGAAGATAATTGAAGACGGAGTTAAATGCAAGGGTTGTCCAGTTATAGAACGGTGCTTTCTGTTTATCCAGTCCCCGGACAACTCGTATGGACGAGTGTCTGACAGAGTAATTCCAACGGTCACACCGTTGATTTTTACGAATATACCAAGTTGGTGGGGAGAAGGTAACTTCTCTTTATTCTACACCCAGTGTGCATTTGTGTAATCAATATGTGATTATGGATTTGACGATGTGGCATTCAAAGTGAATGGTGATCAGATGTTCTGAAGATAGACGTAGCCTCTAGCCTCACAACCAGGAAGTAACAAAAGTTGGGCTAGGCAGCATGGCTAGTTGGGTCATCCCCAAGCAGGGTGTATTGTCACCGATCTAGAGAAAATTCATATTTATACTTCTTTTCGATTCTGTATCTTCGGATGACGGTTGGATGGCCTACAACCGTGGTGGCAATATATTCGATACACTCAAGCTAAATGAGTGGTCGGTCATGTGTGGCCGGGTTGCAAGACGTTCTTGTTGAACCCTGAGTGTATCCCCTCTAGAGTACACTAATCAGCAGGTACTCCCATACCTTGTCCGTTGGAATCCATTCTCCAATAAGCGCCCTGCGGTTTATGATTTTTTACTATATATGTGGAGCGTGAGATGCAAGCGTTCTGCTACTTGGTTATTTATTTGATTAGACATTATTATAATATCACTAGATTTGATATCAAATTATTTGGGTTATAGTAAGGTCGCCCATGTTAGTTATGGGCTGGTCTTACTATTATCCTTTTTGTTTCAAAAGGATTTTCAAAGTCAAAACAGTATGGTTGGAATTTACTCACACCAGTCCCATGACTGACCCAGAGTTTATTTTGTTTGTGTTTCCCCTAAACTCTTGGGTGCCCAAATTTGTACGGGCAGTCAAGTGTTTCAGGATTTTACAGATTCACTTGGAGGGGCTCAAGGCAGGAGCTTTCACCGTTAGATATTTAGAGATTATTTCCGCTGTGATGTATGTGAGTTATACTCTTATATGGTATGTATATATGTATACAAATTCAGATTTGTATTTCAAAGTTATGTTATAATAAAATTTATTCATTCCGCCGTGAGTTCCGTGTTTACTCTGATTATGTTCAGTGTTCCTCTTCTTCTTCTATTCTATTAGTTCTATCTTCTCTATCTCATCCTCTATTTTCTTTCTATTAATGATCTGAATTTTCGTGCACTTTGAGTTGAATGTGTAGGATATTAGTCAGCTCAAATTGGCACGGATTTTCGGGCCACTACACGTTGGGTCTCGTTTGGGATTCAAATTAAAAGTCAACTTCTACGGAGAAAATAATAATATTTAATAATATAATATATATATATATAATCCTTTTCTCATTAAACCCCCTCCCTCTTTCATTTTCCTCGATCAGAAAAAAACCGCTCCCCTCGTTCTTTAATCGCTCCGTCGCCTCCCCATTAGAGCGTCGCGCCGCCTCCAGGCGGACCCACCGCCGTCGAGCCCTTCCCCCTCCTTCCCTGATCCCGCCGCCTCTCTCCTCCTTCGATTTGAAACCTCCTAAAAACCCTAAACCGATACCGCGCAGCCACCCCCCCGGCCAACAACGCCTGTGCCACCTCGACAACGCCGCGATGGTGCCTCCCCTCGAGCGCTCCTCGCGACGACCAGAAGACCGCCTCCCTCGCTGAAAAGAGAAAACGTGAGTCTTCTTATTTGTTTATTTTTATTTATTGTATTGTCTTTAGATCCTATTTATTTTCATTTTTTTTATGAAAAACATTTATTCAAAATGTAAAAACATTGTTTTAAAATGTAATTTTTTTTATATATAAATAGATTAGAAAAATATGATTTTCATTATTCGAAAATATGATTTTTATTGTCACAAAAATATAGATGTTTCATAGGAAGAAAGATTTGTTTTTTTTAGAGAAGATAAGATTTTTAAAAAGTAAAAAGGTCGAATTTTTATAATGTAAAAAGGTCGAATTTTTATAAATTGAAAAGGTTAAATTTTTATATAGTAGAGATTATAAAAATACGATTTTTATATGGTAGAGATTATCAAAATATGATTTTTTATAAGATAAAGAATATAAAAATTCGATTTTTACATATGAAGCGATAGAAAAATATGAACTTTATTTTATATGGATTTGAAATAAAAATGTGATTTTTTGTATGAACATTACAAGAATAAAAATGTGATTTTTATTGTGAACAGCGTGAAATGGTTGAGTAGGAATGTCAATCGAATGTGAACCGTTCAGAATTAAATAAAGAATGGCGGAGTGGATCCCCAAAGTGAGAAATTCTCACTCTAATCTTTAATTCTAGTTAAAATATATACTAGGATGGAGACGGTGTTTAGTAGCACACGACACCATCGTCCACAGACCATTGTATTGTTTGTTTGGTTGTTTGATGATTGATTAGAATATTTGTTGGAATTTTGTGTTGTGAATAATGAGATTGATTTGATTGATGTGTGTATGGCGTGAGCCATTATTAGACCGGGGATAAGGCTAGGCCTTGTCCCGTTTCTAGTATCGTGCCGTTATGCCGCCGAAATTTTCTAAAATATATTAAGAAAAAAATAAAAAGATCATTTTATTGAGTAAATGAACTGAATATAATATTCATATGTTGAATAAAATATTTTATCGTTAAAAATATAATTTTTAACGTGTATGTGAATAAAATGAAATATTCATTTACAAATCAGACGATTTGTTTATGTACACTGATTTGACTGATATGGATTGGGACGATAAATTCTACACATCGCCCAACTACACGAACAAAAAATCTGTGTTTGTTGATTGAAACCCCACACGGGTGTTGGGATGAAATTTGACGTACACAAATCCCAATGGGGTAATGATATGTCGATCGATTGGTCGACAAACTGTGATAAGCCTTATTTATTTATTTTAAGGCTTATACATTGTGGTGCACTCTGGTTGATGGTTGATTATTTATTGTAACAACCCGCAAAATCTAAGCCAGTTTAAAATTTTTATTTTGGTTATTTTAATGGATTTTGAATATTTAAAATGAATTATTTTAAATAAAAAAGACGGAAAATTTATTATCGACGAAGTTAAAACGAATAAATTTATTTTAATTATATAACGAGCCTGAAATGGCCATGTAGTTCGAAGATTCGATTTCGAAATTCAAATGAATATACAGGATTCGTTTTAAGTCAGAATCGAACGAAACAAAAAATATCTAAATCTGTTTGACGATATCTTTCCAACGAAGTGAAGAAACTGAGATTTCGTTGTAAAAGTTGAGAGAGATGTCCAGTTTAAAATTCAGAAAAGTCGCTGTGGAATTTATATATATTTTAATATATATAAAGGCCCTTAGAAATGGAAATTTTGCAAACGACCTCGGTTTTCGACGAAACCACTTTTGTTGGGTCCGGGATGTCAATTTATTGCTAAGATGAATTTTTCATAATTTTCTGAATCAATATGTGAGCGTGGAGAAGTTAAACGCGTTTAAACAGTTTTAATTAAATCGGGTCGACCAGAAAAGGACAATTTTTCAAACGGTCTCAGAATTTGACGAAATTGGTTTCGTTAGGACCGTATCGTCAATACGAGGCTAGAGATAATTTTTCTGGAATTTTTCGGGTCCGTATGTGACCCCGGTAGTTTAAAATGTGCGTTCAGATTCAATATACATTGATTTATATTTTAATTTGAACGAAAACTGATCGTAACGGTCGAATTGGCCTACGATACATATCCCATTGTGTTCGAAATGGGGGTAATTAGCTAGGGGCGACAGTCGGTGGGTTTCGTTTCGAGTTCGGATTTTAAAGTTACTTTTTGGGGAAAAATTTAGAATTAAAATATAATATATATTATTAGGTCAACCCCCTTTTCCTCCTTAGACCCCCCCGTTCAGATCTCAAAATCAGAAAAAAAACTGCCTCCCTTCACATCCACGCGCGCTCCTCCTCCACCGACAGGCGATCGCCGTCGTTCGCCATAACCCCCCTCCCCTCGTCGCTCCGCCGTCACTCTCCTCTTCTACAAGTCGCTCCTCTCCTCCTCATCCACGATCCGAGTATCGCACACCCTCCTCCTCAGTTAGCCGACGCGCCCCCTTCCATTGATGGATCGGAGAACCCCGCACCCCTCCTCCGTGTCGCGCGCCGTCTCCTGGTAGGCCCACCCCCGTAGCAGCCCCCTTCAGTTCGCAGACACCGCCTCCCTCCTCTCTAACGTGAAAACAGACGCAGCCTCCCCCAATCTGTCCAGCCCAAAACTGATGCCACCGCAGGCCAAACCCTCGGCTACCCGACACTCCAACGCCCCAGCTTCCTCCCCCTTCGATTCAAGGTAAATTTTATAACCTTTTGGTTATGTAAAAACTGTTTTTTTTGGATTTTTAAAACTGATTTTATATGATTTTTAAAACTGAAAATTACTTGATTTTAAAACTGAGAAAGACGGGATTTTTATATGGTAAAAGACGGGATTTTTATATGGTGAAAGGCAAGATTTTTAGTAATCCAAAGACGAGATTTTTATAATCTAAGGGTGAGAATTTTATTCATATAAAGACATGATTCTTAGTCGAAGAAAGAGATGATTTTTAACATAAGAAAAAAATAGGATTTTTAGATAGGGAAAAAATATAATTTCTTACATAAGAAGAATTGGATTTTTCTACATATGTTGGCATGGTAAAAATACGATCTTTGCTTACAAAAAGGTGTAATTTTTCATTACAAGAAAAGATATAATTTTTATTTACATATGATGAAAATGAAAGATGTTTACTTTTAATATGAAAAGTGAATTAAAAATGTGATTTTTATAAAGTGAAGATTATAAAAATTTGATTTTTATAAAGTGAAGAATAATAAAAATATGATTTTTATATAGTGGCGATAATAAAAATGTGATTTTTATATATGTAGTGAATACGGGGGACGAAAGTGACGAATGTCAAGAACGATGAAGATTTCCTACATATGAAGAGTCGTGGAGTTTGGATTGCTTCGGTGAGAACTTCTCACCTTAAATTTCTTTTTCTAGTTATAAAATATATACTAGGATGCAGACGGTGTTTAGTAGCACCCGACACCACTGTCCACAGACCATGGACTTGTTTGTTTGGTTGCATAGATTGGTTAGATTATTTGAGTTGAATTTGATTGTTTGGTGAAATGGAAATTGTTTTGATTGATATGTGTATGGCGTGGGCCATCACTAGACTGGGGATAAGGCTAGGCCTTGTCCCGTTTCTAGTATCGTGCCGTTATGCCGCCGAAATTTACTAAAATATGTTAGAAAAATAAAAATATCATTTTTATGTGTAAATGAACTGAATATATATTCATGTGTTGAAATAAAATATTTTGTCGTTAAAAATACAATTTTTAACGTGGAAGTGAATAAAATAAAATATTCATTTACAAACCAGACGGTTTGTTTATGTACACTGATTTGAATGATATTGATTGGGTTGATAAATTTTACACATCGCCCAACTGCACAAATAAAATCTGTGTTTGTTGATGTGAAACCCCACACGGGTATTGGGATGTACACTAGTCCCAATAATTAATTGTGTGTCGATCGATAGGTTGACAGACAGTTGTGTTGTGCACTTTGGATGATGGTTGATTATTTATCGTGGCTGTTATATGCATGTGTTGTACGGAATCCATATAATTAACCTTATATGGTAATTGATTGGGCCTCATTCCAATTTAGAAAATGAAGAATATTGTAAAATATATATTCATGTGTTGAAAATAAAATATATATTCATGCGTTGAAAACAAAATATATATACATGTGTTGACAGTACTCATTCGTTGATATTAGTCATGTGTTGAAATAAAATATATTAAATAACAAAAATATATATTCATGTGTTGACGGTACTCATTTGTTGAGATTAGTCATGTTTTGAAATAAAATATTCATGTGTTGAAGAAAAATATTCATTTGTTGAATAAAATAAAGATGTTATTGAAATATAAAGCCGTGTTGGTTAGATTTGCGCCATTTTGACGTGAACGATATTTATATCGATTTTATTCGAATATTGAAAAAGTAGTGATTTCAAATTATAATGTTTTGAAAATAATATCATTTATATATATATATATATCGATGATATGGAATATTCGATTTTGATTTGAAATTGAATGTGAAGTTGAAATCGTTTTGAAAACGAATTAAAAACGATTTATAAAATACATTTCGAATCGAAATCGATGAAATATATATAATATATATATTATATATATTAAATGGCCTGAATAGAACGCGCCGCGTCGCGGCAGTTCGTGAATTTCGACCATTGACTTCGAATTGACGTTACGGGAGATCCGACCGTCAGATTATCCTGAAACCGGAACCATTGGGTTCGTATCGAAAAGAGCTTTCCAATGAATATTTGAATTTTGAAATCTAACGGTTGGATTTGGAGATACGTCCAAATCAAATTTAGAAAAGGTCGCTATAAGTGGAGTTCGACGACCGTTATTGGAAATCGACTGTACGGGCATTGATAAAATTATTAAAAATATCTATAATTTGTGTAAAATCAAAATATATGAATTGGTAGGAACTGGGATGAATAATCCCCTATTTGAAAGAATAAAAGTGTATTTTTATCGATATGAACTAGTTTTGAACTAGAATTATAATCCGATATTTTTAAATAAATAAATTGGATTTGAAGTGGTTTTGAAAAATAATTAGAATTAAATTGAAATTGATTATTGTGTTTATCGTGAACGGTGATTTAAATAACACTTGTTCTTTAGCCCGATTAACAATAGAATTGATTATTGGGTTTATCGTGAACCGTGTTTTAAACGACATCGGTTCTCTAACCCAGTTAAGGATTAAAATTAAGTGGAGTTTTAAATGAATCTTTAATTAGATTAAAAGTGATCGAGAACGGAGTATCACCAGTTTAGCTCCAAAGCGATAGTTAAATCTTTAATTAGATTTGAACGTGAAATGGTAATTAATTTACCGATAACACCGTGGTGTTAGATATGGGGTATTACCAGTTTTGCCTCAATGGATACATAGGTTGGGATTGGGAAATAAAATAAATAATTACTTCGGTGTGGTTAGCTAATCCCGACTAGTTTGAAAGGATATTCAAAGGAAGATTAAAGAATAAATTTTAAAGAATTTATCTTTGATAAAATTAATGGCAACCTTTCCCTAAGAATGTGAATTTTTGAATAAAAGAATATTCTGAATTGGAATGAGGCGTATGTTGTGTTTGTGTAACATTTGTTTATTATATACGTGGGTTATTCAGAAAGGCCGGGTTTTACCCATTCTGAATAACCGATTCGATGTTATGTCGAAGGTGAAGATGGTGGTAGAAGACCGGATGGTCTTCACATCGTTTGGATGATTATTGATTATCTTGATTGGGCTGTACACCCAAGAGGAGAGAATCAGTTGGTGATCGTCCAGACGTACTTGGAGATCGACGGATATGCGAGGACCTCTTCCCTGTATTGGACATACGGGGGAGGAATAAGGTGCCTCCGGTTTCGTTCAGACCCAGAACGGACTTGTAAATGGACTGTGTGTCTGACATTGGATTTTATTCTGTGTGATTGATTTCTATTAAATATATATCTGTTTAGCGGCGGAGAATTTATTCTCTTGCTTAACGCCCTTCTCTGAGACGTACGAGCTTAGAGGTTATATATCAATAGATATCAATCACATAGCGTGAATTGCCTGTGTGGCATGCCTAAGTGGCAATTCATCAAGGCTTCTGTTGAAAAACAGAGTCTTGTGGTTGATGATCAAAGCACGGCCTTTGTGGCACTGCATTGTGTAACGTGAATTCGCGAGCCTCACACCCCGGTATGAGTCAAAAACGGGATACGGACTGCAGGGAGAGCACGATGTTTCTTTCTAGCTATAGGTGGTGTCGGTGCTTAAACTGGCCAACATTTATATACTTTTCACCTGTGTGGTTGTTGGAATGAGGCGCCTCGAATATATATGGCGATAACTGGCACTTTGTGAGCCGACGTACTGACCATTATATATATATAGGTCTGTTAGGACCGGGAAACGTGTGTTCAGGAATAATTAATCCCCAAAAGTAAGGTGGGACCGACCCTGAAGCATCCAAGGATCATAGTGGGGTCCTGAGACATTTGCTAGAGTGTCTCGAATCGGTGAGGATCTTGCCCCTAGCCTCGACTCATGATGGAATCCAATTTCCAATACGTGTCATTCGGTTTTATTTGTAGAGCCTAGTATGGCGACATAGTGGGATGGGGCACTATGCCGTCTATGATTTATACTTATGATTGAAGTTGTTTTCTTCACTTATAGTAATAATAAAAGATGAAATTTCGCGTATCAAAGCATATTTGGCTGTTATAAGGTAAAACCCTATCCTCTGGCTTGCGTTGCATTGTGTGATGGGACCTGGGTCTTATAACAGCTTCATTGTTCTCTATTTAGCATTGCGCTATTTTGTTTAAGCACTGGTATTCTCGGGGTAAAAACCCGTTCCGTGTTATACGGCGTGGTCCCTTGATTTACCGAACTTTAAAATAAGAATTTATAGCTGTTTTAGTTCTCACACCAGTCACATGACTGACCTGGAGTTTAATGTTTTAACCTAAACTCTGGGTGCCCTTATTTTCCGCACGGGCAGTTAGTAGTTGGGTTTTGCAGATTTATATTCACAGGACCTGGTTTATAGCTGAAGTGATATTCGGAAAGCTCTGTATCCGTGTATTCCTTTCAGTTATATTTTGTATTATTTTTCCGCTGCAGTATTGTATTTAAATCTCTGATGTTTTATAATGTGTAATATTCGTTCATACTCTGTATATTCTTGTATTCTGATGGAATTGTTGTAATAAGCAATGAAATGTTCTTCTGTCTGTGTTCCGATATGTGTTGTTCTCAGAGAATTCGTGCTTTCCTTACCGGGGAAGTTACGGGTCTTCACAGTTGGTATCAGAGCTCTGGTTTACAGAGCTCGAGAACAAGACACATTAGAACCAAACGAAAGAATTCATCAGAAATTGGATTAGTAATATCTAATGAGAATGACTCGTTAGAGGTGGGATCAGTAGCATCCTAGAATGAGTCGAAAGAGTAGTGATTTTAAAATAAAAATGAAAATAAACTTTGTTTTGAAATTTTAAACCATTTTATACGTATTTGAATATTTATTTTATATTGAATTTGGACGATCCAATATATAAAGATTTTGCATATGCACCTTGCAAACGTATATTCGAAGTTTTAATATACTGGATAGATATATAATCACACTCTAGTCGCCCGGGGACAATTCTGATGATGATTGCAACATGATCAGTATTTTTGTTCGAGTTTCGAAAGTGTGATATCCATATATTTCCATTAGACTGGTGTGAGAACCAAAACTAGATAGGATATATTGTTGTGATTTGACATCAAAACATGATTTTCTGTATATATATCAAATTTATGAAATTGAAACGTTAACTCATTAATTGATTGCTGATTGTGTTGTTTGATTAATTAAAATTTTAAACCCTTATATGAATACGAATGGTAAATTAGTCAAATATTGAATTGAATTGGAAATATATTGAATTGCATGCATATACATGTATATCTATTGAACAGGTCATAGCAAGGAGGCTAAAGAAGAGGAATAAAATTGTTTGTCGGACAAATAGGTACACATTTACTGATTTGTTTGGGTGATGATGATTTTATGAGCCGATTGGCTAGCCGCTTGGCTTTTTCTTTTTCTTTTTATACCACCATTGGATTGGTGAGGGCCATGGGAGGCTATTTGAAATATCCCGAATCTCCCGGTGCAGGAGAGGTTATGGCGAAATTTTTCGAAAATTTAGGGTGTTAGCCAAATTTTTGGAAAATTTGAAAGTTCTTAGAAACTGAAAAGTTGAAGAACTTAAGTCGTAACGAAAATAACGAAAGTTGAGTTGATTATAAAACAACTTTCGGCTTCGTTCCTTTTCGAGGAAGAAAAGATTTTAAGTGGGGGAGATTGTAACAACCGGCAAAATCTGAGCCATTTTAAAAATTTTAATTTGGTTATTTTAATGGATTTTGAATATTTAAAATGAATTATTTTAAATAAAAACGACGGAAAATTTATTATCGACGAAGTTAAAACGAATAAATTTATTTTAATTATATAACGAGCTTGAAATGGCCGTGCAGTTCGAAGATTCGATTTCGAAATTCAAATGAATATACAGGATTCGTTTTAAGTCGGAATCGAACGAAACAAGAAATATCTAAATTTGTTTGACGATATCTTTCCAACGAAGCCAAGAAACTGAGATTTCGTTGTAAAAGTTGAGAGATATGTCCAGTTTAAAATTCAGAAAAGTCGCTGTGGAATTTATATATATTTTAATATATATAAAGGCCCTTAGAAATGGAAATTTTGCAAACGACCTCGGTTTTCGACGAAACCACTTTTGTTGGGTCCGGGATGTCAATTTATTGCTAAGATGAATTTTTCATAATTTTCTGAATTAATATGTGAGCGTGGCGAAGTTAAACGCGTTTAAACAGTTTTAATTAAATCGGGTCGACCAGAAAAGGACCATTTTTTAAACGTCTCAGAATTTGACGAAATTGGTTTTGTTAGGACCGCATCGTCAATACGAGGCTAGAGATAATTTTTCTGGAATTTTTCGGGTCCGTATGTGTCCCCGGTAATTTAAAATGTGCGTTCAGATTCAATATACATTGATTTATATTTTAATTTGAACGAAAACTGATCGTAACGGTCGAATTGGCCTACGATACATATCCCATTGTGTTCGAAATGGGGGTAATTAGCTAGGGACGACAGTCGGTGGGTTTCGTTTCGAGTTCGGATTTTAAAGTTACTTTTTGGGGAAAAATTTAGAATTAAAATATAATATATATTATTAGGTCAACCCCCTTTTCCTCCTTGGACCCCCCCGTTCAGATCTCAAAATCAGAAAAAAACCGCCTCCATTCACATCCACGCGTGCTCCTCCTCCACCGATAGGCGATCGCCGTCGTTCGCCATAACCCCCTCCCATCGTCGATCCGCCGTCACTCTCCTCTTCTACAAGTCGCTCCTCTCCTCCTCCTCCACGATTCGAGAATCGCACCCCCTCCTCCTCAGTTAGCCGACGCGCCCCCTTCCATCGATGGATCGGAGAACCCTGCACCCCTCCTCCATGTCGCGCGCCGTCTCCTGGTGGGCCCACCCCCGTAGTAGCCCCCTTCAGTTCGCAGACACCGCCTCCCTCCTCTCTAACGTGAAAACAGACGCAGCCCCCCCCCTCCCAATCTGTCCAACCCAAAACTAATGCCACCGTAGGCCAAACCCTCGGCTACCCGACACTCCAACGCCCCGGCTTCCTCCCCCTTCGATTCAAGGTAAATTTTATAACCTTTTGGTTATGTAAAAACTGTTTTTTTTGGATTTTTAAAACTGATTTTATATGATTTTTAAAACTGAAAATTACTTGATTTTAAAACTGAGAAAGACGGGATTTTTATATGGTAAAAGACGGGATTTTTATATGGTGAAAGGCAAGATTTTTAGTAATCCAAAGACGAGATTTTTATAATCTAAGGGTGAGAATTTTATTCATATAAAGACATGATTCTTAGTCGAAGAAAGAGATGATTTTTAACATAAGAAAAACTAGGATTTTTAGATAGGGAAAAAATATAATTTCTTACATAAGAAGAATTGGATTTTTCTACATATGTTGGCATGGTAAAAATACGATCTTTGCTTACAAAAAGGTGTAATTTTTCATTACAAGAAAAGATATAATTTTTATTTACATATGATGAACATGAAAGATGTTTACTTTTAATATGAAAAGTGAATTAAAAATGTGATTTTTATAAAGTGAAGATTATAAAAATGTGATTTTTATAAAGTGAAGAATAATAAAAATATGATTTTTATATAGTGGCGATAATAAAAATGTGATTTTTATATACGTAGTGAATACGGGGGACGAAAGTGACGAATGTCAAGAACGATGAAGATTTCCTACATATGAAGAGTCGTGGAGTTTGGATAGCTTCGGTGAGAACTTCTCACCTTAAATTTCTTTTTCTAGTTATAAAATATATACTAGGATGTAGACGGTGTTTAGTAGCACCCGACACCACTGTCCACAGACCATGGACTTGTTTGTTTGGTTGCATAGATTGGTTAGATTATTTGAGTTGAATTTGATTGTTTGGTGAAATGGAAATTGTTTTGATTGATATGTGTATGGCATGGGCCATCAATAGACCGGGGATAAGGCTAGGCCTTGTCCCGTTTCTAGTATCGTGCCGTTATGCCGCCGAAATTTTCTAAAATATGTTAGAAAAATAAAAATATCATTTTTATGTGTAAATGAACTGAATATATATTCATGTGTTGAAATAAAATATTTTATCGTTAAAAATATAATTTTTAACGTGGAAGTGAATAAAATAAAATATTCATTTACAAACCATACGGTTTGTTTATGTATACTGATTTGACTGATATTGATTGGGTTGATAAATTTTACACATCGCCTAACTGCACAAATAAAATCTGTGTTTGTTGATGTGAAACCCCACACGGGTATTGGGATGTACACTAGTCCCAATAATTAATTGTGTGTCGATCGATAGGTTGACAGACAATTGTGTTGTGCACTTTGGATGATGGTTGATTATTTATCGTGGTTGTTATATGCATGTGGTGTATGGAATCCATATAATTAACCTTATATGGTAATTGATTGGGCCTCATTCCAATTTAGAAAATGAATAATATTGTAAAATATATATTCATGTGTTGAAAATAAAATATATATTCATGTGTTGAAAACAAAATATATATACATGTGTTGACAGTACTCATTCGTTGAGATTACTCATGTGTTGAAATAAAATATATTAAATAACAAAAATATATATTCATGTGTTGACGGTACTCATTTGTAGAGATTAGTCATGTTTTGAAATAAAATATCCATGTGTTGAAGAAAAATATTCATTTGTTGAATAAAATAAAGAAGTTATTGAAATATAAAGCCGTGTTGGTTAGATTTGCGCCATTTTGACGTGAACGATATTTATATCGATTTTATTCGAATATTGAAAAAGTAGTGATTTCAAATTATAATGTTTTGAAAATAATATCATTTATATATATATCGATGATATGGAATATTCGATTTTGATTTGAAATTGAATGTGAAGTTGAAATCGTTTTGAAAACGAATTAAAAACGATTTATAAAATACGTTTAGAATCGAAATCGATGAAATATATATAATATATATATTATATATATTAAATGGCCTGAATAAAAGGCGCCGCGTCGCGGCAGTTCGTGAATTTCGAACATTGACTTCGAATTGACGTTACGGGAGATCCGACCGTCGGATTATCCCGAAACCGGAGCCGTTGGGTTCGTATCGAAAAGAGATTTCCAATGAATATTTGAATTTTGAAATCTAACGGTTGGATTTGGAGATACGTCCAAATCAAATTTAGAAAAGGTCGCTGTAAGTGCAGTTCGACGACCGTTATTGGAAATCGACTGTACGGGCCTTGATAAAATTACTAAAAATATCTATAATTTGTGTAAAATCAAAATATATGAATTGGTAGGAACTGGGATGAATAATCCCCTATTTGAAAGAATAAAAGTGTATTTTTATCGATATGAACTAGTTTTGAACTAGAATTATAATCCGATATTTTTAAATAAATAAATTGGATTTGAAGTGGTTTTGAAAAATAATTAGAATTAAATTGAAATTGATTATTGGGTTTATCGTGAACGGTGATTTAAATAACACTTGTTCTTTAGCCCGATTAACAATAGAATTGATTATTGGGTTTATCGTGAACCGTGTTTTAAACGACATCGGTTCTTTAACCCAGTTAAGGATTAAAATTAAGTGGAGTTTTAAATGAATCTTTAATTAGATTAAAAGTGATCGAGAACGGAGTATCACCAGTTTTGCTCCAAAGCGATAGTTAAATCTTTAATTAGATTTGAACGTGAAATGGTAATTAATTTACCGATAACACCGTGGTGTTAGATATGGGGTATTACCAGTTTTGCCTCATGGGATACATAGGTTGGGATTGGGAAATAAAATAAATAATTACTTCGTTGTGGTTCGCTAATCCCGACTAGTTTGAAAGGATATTCAAAGGAAGATTAATGAATAAATTTTAAAGAATTTATCTTTGATAAAATTAATGGGAACCTTTCCCTAAGAATGTGAATTTTTGAATAAAGGAATATTCTGAATTGGAATGAGGCGTATGTTGTGTTTGTGTAACATTTGTTTATTATATACGTGGGTTATTCAGAAAGGCCGGGTTTTACCCATTCTGAATAACCGATTCGATGTTATGTCGAAGGTGAAGACGGTGGTAGAAGACCGGATGGTCTTCACATCGTTTGGATGATTATTGATAATCTTGATTGGGCTGTACACCCAAGAGGAGAGAATCAGTTGGTGATCGTCCAGACGTACTTGGAGATCGACGGATATGCGAGGACCTCTGCCCTGTATTGGACATACGGGAGAGGAATAAGGTGCCTCCGGTTTCGTTCAGACCCAGAACGGACTTGTAAATGGACTGTGTGTCTGACATTGGATTTTATTCTGTGTGATTGATTTCTATTAAATATATATCTGTTTGGCGGCGGAGAATTTATTCTCTTGCTTAACGCCCTTCTCTGAGACGTACGAGCTTAGAGGTTATATATCGATAGATATCAATCACATAGCGTGAATTGCCTGTGTGGCATGCCTAAGTGGCAATTGATCAAGGCTTCTGTTGAAAAGCAGAGTCTTGTGGTTGATGATCAAAGCACGGCCTTTGTGGCACCGCTTTGTGTAACGTGAATTCGCGAGCCTCACACCCTGGTATGAGTCAAAAACGGGATACGGACTGCAGGGAGAGCACGACGTTTCTTTCTAGTTATAGGTGGTGTCGGTGCTTAAACTGGCCGACATTTATATACTTTTCACCTGTGTGGTTGTTGGAATGAGGCGCCTCGAATATATATGGCGATAACTGGCACTTTGTGAGCCGACGTACTGACCATTATATATATAGGTCTGTTAGGACTGGGAAACGTGTGTTCAGGAATAATTAATCCCTAAAAGTAAGGTGGGACCGACCCTGAAGCATCCAAGGATCATAGTGGGGTCCTGAGACATTTGCTAGAGTGTCTCGAATCGGTGAGGATCTTGCCCCTAGCCTCGACTCATGATGGAATCCAATTTCCAATACGTGTCATTCGGTTTTATTTGTAGAGCCTAGTATGGCGACATAGTGGGATGGGGCACTATGCCGTCTATGATTTATACTTATGATTGAAGTTGTTTTCTTCACTTATAGTAATAATAAAAGAGGAAATTTCGCGTATCAAAGCATATTTGGCTGTTATAAGGTAAAACCCTATCCTCTGGCTTGCGTTGCATTGTGTGATGGGACCTGGGTCTTATAACAGCTTCATTGTTCTCTATTTAGCATTGCGCTGTTTTGTTTAAGCACTGGTATTCTCGGGGTAAAAACCCGTTCCGTGTTATACGGCGTGGTCCCTTGATTTACCGAACTTTAAAATAAGAATTTATAGCTGTTTTAGTTCTCACACTAGTCACATGACTGACCTGGAGTTTATTGTTTTAACCTAAACTCTGGGTGCCCTTATTTTCCGCACGGGCAGCTTGTAGTTGGGTTTTGCAGATTTATATTCACAGGACCTGGTTTATAGCTGAAGTGATATTCGGAAAGCTCTGTATCCGTATATTCCTTTTAGTTATATTTTGTATTATTTTTCCGCTGCAGTATTGTATTTAAATCTCTGATGTTTTATAATGTGTAATATTCGTTCATACTCTGTATATTCTTGTATTCTGATGGAATTGTTCTAATAAGCAATGAAATGTTCTTCTGTCTGTGTTCCGTTGTGTGTTGCTCTCAGAGAATTCGTTCTTTCCTTACCGGGGAAGTTACGGGTCTTCACATTTATCGTTGCTATAATACATATGTTGTATGGAATCCATATAATTAACGTTATATGGTAATTGATTGTGCCTCATTCCGATTTGGAAAATAAAGAATGAAATATAATATATATTCATGTGTTGAAAAAAAAATATTCATGTGTTGAATAAAATAAATATTCATGTGTTTAATAAGAGAATATTCATGTGTTGAATAAAATAAATATTCATGTGTTGAATAGAATAAACATTCATGTTTTGAGTAAAAGCTGTGTTGATTAGATTTGCGGCATTTTGGACGCGAACGATATTTATATCGATTTTATAACAAATATTGAAAAGGAAGTGATTTCAAAATCAAATATTTTGAAAATATTATCATTTATATATTGATGATATTGAACATTCAATTTTCATTAAAAATTGAAGTAAAAGTGAGAATCGTTTTAAAACGAATTTATAAAATACGTTTTAAACGAAATATATATAATATATGTACTATATATATATATATATATATATATTAATGGCCTGAATAGAACGAGCTTTCTAACGAATATAAGAACCGTTGACTTCGATTGGATTTTACGGGAGATCCGACCGTCGGATTCTCCAAAAATCAGAACCGTTGGGTTCGTATCGAAAAGAGCTTTCTAACGAATATAAGAAATTTGAAATCTAACGGTTGGATTTGGAATTATGTCCAAATCAAATTGGGAAAGGGTCGCTGTAAGTGCAGTACGACGACGGTTGATGGAAATCGACTGTACGGGCCTTGATAAAATTATTAAAAATATTAATAATATGATCTGGGAAGAGTTGGGGTGAAAAACTCAATATTTGAAAAGATAAAATAGATTTTTATCGAATTGAACTAGTTATCAACTAGAATTAGAATCCAATTATTTTTAAAGAAATAAATGAGATTGAAAATGGGTTTTAAAATAACCAGAATTTCCAATATATGAATTGGAACGGATTTGAATCGAAATCATTTTCGTGATATTTCGATGTTGGGTTCCGTGATTGTACAAGTATTATTATGGAAATTTGAAAGATATTTTATATCGTTATTTCCAATACGATATTTGTGGGTTTCATAATTCGATATTGAATATAAGCCGATATATTTTCTATTCAAAGCCTTATACTTAATATCGAATTGGATTTTGGGTTTATCGTGAACGGTGTTTTAAATAACATTTGTTCTTTAACCCGATTAACAATGGAATGTGATCTTGGGTTTATCGTAAACCGTATTTCAAATAACACCTGTTCTTTAACCTAGTTAAGGATTAAAACTAAATGGAGTTTTAATGAATCTTTAATTAGATGGAAATGATCGAGAATGGAGTATCACCAGTTTTGCTCCAAGCGATAGTTAAATCTTTAACTACATTTGAACGTGAAATAGTAATTAATTTTACCTATAACGTCGTGGTGTTAGAAATGGAGTATTACCAGTTTTGCTCCATGGGATGAATAGGTTGGAATTGGGAAATAAAATAAATAATTACTTCGGTGTGGTTCGCTAATCCCGACTAGCTTAGAAGACCATAATATGGTTTGAAATGATATCCAAAGGAAGATTAAAGAATAAATTTAGAAGAATTTATCTTTGATAAAATTAATGGGAACCTATTCCCTAAGAATGTGAATATTTGAATAAAAGAATATTCTGAATTGGAATGAGGCGTATGTTGTGTTTGTGTAACATTTGTTTATTATATACGCGAGTTATTCGGAAAGGTCGGGTTTATACTCATTCTGAATAACCGATTCGATGATACGTCGAAGATGAAGACGGTGGTTGAAGACTGGGAGTCTTCACATCGTTTGGGTGATTACTGATGATCTTGATTGGGATGTACACCCAAGAGGAGGGAATCAGTTGGTGATCGTCCAGACGTACTTGGGGATCGACGGATATGCGAGGAAAGTGCCTACGATTTCGTTCAGACCCAGAACGACCTTGTATGGACGGTGTGTCTGACATTGGGTTTTGCTATGTGTTGATTGATCCCTATTGAATATACATGTAAGAAACCCGTAACTTCCCCGGTAAGGAAAGCCCGGATTACTTTGAGAACACGACAGATAAGAACGCAAACAGAAGAACATTTCATTACTTATTACAACAATTTACATCAGAGTACAAGAATATACAGAGTATGAATAAATAAATTACATTTGACAAATATCAGAGATTTTAAATACGTCACTACAACGTAAAATAATATAAAACACGACTGAAAGAGATACACGGATACAAAGCTTCCCGAATATCATTCCAGCTGTAAACCAGAGTCCTGTGAATATAAATCTGCAAAACCCAACTACAAGCTGCCCGTGCGGAAAATAAGGGCACCCAGAGTTTAGGTTTAAACAATAAACTCCAGGTCAGTCATGTGACTAGTGTGAGAACTAAAACAGTTATTCATCTTTATTTTAAAGTTAGGTAAATCTAGGGACCGTGCCGTATAACACGGAACGGGTTTCCTCCCAAGAATACCAGTGCATATAATCAACAGCGCGATGCTAAATAAAGAACAATGAAGCTATTATAAGACCCAGGTCCCATCACACAATGCAACACAAGCCGGAGGATAGGGTTTTACCTTATAATAGCCAAAGAATGCTTGATACGCGAAATTTAATCTTTTATTATTACTATAAGTGAAGAAAACAACTTCAAATTTAAATGTATCAATCGTAGACGTCATAGCATCCCATGCTACTATGTCGCCAATACTAGGCTCTACAATCATAATCGCAAAATGTCGTATTGGAAATTGGATTTCCATCTATGAACCGAGGCCAAGGGCAAGATCCTCACTGCTTTCGAGACGCTCTAGTCCGCCCCTAAGGAACAGCCGCAACTGCACCTTGGAGCAACAGGATCGGTCCACCGATATGGATTAAAATGACTGAACACTGCATTTCCCCGCCCTATGGGGCGAAAGTCTGGTCCGTCTGCCGACCGGATAGCATCGGCCGAAACCGATATAACCGAGGCGCCTCCAATTACAACAACCACATGAGTCAAACTCGTCAGCCATTTTAAGCACTGACGCCACTCCTAACTAGAAGAAAACGCATGCCCTCCCTGAAGTCCGTCTCCCGTTTTTGGTTCACACCGGGGTGTGAGGCTCGCGAATTAACGCTACACAAAGCTATGCCACACAGGCTGTGCTTTGATCATCTACCACGAGACTTTGCTTTTCAACAAAAGCCTTGATCATTTTCCACTTAGGCATACCACACAGGCAATTCACTCTATGCGACTAATATTCATCAATAGGTAACCTCTGAGCTCGTACGTCTCAGAGAATATATATTTAATAGAAATCAATCACACCGAATAAAATCCAATGTCAGACACAGTCCATACAAGTTCGTTCTGGGTCTGAACGAAACCGGAGGCACTTTCCTCGCATATCCGTCGATCTCCAAGTACGTCTGAATGATCACCAACTAATTCTCTCCTTTTGGGTGTACAACCCAATCAAGATCATCAGTAATCGCCAAAACGATGTGAAGACTCCCAGTCTTCAACCACCGTCTTCGTCTTCGACGTATCATCGAATCGGTTATTCAGAATGGGTATAAACCCGGTCTTCCTGAATAACTCGCGTATATAATAAACAAATGTTACACAAACACAACATACGCCTCATTCCAATTCAGAGTATTCTTTTATTCAGATATTCACTTTCTTAGGGAATAAGTTCCCATTAATTTTATCGAAGATAAATTCTTTTAAATTTATTCTTTAATCTTCCTTTGGATATCATTTCAAACCATGTTAAGGTTTTCCAAACTAGTCGGGATTAGCGAACCACACCGAAGTAATTATTTGTTTTATTTTCCAATCCCAACCTATTCATCCAATAGAGCAAAACTGGTAATACTCCATATCTAACACCACGGTGTTATCGGTAAAATTGATTACCATTTCACGTTCAAATCTAGTTAAAGATTTAACTATCGCTTGGAGCAAAACTGGTGATACTCCATTCTCGATCATTTCCATCTAATTAAAGATTCATTAAAACTCTACTTAGTTTTAATCTCTAGGTGGGTTAAAGAATCGATGTCATTTAAAACACGGTTCACGATAAACCCAAAATCACATCACATTGTTAATCGGGTTAAAGAACAAGTGTTATTTAAAACACCGTTCACGATAAACCCAAAAATCAATTTCAATTCAATTCCAATTAAATACTAATCAACTGGACAATTGCAATAAATCTTAATTAAAAGATTTATCCTTTTCTAATCTGAGTTCAAGAACAGTGTTATTTAAGACAGTGTTCATGACGAACCCAAAATCCAATTCGATATTAAATATAAGGCTCTGAATAGAAAATATATCGGCTTTTATTCAATATCGAATTCTGAAACCAACAAATATCGTATTGGAAAAAATGATATAAAATATATCTTTCAAATTTCCATAAAAATACTTGTATAATCACGAAATCCAACACCGAGATATCCCAAAGATAATTTCGATTCAAATCCATTCCAATTCACATATTGGAAATTATGGTTATTTTTAAAACCCCTTCTTAATCCCCTTTATTTCTTTAAAAATATTAGCATTCTAATCATAGTTAATAACTAGTTCAATTTGATAAAAACCTATTTTTATCTTTACAAACATTGAGTTTTTCATCCCAATTTTTCCCAAATCATTTATTATGATTTTTCACAAATTATTAATATTTTAAATAATTTTATCAAGGCTCGTACTGTCGATTTCCATCAACGGTCGTCGAACTGCACTTACAGCGACCTTTTCTAAATTTGATTTGGACTTATCTCCAAATCCAACAGTTAGATTTCAAATTTCTTATATTCGTTAGAAAGCTCTTCTCGATACGAACCCAACGGTTTCGGTTTTAGGAGTATCCCACGGTCGGATCTCCCGTAACATCAATTCGAAGTCAATGGTCGAAATTCGCGAATGGCCGCGGCGCGGCGCGTTCTATTCAGGCCATTAATATATATATATATATAATATATATTATATATATTTCGTTCAAACGTATTTTATAAATTCGTTTTAAAAGAGATTCTCACTTTCAGTTCAATTTTAAATCAAAATTGAATATTCTACATCATTATATATAAATGATAATCTTTTCAAAATATTTGATTTTGAAATCTTTTCCTTTTCGGTATTCGTTATAAAAACGAATAAAATCGATATAAATATCGTTCGTGTCAAAATGGCGCATATCTAATCAACACGACTTTTACTCAACACATGAATGTTTATTCTATTCAACATATGAATATTTATTTTTATTCAATACATGAATATTTTCTTATTCAACACATGAATATTTTCTCTGAATATTATTTTGAAATATTCTTTATTTTCTAAATTGGAATGAGACCCAATCAATTACCATATAAGGTTAATTATATGGATTCCATACAACACATGTATATACTGACAACAATAAACTATCCATCATCATCCAGAGTGCACCACACAACTGTATAAGCATTAATTATAAATAATTAACGCTTACAACAGCTTGTCAATCAAACGATCGACATACCGCTAACCAATTGGGATTAGTGTACATCAAATATCATCCCATCACCAGTGTGGGGTTTCAAATCAACAAACACCGATTTTATTTGTGCAGTTGGGCGACGTGAAAAATTTATCGTCCCAATCAATATCAGTCAAATCAGTGTTCATAAACAAATCGTCTGATTTGTAAATGAATATTTCATTTTATTCACACACGTTAAAAATTATATTTTTAACGATAAAATATTTTATTCAACCTATGAATATTCTATTCGGTTCATTTATCCAATAAAATGATCTTTTTATTTTTCTAACTTATTTTAGAAAATTTCGGCAGCATAACGGCACGATATTAGAAACGGGACAAGGCCTAGCCTTATCCGATCTAATAACGGCCCACGCCATACACATCTCAATCAAATCAAGCTCATTATTCACACCACATAATTCCAACAAATATTCTAATCAATCACCAAACAACCAATCAAACAAGTCCATGGTCTGTGGACGATTGTGTCGGGTGCTACTAAACACCGTCTGCATCCTAGTATATTTTTATAACTAGGAAAGAAAATTCAGAGTGACAAGTTCTCACCGAATGCTAAACCAAACGCCACGACTCTTCATATGTAGGAAATCTTCATCATGCCTGCCTTTTGTCACTTTCGTCGCTCGTATTCACTACATATATAAAAATCGCATTTTTATATTATCACTTGATGTATAAGACTTATATTGTAATGACACGGATTTTTCCCGGACCTAATCGATCGCAAAATCGACCAAGACCGTTAAAAACTCGCATACGTTAAATTTGGGAATACAATACATAAGAACAAATAACAATAGACTTTTATAAACATTACAATAATGTTACATTAGAGTACAGAATATCAGAGTACAGATAAATAAAATACAGCGTAAGATAAATTACATTAAATTACAATGAACTAATACAAACACAGCGGAAGACTATAACTGCTCTGGACACAACTTTAAGCTTCGATCCAGGATCCTGCTAAAAGAATAGATATCTGCAAAAACAAGCTACTCGACTGCCCGTGTGGAAAATATGGGCACCCAAGTTTGCCAGTGCAACAAACTACAGGTCAGTCATGGGACTGGTATGAGAAATCTAACTTAACTAATCTAATAAAAATGGCTAATCACAGGACCACGCCGCTAACGCGGAACGGGTTTACTCCATTGGATTGCCAGTGCATAAGTAAAGTGAATCGTTTAACTAACGCTATGCTTTTTAGAAAAAAAGAATGAAACCATTATAAGACCTAAGTCCCATCACACAATGCAACGCAAACCGGAGGATAGGGTTTTACCTTATAATGGTCAAGAGATGCTTAATACGATAGAACGTATTACTACTTGTGTGTATATATTTTCATAAATCATTTCAATCATAATGTATTAATCATAGACGGCATAGTACCCCATCCTACTATGTCGCCATACTAGTTATACAATCGAAACCGCAAGGTCGTATTGGAAATTGGATTTTCATCATGAGTCGAGGCTAGGGGCAAGCTCCTCTCCAATTCGAGACACTCTAGAAAATGCCTCAGGATTCCCCGCAGTGAACCCTTGGAGCGGTAGGGTCGGTCCGTGACTATGGGCAGTGGATTAGTTATGCCGGAACACACGTTTCCCGGTTCCTTTGAACCTATAGTATGACAACTAACGGCCTATAAAAATCCGAGGTACCTCATAATCCATCATCCACAATGAGTAAAAATGTCAGCGCTGGTAGGTCCCTGACACCACACTAGCTAGAAAGAAACATGTGCACTCCCTACGGTCCGTATCCCGTTTTTGACTCATACCGATGTGTGAGGCTCGCGAAGTCTATACACAAAGCTACGCCTAAACAGGACGTGCTTTGATCATCAACCACAAGGCCTGCTTTTCAACAAAGCCTTGATCATTTGCATCTTGGCGTGCCACATTGACAATCCACGCCGTGCGATCAATAACCATCAATATACACCAGGGTGTTAAGTAGAGAATAAATTCTCTACCACCAAACAGATATATACCAAGTAGAAATCAATATACAAGGAATGAAATTCAATGTCAGACAAGCATCCATTGATAAGCTTATGCTCTGGGTCTGAGCGAAAACCAAACCCGAACAATCAACAATAGTCCGGACGGCTACCACTGAAGCCCCCTCAAGGTGGATACTCCCATCAAGGGTCTCCGTAAGAACACATCCATTCGATATGAAGATCGTCGGTCTTCAACTACCGTATTCATCTTCGACTCTTCATTGTCGTAGTAATTATTCGGAATGGGTTAAACCCGGTCTTTCCGAATAACTTGCGTATTTTTTTATAATTAAAAATCAAGTGTTGTTGAAATCACATCAACGCCTCATTCCAATCCAGAATATTCTATCAAAGATAAAATCTTAAATTTTTTGTTTAAATCTTTCTTTTAAAGATTTATTAAAACTTCAATTTGGTTTTAAATATCAAAATCATTATTTAATGATTATTTAAATTTTAGAAATAAATCTTATCTTTAACTGGGTTAAAGAACTAATGTCATTCAAAACATAGTTCACTGTAAACCCAAAAATCAACTTCCATTAAATATGGAATTTTCACAGAATCAGACCAATAGATAATCGATATAAATTTCTGTATTGGACTATTAATATAACTGGAATAACGGCAAATCCTTTTAAATTCCATATATATTAACGACCTTCTTTTACAGAAACTCATCTCGAATATTATTAAATCAAATTCCATTCAATCCCAATTTAATATATCAAATTGGAAAACTTTTACTCTTGGAAAATATTCCATTTTAAATCTTAATAAAAGATTTATAAATCCCAAATTATATTTCACCGCAAATTGGGTTAAAGAACAAGTGTCGTTCAAAACACTGTTCACGATAAATCCAATTCACATTTCATTTTATTCCAATTATCAAATATAATTGAAACTCTAAATATCTTAATTAGAAGATTTTTTAACTGGGGTTAAGAACAGTGTTATTTAAGACACCATTCACGACAACCCAAAAATCCAGTTTATTCTATTTAATTCCAAGTAAATATTATTTTATCGGAAAACTTTATTAAATCTTAATTATAAGATTTATTCTAGTTAATAACTAGTTAATATCGATAAAATATATTTTTATCTCTTCACTACTGGAAATTTTCATCTAAATTCCTTTTAAATCATTTATTATGATTTTACATAATATTTCCATATTTTTAATGATTTTATTATCGCTCGTACAGTCGGTTTCCAATAACGGCCACCGAACTACATCCATAGCGACCTTTTCTAAAATTGATTTGGACATAATCCTAAATCTAACCGTTAGATTTTAAAGTTCTTGTATTAATTGAAAATCTCTTTTCGATACGAACCCAATGGTTCCGGTTTTAAGAGAATCCGATGGTCGGATCTCCCGTTACGTCAATTTAAAGTTAATGGTCGAAATTCGCGAACGGTCGCTGCGCGGCGCGTTCTATTCAGGCCATTAAATATATATACTTTTATTATATATATTATATCGTCGATTTCTATTTAAAACGTTCTTTATAAAATATTTATAAATTCGTTTTAAAACGGTTTTAACTTCATTTATAATTTAAAATCAATATTGAATATTCTATTTTCTTATCATATTAAAAATATTAATATTTCCAAAATATTAAATTTATAAATCAATTCTTTTTATATATTCATTTTAAAGAGAATAAAATAAATGGATAAACATATTCGGGTTGAAACGGCGTTTCTATTTAATTCGGCTTTTTATATTTTGTTCATATATATGTTATATTGGGTCAGACCTCCCACATTAAGCCTGCGACTTATGAATGCTGGACATGCCGGTTGGTTCCGGGCAGACTTATCCCATAAGTTGGGCTTAACCTCGTGTCAAGGCCCGTTTCATATTTTAACTCAACCCTTTTTGTTTTAACTTTTTAATAATTAAAATAAAAGCATCAAAGCTATTATTTGATTTCTTTAACTTAATATTATATTAAAATATTCTTTTAATTCAAAATTGGAACGAGGCCCAAACAATTACCATATAATTTAATTATATGGGTTTCAAACACTGCAATGTATCCTACACTAATGATAAGATCATTGATAACATCCAAACGTCCAAAGTGAATATTAATACTGTATAAGCGTCAAATAAATAACGCTTAAAACTGATCACAAGGGCGATGTGTGGATATCAACCCAAGACCCGTGTGGGGTTTTCAACCAACACATAACACATAACAAATAATTAAATAAATTATCTGTGCACTTGGGGGATGTGTAAAAAATTATCGTCTCAATCAACATAAACAAGTCGGATGACTTGTAAATGGGAGTGTGATGTCCAATTTGCATATACTAACATTATCTCTAATGTGTCCAACATTTCAACATCACAGAAATATATTTCAATTCTATTGTTTAGACAAAGATGTGAATTTTGTCTAAATCCTATTCTTCTAACAAAGATGTATAATTTTGTTTTCATGTTGATTTGCTTCTAGTTTATAAGTAGAAATGTAACTTTTAATTTCTATTTTTATTTGCAACAAGGAATGCAAATAAAGAGTATAACATTTCATTTCATATTTTATTTGCATCAAAGAATGTAAATAAAGAATATAACCTTTTATTCTAGTTTAATTTACACCAAGAAATGTAAACAAAAGGAATGTGACTTTTTATACTAATGCTTTTATTTGCATGAAGGAATGCAAATAAAGATATACATTTTATTTTAATTCAACATTTATAACAAAAATGTCCCTATCCTTTAATGTAAACAAATATGACAATTTTGTCTAATTATTTTAAGTAAACAAAAATGTAATTTTTTGTCTAATCCTTATAATGTAAACAAAATGTTATTTTTTGTTTAATCCTTTTAAATGTAACCAAAAATGTTAATTTAACTCTAACGTACATTTTTCATTAAAATGAGGTTTAAATTCTTATGTACATTTTACACTAAAAAATGAGATTCAAATTTTAATGTCATCTTTTACATAAATTTTAAACTTTATTTCCAATGTTAACAAAAATATTAATTCTTATCAAATCCCTTTTATGTTAACAAAATGTGAATTCTGTCATGATCCTTTTTAATGTTAACAAAATATTCATTTCTAATTCAATCCTTTTAATGACACGAAAATATATATTTTAAATTCCTTTTTACTCTTTCTTATTTATTTACATTGGCTGTAAATAAATGTTATTTCAAAATTTATTTTTTTTATCCTACATAGAAAATATAAATAAACATCGTCTCAAAATTTGTTCTTTTTATTACATATAAAATGTAAATAAAATTTCATCGCCAATATTGTTCATTTTATTCACATAAGGAATGTGAATAATATTTCTACCGCCAAAATTGTTATTTTTATTCATATAAGAAATATGAATAAAGTTCCATTGCTAAGTTTACTCTTTTTACTTACAAAGGAAATGTAATTAAAAATGTGTGTCATTAAGTTTCTTCTTTTATTTACAAAGGAAATGTAAATAAAAACACCCTTTCGAAAATCAAGTTTCTTGTCCCTTTTTATTTAGTGTTCGCTAATCAAATTTTGGTCTTTCTTTTATTTCACCTAAGAAAAGTGAACACAATCCTATAATCAAGTTTGTCTCTTTTTATTTACATATGTGAATGTAAATAAAAGATTAATTTCAAAAGTCAAGTTTTGTCCTTTTCTTATTTACAAAGAAAATTGTAAATAAAATTCTAATATGTTATACATGAAACGACAAAATCATTCTCTTTATTATGAATTGATAAATTAAACCAATTCAAATCAAACAAAAGTGCTAACACAAGAGGTGGCAATCATATTTCTCTTATTGTTGAATTGATAAGATAGATCAACTCAAAATAAACGAAAGTGATAACATAAAATGTGACGAATACATATAGATCTATAATTATCCAACATAACAAACATCATCAATCATACCGAAACAAAATAGATCTAATGCTTAAACATGTGACTATCAGCAAACAAATTTATTTAATTGATAAATTTATTTAAACAAAGAATTCTCACATCGCTTTTTAATTTTATCTGAATTGAAAATCTAATTCCATTCAACACATAACAAATCTAAGTCATACAAAACCAATCGGTCATCACAGTCACAGCACAATCAAAATTGAAATAAATATATACATACAACATGAATTTCATAGCGAATGAATAACAAATAAATAAATACTTTTTAATTTTAAAAGAGAAATCTCACCGATTGTTTTAATTCAGAACTGAAATTCTTGAATTTTCAACATGCTTGGTTTCAAATCTAGTCAGCGTCATCGCGAAGCATTCTTCGACACGAGTCCAATGCAATTTAAATCATTCAATTCTGATCAAGTTTGAATATGTTACAATTTAATTAAAATTTACAACATTTATATTAATTAAATATAATAATATAAAGGAATTCAACCTTCTTCTTCTATTTCAAATTAAGGCCGTCGTTTTTCTTTTCTTGTTCAATTTCAGGTCACGGATTTTCGTCTAACTCATGGAGTTTGGTGCCGATCAACCACTGCCACATGAACGGGCTACGAGAGGCGCGCCTAGGAAGGTCCACCTCGTAGAGCTCGGCGCCGATCTGGGGGAGCACGTCTGCCATGAAGTCGACGGTTTTGGGGAGTTGTGGCTCAAGCTATGTGTGATTCCAGGGGATCTCACCGTTCGGATTTGTAGAGGAAGAAAGGAGCTTTGATATTGTCAAAGGGGGAAGGTCTAATTTGATATGGATTAGAAGAAATTGAGGAAGAAGAATCGGAGAACGGTGGCCATTGTTCAAAGGGGGCGGCGGCTGTATGTTTAGTCTTAGGATTAGGGTTTTAATTTTGAGATGTATTTTTATATTAATTTAACGCAAATTTTACAATAAAATCCAAAACTTTTAAACCAATCTAATTTCAGTCCAACAGAAAGTGACACTAGCCAATAGCCCCTATTCCGGATCCAATGGGCTAGGTCTTGTCAGCCTAAACGGCTGTCTGTGGCCTAAATTATTAATATAATATTTAAATCCTTTATTTAATTAATTCTATCGTATATTAAAATTCACCAGGGCCACATATGAATTCAGAAAATTACAAAAAAAAATATTTTTGGCTTTGTTTTGACGATACGGTCCTAACAAAACTAATTTCATCGAATTCAGAGACCGTTTGAAAAATGGCTATTTTCTAGTCGATTAAATTCAACTGAAATTGGTAAAACACATTTTTCTTTGCCACGCTCACATATTAATTCGGAAAATTCTATAAATTGAAACCTAGCAATAATTCAACGTTCCGGTTCCATCAAATGTTGTTTCGTCGAAAACCGAGGTCGTTTGCAAAATAGCTATTTTAAGGCCAATATATTTAATTAAAATATATATAAATTCTATAGCGACTTTTCTAAATTTTAAACTGGACATAACTTTCTATTTCTAAAGTGAAATTTCAGTTTTTCAGATTCATTAGAAAGATATAATTAAACATATTTAAATATTTTTGGTTTTACGGAAATTCGATTTATTTTGAATCCTGTACATTCAGTTAAAGGTTGAAATTGAATTTTCGAACTACCGCGCCATTTCAAACTCCTTTTATAATTCAATTAAATTTTATTCGTTCTAAAATAAATTTTTAGTCGTTATAACTTAAAATAAATTATTTTAAATATTAAATTTCCATTAAAATTTCTAAAATAAAAATTTTAAATTGGCCCCGATTTTGCGGGTTGTTACAATCGCCCCCACTTAAAATCTTTTCGTCCTCGAAAAGGAACGTAACTAAAAGTTGTTTAATTAACTAACTTCACTATAAATTTTATTTATAGGTTTCAATAATTTTATTAGCTAAACTAATAATCAAACATCACAACCAGCAATCAATTAGGTGATTTACTTTTCAAATATGTGTAACTTTTATATATAGTCAAAAATCATATTTTTAGTGCAAATCACAGTAATGTGTTCTAACTAAGTTTTGGTTTCTCATACCAGACGATTGGAAATATATAGATATTCCACTTTCGAAACTCGAACATAAATACTGATGATGATATATATATCACCAGAATCATCCCCGGGCGACTAGAGTGTGACTCTATATCTATCTAATATATTGGAGCTTCTTATACACGTTTGCAAGGCGTATACAAAAATCTCTATATACTAGATTGTCCAAACCTAAAATATAATAATATCTCAAATACATATTTTAAGATAAATTTTCAAAACTAAATCTGTTATCGCTTTTATTTTTAAAAATAACACTCTTCGGACTCATTCTAGGATACTACTGATCCCATCTCTAACGAGTCTTCTCATTCTAGGATCCTACTGATCCTATCTCTAATGAGTATTCTTATTGGATATTACTAATCCAATCTCTGATGAGTCTTTTGTTCAGTTCTAACGAGTTGTACCCCAAAGATTTGAGCTAACCTGGCTCTGATACCAACTGTAACGACACGGATTTTGCCCGGACCTAATCGATCGCAAAATCGACCAAGACCGTTCAAAACTCGCATACGTTAACTTTGGGAATACAATACATAAGAACAAATAACAATAGACTTTTATAAACATTACAATAATGTTACATCAGAGTACAGAATATCAGAGTACAGATAAATAAAATACAGCGGAAGATAAATTACACTAAATTACAATGAACTAATACAAAACAGCGGAAGACTATAACTGCTCTGGACACAGCTTCAAGCTTCGATCCAGGATCCTGCTAAAAGAATAGATATCTGCAAAAACAAGCTACTCGACTGCCCGTGTGGAAAATATAGGCACCCGAGTTTGCCAGTGCAACAAGCCACAGGTCAGTCATGGGACAGGTATGAGAAATCTAACTTAACTAATCTAATAAAAATGGCTAATCACAGGACCACGCCGCTAACGCGGAACGGGTTTACTCCATTGGATTTCCAGTGCATAAGTAAAGTGAATCGTTTAACTAACGCTATGCTTTTTAGGAAAAAAAGAATGAAACCATTATAAGATCCAAGTCCCATCACACAATGCAACGCAAACCGGAGGATAGGGTTTTACCTTATAATTGTCAAGAGATGCTTAATACGATAGAACGTATTACTACTAGTGTGTATATATTTTCATAAATCATTTCAATCATAATGTATTAATCATAGACGACATAGTACCCCATCCTACTATGTCGCTATACTAGTTATACAATCGAAATCGTAAGGTCGTATTGGAAATTGGATTTTCATCATGAGTCGAGGCTAGGGGCAAGCTCCTCTCCGATTCGAGACACTCTAGCAAATGCCTCAGGATTCCCCGCAGTGAACCCTTGGAGCGGTAGGGTCGGTCCCCGCCTATGGGCAGTGGATTAGTTATGCCTGAACACACGTTTCCCGGTTCCTTTGAACCTATAGTATGACCACTAACGGCCAATAAAAATCCGAGGTACCTCATAATCCATCATCCACAATGAATAAAAATGTCAGCGCTGGTAGGTTCCTGACACCACTCTAGCTAGAAAGAAACGTGTGCACTCCCTACGGTCCGTATCCCGTTTTTGACACATACCGGTGTGTGAGGCTCGCGAAGTCTATACACAAAGCTACGCCTAAACAGGACATGCTTTGATCATCAACAACAAGGCCTGCTTTTCAACAAAGCCTTGATCATTTGCATCTTGGCGTGCCACATTGACAATCCACGTCGTGCGATCGATAACCATCAATATACAACAGGTTGTTAAGTAGAGAATAAATTCTCTACCACCAAACAGATATATACCAAATAGAAATCAATATACAAGGAATGAAATTCAACGTCAGACACGCATCCATTGATAAGCTTATGCTCTTGGTCTGAGCGAAAACCAAACCCGAACAATCAACAATAGTCCGAACGGTTACCCTGAAGCCCCCTCAAGGTAGCTACTCCCATCAAGGGTCTCAGTAACAACACATCCATTCGATATGAAGATCGTCGGTCTTCAACTACCGTATTCATCTTTGACTCTTCATTGTCGTAGTAATTATTCGGAATGGGTTAAACCTGGTCTTTCCGAATAACTTGCGTATTTTTTTATAATTAAAAATCAAGTGTTGTTGAAAGCACATCAACGCCTCATTCCAATCCAGAATATTCTATCAAAGATAAAATCTTAAATTTTATGTTTAAATCTTTCTTTTAAAGATTTATTAAAACTTCAATTTGGTTTTAAATACCAAAATCATTATTTAATGATTATTCAAAATTTTAGAAATAAATCTTATCTTTAACTGGGTTAAAGAACTAATGTCATTCAAAACATAGTTCACTGTAAACCCAAAAATCAACTTCCATTAAATATGGGATTTTCATAGAATCAGACCAATAGATAATCGATATAAATTTCTGTATCGGACTATTAATATAAATGGAATAACGGCAAATCCTTTTAAATTCCATATATATTAACGGCCTTCTTTTACAGAAACTCACCTCGAATATTATTAAATCAAATTCCATTCAATCCCAATTTAATATATATTAAATTGGAAAACTTTTTGTGAAGACCCGTAACTTCCCCGTAAAGGAAAGCGCCGGATAGTTCGAGAACAAGCCACAACAGAAGCATACAGAAGAACATTTCATTGTATATTACAACAATGCATTAGATTACAAGAATATACAGAATATAAAAGAATATTACACAGAAATATCAGAGATTTAAATTACATTTAAATACATCGCAGCGGAAAATAATACAACACACAGCTAGAAGAAGATATACGGATACAAAGCTTTCCGGATACCGTTCCAGCTGTAAACCAGGATCCTGTGAATATAAATCTGCAAAACCAAAACTACTAGCTGCCCGTGTCAAAATAAGGGCACCCAGAGTTTAGGTTAAAACAATAAACTCCAGGTCAGTCATGTGACTGGTGTGAGAACTAGAACAGTTATTAATCTTTATTTTCAAAGTTAGGTAAATCAAGGGACCACGCCGTATAACACGGAACGGGTTTCCTCCCAAGAATACCAGTGCATAAAACAAACAGCGCAATGCTAAATAAAGAAAAATGAAGCTGTTATAAGACCCAGGTCCCATCACACAATGCAACGCAGTCGAGGATAGGGTTTTCCCTTATAACAGCCAAAGAATGCTTGATACGTTTTAAAACAAATCATTTGATACTATTATAAGTGCATAGTGTATAAAACACTTCAAATCATAAGTATCAATCATAGGCGGCATGAATGGCCCATAACACTATGTCGCCATATATAAGTTTACAATCAAAACCGCAAATGTCGTATTGGAAGTTGGGTTATCATTTATGGTATGAACCGAGGCTAGGGGCAAGACCCTCTACCGATTCGAGACTGTCTAGTCCGAGCCTCAGGACCCAGACTCAGGTGGGCCCATGGATCGTCAGGGAGGGTCCACCGATGTGGATTAAAATTCCTGAACACTGTGTTTCCCCGCCCTTTGGGGCGTAAGCCTGGCCCGTCAGCCGACCAGAAGCATTGGCCGAAACCGATATCACGAGGCGCCTCGCTTTTCAGCAAGTAATAATAAGTAACATCCACATGAGTCAAACTCGTCAGCCAGTTCAAGCACTGACGCCACTCCTAACTAGAAAGAAACGCATGTCCTCCCTGAGGTCCGTCTCCCGTTTTTGATTCATACCGGGTGTGATACTCGCGAATCAACGTTACACAAAGCTACGCCACAAAGGCCGTGCTTCGATCATCAACCACAAGACTTTGCTTTTCAACAGAAGCCTTGATCATTTGCATCTTAGCATGCCACACAGACAATTCACTCCATGCGATTGATATCCATCAATATATAACCCCTGAGCTCGTACGTCTCAGAGAAGGGCGTTAAGCAAGAGAATAAATTCTCCGCCGCCAAACAGATATATATTTAATAGAGATCAATCACACGGACTAAAATCCAATGTCAGACACACAGTCCATTTACAAGTCCGTTCTGGGTCTGAACGAAACCGGAGGCACCTAGTACCCCGCGTATCCATCGATCTCCAAGTACGTCTGGACGATCACTAACTGTTTCCATCTTCTTGGGTGTACAGCCCAATCAAGATCATCAGTAATTACCCAAACGACGTGAAGACCTCCGGTCTTCGACCATCGTCTTCATCTTCGACTTATCGTCGTATCAGTTATTCAGAATGGGATAAACCCGGTCTTTCCGAATAACTCGCGTATATTTTAAATAAGTGTTATACAAACACAACATACGCCTCATTCCAATTCATCAGTCACTAACCGTAAATTAATCAAGAGAATAATTCCCCAAATATTAACCCCGAAGGCCGAAACCAACATCAGATCAATATCCAGAAAACCATTCTGCTTAGCTAACCGATAGTTAGTTTCTAAATTTCACATTCATAGGGAAAGGTTCCCATTAATTTTATCAAAGATAAATTCTTGAATTTATTCTTTAATCTACTTTTGAATATCAATTCAAACTAGTCGGGATTAGCGAACCTTACCGAAGTAATCATTTATTTTAATTTTCCCATCCCAACCTATTTATCCCCATGAAGTAAAACTGGTAATACTTCATATCTAACACCACAGTGTTATCGGTAATTTCAATTACCATTTCACTTTCAAATCTAATTAAAGATTTAACTATCGCCTGGAGCAAAACTGGTGATACTCCATTTCGATTATTTCAATCTAATTAAAGATTCATTAAAACTCCACTTAGTTTTAATCGTTAACTGGGTTAAAGAATCAGTGTCATTTAAAAACACGGTTCACAATAAACCCAAAGTCACATTCCATTAATTATTGGGTTAAAGAACAAGTGTTATTCAAAACACTGTTCACGATAAACCCAAAAATCAATATCGATTCAATTCCAATTAAATATTATTTAATTGGTACACTTCATTAAATCTAAATAAAAAGATTTAATCTTTTCTCAACTGGGTTCAAGAACAGTGTTAGTGAAGACACCGTTCACGACAAACCCAAATCACATTTGATATTCAATATAAGGCTCTGAATAGAAAATATATCGGCTTATATTCAATATCAAATTCTACGATTAACAAATGTCGTATTGGAAATAACGATATAAATATATATCTTTCAAATTTCCATAACAACACCTGTATAATCACGAATTCCAACATCGAAATATTCCGAAGACAATTTCGATTCAATTCCACTCCAATGCAATCATTGGAAATTCCGGTTATTTTTAAAACCATCTCAAATCCAATTTATTTATTTAAAAATAAATAGAATTATATTTCTAGTTCAAAACTAGTTCATTTCGATAAAAATCTATTTTTATCTTTTAAAATATGGAGTTTTTCATCCCAAATCTTCACAAATCACTTCTTATGATTTTACACAAATTATTACTATTTTTAATAATTTTATCAAGGCCCGTACAGTCGATTTCCATCAATGGCCATCGAACTGCACTTACAGCGACCTTTTTCGAATTTGATTTGGACATAATTCCAAATTCAACCGTTAGATTTCTAATTTCTAATATTCGTTAGAAAGCTCTTTTCGATACGAACCCAATGATTCCGGTTTTAGGAGAATCCGACGGTCGGATCTCCCGCAATGTCCGTTTGAAATAAATGGTCGAAATTCACGAACTGCCGCGGCGCGGCGCGTTCTATTCAGGTCATTATATTATATATATAATATATATAATATATACTTCGTCGATTTCTATTTAAAACGAATTATATAAATAGTTTTAAAATTCGTTTCAAAAGCAATTTCAACTTCCATTTCAATTCAAATCAAAATTGAATTCTTCTTTATAAATTCGTTTTAAAATTCATTTCTATTCAATTCAAATTTCAATTCAATTTGAATTCATTTCAATTTGCTTTCAATTCAATTTGAATTCGTTTTCAATTCATTTCGAAGTCGTTTTCAATTCATTTCATTTCGAAATCGTTTTCAATTCAATTCATTTCGAAATCGTTTTCAATTCATTTCATTTCGAAATCGTTTTCAATTCAATTCATTTCGAAATCGTTTTCAATTCAATTCATTTCGAAATCGTTTTCAATTCAATTCATTTCGAAATCGTTTTCAATTCAATTCATTTCGAAATCGTTTTCAATTCAATTCATTTCGAAATCGTTTTCAATTCATTTCATTTCGAAATCGTTTTCAATTCAATTCATTTCGAAATCGTTTTCAATTCAATTCAAATCAAATCATCTAATTTACTACACAACCAAACAATTTAACAAACAAGTCATCCATGGTCTGTGGATGACGGGTGTCGGGTGCTACTAAGCACCGTCTGCATCCTAGTATATATATAACTAGAAAAATTAAATTGAAAGGTGAGAAGTTCTCACATATAGCTATCCTAGCTCCACGGCACTTCATTGATAGAAATCTTCATCGTCATCGCATCTTCGTTGTTGTAGCCACTACATATGTAAAAATCGAATTTTTACTTCGCTATTCAATATATAAAAATCATATTTTTCTTTCGAAGTTCAATATATAAAAATCATATTTTTCTTTCGAAGTTCAATATATAAAAATCATATTTTTCTTTCGAAGTTCAATATATAAAAATCATATTTTTCTTTCGAAGTTCAATATATAAAAATCATATTTTTCTTTCGAAGTTCAATATATAAAAATCATATTTTTAACTTCTCGCTTATATAAAAATTAAAATTTTAACTTTCCCATAATATAAAAATCCTATTTTTAACACTCTACCTATATAAAAATAACATTTTTATATCATCTACTATATAAAGATCATATATTTAACCGAATAAAAATCTCGTCTTTAACACTATAAAAATTCAATTTTTAACCGTATAAAAATTCAATTTTTAACCGTATAAAAATTCAGTTTTTACTCGTATAAAAATTCAGTTTTTACTCGTATAAAAATTCAGTTTTTACTCGTATAAAAATTCAGTTTTTTACTCGTATAAAAATTCAGTTTTTAAAAGCAAACAAAAATCAGTTTTTTTTTTTTTTTAAATGAAATGAAAACTTACAGGGAGGCGCTGAGAGGGGTCCACGGGTCGGGGTAGGCTGAGGTGAGGCGCCGCTGAGCCCTGGGTGGTCGGCAGGGTGGCGGGCCCTCGCGTGGCTAGCGGCGATCCTTTGGCGGGGGCGGGGAGTCTTCGTCGCGTCGAAGTGGGAGAGGGGGAGGTCGGGGGTTCTTCGTCGTCGTCGAAGTGGGAGAGGGGGAGGTCGGCCTCCTGGTGGCGGCGCCAGGACCACTGGCGATGGGACGAACGGTCCTCCGTCGAGCCCTTTAGGGCTCCGCCCTCTTTTTTTTTTCTTTTTTTTTATTGGATCGAAATGAAACGAAAAAAGGGGGGGCCAGAAATATAGGAGAGAGAGAATAGTTTTTTTTTATATTATTTTAAAATTCAAAAAGTTGACTTTTACATACGACCTCTAATCGAGGCCCACCGCCTGTCGTCCATAGCGTTTTACCCCCATTCCGAACCCAATGGGATATGTATCACAAGCTGATTTGATCGTTACAATCAGTTTCCGTTGAATTTACACTTAAATCACTATATTGAATTTTAAACGTACGTTTCAAATTACCGGGGTCACATACTAACTAGAAAAATTCCAGAAAAATATTTTCTAGCTTCGTATTGACGATACGGTCCTAACAAAACTAGTTTCGTCGAATTCTGAGACCGTTAGAAAAATGGCCATTTTCCAGTCGATTAAAATCAACTGAAACTGGTCAAACGCGTTTTCCTTTGCCACGCTCACATATTGATTCGAAAAATTATGAAATTTGAAACCTAGCAATAACTTGACACTGCGGATCCAACAAAACTGGTTTCATCGAAATCCGAGGTCATTTACAAAATGTCCATTTTTAAGGGCCTGAATTCCATAGCGACTATTCAGAATTTTCAACTGGACATATCTTTTGATTCCTGCTATGAAATCTTGATTTTTCGGATTCAATAGAAAGATATTATCAATTAGATCCTATCATTTTTGGTTTCACTAAAATCCGGATTGTTTTGCACCCGGTACATTCAATTGAAGTTTGAAATCGAATTATCGAACTACCGCGCCATTTTCAATTCTATTTATAATTATATATAAATATTTATATTCTAACGACGACGCGTATAATATATACGTTCGAATTATATTAAAAATAAATTTCTCGTCGTTTTTATTTAAAATAATTCATTTTAAATAATCAAAATTCGCTAAAATTGCAAAAATAAAATTTTCAAACTGGCTCGCATTTTACGGGTTGTTACAATCTCCCCCACTTAAAACTTTTCGTCCCCGAAAAGGAACAAAGTCGAAAGTGGTTTGATCAATCAACTCTACGCTCGATCTGGCTTCCTTTCTCCAACATTTTAGTTTCTGAGAATTTTCAAAATTTCAAAAATTTGGCTAACACCCTAAATTTTCGAAAAATTTCGCCATAACCTCCCCTGCAATGGGAGCATCGGGGAATTTCAAATAGCTTCCCCGGTCCTTCAGATCTCAAAAAGAAAAAGAAAAAGCCAAGCGGCTAGCCAATAGGCTCATAAAATCATCATCACCCAAACAAAACAGTAAATTATGTAGTAAACATGTACCTATTTGTCGGGCAAACAAATTTTATTCTTCGGCTCTAGCCTCCTTGCTATGACCTGTTCAATGCAAGTATATGTATATGCATGCAAATGCGACCAATTTTCAATACAATTCAATATGTGATTCAATTAGGCTAAATGGTTCATATTAGCAAACAACTAAACAAACAACACAAACATCAATCAATTAGTGAATTAGAGTTTCAAATTCATAACTTGATACATATACAAAAATCATGTTTTTGATGCCAATTCACAACAATGTGTTCTAACTATATAAGCTTTGGTTCTCACACCAGCCTAATGGAAATATATAGATATCACACCTTCGAAACACGAAAATAATTACTAATGATGACGCGTCAATCATCAGAATCAGGTCCGTGCGACTAGAGTGTGATTCTATATCTATCCAATATATTAAAATTTTGAATATACGTTTGCAAGGCGTATATGCAAATTCTTTATATACTGAATTGTCCAAAATCAATATAAACAAATAATCAAATACGAATAGTTGATTTAAATTTTCAAAACAAAATTTGTTTTCATTTTCAAGAATATACTCTTCACACTCGTTCTAGGATACTACTGATCCTATCTCTAACGAGTCATTCCCATTGGATATTACTAATCCAATATCTGATGAATTCTTTCGTATGGTTCTAATGTGCCTTGTTCTCCGAGCTTTGTAAACCAAAGCTCTGATACCAACTGTGAAGACCCGTAACTTCCCCGTAAAGGAAAGCGCCGGATAGTTCGAGAACAAGCCACAACAGAAGCATACAGAAGAACATTTCATTGTATATTACAACAATGCATCAGATTACAAGAATATACAGAATATAAAAGAATATTACACAGAAATATCAGAGATTTAAATTACATTTAAATACATAGCAGCGGAAAATAATACAACACACAGCTAGAAGAAGATATACGGATACAAAGCTTTTCGGGTACCGTTCCAGCTGTAAACCAGGATCCTGTGAATATAAATCTGCAAAACCAAAACTACTAGCTGCCCGTGTCAAAATAAGGGCACCCAGAGTTTAGGTTAAAACAATAAACTCCAGGTCAGTCATGTGACTCGTGTGAGAACTAAAATAGTTATTAATCTTTATTTTCAAAGTTAGGTAAATCAAGGGACCACGCCGTATAACACGGAACGGGTTTCCTCCCAAGAATACCAGTGCATAAAACAAACAGCGCAATGCTAAATAAAGAAAAATGAAGCTGTTATAAGACCCAGGTCCCATCACACAATGCAACGCAGTCGAGGATAGGGTTTTCCCTTATAACAGCCAAAGAATGCTTGATACGTTTTAAAACAAATCATTTGATACTATTATAAGTGCATAGTGTATAAAACACTTCAAATCATAAGTATCAATCATAGGCGGCATGAATGGCCCATAACACTATGTCGCCATATATAAGTTTACAATCAAAACCGCAAATGTCGTATTGGAAGTCGGGTTATCATTTATGGTATGAACCGAGGCTAGGGGCAAGACCCTCTACCGATTCGAGACTGTCTAGTCCGAGCCTCAGGACCCAGACTCAGGTGGGCCCTTGGATCGTCAGGGCCGGTCCACCGATGTGGATTAAAATTCCTGAACACTGCGTTTCCCCGCCCTTTGGGGCGTAAGCCTGGCCCGTCAGCCGACCAGAAGCATCGGCCGAAACCGATATCACGAGGCGCCTCGCTTTTCAGCAAGTAATAATAAGTAACATCCACATGAGTCAAACTCGTCAGCCAGTTCAAGCACTGACGCCACTCCTAACTAGAAAGAAACGCATGTCCTCCCTGAGGTCCGTCTCCCGTTTTTGATTCATACCGGGTGTGATACTCGCGAATCAACGTTACACAAAGCTACGCCACAAAGGCCGTGCTTCGATCATCAACCACAAGACTTTGCTTTTCAACAGAAGCCTTGATCATTTGCATCTTAGCATGCCACACAGGCAATTCACTCCATGCGATTGATATCCATCAATATATAACCCCTGAGCTCGTACGTCTCAGAGAAGGGCGTTAAGCAAGAGAATAAATTCTCCGCCGCCAAACAGATATATATTTAATAGAGATCAATCACACGGACTAAAATCCAATGTCAGACACACAGTCCATTTACAAGTCCGTTCTGGGTCTGAACGAAACCGGAGGCACCTAGTACCCCGCGTATCCATCGATCTCCAAGTACGTCTGGACGATCACTAACTGTTTCCATCTTCTTGGGTGTACAGCCCAATCAAGATCATCAGTAATTACCCAAACGACGTGAAGACCTCCGGTCTTCGACCATCGTCTTCATCTTCGACTTATCGTCGTATCAGTTATTCAGAATGGGGTAAACCCGGTCTTTCCGAATAACTCGCGTATATTTTAAATAAGTGTTACTCAAACACAACATACGCCTCATTCCAATTCATCAGTCACTAACCGTAAATTAATCAAGAGAATAATTCCCCAAATATTAACCCCGAAGGCCGAAACCAACATCAGATCAATATCCAGAAAACCATTCTGCTTAGCTAACCGACAGTTAGTTTCTAAATTTCACATTCATAGGGAAAGGTTCCCATTAATTTTATCAAAGATAAATTCTTGAATTTATTCTTTAATCTACTTTTGAATATCAATTCAAACTAGTCGGGATTAGCGAACCTTACCGAAGTAATCATTTATTTTAATTTCCCCATCCCAACCTATTTATCCCCATGAAGTAAAACTGGTAATACTTCATATCTAACACCACAGTGTTATCGGTAATTTCAATTACCATTTCACGTTCAAATCTAATTAAAGATTTAACTATCGCCTGGAGCAAAACTGGTGATACTCCATTTCGATTATTTAAATCTAATTAAAGATTCATTAAAACTCCACTTAGTTTTAATCGTTAACTGGGTTAAAGAATCAGTGTCATTTAAAAACACGGTTCGCGATAAACCCAAAGTCACATTCCATTAATTATCGGGTTAAAGAACAAGTGTTATTCAAAACACTGTTCACGATAAACCCAAAAATCAATATCGATTCAATTCCAATTAAATATTATTTAATTGGTACACTTCATTAAATCTAAATAAAAAGATTTAATCTTTTCTCAACTGGGTTCAAGAACAGTGTTAGTGAAGACACCGTTCACGACAAACCCAAATCACATTTGATATTCAATATAAGGCTCTGAATAGAAAATATATCGGCTTATATTCAATATCAAATTCTACGATTAACAAATGTCGTATTGGAAATAACGATATAAATATATATCTTTCAAATTTCCATAACAACACCTGTATAACCACGAATTCCAACATCGAAATATTCCGAAGACAATTTCGATTCAATTCCACTCCAATGCAATCATTGGAAATTCTGGTTATTTTTAAAACCATCTCAAATCCAATTTATTTATTTAAAAATAAATAGAATTATATTTCTAGTTCAAAACTAGTTCATTTCGATAAAAATCTATTTTTATCTTTTAAAATATGGAGTTTTTCATCCCAAATCTTCACAAATCACTTCTTATGATTTTACACAAATTATTACTATTTTTAATAATTTTATCAAGGCCCGTACAGTCGATTTCCATCAATGGCCATCGAACTGCACTTACAGCGACCTTTTTCGAATTTGATTTGGACATAATTCCAAATCCAACCGTTAGATTTCTAATTTCTAATATTCGTTAGAAAGCTCTTTTCGATACGAACCCAACGGTTCCGGTTTTAGGAGAATCCGACGGTCGGATCTCCCGCAATGTCCGTTTGAAATAAATGGTCGAAATTCACGAACTGCCGCGGCGCGGCGCGTTCTATTCAGGTCATTATATTATATATATAATATATATAATATATACTTCGTCGATTTCTATTTAAAACGAATTATATAAATAGTTTTAAAATTCGTTTCAAAAGCAATTTCAACTTCCATTTCAATTCAAATCAAAATTGAATTCTTCTTTATAAATTCGTTTTAAAATTCATTTCTATTCAATTCAAATTTCAATTCAATTTGAATTCATTTCAATTTTCTTTCAATTCAATTTGAATTCGTTTTCAATTCATTTCGAAGTCGTTTTCAATTCATTTCATTTCGAAATCGTTTTCAATTCAATTCATTTCGAAATCGTTTTCAATTCATTTCATTTCGAAATCGTTTTCAATTCAATTCATTTCGAAATCGTTTTCAATTCAATTCATTTCGAAATCGTTTTCAATTCAATTCATTTCGAAATCGTTTTCAATTCAATTCATTTCGAAATCGTTTTCAATTCAATTCATTTCGAAATCGTTTTCAATTTCAATTCAATTCATTTCGAAATCGTTTTCAATTCATTTCATTTCGAAATCGTTTTCAATTCAATTCATTTCGAAATCGTTTTCATTTCAATTCAAATCAAATCATCTAATTTACTACACAACCAAACAATTTAACAAACAAGTCATCCATGGTCTGTGGATGACGGGTGTCGGGTGCTACTAAGCACCGTCTGCATCCTAGTATATATATAACTAGAAAAATTAAATTGAAAGGTGAGAAGTTCTCACATATAGCTATCCTAGCTCCACGGCACTTCATTGATAGAAATCTTCATCATCGTCGCATCTTCGTTGTTGTAGCCACTACATATGTAAAAATCGAATTTTTACTTCGCTATTCAATATATAAAAATCATATTTTTCTTTCGAAGTTCAATATATAAAAATCATATTTTTCTTTCGAAGTTCAATATATAAAAATCATATTTTTCTTTCGAAGTTCAATATATAAAAATCATATTTTTCTTTCGAAGTTCAATATATAAAAATCATATTTTTCTTTCGAAGTTCAATATATAAAAATCATATTTTTAACTTCTCGCTTATATAAAAATTAAAATTTTAACTTTCCCATAATATAAAAATCCTATTTTTAACACTCTACCTATATAAATATAACATTTTTATATCATCTACTATATAAAGATCATATCTTTAACCGAATAAAAATCTCGTCTTTAACACTATAAAAATTCAATTTTTATCCGTATAAAAATTCAATTTTTAACCGTATAAAAATTCAGTTTTTACTCGTATAAAAATTCAGTTTTTACTCGTATAAAAATTCAGTTTTTACTCGTATAAAAATTCAGTTTTTTACTCGTATAAAAATTTAGTTTTTAAAAGCAAACAAAAATCAGTTTTTTTTTATAAAATGAAATGAAAACTTACAGGGAGGCACTGAGAGGGGTCCACGGGTCGGGGTAGGCTGAGGTGAGGCGCCGCTGAGCCCTGGGTGGTCGGCAGGGTGGCGGGCCCTCGCGTTGCTGGCGGCGATCCTTTTGCGGGGGAGGGGAGTCTTCGTCGCGTCGAAGTGGGAGAGGAGGAGGTCGGGGGGTTTTCGTCGTCGTCGAAGTGGGAGAGGGGGAGGTCGGCCTCCTGGTGGCGGCGCCAGGACCACTGGCGATGGGGCGAACGGTCCTCCGTCGAGCCCTTTAGGGCTCCGCCCTCTTTTTTTTTTTTATTGGATCGAAATGAAACGAAAAATGGGGGGGCCAGAAATATAGGAGAGAGAGAATAGTTTTTTTTTTATTATTTTAAAATTCAAAAAGTTGACTTTTACATACGACCTCTAATCGAGGCCCACCGCCTGTCGTCCATAGCGTTTTACCCCCATTCCGAACCCAATGGGATATGTATCACAAGCTGATTTGATCGTTACAATCAGTTTCCGTTGAATTTACACTTAAATCACTATATTGAATTTTAAACGTACATTTCAAATTACCGGGGTCACATACTAACTAGAAAAATTCCAGAAAAATATTTTCTAGCTTCGTATTGACGATACGGTCCTAACAAAACTAGTTTCGTCGAATTCTGAGACCGTTAGAAAAATGGCCATTTTCCAGTCGATTAAAATCAACTGAAACTGTTCAAACGCGTTTTCCTTTGCCACGCTCACATATTGATTCGAAAAATTATGAAATTTGAAACCTAGCAATAACTTGACACTGCGGATCCAACAAAACTGGTTTCATCGAAATCCGAGGTCATTTACAAAATGTCCATTTTTAAGGGCCTGAATTCCATAGCGACTATTCAGAATTTTCAACTGGACATATCTTTTGATTCCTGCTATGAAATCTTGATTTTTCGGATTCAATAGAAAGATATTATCAATTAGATCCTATCATTTTTGGTTTCACTAAAATCCGGATTGTTTTGCACCCGGTACATTCAATTGAAGTTTGAAATCGAATTATCGAACTACCGCGCCATTTTCAATTCTATTTATAATTATATATAAATATTTATATTCTAACGACGACGCGTATAATATATACGTTCGAATTATATTAAAAATAAATTTCTCGTCGTTTTTATTTAAAATAATTCATTTTAAATAATCAAAATTCGCTAAAATTGCAAAAATAAAATTTTCAAACTGGCTCGCATTTTACGGGTTGTTACACTTTTACTCTTGGAAAATATTACATTTTAAATCTTAATAAAAGATTTATAAATCCCAAATTATATTTCACCGCAAATTGGGTTAAAGAACAAGTGTCGTTAAAAACACTGTTCACGATAAATCCAATTCACATTTCATTTTATTCCAATTATCAAATATAATTGAAACTCTAAATATCTTAATTAAAAGATTTTTTAACTGGGGTTAAGAACAGTGTTATTTAAGACACCATTCACGACAACCTAAAAATCCAATTTATTCTATTTAATTCCAAGTAAATATTATTTTATTGGAAAACTTTATTAAATCTTAATTATAAGATTTATTCTAGTTAATAACTAGTTCATATCGATAAAATATATTTTTATCTCTTCACTATTGGAAATTTTTATCTAAATTCCTTTTAAATCATTTATTACGATTTTACATAATATTTCCATATTATTAATTATTTTATTATCGCTCGTACAGTCGGTTTCCAATAACGGCCACCGAACTACATCCATAGCGACCTTTTCTAAAATTGATTTGGACATAATCCTAAATCTAACCGTTAGATTTTAAAGTTCTTGTATTCATTGAAAAGCTCTTTTCGATACGAACCCAACGGTTCCGATTTTAAGAGAATCCGACGGTCGGATCTCCCGTTACGTCAATTTAAAGTTAATGGTCGAAATTCGCGAACGGTCGCTGCGCGGCGCGTTCTATTCAGGCCATTAAATATATATACTTTCATTATATATATTATATCGTCGATTTCTATTTAAAACGGTTTTAACTTCATTTATAATTTAAAATCAACATTGAATATTCTATTTTCTTATCATATTAAAAATATTAATATTTCCAAAATATTAAATTTATAAATCAATTCTTTTTAAATATTCATTTTAAAGAGAATAAAATAAATGGATAAACATATTCGGGTTGAAACTGCGTTTCTATTTAATTCGGCTTTTTATATTTTGTTCATATATATGTTATATTGGGCCAGACCTCCCACATTAAGCCTACGACTTATGAATGCTGGACATGCCGGTTGGTTCCGGGCAGACTTATCCCATAAGTTGGGCTTAACCTCGTGTCAAGGCCCGTTTCATATTTTAACTCAACCCTTTTTGTTTTAACATTTTAATAATTAAAATAAAAGCATCAAAGCCATTATTTGATTTCTTTAACTGAATATTATATTAAAATATTCTTTTAATTCAAAATTGGAACGAGGCCCAAACAATTACCATATAATTTAATTATATGGGTTTCAAACACTGAAATGTATCCTACACTAATGATAAGATCATTGATAACATCCAAACGTCCAAAGTGAATATTAATACTGTATAAGCGTCAAATAAATAACGCTTAAAACTGATCACAAGGGTGATGTGTGGATATCAACCCAAGACCCGTGTGGGGTTTTCAACCAACACATAACACATAACAAATAATTAAATAAATTATCTGTGCACTTGGGCGATGTGTAAAAAATTATCGTCTCAATCAACATAAACTAGTCGGTTGACTTGTAAATGGGAGTGTGATGTCCAATTTGCATATACTAACATTATCTCTAATGTGTCCAACATTTCAACATCACAGAAATATATTTCAATTCTATTGTTTAGACAAAGATGTGAATTTTGTCTAAATCCTATTCTTCTAACAAAGATGTATAATTTTGTTTTCATGTTGATTTGCTTATAGTTTATAAGTAGAAATATAACTTTTAATTTCTATTTTTATTTGCAACAAGGAATGCAAATAAAGAGTATAACTTTTCGTTTCATATTTTATTTGCATCAAAGAATGTAAATAAAGAATATAACCTTTTATTCTAGTTTAATTTACACCAAGAAATGTAAACAAAAGGAATGTGACTTTTTATACTAATGCTTTTATTTGCATGAAGGAATGCAAATAAAGATACACATTTTATTTTAATTCAACATTTATAACAAAAATGTCCCTATCCTTTAATGTAAACAAATATGACAATTTTGTCTAATTATTTTAAGTAAACAAAAATGTAATTTTTTGTCTAATCCTTATAATGTAAACAAAATGTTAATTTTTGTTTAATCCTTTTAAATGTAACCAAAAATGTTAATTTAACTCTAACGTACATTTTTCATTAAAATGAGGTTTAAATTCTTATGTACATTTTCCACTAAAAAATGAGATTCAAATTTTAATGTCATCTTTTACATAAATTGTAAACTTTATTTCCAATGTTAACAAAAATATTAATTCTTATCAAATCCCTTTTATGTTAACAAAATGTGAATTCTGTCATGATCCTTTTTAATGTTAACAAAATATTCATTTCTAATTCAATACTTTTAATGACACAAAAATATATATTTTAAATTCCTTTTTACTCTTTCTTATTTATTTACACTGGCTGTAAATAAATGTTATTTCAAAATTTATTCTTTTTATCCTACATAGAAAATATAAATAATCATCGTCTCAAAATTTGTTCTCTTTATTACATATAAAATGTAAATAAAATTTCATCGCTAATATTGTTCATTTTATTCACATAAGGAATGTGAATAATATTTCTACCGCCAAAATTGTTATTTTTATTCATATAAGAAATATGGATAAAGTTCCATTGCTAAGTTTACTCTTTTTACTTACAAAGTAAATGTAATTAAAAATGTGTGTCATTAAGTTTCTTCTTTTATTTACAAAGGAAATGTAAATAAAAACACCCTTTCAAAAATCAAGTTTCTAGTCCCTTTTTATTTAGTGTTCGCTAATCAAATTTTGGTCTTTCTTTTATTTCACCTAAGAAAAGTGAACACAATCCTATAATCAAGTTTGTCTCTTTTTATTTACATATGTGAATGTAAATAAAAGATTAATTTCAAAAGTCAAGTTTTGTCCTTTTCTTATTTACAAAGAAAACTGTAAATAAAATTCTAATATGTTATACATGAAATGACAAAATCATTCTCTTTATTATGAATTGATAAATTAAACCAATTCAAATCAAACAAAAGTGCTAACACAAGAGGTGGCAATCATATTTCTCTTATTGTTGAATTGATAAGATAGATCAACTCAAAATAAACGAAAGTGATAACATAAAATGTGACGAATACATATAGATCTATAATTATCCAACATAACAAACATCATCAATCATACCGAAACAAAATAGATCTAAAGCTTAAACATGTGACTATCAGCAAACAAATTTATTTAAACAAAGAATTCTCCCATCGCTTTTTGATTTTATCTGAATTGAAAATCTAATGCCATTCAACACATAACAGATCTAAGTCATACAAAACCAATCGGTCATCACAGTCACAGCACAATCAAAATTGAAATAAATATATACATACAACATGAATTTCATAGCGAATGAATAACAAATAAATAAATAATTTTTAATTTTAAAAGAGAAATCTCACCGATGGTTTTAATTCAGAACTGAAATTTCTTGAATTTTCAACATGCTTGGTTTCAACTCTAGTCAGCGTCATCGCGAAGCATTCTTCGACACGAGTCCAATGCAATTTAAATCATTCAATTCTGATCAAGTTTAAATATGTTACAATTTAATTAAAATTTACAACATTTATATTAATTAAATATAATAATATAAAGGAATTCAACCTTCTTCTTCTATTTCAAATTAAGGCCATCGTTTTTTTTTCTTTTTCAATTTCAGGTCACGGATTTTCGTCTAACTCATGGAGTTTGGTGCCGATCAACCACTGCCACATGAACGGGCTACGAGAGGCGCGCCTAGGAAGGTCCACCTCGTCGAGCTCGGCGCCGATCTAGGGGAGCACGTCTGCCATGAAGTCGACGGTTTTGCGGAGTTGTGGCTCAAGCTATGTGTGATTCCAGGGGATCTCACCGTTCGGATTTGTAGAGGAAGAAAGGAGCTTTGATATTGTCAAAGGGGGAAGGTCTAATTTGATGTGGATTAGAAGAAATTGAGGAAGAAGAATCAGAGAACGGTGGCCATTGTTCAAAGGGGGTGGCGGTTGTATGTTTAGTCTTAGAATTAGGGTTTTAATTTTGAGATGTATTTTTATATTAATTTAATGCAAATTTTACAATAAAATCCAAAACTTTTAAACCAATCTAATTTCAGTCCAACAGAAAGCAACCCTAGCCAATAGCCCCTATTCCGGATCCAATGGGCTAGGTCCTGTCAGCCCAAACGGCTGTCTGTGGCCTAAATTATTTAAATTAATATTTAAATCCTTTATTTAATTAATTCTATCATATATTTAAATTCACCAGGGCCACATATGAATTCAGAAAATTACCGAAAAAATAATTTTGGCTTTGTTTTGACGATACGGTCCTAACAAAACTAATTTCATTGAATTCCGAGACCGTTTGAAAAATGGCTATTTTCTAGTCGATTAAATTCAACTAAAATTGGTAAAACATATTTTTCTTTGCCACGCTCACATATTAATTCAGAAAATTCTATAAATTGAAAGCTAGCAATATTTCGACGTTCCGGTTCCAACAAAAGTTGTTTCGTCGAAAACCGAGGCCGTTTGCAAAATGGCTATTTTAAGGCCAATATATTTAATTAAGATATATATAAATTCTATAGCGACTTTTCTAAATTTTAAAATGGACATAACTTTCTATTTCTAAAGTGAAATTTCAGTTTTTCAGATTCGTTAGAAAGATATAATTAAACAGATTTAAATATTTTTGGTTTTACGGAAATTCGATTTATTTTGAATCCTGTACATTCAGTTAAAGTTTGAAATCGAATTTTCGAACTACCGCGCCATTTCAAACTCCTTTTATAATTAAATTAAATTTTATTCGTTTTAAAATAAATTTTTAGTCGTTATAACTTAAAATAAATTATTTTAAATATTAAATTTCCATTAAAATTTCTAAGAAAAAAATTTTAAATTGGCCCCGATTTTGCGGGTTGTTACATATATTTTTATTTCCACTTCATATATATAAAAATCGAATTTTTATATTACGAAAAATCATATTTCTCTCGCCACTTCATATAAATAAAAATCACATTTTGATTTCAAATCGGTTCATATAAAAATCTGAACTTCCTTTGTATAAAAATTCCAACTTCTTTATATAAAAATTCTATCTTCCTTTATATAAAACTGCCATTTTCTTTATATAATAATTATTACTTTCTTTATATAAAAATCCAATCCTTACATAATGAAAAATCCAACCTTTACATAAGGAAAAATCTAGTCTTTACTTTCATAAATTCGTGACTTTCCTAATCTAAAAATCGTATTTTTACTATTCCTATGATATAAAAATTATATTTTTAACATTCCTATCATATAAAAATTATATTTTTAATAGTCTACTATAGTAAAAATTATATCTTTAATATTCTACTATAATATAAAAATAATATTTTTATATGCTAAAAGTCGCATCTTTCTTCTTTTAAAAATCTCATCTTTCTATGATTAAAAATATAATCTTTACTTCATTATAAAAAAAACGAATTTTTTATTTCTTCTTCTAGATGATAAAAAAAATCGTTCCTTTCCTTACTTTAAAAACCAAATCCCTCTTTGCATTAAAAATTAAAGCTTTACCTTTATAAAAATATAATCTTTATATGTTAAAAATCGTACTTTTCTTTCATCAAAGATCATATCTTTACTAATTAAAAACCACTACAAGAAATTTGACCTTTACCTACCAATATTTTATCTACCAATATATATGGGTAGGTAAAGAGAACCTTTATCTACCAATATTCAAAGGTAAAATTTATTGGTTGGTAAATATTGTCAATGTTATAAAATTGTTGAAGGATGATTATCTACCAATAATTATAGGTAGGTAAAATGTATTATCTACACATATATAGAAGGGAAAGTTTTTTTGCGATTAGCTCCTACATTTTTTTCATATAATTTTAACATTTCGTTAAAAATAATGCTGAGTTGTGTGATGATGTGTCAAAAACGTATATTCTAGCAATTTTTTTGAATTGAAGATTTCATTAACATATCCTAGCAATGTTTTTTGTAAAATCATTTCTTTATTAATTATTAATAATTATTTTGGAATATGAAATAATTAACAGTTAATGAAATGATAAACAATAATTAAATTGTAAATAATTAATATTAAATAATCATTTATTAATAACTTATCATACATTATTTTTTTTCCAAACAATTGACTATAAAAGTTTTGACTTTAATTATTTTTTAAATGATTCACAATTTCACATTAATATGTCATCATCTGAAATGACTAAAACGTATTTTCCTTAGTTTATTGTAGTGTCGCAATCCATACCATCATCTCAGCTTATTTTAAATCAAATCTAACGGTACAAATGTCAATCCACATGATCACTTTTGCGATCTCAATCCACGTAATCTCTTTCGATTGGTCACAATATAAACCACAAAAACTACCACTACAAATAGATACCAAAAATCTTGATGACAACTATTAATTAAAATTTCTATGTCTACATATCTTAATAGGCAAATTCTATTTGTACACCTTAAATTGCTTTAGATACACCATGCTTTTTTTAAATCATATACACCACTTTTTGCTTAGTATACACCATGCATATTACTAAACTATCCTCAAGCCTAAATAGAACATAATAAGTTTCACATTTAGAATCTTTTTGACGTGCATTGATCGAACTAAGGAATATTGATTTCTAAAATTAATGAATTCACTTTTGCAAATCAAATTCAAATCCTTAATTGGATTTAGATTTATTTAATTATTCATATATTATAATTTAACTTTAAATTTTGAATAATAAAATATTAATCTACTTAAATTTTGACTTTAAATTAAAAACCAATTTAAATATAATAAAAAATTGAGAACTTAGTACACAATGAACCATACTAATTTTAGTACTTCATTGTAAATTTATTTTTGTGACTAATTTGGAATGAATAATGTTATAACTAATTATACATGAATATAACAAGAAACAATATGAATAAAATATAATGCTTAAATAGAAGTTAAATTAAATTCACTTGATAACACATAGAAATTTCAATTATTTTATAAAAGAATTTTAACGATTGTGTGTGATGTGGACATATGAAATTTTTATTATTTTATTTTATTTTGATCATTTTTTAATAAGAAATTTTTTGTCTTTAATTTAATTAATTTTTTTAATGGTGTAGGTAAAGTAATTTACGTTGTATAAATTGAACTTGTCATCTTAATATTACAAAGGTTAAATATGGCAAAAATATATAAACTCAGTAAAATTTAAAAATATCAAAAACAAAAAATCTTGTGTAGACATAAATTATTGCAACTTATGTATAACACAAATTATTATTCCTGATTATATTTAAAAAAAATTGTGTGATATTTTTCCTTAACATATGCAGGTTTCCATTCTAGCTACCATCCAAAAAATCTCTTTTGATTGGCTATAAGTTGGGACCAAATCTTGCATCAGTATCTCCACAATTCAAAATGGCTCCTATTATGCATGTTCTCCTTTTTTTCATTTATTTTATCCCAAAACCGTTCCCACCAAGCATGTTTCACTGTTACCTCCTCTTCTCCATTTATTTCTTCCACAAATATTACCCCCCTTCTCCTTTCCATCATTGTTCCTATTCCACTGTTCCTTCTCAAATTTTTTCCTTCTCATAGAATCTGCTACAACTTCCTTTTAATTCCCCAATTTCTTCAATCCTAATATTTATCCCTTCAAAAACTATCTATCATCCATCATTCAAGGTTGGGCCATTCTTCTTTCTTCCATGACACCAGATAGCCCTTCCTTACTGTTTAGATTTCCCTGTGTTGCGGGCGACAACTTTCTTCTTGCCTTCATCGTATGTTCCTCTACATCTCAAACCCCTGCTACCACTAACTACCTTTGAGGTAATCTTCTGCTTTCGAATGTTTGTTGCTTAGTACATGATTTGTCACTTTTTTATCGATTTTATTTTTTATGTGTTTCCAAGTTTGATATTTGTTTGTTTTCATCTTGATTACTGTGTTTTTATTTTGACAAAATGTTGATTAATGAGACCTAATTTCATTTTAACCATTCTTTGGTGTATATGTATCACCATGATACTTTTACCTTTATTTTTATCTTTTTAGTTTACGTCTACCTACCATCATCTCTTGACTTTCTGTTTCGAATAATGCATACATATTCCGTTGCATATTACTGAATTTAGGATCAAGTTGTTTTAAAAAAAATTGTCCTTCTTTCCTTTGATTTTTAGCACAAATACTTTCTTTTGTTTATTTAGAAAATACGAATCCAATGCTAATGATATGTTTACCATTTGGAAAAACATGGTTCTATTTTTAGATACAAATATATTGGACCTATATTTTTGTTTTTATACGTGTGTCAACCTATTGCTGTTGATATAGAATTAAAATAACAAAATGAAATGAAGTGTCAACTTTGACTGAAAACTGTATTTACTTTACTTTTTGCCCTTTTATATTTTTTGATACTAATGCATACTTTGTTGACTGAAAATTGTATTTACATTACCTTTTGTCCTTTTATATTTTTTGACACTAATACATACTATTGTATTTACTTTTTGCTTATTTCTACTTATTTTGTACCATTTGTGTTTGTTATTAAGGTACTAACATCCAATTTCTGTGTAGTACCAGAAAACAGAGGAGTTATTTTGTACCATTTATGTTTGTTATTTTATACCATTTATGTTTTTTATTTCTACTTATTTTATACCATTTAGCTTGTTATTTCTACTTATTTGGAGTTATTTTATATCACTTGTTTATTATTAAAGTACTGACATCCAATTTCCATGTAGTAAAAGAAAACAGAGGAGTTATTTTATACCATTTGTGTTTGTTATTTTATACCATTTATGTTTGTTATTTCTACTAATTTTATACCATTTATGTTTGTTAATTCTACCTTTTTGGAGTTATTTAATACCATTTATGTTTGTTATTAAGGTACTAACATCAAATTTTCGTGTAGTACAAGCAAACATAAGAGTTATTTTATACCATTTATGATTTTTATTTTATACCATTTATGTTTGTTATTTCTACTTATTTTATACCATTTATGTTTGTTATTTCTACTTATTTGGAGTTGTTTTATACCATTTGTTTGTTATTAAAGTACTGACATCCAATTTCCATGTAGTATAAGAAAACAGAGGAGTTATTTAATACCATTTGTTTTTGTTATTTTGTACCATTTATGTTTGTTATTTCTACTTATTTTATATCATTTATGTTTGTTAATTCTACTTATTTGGAGTTATTTTATACCATTTATGTTTGTTATTAAGGCACTGACATCCAATTTCCATGTAGTACAAGCAAACACATGAATTATTTTATACTATTTATGTTTGTTATTTTATACCATTTATGTTTGTTATTTCTACTTATTTTATACCATTTTTGTTAATTCATAATTGATTGTCTTTAACTTATCGAACTTAAATATATCATATTCCTTCCCTTTTCCTCCAAGTTGAGACATGATGTCTAAAGCATTATGGAGCATCCTCTCACAGAATCTGGATGGGTCTCCATTTAAGGTTTGTAAATGTAAGCATTAGTGAAATTTCACTAGTTTTAGGAGTTTCCTTCTTCTATACTTGGTTATTTTCATACTTCTGTGTATTCAATCCATTTTATTTTCAGAAACATGACCTGAAGTAGCAATGCATCAAATACATGTACCTCTCCAGGGGAAGGTACAATTTTAAGAGAATCACATAAGAGTTTTAGATTGAATATGATGATTGTATCATTTATAATATAAAAATGGAAAATTTGGCTACTTCCTTATTTGTTTATTGCTTTTTTGTAGACGAGTTCAAGCTAATATTATTACAAATTAGTCAATGGTAGCGAAAAAAAAGAATTAAATTGTTTCTTTTCCAATTTACTATGCTATTTTACTATGACAGATATGACAAACGAATGGACAAATTCTGGAGCAAGAAGCTAATGACTAAAACTAGAGTGATAGCATGAGTGACTATGTACTTGTATATGAGTGAATGAGTATCCAGTAAGGTGTCAATGTATACGAGTGAAATGTAGAGAGGAAGTGTATGCACAAGTGATTATGTAATAGTGAGGAAACAATATGTGTACTATTCAAAAATGTAATAAATATTTATTTGAATAAATATTTGTTATTTGTTTAAAAATAAATTCTTTGTTAAATATTAAATTCTTGTAAATATTTATTTATATTAAATAATGTCATATAGCCTAAAAAATGATGTTATATGCACTAATCAAATGATAACACATGGACAAATTATTGTTTGACACATGAACCAACCATTAAATGCCAAGTTTCAGACTTAATATATGCCATGTGTATACTACTACGACAACCATGTCAGCAGCCATGTAAGATGACACATCATCAGCCATGTTAGCAGCCATGTAGGATGACACATCATCAAACACATAAGCTGATGACTCATCATTTGAGTCATAACATAGTGGGGTCCTTTGATTCTTTTACCTACCAATAACAATAAGTGTAGGTAAATCTCTTTCTCTACTAAGCTTTACCTACCAAGCTCTACCAATTCAATATTGGTAGCTAAAATATATTACCCACCATTATGTTAGTTTTACCTACGCTTACAATTGGTAGGTAAAGGCCCCATTTTCTTGTAGTGAACCCTATTCTTTTTCTTCAAACAAAATCTAATCAAAACTGAAAAATAAAATAAAATATGTAAAATAAAACTTACATCAATTTAATATAGGGTTTCAGCGTTGGAATCGGTGACTGTTGAAGTTAGGTGGCGGGTCGGAGCATCATCAGAGGCTCGCTGGAGGGAGGAGGGAATTCAGGTCGAGCCAGAGGTGGTGGGGCTCGGAGGTGGCTCGCGTTCGGTGGAAGGCGGCAGTCGTTGGCTGCAAGGGGGGCGAATGAATGGGTGCGTCGTTCGACGTGGGAGGAGAGGAGATGGAAAGAAAGGGGGCGACGCGGGGAGGGGTGGCGCTGGGGAGGATCGTCGGCGGGGTGGCGATCGCCAGGGGGCGACGGGCTGCGTGTTTTCCTTTTTTTATTGGATTGAAATGGTCAACGGGGGGAGGGGGGCTGAGGGAGATAAAGGGCTTGGGCCCAATCTTAATAATATATATATATATATATTAATTAATTTCAATTCAAAAAGTTGAGCTTTCATTCGAACTCAGTTTCGAACCCAACGACTGTCCTCCCTAGCGTATTACCCCCATTCCGAACACGATGGGATATGTTTCGTAACCCATTTCGGCTGTTACAATCAGTTTTTATCGAATTCAAAGTATAAATCAGTATATACTAAATTTGAACGAACATTTCAATTTATCGAGGCCACATACGAACCCGAAAAATTCCAGAAAAATTATTTCTAGCTTCGTATTGACGACACAGTCCTAACAAAACTAATTTCGTCATATTCTGAGACCGTTTGAAAAATGGCCATTTTCCAGTCGATGAAATTCAACTGAAATTGTTAAAACACGATTTACTTCGCCCTGCTCACATATTGATTCAGAAAATTATGAATTTTGAAACCTAGCAATAATTTGACATCCCGGATCCAACAAAAGTGGTTTCGTCGAATTCCGAGGTCGTTTGCAAAATTTCCATTTTTAAGGGCCTTTATATACATTAAAATATATATAAATTCCATAGCGACCTTTCAGAATTTTAAATTGGACATATCTTACACTCTATAAAGTGAAATCTCAGTTTCTTAACTTTGTTAGAAAGATCTGATTAAAAAGATTCAAATATTTCTTGTTTCGTTCAATTCCGACTTAAAATGAATTCTGTATATATATTTGAATTTCGAAATCGAATTTTCGAACTGCCGCGCCATTTCAGGCTCGTTATATAATTAAAATAAATTTATTCGTTTTAACTTCGTCGAAAATAAATTTTATGTCATTACTATTTAAAATAATTTATTTTAAATAATCAAAATCCATTAAATTCGCCAATTTTTTTTTTTAAATTGGCTCAGAATTTCCGGGTTGTTACATTCTCCCCCACTTAAAATCTTTTCGTCCTCGAAACGGAACGAAGCTGAAAGTTCTTTATTAATCAATTCAACTTCCATTAATTTCATTACGGCTTAAGTTTTCCAACTTTTCAGTTTCTGAAAACTTTTCAAAAATTTGGCTAACACCCTAAATTTTCGAAAAATTCGCCATAACCTCCTCTGCATCGGGAGCATCGGGAAACTTCAAATAGCTTCCCCGGTCCTTCTCATCTCAAAAATAAAAAGAAACAGCCAAGCGGCTAGCCAATCGGCTCTTAAAATCATCAAAACCCCAAGAAATACAATAAACATGTACCTATTTGTCGGGCAAACAATTTTATTCCTCTTCTCTAGCCTCTTTGCTATGACCTGTTCAATGTATACACATGTACAAATATGGAAATGCGATAAATTTCAATACATTTCAATATTTGGTACAATTTGGCTAAGTCGACCAAACATGCACAAATTAGTTAAATTAGTCAACAAATAATCAAACAACACAACCATCAATCAATTAGTTGGTTAACGTTTCAAATTCATAATAATTTTTTTTTTGTATATAATCAAAAAATCCAATTTTTGATGCCAAGTCACACAATAAGCCGTATCTAGTTTTGGTTCTCACACCAGTCTAATGGAAATATATAGAAATCTCACTTTCGAAACTCGAACATAAATGCTGATGATGTTTCGAACCACCATCAGATATCTCCGGGCGACTAGAGTGCGACTCTACATCTATCTAGTATATTAAAACTTCGAATACACGTGGATCAAACGTATACGCAAAATCTTTATATAGTCGATTGTCCAAATCAATATAAAATCAATATTCAAATACGTAAAACAAGGTTTAGATTTTCAAAACAAAATTTGTTTTCATTTCCATTTTTAAAAACAACACTCTTTCGACTCTTTCAAGGATGCTACTGATCCCATCTCTAACGAGTCATTCTCATTGGATATTACTAATCCAATCTCTGATGAATTCTTTCATTTGGTTCTAATATGTCTTGTTCTCGAGCTTTGTAAACCAAAGCTCTTATACCACTGTAAGAAACCCGTAACTTCCCCGGTAAGGAAAGCCCGGATTGCTTTGAGAACACGACAAATAAGAACGCAAACAGAAGAACATTTCATTACTTATTACAACAATTTACAGCAGAGTACAAGAATATACAGAGTATGAATAAATAAATTGCATTTGACAAATATAAGAGATTTTAAATACATCACTACAGCGGAAAATAATACAAAACACAAATGAAAGAGATACACGGATACAAAGTTTCCCGAATATCATTCTAGCTGTAAACCAGAGTCCTGTTAATATAAATCTGCAAAACCCAACTACAAGCTGCCTGTGCGGAAAATAAGGGCACCCAGAGTTTAGGTTTAAACAATAAACTCCAGGTCAGTCATGTGACTGGTGTGAGAACTAAAACAGTTATTCATCTTTATTTTAAAGTTAGTTAAATCAAGGGACCATGCCGTATAACACAGAACGGGTTTCCTCCCAAGAATACCAGTGCATATAATCAACAACGCAATGCTAAATAAAGAACAATGAAGCTAGTATAAGACCCATGTCCCATCACACAATGCAGCACAAGCCGGAGGATAGGGTTTTACCTTATAATAGCCAAAGAATGCTTGATACGCGAAATTTAATCTTTTATTATTAATATAAGAAAACAACTTCAGATATAAATGTATCAATCATAGACGGCATAGCATCCCATGCTACTATGTCGCCAATACTAGGCTCTACAAACATAATCGCAAAATGTCGTATTGGAAATTGGATTTCCATCTATGAACCGAGGCTAGGGGAAAGATTCTCACCGCTTTCGAGACGCTCTAGTCCGCCCCTCAGGAACAGCCGCAACTGCACCTTGGAGCAACAGGGTCGGTCCACTGATGTGGATTAAAATGCCTGAACACTGCGTTTCCCCGCCCTATGGGGCGTAAGTCTGGTCCGTCAGCCGACCAGAATGCATCGGCCGAAACCGATATAACCGAGGCGCCTCCAATTCCAACAACCACATGAGTCAAACTCGTCAGCCAGTTTAAGCACTGACGCCACTCCTAACTAGAAGAAAACGCATGCCCTCCCTGAAGTCCGTCTCCCATTTTTGGTTCACACCGGGGTGTGAGGCTCGCGAATTAACGCTACACAAAGTTATGCCACACAGGCTATGCTTTGATCATCTACCACAAGACTTTCCTTTTCAACAGAAGCCTTGATCATTTGCCACTTAGGCATGCCACACAGGCAATTCACTCTATGCGACTGATATTCATCAATAGGTAACCTCTGAGCTCGTATGCCTCAGAGAATATATATTTAATAGAAATCAATCACACCGAATAAAATCCAATGTCAGAAACACAGTCCATACAAGTTCGTTCTAGGTTTGAACGAAACCGGAGGCACTTTCCTCGCATATCCGTCGATCTCCAAGTACGACTGGACGATCACCAACTGATTCTCTCCTCTTGGGTGTACAGCCCAATCAAGATCATCAGTAATCACCCAAATGATGTGAAGACTCCCGGTCTTCAACCACCGTCTTCATCTTCGACGTATCATCGAATCGGTTATTCAGAATGGGTATATACCCGGCCTTCCCGAATAACTCGCGTATATAATAAACAAATGTTACACAAACGCAACATACGCCTCATTCCAATTCAGAGTATTCTATTATTCAAATATTCACTTTCTTAGGGAATAAGTTCCCATTAATTTTATCAAAGTTAAATTCTTTTAAACTTATTCTTTAATCTTCCTTTGGATATCATTTCAAACCATGTTAAGGTTTTCCAAACTAGTCGGGATTAGCGAACCACGCCGAAGTAATTATTTATTTTATTTTCCAATCCCAACCTATTCATCCCATGGAGCAAAACTGGTAATACTCCATATCTAACACCACGGTGTTATCGGTAAAATTGATTACCGTTTCACGTTCAAATATAGTTAAAGATTTAACTATCGCTTGGAGCAAAACTGGTGATACTCCATTCCCGATAATTTCCATCTAATTAATGATTCATTAAAACTCCACTTAGTTTTAATCTCTAGCTGGTTAAAGAATCGATGTCATTTAAAACACGGTTCAGGATAAACCCAAAATCACATCCCATTGTTAATCGGGTTAAAGAACAGGTGTTATTTAAAACACCGTTCACGATAAACCCAAAAATCAATTTCAATTCTATTCCAATTAAATACTAATCAACTGGACAATTGCACTAAATCTTGATTAAAAGATTTATTCTTTTCTAATCTGAGTTCAAGAACAGTGTTATTTAAGACACTGTTCATGACGAACCCGAAATCCAATTCGATATTAAATATAAGGCTCTGAATAGAAAATATATCGGCTTATATTCAATATCGAATTCTGAAACCAACAAATATCGTATTGGAAATAACGATATGAAATATATCTTTCAAAATTCCATAACAATAATTGTATAATCACGAAATCCAACACCGAGATATGCCGAAGATAATTTCGATTCAAATCCATTCCAATTCACATATTGGAAATTATGGTTATTTTTAAAACCCCTTCTTAATCCCCTTTATTTCTTTAAAAATAATAGGATTCTAATCCTAGTTAATAACTAGTTCAGTTTGATAAAAATATATTTTTATCTTTACAAACATTGAGTTTTTCACCCCAATTTTTCCCAAATCATTTATTATGATTTTTCACAAATTATTAATATTTTTAATAATTTTATGAAGGCCCGTACAGTCGATTTCCATCAACGGTCGTCGAACTGCACTTACAGCGACCTTTTCTAAATTTGATTTGGACGTATCTCCAAATCCAACAGTTAGATTTCAAAATTCTTACATTCGTTAGAAATCTCTTCTCGATACGAACCCAACGGTTCCAGTTTTAGGAGAATCCGACGGTCGGATCTCCCGTAACATCAATTCGAAGCCAATGGTCGAAATTCGCGAACGGAATCGGCGCGACGCGTTCTATTCAGGCCATTAATATATATATAATATATATACATATTATATATATTTCGTTCAAACGTATTTTATAAATTCGTTTTATAAACGATTCTCACTTTCAGTTCAATTTTAAATCAAAATTGAATATTCTATATCATTATATATAAATGATAATCTTTTCAAAATATTTGATTTTGAAATCTTTTCCTTTTCGATATTCGTTATAAAAACGAATAAAATCGATATAAATACCGTTCGCGTCAAAATGGCGCATATCTAATCAACACGGCTTTTACTCAACACATGAATGTTTATTCTATTCGACACATGAATATTTATTTTTATTCAATACATGAATATTTTCTTATTCAACACATGAATATTTTCTCTGAATATTATTTTGAAATATTCTTTATTTTCTAAATTGGAATGAGACCCAATCAATTACCTTATAAGGTTAATTATATGGATTCCATACAACACATGTATATACTGACAACAATAAACAATCCATCATCATCCAGAGTGCACCACACAATTGTATAAGCATTAATTATAAATAATTAATGCTTACAACAGCCTGTCAATCAATCGATCAACACACCGCTAACCAATTGGGATTAGTGTACATCAAATATCATCCCAACACCTGTGTGGGGTTTCAAATCAACAAACACCGATTTTCTTTGTGCAGTTGGGCGACGTGTAAAATTTATCGTCCCAATCAATATCAGTCAAATCAGTGTTCATAAACAAACCATCTGATTTGTAAATGAATATTTCATTTTATTCACACAAGTTAAAAATTATATTTTTAACGATAAAATATTTTATTCAACCTATGAATATTCTATTCGGTTCATTTATCCAATAAAATGATCTTTTTATTTTTCTATCTTATTTTAGAAAATTTCGGCAGCATAACGGCACGATACTAGAAACGGGACAAGGCCTAGCCTTATCCCCGATCTAATAACGGCCCACGCCATACACATCTCAATCAAATCGAGCTCATTATTCACACCACATAATTCCAACAAATATTCTAATCAATCACCAAACAACCAATCAAACAAGTCCATGGTCTGTGGACGATTGTGTCGGGTGCTACTAAACACCGTCTGCATACTAGTATATTTTTATAACTAGGAAAGAAAATTCAGAGTGAGAAGTTCTCACCGAACGCTAAACCAAACGCCACGACTCTTCATATGTAGGAAATCTTCATTGTGCCCGCCTTTTGTCACTTTCGTCGCTCGTATTCACTACATATATAAAAATCGCATTTTTATATTATCACTTGATGTATAAGAATTATATTTTTATTTCCACTTCATATATATAAAAATCGAATTTTTATATTATGAAAAATCATATTTCTCTCGCCACTTCATATAAATAAAAATCACATTTTGATTTCAAATCTGTTCATATAAAAATCTGAACTTCCTTTGTATAAAAATTCCAACTTCTTTATATAAAAATTCTATCTTCCTTTATATAAAAATGCCATTTTCTTTATATAAAAATTATTACTTTCTTTATATAAAAATCCAATCCTTACATAATGAAAAATCAAACCTTTACATAAGGAAAAATCTAATCTTTACTTTCATAAAAATCGTGACTTTCCTAATCAAAAGATCGTATTTTTATTATTCCTATGATATAAAAATTATATTTTTAACATTCCTATCATATAAAAAGTATATTTTTAATAGTCTACTATAGTAAAAATTATATCTTTAATCTTCTACTATAATATAAAAATCATATTTTTATATGCTAAAAGTCGCATCTTTCTTCTTTTAAAAATCTCATCTTTCTATGATTAAAAATATAATCTTTACTTCATTATAAAAAAAACGAATTTTTTATTTCTTCTTCTAGATGATAAAAAAAATCGTTCCTTTCCTTACTTTAAAAACCAAAGCCCTCTTTGCATTAAAAATTAAAGCTTTACCTTTATAAAAATATAATCTTTATATGTTAAAAATCGTATTTTTCTTTCATCAAAGATCATATCTTTACTAATTAAAAACCTTATTCTTTTTCTTCAAACAAAATCTAATCAAAACTGAAAAATAAAATAAAATATGTAAAAGAAAACTTACATCAATTTAATCTAGGGTTTCAGCGTTAGATTCGGTGGCTGTTGAAGTTAGGTGGCGGGTCGGAGCATCATCGGAGGCGCGCTGGAGGGAGGAGGGACTTCAGGTCGAGCCAGAAGTGGTGGGGCTCGGAGGTGGCTCGCGTTCGGTTGAAGGCGGCGGTCGTTGGCTGCAAGGGGGGCGACTGAATGGGTGCGTCGTTTGACGGGGGAGGAGAGGAGATGGAAGGAAAGGGGGGCGACGTGGGAAGGGGTGGCGCTGGGGAGGATCGTCGGCGGGGTGGCGATCGCCAGGGGGCGACGAGCTGCGTGTTTTCCTTTTTGTTATTGGATTGAAATGGTCAACGGGGAGAGGGGGGCTGAGGGAGATAAAGGGCTTGGGCCCAATCAATAATATATATATATATATATATATATATATATATATATTAATTTCAATTCAAAAAGTTGAGTTTTCATTCGAACTCAGTTTTGAACCCAACGACTGTCATCCCTAGCGTATTACCCCCATTCCGAACACGATGGGATATGTTTTGTAACCCATTTCGGCTGTTACGATCAGTTTTTATCGAATTCAAAGTATAAATCAGTATATACTGAATTTGAACGCACATTTCAATTTACCGGGGCCACATACGGACCCGAAAATTCCAGAAAAATTATTTCTAGCTTCGTATTGACGACACGGTCCTAAGAAAACTAATTTCGTTAAATTCTGAGATCGTTTGAAAAATGGCCATTTTCCAGTCAATGAAATTCAACTGAAATTGTTAAAACACGTTTTACTTCGCCACGCTCACATATTGATTCAGAAAACTATGAATTTTGAAACCTAGCAATAATTTGACATCCCGGATCCAAAAAAAGTGGTTTCGTCGAATTCCGAGGTCGTTTGCAAAATTTCCATTTTTAAGGGCCTATATATATATTAAAATATATATAAATTCCATAGCGACCTTTCAGAATTTTAAATTGGACATATCTTACACTCTATAAAGTGAAATCTCGGTTTCTTCACTTTGTTAGAAAGATCTGATTAAACAGATTCCAGTATTTCTTGTTTCGTTCAATTCCGACTTAAAACGAATTCTGTATATTCATTTGAATTTCGAAATCGAATTTTCGAACTGTCGCGCCATTTCAGGCTCGTTATATAATTAAAATATATTTATTCGTTTTAACTTCGTCGAAAATAAATTTTCCGTCGTTATTATTTAAAATAATTTATTTTAAATAATCAAAATCCATTAAATTCGCCAAAATAAAAATTTTAAATTGGCTCAGAATTTCCGGGTTGTTACAATACATCTGCCTGGTGCTGGGGAATTCATTCCCTTACTTCACTCTTCTCTGAGACGTACGGGATCAGAGGTTGTATATCGATAGGAATCAGTCGTGTGGAGTGAATTTCCTGTGTGGCATGCCTAAGTCGCAATTGATCAAGGCTTCTGTTGAAAAGCGGAGTCTTGTGGTGATGATCAAAGCACAGCCTGTATGGCATAGCTTTTTGTAGCGTTAATTCGCGAGCCTCACACCCCGGTGTGAACCAAAAACAGGAGAAAGGATCCAGGGAGGACATGCGTTTTCTTCTAGTTAGAGGTGGTGTCGTTGCTTAAACTGGCTGACATTTATATATTTTCACCTGTGTAGTCGTTGCTGTTGCGAGGCGCCTCGGTTATATCGGTTTCGGCCGATGCATTCTGGTCGGGAGGCGGACCGGACTTAAGCCCCATAGGGCAGGGAAACGCATGTTCGGGGTTTTATTTTAATCCACATCGGTGGACCGACCCTGTAGCTCCTAAGGTCACTCGAGCTCTGACCTGAGACACGGACTAGAGCGTCTCGAATTCGGTGAGGATCTTGCCCCTAGCCTCGGTTCACAGATGGAAATCCAACTTCCAATACGACCTTTTGCGGTTTTATTTGTAAAGCCTAGTATGGCGACATGATATATGGTACCCATGCCGTCTATGATTGATACTTATGATTGAAATTGATTTCTTTACTTATAGAAGTAATAAAAAATTAAATTTCGCGTATCAAGCATTATTTGGCTATTATAAGGTAAAACCCTATCCTCCAACTGCGTTCATTGTGTGATGGGACCTGGGTCTTATAATAGTTTCATTGTTCTTTATTTAGCATTGCGCTGTTTGTTAGATGCACTGGTATTCTTGGTAGGAAACCCATTCCGCGTTCGCGGTGTGGTCCCTCGATTTACCTAACTTTAAAATAAAGATTAATAACTGTTTTAGTTCTCACACCAGTCACATGACTGACCTAGAGTTTATTGTTTTAACCTAAACTCTGGGTGCTTTCATTTTCCGCACGGGCAGCTAGTAGTTTTGGTTTTGCAGATTTATATTCACAGGACTATGGTTTACAGCTGGAATGATATTCCGGAAGCTCTGTATCCGTGTATCTCTTTCAGTTGTGTTTTGTATTATTTTTCCGCTGCATTGTAATGTATCTAAATCTCTGATATTTGTCAAATGTAATTTATTTGTCTATACTCTGTATATTCTTGTACCCTGATGTAAATTGTTGTAATAAGCAATGTAATGTTCTTCTGTTTGTGTTCTGATCTGTCTTGTCCTCAAAGCGATTCGTTCTTTCCTTCATGGGGAAGTTACGGGTTTCTACAGTGGTATCAGAGCTTTGGTTTACAAAGCTCGAGAACAAGACATATTACAACCGAACGAAAGAATTCATCAGAGATTCGACTAGCAATGTCCAATGAGAATGGCTCGTTAGAGATGGGATCATTAGTATCCTAGAACGAGTGTGAAGAGCATGTTTTTTAAATAAAAATGAAAACAAGTTTTAGTTTGATAATTTAAACCGTATTAAACGTATTTGAATATTTTATTTGTATTGGATTTGGACAATCTAGTATATGAAGATTTTGCGTATATGCGTCATGAACGTATATTCGAAGTCCCAAATATACTGGATAGATATAGAATCATACTCTAGTCGCCTGGAGATGATACCGATGATAGCGATCACATCATCAATATTTATGTTCGAGTTTCGAAAGTGTGATGTCTATATATTTCCATTAGACAAGTGTGAGAACCAAAACTTAGAAAAAAAATTATTGTTGTGACTTGGCATCAAAAAATTGGATTCTTGACTATATAAAAAGTTATGAATTTGAAACGTTAACCAACTAATTGATTGCTGGTTGTGTTGTTTGATTATTAGTTTGACTAATAAAATTGTTCAAACCCATACGTACATGAAAAGTTAACTTAGTCAAATATTGAACTAAATTGGAAATTCTTGCATTTGCATATACGTACATGTGTAAACATTGAATAGGTCATAGCAAGGAGGCTAAAAAAGAGGAATAAAATTGTTTGCCCTACAAATAGGTAAATGTTTATTTTCTTTCTTGGGGTTTGGATGATTTTATGAGCCGTATCGGCTAGCCGCTTGGCTTTTTCTTTTTCTTTTTGAGATCTGAGGGCCATGGGAGACTATTTGAAATATCCCAATGCTCCCGGTGTAGGGGAGGTTATGGCGAAATTTTTCGAAAATTCAGGGTGTTAGCCAAATATTTGAAAATTTTGAAAAGTTCTTAGAAACTGAAAAGTTGAAGAACTTAAGCCATAATTAAAATAATGAAAGTTGAGTTGATTATAAACAACTTTCAGCTTCGTTCCTTTTCGAGGACGAAAAGATTTTAAGTTGGGGAGATTGTAACAACCCGGAAAATCTGAGCCAATTTAAAATTTTTATTTTGGCGATTTTAATGAATTTTTATTATTTAAAATGAAATATTTTAAATAATAACGACGAAATTTTATATTTCGACGAAGTTAAAACGAATAAATTTATTTTAATTATATAACGAGCCTGAAATGGCGCGGTAGTTTGAAAATTCGATTTCAAAATTCAAACGAATGTACAGAATTCGTTTTAAGTCAGAACTGAACGAAACAAGAAATATTTGAATGTAACGACACAGATTTTGCCCAACTATAATCGATCGCTAAATCGACCAAGACCGTTCAACTTCCGCATACGTTAACTTTGGGAATACAATACATCAGAACAAATAACAGAAAACTTTTATAACATCAATAATAAATGTTACATCAGAGTACAAAATATATATATCAGAGTACATCGATTATAAAATTACAGCGGAAGACTTATTACGATAAATTAACACAATACTCAGCGGAAGACTTCTAATGCTCTGGACACAGCTTTAAGCTTCGATCCAGAATCCTGCTTAAGAGATAAACCTGCAGACAATTTACTCGACTGCCCGTGTGGAAAAGAGGGCACCCGAGTTTGCAAAGGTGGAAACAAACTACGAGTCAGTCATGGGACTGGTGTGAGAATTCTTAACTAATTTAACTAATAGTAATAAGACAAATCCAAGGACCACGCCGCTAACGCGGAACGGGTTTACTCCATTGGATTGCCAGTGCATATAATAAAGTAAATCGTTAAACAACGCAATGCTTTTTAGAAAAATGAAACCATCATAAGACCCAGGTCCCATCACACAATGCAACGCAAGCCAGAGGATAGGGTTTTACCTTATAATGGTCAAGAGATGATAAATACGCAAAAACGATATTACTATTAGTGTGTATATGTTTTAATAAAAACATTTCAATCATAATGTATCAATCCTAGGAAGCATAGGTACCATATATTATGCCTCCATACTAGTAATACAATCAAAACTGAAACACCCCACCTCCGTTAAGGTCACTCACAAAGGGAATGCCTTAATTTTGGTGGAGGTTTATAGGTAAAAGTCACAGATAAATACAAGACAGATATAAACACATATGTATAAGCAGTGGAAAACAACAGACTTTTATTTCATAAAAATACGTGTTTACATAAACATTCCACAATTGTCTCAAAACACCCTTCTAATTATTACAATCATAATACTGTCTTGATTTCATTACATAAAGAAGCATAAAAACATAAGTAAACTGCATAAATCCCCATAATTTCTATCCAAAGCCATAGTCCAAAATGAAAGAGATCCAAGCAATACATTCTCTCTCTTCAAGCTGGATGTAAAACTGGTCAAGCTGTGGTGTTCCCTCCCTATGGACCTGAGGGGGGGGGAATGAAAGAAAAGAAGACGAAAGGAAAGTAGAGTTAGACATAAATCCTGAGTAAGTCTAGGACTATTCAGTCTATGAATAAAGAAATGAGCATGATAAGTATAAACTGGAAATGGGGAAAGCACCACACTAAGTTAAGTTGTCTGGAATCGAACATACTAACGTACCCCATATTAATCTCTGCACCCCTATAAACTAGTTCCCAACAGGCACCCCATAATCAGGGTAAAGTGATCTTTATTAATGATCGGCTCCTACTCGCATAGTTACATGTGTCTTACGGCCCCCGATGTTGTAGCTACCTATGCTGGTCCCACCATGGGGTGTATCAAGTCCCATGGTGGCGGCCCGACACAGTCCTAGAATGCACAGATATACTACTGGTGCCCAGTGCCTTATTTTTCTGCGCCGGAGTGTGTGCATGCCTGCACCTCGTTAGAACCTACACTGCTGCACCACCACCGTCGATTTGACCTCTTACAGTCAGCCCAGTAATCGTGCCCTACTCTGCCTAGTTCAGGGTATCCTGATACACCATGTAGGGTTACTGCTGAAAAGGGTCCCCCGCTACTAGGTTTTCTATTTCTAGCCAACATGCTAAGTAGGTTAAGTGTTCTGTATATGCCTAACCCCCAAATCAGTCTGCATAGTTTAGCATGTTCAAATTTGATTAAGTATTAATTAAATTTACTTAATCCTATCAATCTTGACTCAGCCTTAATTGTCTTATTAAGGCCCGAACCACTCACATTAGACAGGTATTGTTGTGACTGCCTGTTGCCAGTTGGGTCCGGGCAGTCTTACGTCACAACTCAGTCTAACCTCGGGTCTTTATTGGGCTCCATGTTTAACCACCCACATTGGATAGGTATTGTTGTGACTACTGGACAGCCGAGCGGTTCCAGGCAGGTTTATGTCACAACGCAATCCAACCTCGGGTTAAACACATCGTATTTTCTATGTTTACATATTTTGTCTCTTTTCATTTTATATGTAAATATTTGCGGCCTATTATTCAAATCCATTCTCATTGGGTATAATTAATTTATACCACTTAAAATGTCAAGTCGTTGGCATGTGTCAAACATGCCAACACATATGTTTTATATTTTTAACCCAACGTTATTACCCCGCTTTATACGTTCGCTATATTACAACATATGTTGGGCCTAATATTTAAGCCCAACTTAGCCACATGAAAAAGGGGAGGCTTAGAATATGGTGTTTACATTCTAAGTAACATACAAAGGGGAGTGTGAACGCGTGAACTTGCAACATAGCGAACTAATTAACATAACTTGGCAATTGTGAACTTGCAACATAGTAATCTAATTAACATAAATTAGGCACTTGTGAATTTGCAACATAGCGATTTAATCAACATGAATTAGGCAATTGTGAACTTGCAACATAGCAATTTAATTAACATGAATTAGACAATTGTGAACTTGCAACATAGCAATTTAATTAACATGAATTAGGCAATTGTGAACTTGCAACATAGCAATTTAATTAACATGAATTAGACAATTGTGAACTTGCAACATAGCAATTTAATCAACATGAATTAGGCGATTGTGAACTTGCAACATAGCAATTTAATCAACATAAATTCATGGTTTTTGATCTATTCATATAAACTTGTAATTGAAATGTAGATCTAACTTAATTTATGTGTTATATATATCACCATATGACTTTTATAACGACATAGGCTTAAACATGGTTTCAACTAAGCATAACACCAAACATAGTTTAGTCACGTTCATAAAAATGCTTACTTTTGTTTCTAATTACAAAAGTATGATTTTCCAATTCCAACATAGATTCATATAAACCATAGTACTTAGTCAAATCCAATTATACACTAAAATGATCGTAAAAGTATGTACATCATTTTGGCATGATAGTGAATCATATACTTGCATGAATCCCAAATAAAATATCACAACACATGGTTGTTAACATGAATCATATACTTGCAAATAACCAATCGTATACCACAACATATCCAAATCGCTTAGAATCAAAACAACATACAAATATAGATTATTATCGCCACAATTCCATTTTACATAATCAAAACACGAATATTTATTCACATTGGAATAGCACTCTACTTACAACGTATGACGATTCTTCAATTCAGGAATCTGATTTCTGAATTTGGAGATGCTATCCTTTGTTGTAGGCGTTGTTTTGATTTGATTAACGTTGCTTTAAGCTTTTGATTTATCTTCTAATTGTCTCTCAATTTCTGGCGGCTATACTTAGACTCTCCTCAGCAGCATGATGGCCTCATCTCCATTTTATTTGTGTAGATTAGGTGGAGTCTAGGGTCCTTTTTATAGAGTTAGGGGATTGATGAGAACCGTCGATGGAGCCAGGATAAATATAAGTCGTTCGTTTTAAAGAGAAACCAATCAGAAGCTGACACATAAGCCCCAGTGACAAGACAAGGCTCAGAAATTCGGCCAAGCATAGACCAGGCCAGCCAGGAGGGGACTGGGCTCGACCTGGTTCAGGGCCAGGTCGACTGCCCTGTCGACATCCCTGTCGACAGCCCAGTCGACTTGGGCCCCAAGTCGACTGCCCAGTCGACTTGGGCCTTGGGCGGGAAAATTCCCGCCCTGCCCAGTTGGGTCCGATTTTTGAATTTGAACCACGTTTTCTGCACTGTTTCTGTTCGTTTGAATTTTAAACTGAATTCTGAAACTTCCGGAGGTCATATCTCCCTCATACGGAGTCCGTTTTATGCAAACTCGGACTCTATCTCAAGCAGAATTCCGAGACGAACGCAACGACATATCCCATTTCCCTTAATTCTTTGATTTAAAATTAATTATACTTTAATTTATTAATTTACTGTTAACGGTAAAATCCGGGGTGTTACATTCTCCCCTCCTTAAAGGATTTCGTCCCCGAAATCTTCAAGTCATAAATCCTAACATCTAAACGTCCATCTACTCATCCATCAAACACGAGCATTCATTGTCCTTAAAAGACTTCTAATGCTTCATGATCATATGCAAAGTGTGTGTATATGTACTTATCTAATGCAAAATCAGGCGGTCTACTAATTCAGTTGACCTCCTTAATGCAAATTATGTAAGTGTCATGAATCCATTATGTATGCAAACTTTCCTACTCATGATTCTACATGAGTGCACAATCATTCATATAAATGCAACATCCATATGACAACACATTAGACTTCAACCATACACAAATAGTAAATACACATATGCATATGCAATATGAAGTGACTGAGCCGATCCAAAACCTAGATTGTGTGTGTATATGCAACCACGAGCAACCACTAGCAATCACTTGCAACCACTTGCAACCATCATCCATAACATGTTTCAATTACATGTTTTCATCCAAAGGGTTTCTATCTAAAAGATAAGGTCGAGGAGATATGCTTGACTTCGCTCCACTGAACTTTGACGAGCTTGACTTCGCGGTTGCGTAGCTTTTTCACTTCCGTTGCTAAGATGCGGGTTGGAGCTTTCCTCACGGTTGCTTCACGTTCCACTTCAGCTTCTTCAAGGATGTTTGGTTCCACCACTTCAGCAGATTCATGTAGACATTTCCGAAGGTGTGAAACACGAAAGACGTTGTGAACTCCAGCTAGTCTCTCAGGTAGCTCTAATCTATAGGCCATCCTCCCAATCTTCTCGATGATAGGAAACGTCCCTACGAACCTTGGTGCTAGCTTCCCTGTGGTTCCAAAACGAACGACGTTCCTTAGAGGAGATACCTTAAGAAAAACTATGTCCCCAACCTCAAACTCAAGGTCGGTCCTTCTCTTGTCTGCGTAGGATTTTTGTCTATCCTGAGCTGTCTTCATCCTCCTTCGTATTAAGTCTACTTTTTCTGAAGTCTCTCTGATCATGTCTGGTCCAAGTATGAGCTTATCAGTAGTCTCCCACCAACAAGTGGGCGATCGACACGGTCTTCCGTATAAGGCTTCGAAGGGTGCCATTCCGATGGTGGCTTGGTAACTGTTGTTGTAGGCGAATTCCATCAAAGGAAGGTGGTCTTCCCAAGTTCCTCCAAAATCAAGGACGCATAGTCTTAAAAGATCCTCCAAAACTCTGTTCACTCTTTCTGTCTGGCCGTCGGTTTGGGGGTGGTAAGCTGTACTCAGGCATAACTGTGTACCTACCGCTTCTTGCAGACTCCGCCAAAACTCACTTATGAAGATAGGGTCTCGGTCACTAACAATGCTGGAGGGTATCCCATGGAGTCGAACAATTTCCTTGAGATAAAGAGATGCTAGAGATGAGGCAGTCCTTCTACTCTTGACAGGTAAAAAGTGGGCGCTCTTAGTAAGCCTATCCACTATTACGCAAATGCTAGTGTTGCCTCTTCTGGACCTAGGCATCCCATCAATGAAGTCCATTGAGATGCTATCCCACTTCCACCGTGGAACCTCTAGAGGATGGAGCAGACCGTCGGGTTTCTTTTGTTCCGCCTTAACCTGTTGGCAAACCGTACACTTGGAGACGAAATCTTCCACATCCTTCTTCATGCCGCTCCAAAAGAAAGTTCTCTTTATGTACTTATACATTTTATCTCCGCCTGGATGTATCGTCATCTTGGAGTGATGTGCCTCCTCGAGAACCGTCTTTACTAAATCTCTTGTATGTGGGACGCATAGTCTTCCGTCTCGCCTTAGCCAACCCTTATCGTCGATGGTGTACCTGTTGAGGTGACTTGAAGTCTCACCCCTAATTAGCTTATCAATCGTCTCCACAAGCTGAGGGTCTTCGCGTTGTGCGGCCCCTACTGAGTCCAAGAGGGTAGGCCGTACTTCTAGCGATGCTAACAAACCAGGTACAAAATCAGAGGAGGGTCTGAAGTCAAAACTGGCTATAAACTCTAGGCTTTGCCTTTCAACAAACAGCGGGCTTAAAGTTAGCTTCTTTCTGCTCAAAGCATCTGCGACTACGTTGCCTTTGCCTGGAGTGTAGGAGATCTCGAAATCGTATGAGGCAAGGAACTCCATCCACCTTTGTTGCCTCAAGTTAAGGTCCTTCTGCGAGAAGAGATACTTCAAAGATTTATGGTCAGTATACAGTTCAAATTTCTCACCTAGGAGATAGTGGCGCCAAGACTTAAGCGCAAAGATGATGGCGGCCAACTCTAGATCATGGACCGGGTAGTTCTTTTCGTGCACTTTCAACTGTCTTCCGCCATAAGCTACTACCCTTCCTTCTTGCATTAAGACAGCGCCTAGCCCTGTGCCGCAAGCATCCGTGTATACTGTAAACATTTTGCTTCCATTCGGTAAGGCCAGAACTGGGGCTGTTGTAAGAGCCCTCTTTAGTCGTTGGAAAGCAAACTCGCAATCTAGATCCCAAGCAAACGCTAGGTTCTTCTTTGTTAATCTAGTGAGCGGAGCTGATATTTTTGCAAAGTCTCTGATGAATTTCCGATAGAAGCCTGCTAGCCCGAGAAAACTTCGGACTTCTGTTGCATTCCTTGGCGTCTTCCAATCCTGTACTGCTACTACTTTAGTAGGGTCCACAGCTAACCCTTCTTTGGATACTACATGCCCAAGGAACCTTACTTCCTCTCTCCAAAAGTGGCACTTGGAGAATTTTGCTTTCAGCTGATGGACTCGAAGAGTCTCCATAATTGCCTTTAGGTGCTGAGCATGTTCTTCCTCATTCTTTGAGAAGATCAAGATATCGTCTATAAAGACCACTACGAACTTGTTGAGGAATTCTCTGAACACCCTACTCATCAAATCTACGAAGTAAGCGGGTGCGTTTGTCAAGCCGAAAGGCATGACCAACCATTCAAAGAAACCGTCTGGGGTTCTGAAAGCTGTTTTATCGATGCTATCTTCAGCCACCCTTAACTGATGAAACCCAGTGGCCAGATCAAGTTGAGAGAAAACTGACGCTCCTACAAGTTGATCGAACAGATCGTCAATTCTGGGGAGAGGGTGCCTATTCTTTTTGGTCAACTTGTTAAGCTCCCTATAGTCAACACACAAACGGAGTGAACCATCTGCCTTTGTAGCGAATACTACTGGAGCGCCCCATTCTGAAATGCTCCTTCTAATGAACCCCTTTTCTAGAAGCTCTCTAATCTGCTTACTGAGCTCTTTCCTTTCCCGTGGAGCCATATATCTAACGGGCAACGCAACGGGCTTTGCATTATCTACAAGATATATGCGAAAGTCTATCTCCCGCTTCGAAGGTAAGCCCTTCACTTCTTCGAAGACATCCGGATATTCACGGACCACTCCAACTGATTGCAAACTTTCAACAGAAGCATCTAGCAATTCAAGATAGCTAAGCATAACCGCATTCGAGGGATTACAAGCAATTTCTAGAGTGTTACCGAGTTGGGTCAAAAGCCTAACCACTCTTTTCTCATAATCAAGGATGGCACTATTACTGGATAACCAGTCCATGCCCAAAATCAAACCATATCCCGAGAAGCCCAAAACAAAGGCACTACATCTAAATTCTACACTTAGAATAGAGATTTTCAAATTCACACAGATCATAGACAAATAAGCTGGGCCCCCAATTGGATTTGAAACAATCAAGGGATCCTCTACCATACTAGTTTCTAGGTGCATAGATTCTACTAAAGCAAATGAAATAAAGGAGTGTGATGCGCCAGAATCAAACAAAGTGCGAACTGGGTGATCATAAAGATAAACTACACTTTCTACAGAAGTATTTATACCTCGCTGTTGCAGAGGAGGTGCCTCTAGCGCATGAACCTGTGCCCCTGAGGTGGATCCAGCCTTCTGCCCCTGCCCTCGCTTCTTTGGGCAGTCCTTAGCCATGTGGCTTGTCTCTCCACAAGAAAAGCACCCACCATTCATCTTGGCTTTCTTCTTCCGGCAGTCTTTCACTAAGTGCCCCACTTTGCCACAGAAAATACACTTCCTCTTCTCTTTGGACTTGTTGTCCTTCCCGCCCTTCTTAAAGTCTGTCTTCTTAGGTTGTAAACCTTCTTTCTTCCCTTGAGACCCTTCTGCTTTTGTCTCCTTCTTGCCCTTATCCTCTTCGTTCAGCAATGCCATCTGCACTAACCTTTCATACGTAGCTCCCATGGGTATATGGGTCATGGCCAAGCTGTGTAATGGCTCATTCATTCCTTTGACAAAGCGGAGAGCCTTCTTCTGCTGAGTGTTGACAAGGTCCAGTCCGAACCTAGACAGCTGATCGAACTGGTTAACATACTCTTTGACTGTCATATTCCCTTGCATAAGAAATAAGAATTTTTCCAATTGATGACTTCTTTCAGCTTCTGAGAGAAATTTAGCCTCAAATCTCGCCCTAAAGTCCTCCCATGTTTCCACTGGTCTTTCAGCATTGGTAACTTCCCACCAGTAGGAAGCTTCGCCTTTAAGTAGCCATACCGTCAGTCGTACCTTCTGCCTATCTTCCATAGTAAAGATGACGAATAAGTCCTCGGTCTCTTTTAGCCAGTTCCTGGCTGCCACAAAGGACTCGGTTCCATGAAAGTCCCTCCCTCCCATAACTTTGAAATCTTTACATATCTTAGCAAAAGCATTATCACGCGGAGGGGGTGGAGGAGGAGGTGCTGCTCCATCTGGGGGAGGAGGAGGGTTTCCTACAGCCGGGGGAGGAGGAGGAGGAATAGCGGGACCTGGCTGATTGGCCCTTGCTTCTAAGAATCGTCTGAACCAACCAGGTATTGGTACACCCTCTGGCAAGTTAAGTTCTGCGGACATGCTGAAACAAAAAGGACAGATTCAAAACGAAGGATAAAAGATAGTACCTATGGCTTTGGGGGACTATGCTTTTTTTTTTAAAAAAAATGCTTCTTTAAATTTTCTTTTGAAAATGAATTTTCAAAACTTTTTATCTGATCTAGTTAACCTATGCTCTGATACCAAGTGAAACACCCCACCTCCGTTAAGGTCACTCACAAAGGGAATGCCTTAATTTTGGTGGAGGTTTATAGGTAAAAGTCACAGATAAATACAAGACAGATATAAACACATATGTATAAGCAGTGGAAAACAACAGACTTTTTATTTCATAAAAATACGTGTTTACATAAACATTCCACAATTGTCTCAAAACACCCTTCTAATTATTACAATCATAATACTGTCTTGATTTCATAAAATAAAGAAGCATAAAAACATAAGTAAACTGCATAAATCCCCATAATTGCTATCCAAAGCCATAGTCCAAAATGAAAGAGATCCAAGCAATACATTCTCTCTCTTCAAGCTGGATGTAAAACTGGTCAAGCTGTGGTGTTCCCTCCCTGTGGACCTGGGGGGGGGGGGGGACGAAAGAAAAGAAGACGAAAGAAAAGTAGAGTCAGACATAAAGCCTGAGCAAGTCTAGGACTATTCAGTCTATGAATAAAGAAATGAGCATGATAAGTATAAACTGGAAATGGGGAAAGCACCACACTAAGTTAAGTTGTCTGGAATCGAACATATTAACGTACCCCATATTAATCTCTGCACCCCTATAAACTAGTTCCCAACAGGCACCCCATAATCAGGGTAAAGTGGTCTTTATTAATGATCGGCTCCTACTCGCATAGTTACATGTGTCTTACGGCCCCCGATGTTGTAGCTACCTATGTTGGTCCCACCATGGGGTGTATCAAGTCCCATGGTGGCGGCCCGACACAGTCCTAGAATGCACAGATATACTAATGGTGCCCAGTGCCTTATTTTTCTGCGCCGGAGTGTGCGCACGCCCGCACCCCGTTAGAACCTACACTGCTGCACCACCGCCATCGATTTGACCTCTTACAGTCAGCCCAGTAATCGTGCCCCACCCTGCCTAGTTCAGGGTATCCTGATACACCATGTAGGGTTACTGCTGAAAAGGGTCCCCCGCTACTAGGTTTTCTATTTCTAGCCAACATGCTAAGTTGGTTAAGTGTTCTGTATATGCCTAACCCCCAAATCAGTCTGTATAGTTTAGCATGTTCAAATTTGATTAAGTATTAATTAAATTTACTTAACCCTATCAATCCTGACTCAGCCTTAATTGTCTTATTAAGGCCCGAACCACTCACATTAGACAGGTATTGTTGTGACTGCCTGTTGCCGGTTGGGTCCGGGCAATCTTACGTCACAACTCAGTCTAACCTCGGGTCTTTATTGGGCTCCATGTTTAACCACCCACATTGGATAGGTATTGTTGTGACTACTGGACAGCCGGGCGGTTCCGGGCAGGTTTATGTCACAACGCAATCCAACCTCGGGTTAAACACATCGTATTTTCTATGTTTACATATTTTGTCTCTTTTCATTTTATATGTAAATATTTGCGGCCCATTATTCAAATCCATTCTCAATGGGTATAATTAATTTATACCACTTAAAATGTCAAGTCGTTGGCATGTGTCAAACATGCCAACACATATGTTTTATATTTTTAACCCAACGTTATTACCCCGCTTTATACGTTCGCTATATTACAACATATGTTGGGCCTAATATTTAAGCCCAACTTAGCCACATGAAAAAGGGGAGGCTTAGAATATGGTGTTTACATTCTAAGTAACATACAAAGGGGAGTGTGAACGCGTGAACTTGCAACATAGCGAACTAATTAACATAACTTGGCAATTGTGAACTTGCAACATAGTAATCTAATTAACATAAATTAGGCACTTGTGAATTTGCAACATAGCGATTTAATCAACATGAATTAGGCAATTGTGAACTTGCAACATAGCAATTTAATTAACATGAATTAGACAATTGTGAACTTGCAACATAGCAATTTAATTAACATGAATTAGGCAATTGTGAACTTGCAACATAGCAATTTAATTAACATGAATTAGACAATTGTGAACTTGCAACATAGCAATTTAATCAACATGAATTAGGCGATTGTGAACTTGCAACATAGCAATTTAATCAACATAAATTCATGGTTTTTGTTCTATTCATATAAACTTGTAATTGAAATGTAGATCTAACTTAATTTATGTGTTACATATATCTCCATATGACTTTTACAACAACATAGGCTTAAACATGGTTTCAACTAAGCATAACACCAAACATAGTTTAGTCACGTTCATAAAAATGTTTACTTTTGTTTCTAATTACAAAAGTATGATTTTCCAATTCCAACATAGATTCATATAAACAATAGTACTTAGTCAAATCCAATTATACACTAAAATGATCATAAAAGTATGTACATCATTTTGGCATGATAGTGAATCATATACTTGCATGAATCCCAAACAAAATATCACAACACATGGTTGTTAACATGAATCATATACTTGCAAATAACCAATCGTATACCACAACATATCCAAATCGATTAGAATCAAAACAACATACAATTATAGATTATTATCGCCACAATTCCATTTTACATAATCAAAACACAAATATTTATTCACATCGGAATAGCACTCTACTTACAACGTATGACGATTCTTCAATTCAGGAATCTGATTTCTGAATTTGGAGATGCTATCCTTTGTTGTAAGCGTTGTTTTGATTTGATTAACGTTGCTTTAAGCTTTTGATTTATCTTCTAATTGTCTCTCAATTTCTGGCGGCTATACTTAGACTCTCCTCAGCAGCATGACGGCCTCATCTCCATTTTATTTGTGTAGATTAGGTGGAGTCTAGGGTCCTTTTTATAGAGTTAGGGGATTGATGAGAACCGTCGATGGAGCCAGGATAAATATAAGCCGTTCGTTTTAAAGAGAAACCAATCAGAAGCTGACACATAAGCCCCAGTGACAAGACAAGGCTCAGAAATTCGGCCAAGCATAGACCAGGCCAGCCAGGAGGGGACTGGGCTCGACCTGGTTCAGGGCCAGGTCGACTGCCCTGTCGACAGCCCTGTCGACAGCCCAGTCGACTTGGGTCCCCCCAAGTCGACTGCCCAGTCGACTTGGGACTTGGGCGGGAAAATTCCCGCCCTGCCCAGTTGGGTCCGATTTTTGAATTTGAACCACGTTTTCTGCACTATTTCTGTTCGTTTGAATTTTAAACTGAATTCTGAAACTTCCAGAGGTCATATCTCCCTCATACGGAGTCCGTTTTACGCAAACTCGGACTCTATCTCAAGCAGAATTCCGAGACGAACGCAATGGTGTATCCCGTTTCCCTTAATTCTTTGATTTATAATTAATTATACTTTAATTTATTAATTTACTAATAACGGTAAAATCCGGGGTGTTACAAAAACCGCATGGTGTTGTATTGGAAGTTGGATTTCCATCACGAACCGAGGCTTGGGGAAAGATCCTCTACCGAATTCGAGACACTCTAGCCCGTTCCTCAGGATACAGTCGCAACCGGACCTGGATCTGCCAGGGCCGGTCCACCAATAATGGTTGGATTGATAATGCTTGAACAATACGTTTCCCCGCCCTTTGGGGCGTAAATAGAGCCACTAGGGACTCAAATAACCTGGTGCCTCAAAATCCATCATCCACATGAGTCAAACTCGTCAACCAGTTTAAGCACTGACGCCACTCCTTAGCCAGAAAGAAACGCATGTCCTCCCTGGGGTCCTTCTCCCGTTTTTGGTTCATACCGGGGTGTGAGGCTCGTGAAGTAACGTTACACAAAGCTATGCTATTAAAGATGTGCTCTGGCCTTCAACCACAAGGCCCTGCTTTTAAACAAAAGCCTTGATCCATGCATCTTGGCATGCCACATTGTCAATCCATAACATACCATCGATTTCTGTAAATATATAACCTCTAAGCTCGTATGTCTTAGAGAAGGGTGTTAACCACCAAACAGATATATATTAAACAGAGACCAACAAATACAATATAAAGGAATACAACGTCAGACATACAATCCATTTATAAGCTTATGCTCTGGGTTCGAGCGAAAGCCAAATCCGTACGAATCAACACTACGTCCGGATAACTACCACTTTATCCCTGTCCTGGGTACTAGTCAGTCCAGGGCATCAGTAATCCTCATCCATTCGATGTGAAGACCGTCGGTCTTCAATCACCGTCTTCGGCTCTTCGACTTAGATCGTCGTATAATCATTCGAAATGGGTAAAACCCGGTCTTTCCGAATAACTTGCGTATTTATAATTGAAAATCAAGTGTTATAAAACACGTCCAACGTCTCATTCCAATTCAGAATATTCTTTTAGTAGAATATTAAAGGGAAAGATTCCCATAAATTAAATCAAAGATAAAATCTTATAAATTTATTCTTTTAAATTTGAGTTAAAGGATCAATGTCATTTAAAAACATTGTCCACTATAAACCCAAAGTCATATTCCATTAAATATGGAATTTTCATAGAAATCAAGCCAATAAATAATCGATATGAATTTCTGTATCGGACCAATAATATAAATGGAATAACGGCAAAGCCTTTTAAATTCCATATATAGTATCAGCCTTCTTCTACAGAAGACCATCTCGATTTTTAAATCGAATTTCCATTCAATTCCAATTTAATTAATATTAAATTGGAACGCTTGTCTTTAGAGAATTTCTCTTTAAACCTTAATAAAAGATTTATAATTTCTAAATCATATTATCACTGCAAATGGGGTTAAAGAACACATGTCATTTAAAACACAGTTCACGGTAAACCCAATTCACATAACATCTTATTTCAATTACTCAATATAATTGAAACTCTAAAAAAAATCTTAATCAAAAGATTTATAATTTAATACTAGGTTTAAGAACAGTGTTATTTAAAACACCATTCACGACAACCCAAATTATAATTCTTTTATTTAAATTCCAAATGAATATTAAATAAATTAGAAGACTTTATTAAATCTTAACTTAAAAGGTTTATCCTAGTTAATAACTAGTTTACTTTAATAGAAATATATCTTCTATCTTTTGTCCATTCAGGAACGGACATAGAAATCATCATTTTATTCTTTGTTAAATATTATCTAAAAATATTAGTTGTTTGAAAATTATTCTTTAAATAAAAAGATTCCTTATATAAAATATTCTTTATAGTATAATATTCTTTATTTTTAAAGATATTTATTTTACAATGTTCTTTATTCTAGATATTCTTATTTTTAAAGATATTCTTTATTTAAAAGAAATCCTGGACTGGAATGTGACTCAATCAGTTACCATATAACTTTGGTTATATGGATTTCACACATCGTATGAATATGACAAGAAATGATACATAATTATCAAACATCCATTCACATCCAGAGTAAATTTTATAACTGGGTGAGTACTAAAATGAAATAATAACACTCATCGCAGCCTGTCAATCTATTGATCGACATACAACTAAATATTGGGACTAGTGTGTGTCAATTCATCCCAAACCCGTGTGGGGTTTTCAGCCAACAACAGTCCATGTAAATAAATGATCGGTTAATGAATTTAACCAAATCTAATACTAATAACATGTTGGTGAAAATGAGATAACATGTTATTTATTTCTAATACCGAATAAAAATGTATTTTTATTCGGATAATTTCCCTATACATTTCTAATGTCTAATAAACTGCAACTTATTCACATGTCATTATTGTGGATGACAAATAAAAGATAATTTTCTATTTTCTTTGATTTGTATGCAAATATATTTACATTAACACATCAAGGAAATAATTTTATGTGTATGTGTTTGAATACATAACCTACATATAAAAATGTTTATTTACATTGCATACAAATTCTATTATATGCATCAACATATAAAACTGTCCCTTTAACTCACCTACACATTCTAATGTACGTTTGACCAATAATATAATTCTTATATTTGAATATAATTTCAAATGTAAGTTAATAAATAAAGATTGATTTTTACTTTCACTTATAAATCTTATTACATGTTATGCAAGTAAAAACAATTATTATATTTGCATATAAATTATCTTTCCGCAAAATGTATAAAAGGTGATACATCCATTTTGTTGATAATTTCATTTTATCAAAATGAGCATTTTGTTATAACACAAACCTAGTAAATAAAAATGCTATTTGTGCTTAATTCCTTTATTTAACAAAAATGTCCTTTTTAACTTTGACACACTAGATGGCAGATTTAGTCTACGTACATTTTCTTGTATATTCTACTGACCATTAAAGAACATTGGTAGATTTCAATGTATATTTGCATTAGGGGATGCAAATAAAGAACAATTTTACTTAATAACATTTTTATTACATAAAATGTAAATTGTAACTAATTTGTCCTTAATACCCAAAATGTCCTTGTCAATTAGTTTACTCTTATCACATATAAATGTGCTATTAACTAATTTATTTTCATCACATAAAATGTGTTATTTAACTAACTAATTGTTTCCACATAAAAATGTGTTATTTAACTAACTAATCGTTATCACATAAAAATATGTTATTTAACTAAGCAGAATATAAATAAGGTTTATCACAAATTTTGTCATGTCAATTTGGTGTCAAGTGTGATAACCAAAATGATGGTTTTTGTCTAACCATCTTATTTACCCAACGACGTAACTTTAATATCAAGAATGTGATAATATGGGTTTTTTTTGTCTAACCCTTTCTATTCACCCAACAACGTAATTTCAATGTCACACATACAACACAACATGGGGGTGTATAATTTTGAAGAATCCCAATAAAAGGTCTCATCTTTATTTTAATTTGTAAATGAAAATTAAGATTAGAACTTACATTTTATTTTATGAATAAAAATAAAGATTAAACTTGCATTTTATTATGTTCACAAAATAAATGAAAAATTTGTCTTTTATTTTGTAAACAAAAATAAATGTGAAAACTTGTTATTCATTTTGTAAACAAAATGAAGATAAAAACTTACATCTTATTATGTTAACAAAATCAAAGATTTGTTAAAAAAATTAAGGGTAAAATTTGCTTTCTATTATATTAACAAAATTAAAGACAAAATTTGTATTTTATTATGTAGACAAAATTAAAGATGAAAATTGTCTTTTATCATGTAGACAAAATTAAAGATGAAATTTGCCCTTTTATTTTGTAGACAAAATAGAGATAAAAATTGGCATTTTATTATGCAAACAAAATAAAGGTTTAAAATTGGCTTGTAATTTTGTGAACAAAATAAAGGTGAAATTTGCTTTTTACTTTGTAAACAAAATAAACAAAACAAAGATTAAATGTTTTAATCTTATTTAAGAAATAAAAATAAAACAAAATAAAAACAATAACGACGAGAACTATATTGAGAATACATCAAGAAATGCAGATCGAAATAACAAGCCACAACATGATATCATACATCATAACAATCACATAGACAGATAATCTCTTATAATTACCACATCACAAATTACATACAGGGATCCACACAGCAATTATAGTTAAATTTTATTTATTAAAAATTAGAAATCTCACATTCGTTGTAGATTTTAAGTCAAAATTTCAAACAGTCCAGAATCAGCTCCAATCAGTCTAGACACGTAGATCTCAGTCACGTTATCACAACGCTTCTGAAATTGTCAAATTCCGAGTTGAAACGGACGAGTTATGGTTAACACAAGATTTTAAAACAATTTAACTTAATTAATTAATTAAATAAATTAAGAAATTACCCTCTTCTTCCTAATCAAATTTCGGCTGTGCTCTTTCAGTTTGCGTTCAAAACTTTAGTTCAAACTTTCACCAAATCGATTGCAGGTTTCGTCGATCAGGAGGGGGACGTCGGAGCGGATTGGACGGCGCACCCACGGCTAGTTCGCTGGTGAACTCGGTGGCCTGTAGAGGGCAGGGCGGCGGTCACTAGGTGGTGCTTTTGGGGGTCTGGTGCGAGTGCTACGGGCGACGAGGAGGGTGATGGTTGGTACCAATGGAAAGCTCGTGAAGAGAGCTTCGAGGTGGTCTATGGGTTGAAGTCTGATTGGTGGAGAGGAAGGAGAAATTAGGAGAGGAAGAATCGAACACAATAGAGGGTGGCGACGGCTTGTTCAACGATGAAAAGTAGATTGACTTAGGTTTAAACTTTTAATTCTATTATTTATAATATTTTATTAATTAATTAGCCCACTAAGGACCAATTAGCCACCAACTCAAAATTAGACCCAGTTAGTGCCAAACTTAAGGTTTTGACACCTTCTGAACGCGATGGGCTATACCCCGTAGCCCAATTCTGAAGTCTGTTGCGTGTTTTATTCATTTTAATATAAAAACATTTATTTATTTATTTTAACCGTGTATATAAACTCACCGGGGCCACATACGACCTCTAAAAATTACAGAAAAAATATTTTTAGCTTTGTTATAACGATAGGGTTCTAACAAGACTAATTTCATCGAATTCTGAGACTGTTTGAAAAATGGCTATTTTCTAGTCGATTAAAATTGACTAGAACAGTCAAAATACGTTTTCCTTTGCTACGCTCACATATTAATTCGAAAAATTATAAAAATTGAAACCTAGAAATAACATGACATTCCGGTTCCAACAAAAGTTGTTTCGTCGAAAACAGAGGTCGTTTGAAAATTGACTATTTTCAAGGCCAATATATTAATTAAAATATATATAAATTCTACAGCGACTTTTATAACTTTTAAACTGGACATAACTTTTTATTTCTGCAATGAAATGTCAGTTTTTCAGATTCGTTGGAAAGATGTGATTAAACGGATTTAAATATTTCTTGTTTTACTGAAATCCGATTTAAAATCAATCCTGTACAGTCAGTCAAAGTTCAAATTCAAATTTTCAAACTGCAGCGCTCTTTTAAACTCCTTTTATAATTAATTTAAATTTATTCGTTTTAAAATAAATTTTTAGTCGTTATTATTTATATACTTTATTTTATATCCTCAAAATTCATTAAAATTTTCTAAAATAAAAATTTTAAATTGGTTCAGAATTTGCGGGTTGTTACAATCTCCCCCACTTAAAATCTTTTCGTCCTCGAAAAGGAAATGAGACGAAAGTTGTTTATTTAACTAATTAAATTTTCATTCTTTTATTGTTTTGAATATTTTATTCATTGAATTAATATTCACACCACACAATCAGCAATCAATTAGTTGATTAAATTTCAAATATATGTATCCTTTATATATTAAAAATCATATTTTCTAAAATCGAATTTAATATATAATTACAAATACGTTAATTATAATTTGTTCTCACTCTGAACTCATTCTAGGGCATTACTAACCCCATCTCTAATGAGTTTTCTTATTGGATATTACTAATCCAATCTCTGATGAGTCTTCTGTTCAGTTCTAACGAGTTGTACTCCAAAGATTTGAGCTAACCGGAGCTCTGATACCAACTGTAACGACGCGGATTTTGCCCAACCTTAATCGATCGCTAAATCGACCAAGACCGTTCAACTTCCGCATACGTTAACTTTGGGAATACAATACATCAGAACAAATAACAGAAAACTTTTATAACATCAATAATAAATATTAAATCAGAGTACAAAATATATATATCAGAGTACAACGATTATAAAATTACAGCGGAAGACTTATTACAATAAATTAACACAATACTCAGCGGAAGACTTCTAATGCTCTGGACAGAGCTTTAAGCTTCGATCAAGAATCCTGCTTAAGAGATAAACCTGCAGACAATTTACTCGACTGCCCGTGTGGAAAAGAGGGCACCCGAGTTTGCAAAGGTGGAAACAAATTACGAGTCAGTCATGGGACTAGTGTGAGAATTCTTAACTAATTTAACTAATAGTAATAAGACAAATCCAAGGACCATGCCGCTAACACGGAACGGGTTTACTCCATTAGATTTCCAGTGCATATAATAAAGTAAATCGTTAAACAACGCAATGCTTTTTAGAAAAATGAAACCATCATAAGACCCAGGTCCCATCACACAATGCAACGCAAGCCAGAGGATAAGGTTTTACCTTATAATGGTCAAGAGATGATAAATACGCAAAAACGATATTACTATTAGTGTGTATATGTTTTAATAAAAACATTTCAATCATAATGTATCAATCCTAGGAAGCATAGGTACCATATATTATGCCTCCATACTAGTAATACAATCAAAACCGCATGGTGTCGTATTGGAAGTTGGATTTCCATCATGAACCGAGGCTAGGGGCAAGATCCTCTACCGAATTCGAGACACTCTAGCCCGTGCCTCAGGATACAGTCGCAACCGCACCTGGATCTGCCAGTGCCGGTCCACCAATAATGGTTGGATTGATAATGCCTGAACAATACGTTTCCCCGCCCTTTTGGGCATAAATAGAGCCACTAGGGACTCAAATAACCGAGGCGCCTCAAAATCCATCATCCACATGAGTCAAACTCGTCAGCTAGTTTAAGCACTGACGCCACTCCTTAGCTAGAAAGAAACGCATGTCCTCCCTGGGGTCCTTCTCCCGTTTTTGGCTCATACCGGGGTGTGAGGCTCGCGAAGTAACGTTACACAAAGCTATGCTATTAAAGTTGTGCTCCGGCCTTCAACCACAAGGCCCTGCTTTTCAACAAAAGCCTTGATCCATGCATCTTTGCATGTCACATTGTCAATCCATACCATACCATCGATTTCTGTAAATATATAACCTCTAAGCTCGTATGTCTTAGAGAAGGGTGTTAACCACCAAACAGATATATATTAAACAGAGACCAACGAATACAATATAAAGGAATACAACGTCAGACATACAATCCATTTATAAGCTTATGCTCTGGGTCCGAGCGAAAGCCAAATCCGTACGAATCAACACTACGTCCGGATAACTACCACTTTATCCCAGTCCTGGGTACTAGTCATTCCAGGGCATCAGTAATCCTCATCCATTCGATGTGAAGACCGTTGGTCTTCAATCACCGTCTTCGACTCTTCGACTTAGATCGTCGTATAATCATTCGAAATGGGTTAAACCCGGTCTTTCCGTATAACTTGCGTATTTATAATTGAAAATAAAGTGTTATAAAACACGTCCAACGTCTCATTCCAATTCAGAATATTCTTTTAATAGAATATTAAAGGGAAAGATTCCCATAAATTAAATCAAAGATAAAATCTTATAAATTTATTCTTTTAAATTTGAGTTAAAGGATCAATGTCATTTAAAAACATTGTCCACTATAAACCCAAAGTAATATTCCTTTAAATATGGAATTTTCATAGAAATCAAGCCAATAAATAATCGATATGAATTTCTGTATCGGTCCAATAATATAAATGGAATAACGGCAAAGCCTTTTAAATTCCATATATAGTATCAGCCTTCTTCTACAGAAGACCATCTCGATTTTTAAATCGAATTTCCATTCAATTCCAATTTAATTAATATTAAATTGGAACACTTGTCTTTAGAGAATTTCTCTTTAAACCTTAATAAAAGATTTATAATTTCTAAATCATATTATCACTGAAAATTGGGTTAAAGAACACATGTCATTTAAAACACAGTTCACGGTAAACCCAATTCACATAACGTCTTATTTCAATTACTCAACATAATTGAAACTCTAAAAAAAATCTTAATTAAAAGATTTATAATTTAATACTAGTTTTAAGAATAGTGTTATTTAAAACACCATTCACGACAACCCAAATTCTAATTCTTTTATTTAAATTCCAAATGAATATTAAATAAATTAGAAGACTTTATTAAATCTTAACTTAAAAGGTTTATCCTAGTTAATAACCAGTTTACTTTAATAGAAATATATCTTCTATCTTTTGTCCATTCAGGAACGGACATAGAAATCATCATTTTATTCTTTGTTAAATATTATCTAAAAATATTAGTTGTTTGAAAATTATTCTTTAAATAAAAAGATTCCTTATATAAAATATTCTTTATAGTATAATATTCTTTATTTTTAAAGATATTTGTTTTACAATGTTCTTTATTCTAGATATTCTTATTTTTAAAGATATCCTTTATTTAAAAGAAATCCTGGACTGGAATGTGACTCAATCAGTTACCATATAACTTTGGTTATATAGATTTCACACATCGTATGAATATGACAACAAATGATACATAATTATAAAACATCCATTCACATCCAGAGTAAATTTTATAACTGGGTGAGTACTAAAATGAAATAATAACACTCATCGCAGGCTGTCAATCTATCGATCGACATACAACTAAATATTGGGACTAGTGTGTGTCAATTCAACCCAAACCCGTGTGGGGTTTTCAGCCAACAACAGTCCATGTAAATAAATGATCGGTTAATGAATTTAACCAAATCTAATACTAATAACATGTTGGTGAAAATGAGATAACATGTTATTTATTTCTAATACCGAATAAAAATGTATTTTTATTCCGATAATTTCCCTATACATTTCTAATGTCCAATAAACTGCAACTTATTCACATGTCATTATTGTGGATGACAAATAAAAGATAATTTTCTATTTTCTTTTATTTGTATGCAAATATTTTTACATTAACACATCAAGGAAATAATTTTATGTGTATGTGTTTGAATACATAACCTACATATAAAAATGTTTATTTACATTGCATACAAATTCTATTATATGCATCAACATATAAAACTGTCCCTTTAACTCACCTACACATTCTAATGTACGTTTGACCAATAATATAATTCTTATATTTGAATATAATTTCAAATGTAAGTTAATAAATAAAGATTGATTTTTATTTTCACTTATAAATCTTATTACATGTTATGCAAGTAAAAACAATTATTATATTTGCATATAAATTATCTTTCCGCAAAATGTATAAAAGGTGATACATCCATTTTGTTGATAATTTCATTTTATCAAAATGAGCATTTTGTTATAACACAAACCTAGTAAATAAAAATGCTATTTGTGCTTAATTCCTTTATTTAACAAAAATGTCCTTTTTAACTTTGACACACTAGATGGCAGATTTAATCTACGTACATTTTCTTGTATATTCTACTGACCATTAAAGAACATTGGTAGATTTCAATGTATATTCGCATTAGTGGATGCAAATAAAGAACAATTGTACTTAATAACATTTTTATTACATAAAATGTAAATTGTAACTAATTTGTCCTTAATACCCAAAATGTCCTTGTCAATTAGTTTACTCTTATCACATATAAATGTGCTATTAACTAATTTATTTTCATCACATAAAATGTGTTATTTAACTAACTAATTGTTTCCACATAAAAATGTGTTATTTAACTAACTAATAATTATCACATAAAAATATGTTATTTAACTAAGTAGAATATAAATAAGGTTTATCACAAATTTTGTCATGTCAATTTGGTGTCAAGTGTGATAACCAAAATGATGGTTTTTGTCTAACCATCTTATTTACCCAACGACGTAACTTTAATATCAAGAATGTGATAATATGGGTTTTTTTTGTCTAACCCTTTCTATTCACCCAACAACGTAATTTCAATGTCACACATACAACACAACATGGGGGTGTATAATTTTGAAGAATCCCAATAAAAGGTCTCATCTTTATTTTAATTTGTAAATGAAAATAAAGATTAAAACTTACATTTTATTTTATGAATAAAAATAAAGATAAACTTGCATTTTATTATGTTCACAAAATAAATGAAAAATTTGTCTTTTATTTTGTAAACAAAAATAAAGGTGAAAACTTGTTATTCATTTTGTAAACAAAATGAAGATAAAAACTTACATCTTATTATGTTAACAAAATCAAAGATTTGTTAACAAAATTAAGGATAAAATTTGCTTTCTATTATGTTAACAAAATTAAAGACAAAATTTGTATTTTATTATGTAGACAAAATTAAAGATGAAAATTGTCTTTTATCATGCAGACAAAATTAAAGATGAAATTTGCCCTTTTATTTTGTAGACAAAATATAGATAAAAATTGGCATTTTATTATGTAAACAAAATAAAGGTTTAAAATTGGCTTGTAATTTTGTGAACAAAATAAAGGTGAAATTTGCTTTTTACTTTGTAAACAAAATAAACAAAACAAAGATTAAATGTTTTAATCTTATTTAAGAAATAAAAAATAAACAAAATAAAAACAATAACGATGAGAACTATATTGAGAATACATCAAGAAATGCAGATCGAAATAACAAGCCACAACATGACATCATACATCATAACAATCACATAGACAGATAATCTCTTATAATTACCACACCACAGATTACATACAGGGATCCACACAGCAATTATAGTTAAATTTTATTTATTAAAAATTAGAAATCTCACATTCGTTGTAGATTTTAGACAAAATTTCAAACAGTCCAGAATCAGCTCCAGTCAGTCTAGACGCGTAGATCTCAGTCACGTGATCACAACGCTTCTGAAATTATCAAATTCCGAGTTGAAACGGACGAGTTATGGTTAACACAAGATTTTAAAACAATTTAACTTAATTAATTAATTAAATTAATTAAGAAATTACCCTCTTCTTCCTAATCAAATTTCGGTCGTGCTCTTTCAGTTTGCGTTCAAAACTTTAGTTCAAACTTTCACCAAATCGATTGCACGTTTTGTCGATCAGGAGGGGGGCGTCGGAGCGGATCGGACGGCCCACCCACGGCCAGTTCGCTGGTGAACTCGGTGGCCTGTAGAGGGCAGGGCGGCGGTCGCAAGGTGGTGGTTTTGGGGGTCTGGTGCGAGTGCTACGGGCGACGAGGAGGGTGATGGCTGGTACCAATGGAAAGCTCGTGAAGAGAGCTTCGAGGTGGTGTATGGGTTGAAGTCTGATTGGTGGAGAGGAAGGAGAAATTAGGAGAGGAAGAATCGAACAAAATAGAGGGTGGCGGCGGCTTGTTCAACGATGAACAGTAGATTGACTTAGGGTTAAATTTTTAATTCTATTAATTTTAATATTTTATTAATTAATTAGCCCACTAAGGTCCAATTAGCCACCAACTCAGAATTAGACCCAGTTAGTGTCAAACATAAGGTTTTGACACTTTCTGAACGCGATGGGCTATACCCCGTAGCCCAATTCTGAAGTCTGTTGCGTGTTTTATTTATTTTAATATAAAAAATTTATTTATTTTAACCGTGTATATAAACTCACCGGGGCCACATACGACCTCTAAAAATTACAGAAAAAATATTTTTAGCTTTGTTATGACGATACGGTTCTAACAAGACTAATTTTGTCGAATTCTTAGACTGTTTGAAAATTGGCTATTTTATAGTCGATTAAAATTGACTAGAACAGTCAAAATACGTTTTCCTTTGCTACGCTCACATATTAATTCGAAAAATTCTAAAAATTGAAACCTAGCAATAACATGACATTCCGGTTCCAACAAAAGTGGTTTCGTCGAAAACAGATGTAACAACCCGAATTTTAACAACACGTTAAAACAAGAAATCAAGGCAGAATTAAATTTTAAAATTAGAATCAGGTAAAATGGACTTCTACATTGCGTTCGTCTCGGAAAAATACGCGAAATAGAGTCCGACTTTTCGAAAATCGGAGTCCGTATGACCAAGATATGGCCAAAACAAGTTTTCAGCAGTTTTCTGGCAGACTGGCATGTGTCGACAGGGCAGTCGACTTGGTCACCCTGGTGTCGACAGGGCTGTTGACTTGCCCCCTGTACAGGTCAACTTTTTCGTCCTGGGGAGGCCCAGAACCCATTTTTGAGGCCCGGGATGGGTTTTGGTGGCCCGGATTGACTCTAGGGTTGATTTTAAGGCCCTAAATGGTTCCTACATGTGACTTCTTCCCCAAGACATGCTTTAAAGGCTAGGATTGGTTCTGGGGTTTATCCTATGGCTAAAACTATCCTAGTCTTCTATAAAAAGACCCCTAACCCTCTCCTAAAATCCTCATTATTCATTCCTACAACTAAACTATGCCAAAATTTCTAGTGATCATGGCCTCCACTCAAAACCCTAGCCTCCATCCTCTTGCCAAATTTCTATCTTCATTTCTATGAGAGATTCTTTGATCATGTGAGTGTATGAGAGCTTTTATGTTCATGTGAGAGCTTCTAAACATGATTTCAAGGCTAAAGCTTTAATCTTTGTTCATCAAAGATGGGATTTTTATGGGTATTTGCTCAAGGGTTTTCTAAGGAGCATTCTTATTTGGGTTTTTGGTGATAGCATGAATAGGCTTCGTCTCAATCTTTGTATTAATATCGATTTGTGCCTTCATAGCAATGTAAGCCCCCTCCTACTCTTAGATATTAACTATGAAGTTAAATGTTCATGTTGCAAGTTTGGGTTTGATCATTAAGTATGATACATGCTATCATGTTATGCAAGTTTATAAAGTCATTATCTTGATCTTGTGGTCATAAAGCTTCAAGCTTTATGTTGAATGTTGCATTTTGGCAACATGAAAGTTATCATACCCCTTATGATAACTTGCATATAATGCCATATGCGAACTTATAGCCATCTTTCTATGTCATTTATCACCATGATTCGCTTATGTGCTAAGTTTGGGGTTATGCATGTTTTTGAGGCCTAATAAGTTAATATGAAAGTTAATGAACATACTTATGCCTCATTTGCCACCATGTCTAACTTGTGGCTTAATACCCCTTTTTTGTCTTACCTTTGCCAAGTCTCTTCTTTTAATCCATTACCTTGTTGCGAACGTATATGCAAGTTTAAAAGCATTGGGTTATGTTATGGGTAAGTTTTAATGACATGAAACACGATTTGGGTTAAGTTGTATAAACATTGCAACATGTAATTTTTGCTATGAACATGGAATATGAAAACTAGACATGTATGGGTTGTAAGTGTAATTTGACACTAGACTAAACATGAAAGTGACCAACTCGAGGTTGGGTTGAGTTTGCAACATAAAACTACCCGGACCCGACCGGCCTAACTAGTAGTTGCAAACAATAAGACCCAATGTGAGAAGTTGGTCATGTTGTGCTTGAACCCGAGGTTAGACTAGGTTGTGGGGTCAAGCTACCCGGACCCGCCCGGCTTAACTAGTATCCACAACAAAGTCTAATGTGAGAGGTTGAGGTGCACTAAATAATTAATGCCACCTAATAGGGTTAAGTTAATTTGATTAATGACGCTTAACCAAATATGACATGGACAAATGGGTTAAGTAATTTGATTAGGCTAATGATACTTAACAAAACATGACAAGGTTGGGTAGGTTAAGTAACTTGATTTGCCTAATGACACTTAACCATTTTTATACGACTAGTGGACGGGGTTAAGTTAACCAACACTTAATCAATCCAACACGATTATTTGATGTGGTTAAGTGACCTATACTTAACCAATCTAACTCGTTAATTTGATGAGGTTAAGTTAACCAATACTTAACCAATATAACGTAATAACATGATAAGGCTAAGTCACGAATCATTTGAATACACTTGACCGATTTGACTCAGTAATTTGATAAAGTCAAGTTAATATATACTTAACCAATCTAAAAGGATAATTAGATGAGGTTAAGTCATGGATTGTTTGATATACTTAACCAACATGACACATGATTTGTAGGGTTAAGTCTTGGACTTGGATACTTAGCCAATTTTGATATGGTTAGTAGGCGGGTTAAGTCATGAACTTAAGTGACACTTAATCCATTATGTAAACCCTAGTTCAGAGAATTAGGTGGATAACCGTAGCTAACAAGGATAACGGAAATAAGGCTAAGTGGTAAACCTTAGTTAAGGGTAACTAAGTAATAATTCTTAGTCAAGGAAATTTTGGACCAGTTCATAGATAGATGAGTAACCCGATACGGTAGGTCATCGTTTAAGTATACGAGTAGGAGCAAGTTATCTGATTTAGATAAAGGCTCCAGCGAACTGCGTAACGAAGCAGCAGCTTCGGGGAACGTGAGGATATTCTTGGTATCCCTCTGTGAGGTCGCAGATGATCCTCCTGGGCTCACAAGAGGTTAAGGTCTGCGTTAGAAGAACCAAGAGTATGCCTTGGTTGCTATACGAGCGACCTAAAGACTGGGATGGATAGCAGTGAGTCGACGAATACATGGTAGTGCCCTAGAGAGCAGTTCGTCGATCATCTACCATTTTGAGTCAATTGTGTACGTACGGAAAGGCAGAGAACACCCAAAAGACCATAACTGCTATCTAATTATGGGTGCGGTAAGGCCGTAGGATTGTGGGCTGGCCAGTTGTGTAGTTCTCATACAGGATTTATCCTGTCTTGTCTTTCACTAGTTGAGGGAGGGGTCTCGTGGGACCATAGCCACGTATAGAAAAAAAAAACAGACCTTAGCATCTGCATCGGCAGATAAATCGAAAGCTCCCGACCGAGTCCTGTATTTCTTGATTTGCTCTGTAACAGGACTCGGATGGCACGATGTGATACATGTGCATACAGTCATGGAAAAACGATTCACGATGAATGCGTGGGAAAAAGGGCGCGGTTGACGGTTAGTGTAATCCCTAGTGGCCCTAGGTGGTTGAACCCAAACCGAAATACGAAAACGTGCAATAGGTAAGCGTAATCCCTAGTGGTCCTAGGTGGCATAAGTCCTAGTTGTACAAACGACGATTCACGTTGAAAGACCCTAGCTAGATATAGGGTGACAGTCCAAAATGATCTTAAGGATCATGGAACTACGTTGAAGTAGAATCTCATGGGAAAACCCGTACGACGTACGGCAAGGGACTGAACTTATACATGGAAAGAAACATACGAGTTTAGAAACCTACATATGCTATATGTTAGGTTGACATGGACCATTACACGACTTTTGAGTAAGGGTCATTCATGGTTAACACATGATACGGTGGGGACACTAGTACGGTAGGTGCAGAGCAAAAATAAAGGATAGATACCATGGGACATTTTGCGTGATAGATATCTTGGGGATATTATACTTGATAGAAACCTGACGGTGTGACACCTTGTTTTATCTTGACACCGTAGTTTTATCATGACACCTTAGTTTATCTGGGTACGGTAGTTCATCCAGTTATTTTGGTTTAGCTTATCTATCTTGTCATTATACTTATGTTCATCTCAGTTCCTCATGCCAGTTAACTTTACTAGTTTATATGCTGATTGTAGATAGGGCTTGCCAGTCTTTATGACTGACCCCGTTTTCTTTCGCTTCTTGTCTTCCGTTTCCCCCCCAGGTTACAGGGAGGAAATACTGTTGTTAGTTCGGACCTCTTCTGCTTGAAGGTCATCATGGATGGCTTGGACTTTTCTTGGCTATGGCTACTTTACTGTTTTACTTGGGGAATAATTTATGAAAAAGTTTTTATGTTTCTTTACTACTACAAGACATGTTTTGATGTACTCTGATGTAAAAGGCTTTAGACCTTAATTATTAATGTTTATGAAAGTTTGATTTTACTTCCGCTATTTTATATGTTCTGTCTTGTGATATTTCTGTGCATGTTTACCAATAATGCCCCTCTAAAGCTAGTGCATTCCTTTGCGAGTAACCGTAGCGGAGGCGGGGTGTTACATTTGGTATCAGAGCAGAAGGTTACCAGATTGGGCAAAAAGTTTTTAAGACCTTCTGAAAAAAACTATTTGAAAACCGTTTACAAGAAGCATTTTTCAAGAAAATTTTCTTTTAAAAGAAAAAGGCCATTCCCTAAAGGCCATTAGCACTATCCTTGTTTCCTTGATTGAATCTCTTTTCCTTTCTTTCCTCCATCTGTAGTTACAGTGGTTTTAACTGCGACTAGTCTTTTCTAGCTATGAAAGTGTTTTTCGTACGATGGAGGTGGTTCTCGAGAGACCAGTGGCCACGTTATAAGAAAGGATAGTAAGATAGAGGATAAAGGATACGACCTTAAGGATGAGCAACCTGTTGGTATGGCTCAACCCAAGACATGATGAGAAAGTATCTATGGTATGGTAAAACGGGACGGATAGTTAAGTATTATGGACAAGGACAAGATCATCATGAAGACAATTGTATACCCCACTAGAGTACCTGAGAAGGGGGATAACATCCTTGTGGAAAGGTTTAGTCTTTCTTTTCTATCATCCCGTCGGGACTTTGTTTTGATCGCCGCATCATTTAAGTCTGCTTCGATAGTTGAGTCTCTGCACCTTAAGTACTAGCGTAATAGAGAATCCCATTTTTGTCTCAAGTCCTGTTGGAGAATTGGTCCATTTATTCATGACTTGTTTTGGATTTGAGAATGACATGCCTCGGTTATGGATGGATTCTAGGGATGAAGTGGTTATCCAGTAAGGGGTGCCACTCTCGGTTTTGATAGGAGGGTAGTTAGACTCTTGACTAGCCTTGGTAATACCCTCGGAGTCTCGTGTAACCTTTTTGGGTTCGGTCATGATTAGTTACTTAGAATCCCTTGATGCCTTTATTTGAAATTTGAAACCCGATCGAGTGGTGTTCACCAATAAGACGATGGTTTACTTCACTTATGCATGAGTTATAAATCACCCCAGTAAGTGCGCTTGATAACCTGGTTGACATCTAATTACTTTCAAGAGAAAGTCCTTCTACGTGGAATACCTTGTGGTACGAGGTCCAAGATTCACTAGTGAATTTTGGAAAGCTTGCATGAGATCATGAGTACACAGTCATGTTTGCGCCAAGTATTCTAGAAAAAGGATAAGTGCAAGTGGAACGAGAGGCGACGAGGAAATGAGTTCCAAATCATGTTCTGGAAACAAGAAATAAGAAGCTACGAAATCGTGAAGATAAAGGACGGTCAAGGCTCAATGGAATTAGGCTCAAGGAAATGCGGCTAAGAAGACTGAAGACTAGATACGCGCATCATATCTCTTTTTGAGAGTATATCCTCGATCCCTGTTTGCCTGTAGAGCTTACTTGTATGCCATCTGTTATGGATATCCTCTCGGTCCTGTTTTCAATCCTATTTCTGTTACAAACCCCATAAGGAGTTTGTCTTGTTTATCTTCTCGATCCTGTTTCAGGAAACCCTAGGTAGAACCCTATGGATGTAAACAAGTATTTGAAACATGTTATGATTGATATGGTTGCAATTGGTTGCAAGTGGTTGCTCGTGGATGCGCGAATACACATTAGATAATAGATCGACTCGGTCACGTTTCATATTTCATATGCACGAGTAATTGTACTTGTTTATGGATAAGTTGAATGTGTTATCATGTGGACGTTGCATATGAATGAATGATTGTGCACACATATAGTATTTATGTGACTAGGGCTATTTGCATACATGTTGGATTCATGGCACTAAACATACTTTGCATTAGAAAGATTATTCAGGCCTGATCATTAGCATTAGCTAAGGAACATGTACACACACGTTTTGCAGACATTCATAAAGCATTAGAAGTCTTCTAAGGACCATGTTTGCTTGCGGATGATGGTTTGAGTAGATGGATGATGGATGGTAGGATACGTTCTTCCTAACTTGGAGATTTCGGGGACGAAATCCTTTAAGTAGGGGAGAATGTAACAACCCGAATTTTAACAACACGTTAAAACAAGAAATCAAGGCAGAATTAAATTTTAAAATTATAATCAGGTAAAATAGACTTCACCATTGCGTTCGTCTCGGAAAAATACGCGAAATAGAGTCCGAGTTTTCGAAAACCGGAGTCCGTATGACCAAGATATGGCCAGAACAAGTTTTCAGCAGTTTTCTGGCAGACTGGCATGTGTCGACAGGGCAGTCGACTTGGTCACCCTGGTGTCGACAGGGCTGTCGACTTGCCCCCTAAACAGGTCAACTTTTTCGTCCTGGGGCGGCCCAGAACCCATTTTTGAGGCCCGGGATGAGTTTTGGTGGCCCGGATTGACTCTAGGGTTGATTTTAAGGCCATAAATGGTTCCTACATGTGACTTCTTCCCCAAGACATGCTTTAAAGGCTAGGATTGGTTCTAGGGTTTATCCTATGGCTAAAACTATCCTAGTCTTCTATAAAAAGACCCCTAGCCCTCTCCTAAAATCCTCATTATTCATTCCTACAACTAAACTATGGCAAAATTTCTAGTGATCACGGCCTCCACTCAAAACCCTAGCCTCCATCCTCTTGCCAAATTTCTATCTTCATTTCTATGAGAGATTCTTTGATCATGTGAGTGTATGAGAGCTTCTATGTTCATGTGAGAGCTTCTAAACATGATTTCAAGGCTAAAGCTTTAATCTTTGTTCATCAAAGATGGGATTTTTATGGGTATTTGCTCAAGGGTTTTCTAAGGAGAATTCTTATTTGGGTTTTTGGTGATAGCATGAATAGGCTTCGTCTCAATCTTTGTATTAATATCGATTTGTGCCTTCATAGCAATGTAAGCCCCCTCCTACTCTTAGATATTAACTATGAAGTTAAATGTTCAAGTTGCAAGTTTGGGTTTGATCATTAAGTATGATACATGCTATCATGTTATGCAAGTTTATAAAGTCATTATCTTGATCTTGTGGTCATAAAGCTTCAAGCTTTATGTTGAATGTTGCATTTTGGCAACATGAAAGTTATCATACCCCTTATGATAACTTGCATATAATGCAATATGCGAACTTATAGCCATCTTTCTATGTCATTTATCACCATGATTCGCTTATGTGCTAAGTTTGGGGTTATGCATGTTTTTGAGGCCTAATATGTTAATATGCAAGTTAATGAACATACTTATGCCTCATTTGCCACCATGTCTAACTTGTGGCTTAATACCCCTTTTTTTTCTTACCTTTGCCAAGTCTCTTCTTTTAATCCATTACGTTGTTGCGAACATATATGCGAGTTTAAAAGCGTTGGGTTATGTTATGGGTAAGTTTTAATGACATGAAACACGATTTGGGTTAAGTTGTATAAACATAGCAACATGTAATTTTGGCTATGAACATGGAATATGAAAACTAGACATGTAGGGGTTGTAAGTGTAATTTGACACTAGTCTAAACATGAAAGTGACCAACTCGAGGTTGGGTTGAGTTTGCAACATAAAACTACCCGGACCCGACCGGCCTAACTAGTAGTTGCAAACAATAAGACCCAATGTGAGAAGTTGGTCATGTTGTGCTTGAACCCGAGGTTAGACTAGGTTGGGGTGTCAAGCTACCCGGACCCGCCCGGCTTAACTAGTATCCACAACAAAGTCTAATGTGAGAGGTTGAGGTGCACTAAATAATTAATGCCACATAATAGGGTTAAGTTAATTTGATTAATGACGCTTAACCAAATATGACATGGACAAATGGGTTAAGTAATTTGATTAGGCTAATGATACTTAACAAAACATGACAAGGTTGGGTAGGTTAAGTAACTTGATTTGCCTAATGACACTTAACCATTTTTATACGACTAGTGGACGGGGTTAAGTTAACTAACACTTAATCAATCCAACACGATAATTTGATGTGGTTAAGTGACCTATACTTAACCAATCTAACTCGTTAATTTGATGAGGTTAAGTTAACCAATACTTAACCAATCTAACGTAATAACATGATAAGGCTAAGTCACGAATCATTTGAATACACTTGACCGATTTGACTCAGTAATTTGATAAAGTCAAGTTAATATATACTTAACCAATCTAAAAAGATAATTAGATGAGGTTAATTCATGGATTGTTTGATATACTTAACCAACATGACACATGATTTGTAGGGTTAAGTCTTGGACTTGGATACTTAGCCAATTTTGACATGGTTAGTAGGCGGGTTAAGTCATGAACTTAAGTGACACTTAATCCATTATGTAAACCCTAGTTCAGAGAATTAGGTGGATAACCGTAGTTAACAAGGATAACGGAAATAAGGCTAAGTGGTAAACCGTAGTTAAGGGTAACTAAGTAATAATTCTTAGTCAAGGAAATTTTGGACCAGTTCATAAATAGATGAGTAACCCGATACGGTAGGTCATCGTTTAAGTATACGAGTAGGAGCAAGTTATCTGATTTAGATAAAGGCTCCAGCGAACTGGGTAACGAAGCAGCGGATTCGGGGAACGTGAGGATATTCTTGGTATCCCTCTGTGAGGTCGCAGATGATCCTCCTGGGCTCACAAGAGGTTAAGGTCTGCGTTAGAAGAACCAAGAGTATGCCTTGGTTGCTATACGAGCGACCTAAAGACTGGGATGGATAGCAGTGAGTCGACGAATACATGGTAGTGCCCTAGAGAGCAGTTCGTCGATCATCTACCATTTTGAGTCAATCGTGTACGTACGGAAAGGCAGAGAACACCCAAAAGACCATAATTGCTATCTAATTATGGGTGCGGTAAGGCCGTAGGATTGTGGGCTGGCCAGTTGTGTAGTTCTCATACAGGATTTATCCTGTCTTGTCTTTCACTAGTTGAGGGAGGGGTCTTGTGGGACCATAGCCACGTATAGAAAAAAAAAACAGACCTTAGCATCTGCATCGGCAGATAAATCGAAAGCTCCCGACCGAGTCCTGTATTTCTTGATTTGCCCTGTAACAGGACTCGGATGGCACGATGTGATACATGTGCATACAGTCATGGAAAAACGATTCACGATGAATGCGTGGGAAAAAGGGCGCGGTTGACGGTTAGCGTAATCCCTAGTGGCCCTAGGTGGTTGAACCCAAACCGAAATACGAAAACCTGCAATAGGTAAGCGTAATCCCTAGTGGTCCTAGGTGGCATAAGTCCTAGTTGTACAAACAACGATTCACGTTGAAAGACCCTAGCTAGATATAGGGTGACAGTCCAAAATGATCTTAAGGATCATGGAACTACGTTGAAGTAGAATCTCATGGGAAAACCCATACGACGTACGGCAAGGGACTGAACTTATACATGGAAAGAAACATACGAGTTTAGAAACCTACATATGCTATATGTTAGGTTGACATGGACCATTACACGACTTTTGAGTAAGGGTCATTCATGGTTAACACATGATACGGTGGGGATACTAGTACGGTAGGTGCAGAGCAAAAATACAGGATAGATACCATGGGACGTTTTGCGTGATAGATATCTTGGGGATATTATACTTGATAGAAACCTGACGGTGTGACACCTTGTTTTATCTTGACACCGTAGTTTTATCATGACACCTTAGTTTATCTGGGTACGGTAGTTCATCCAGTTATTTTGGTTTAGCTTATCTATCTTGTCATTATACTTATGTTCATCTCAGTTCCTCATGCCAGTTAACTTTACTAGTTTATATGCTGACAGCAGATAGGGCTTACCAGTCTTTATGACTGACCCCGTTTTCTTTCGCTTCTTGTCTTCCGTTTCCCCCCCAGGTTACAGGGAGGAAATACTGTTGTTAGTTCGGACCTCTTCTGCTTGAAGGTCATCATGGATGGCTTGGACTTTTCTTGGCTATGGCTACTTTACTGTTTTACTTGGGGAATAATTTATGAAACAGTTTTTATGCTTCTTTACTATTGCAAGACAGGTTTTGATGTACTCTGATGTAAAAGGCTTTGGACCTTATTTATTAATGTTTATGAAAGTTTGATTTTACTTCCGCTATTTTATATGTTCTGTCTTGTGATATTTCTGTGCATGTTTACCAATAATGCCCCTCTAAAGCTAGGGCATTCCTTTGCGAGTGACCCTAGCGGAGGCGGGGTGTTACAACAGAGGTCGTTTGAAAATTGACTATTTTCAAGGCCAATATATTAATTAAAATATATATAAATTCTATAGCGACTTTTTTAATTTTTAAACTGGACATAACTTTTCATTTCTGCGATGAAATTTCAGTTTTTCAGATTCGTTGGAAAGATGTGATTAAACAGATTTAAATATTTCTGATTTTACTGAAATCCGATTTAAAATGAATCATGTACAGTCAGTCAAAGTTCAAATTCAAATTTTCAAACTGCAGCGCTCTTTTAAACTCCTTTTATAATTAATTTAAATTTATTCGTTTTAAAATAAATTTTTAGTCGTTATTATTTATATACTTTATTTTATATCCTCAAAATTCATTAAAATTTTCTAATATAAAAATTTTAAATTGGTTCAGAATTTGCGGGTTGTTACATTGAATCTGTTTAATCATATCTTTCTAACGAAGTTGAGAAACTGGGATTTCACTTTATAGAGAGAAAGATATGTCTAGGGTAAAATTCAGAAAAGTCGCTGTGGAATTTATATGTATTTTAATATATAAAGGCCCTTAAAAATGGAAATTTTGCAAACGACCTCGGTTTTCGACGAAACCACTTTTGTTGGAACCGGGACGTCCAATTATTGCTAGGTTCCAAAATTCATAATTTTCTGAGTCAATATGTGAGCGTGGAAGAAGAAAACGCGTTCGACCAATTTCAGCTGAATTCCATCGATTGGAAAATGGCCATTTTTCAAACGGTCTCAGAATTTGACAAAATTAGTTTTGCTAAGACCGTATCATCAATACGAAGCTAGAAATAATTTTTCGGGAATTTTTAGAGGTTATATGTGGCCCCGGTAAATTAAAATGTGCGTTTAAATTGAATATATAAAGATTTATATTTTAATTTCAACGGAAACTGATTGTAATGATCGAATTGGCCTACGATACATATCCCATTGTGTTCGGAATGGGGCTAATATGCTATGGATGACAGTCGTTGGGTCTCGTTTAGGATTCGAATTAAAAGTCAACTTCTAGGGAGAAAATAATAATATTTAATTATATAATATATATATATATAATCGTTTTCTCATTAAACCCCCTCCCTCTTTCATTTTCCTCGAACAAAAAAAACTGCCCCCCCTCGTTCTTCAATCGCTCCGTCGCCTCCCCTTCAGAGCGTCGCGCCGCCTCCAGGCGGACCCACCGCCGTCAAGCCCTTCCCCCTCCTTCCCTGATCCCGCCGCCTCTCTCCTCCTTCGATTTGAAACCTCCTAAAAACCCCAAACCGATACAGCGTAGCCACCCCCTAGCCCACTACGCCTGCGCCACCTCGACAACGTCGCGATGGTGCCTCCCCTCCAGCGCTCCTCGCGACGACCAGAAGACCCCCCCCCCCTCGCCGAAAAGAGAAAACGTGAGTCTTCTTATTTGTTTATTTATTTTATTGTCTTTAGATCCAATTTATTTTCAGATTTTTTTATGAAAAACATTTATTCAAAATGTAAGAAACATTGTTTTAAAATGTAATTTTTATATATATAAATAGATTAGAAAAATATGATTTTCATTATTCGAAAATATGATTTTTTTGTCATAAAAATATAGATGTTTCATAGGAAGAAAGATTAGTTTTTTTTAGAGAAGATAAGATTTTTAAAAAGTAAAAAGGTCGAATTTTTATAATGTAAAAAGGTCGAATTTTTATAAAGTGAAAAGGTTGAATTTTTATATAGTAGAGATTATAAAAATACGATTTTTATATGGTAGAGATTATCAAAATATGATTTTTTATAAGATAAAGAATATAAAAATTCGATTTTTATATATGAAGCGATAGAAAAATATGAACTTTATTTTATATGGATTTGAAATAAAAACGTGATTTTTTGTAAGAACATTACAAGAATAAAAATGTGATTTTTATTATAAACAGCGTGAAATGGTTGACCAGGAATGTCGAGCGAATGTGAACCGTTCAGAATCAAATAAAGAATGGCGGAGTGGATCCCCAAGGTGAGAACTTCTCACTCTAATCTTTAACTCTAGTTAAAATATATACTAGGATGCAGACGGTGTTTAGTAGCACCCGACACCATCGTCCACAGACCATGGACTTGTTTCTTTGGTTGTTTGTTGATTGATTAGAATATTTGTTGGAATTTTGTTGTGTGAACAATGAGATTGATTTGATTGATGTGTGTATGGCGTGGGCCATTATTAGACCGGGGATAAGGCTAGGCCTTGTCCCGTTTCTAGTATCGTGCCGTTATGCCGCCGAAATTTTATAAAATATATTTAGAAAAGAATAAAAATATCATTTTATTGAGTAAATGAACTGAATAGAATATTCATATGTTGAATAAAATATTTTATCATTAAAAATATAATTTTTAACGTGTATGTGAATAAAATGAAATATTTATTTACAAATCAGACGATTTGTTTATGTACACTGATTTGACTGATATGGATTGGGACGATAAATTTTACACATCGCCTAACTGCACGAACAAAAAATCTGTGTTTGTTGATTGAAACCCCATGCGGGTGTTGGGATGAAATTTGACGTTCACAAATCCCAATGGGGTAATGATATGTCGATTGATTGGTCGACAAACTGTGATAAGCCTTATTTATTTATTTTAAGGCTTATACAGTGTGGTGCGCTCTGGTTGATGGTTGATTATTTATCGTTGCTATAATACATGTGTTGTATGGAATCCATATAATTAACATTATATGGTAATTGATTGTGCCTCATTCCGATTTGGAAAATAAAGAATGAAACAAAATATATATTCATGTGTTGAAATAAAAAAATATTCATGTATTGAATAAAATAAATATTCATGTGTTGAATAAGAGAATATTCATGTGTTGAATAAAATAAATATTCATGTGTTGAATAGAATAAACATTCATGTGTTGAGTAAAAGCTATGTTGATTAGATTTGAGCCATTTTGGACGCGAACGATATTTATATCGATTTTATTCGTTTTTATAACGAATATCGAAAAGGAAGTGATTTCAAAATCAAAATTTTGAAAATATTATCATTTATATATTGATGATATTGAATATTCAATTTTCATTTAATATTGAAGTAAAAGTGAGAATCGTTTTAAAACGAATTTATAAAATACGTTTTGAACGAAATATATATAATATATATTATATACATATATTAATGGCCTGAATAGAACGCGCCGCGGCCGTTCGCGAATTTCGACCATTGACTTCGATTGGATTTTACGGGAGATCCGACCGTCGGATTCACCAAAAATCGGAACTGTTGGGTTCGTATCGAAAAGTGCTTTCTAACGAATATAAGAAATTTGAAATCTAACGGTTGGATTTGGAATTATGTCCAAATCAAATTTGGAAAAGGTCGCTATAAGTGCAGTACGACGACCGTTGATGGAAATCGGCTGTACGGGCCTTGATAAAATTATTAAAAATATTAATAATTTGTGTAAAATCATAATAAATGATCTGGGAAGAGTTGGGGTGAAAAACTCAATATTTGAAAAGATAAAAATAGTTTTTTATCGAATTGAACTAGTTATCAACTAGAATTAGAATCTAATTATTTTTAAAGAAATAAATGGGATTGAGAATGGGTTTTAAAATAACCAGAATTTTCAATTTATGAATTGGAACGGATTTGAATCGAAATCATCTTCGGGATATTTCGATGTTGGGTTTTGTGATTGTACAAGTATTATTATGGAAATTTGAAAGATATTTTATATCGTTATTTCCAATACGATATTTGTGGGTTTCAGAATTCGATATTGAATATAAGCCGATATATTTTCTATTCAGAGCCTTATACTTAATATCGAATTGTATTTTAGGTTTATCGTGAACGGTGTTTTAAATAACACTTGTTCTTTAACCCGATTAACAATGGAATGTGATCTTGGGTTTATCGTGAACCGTGTTTCAAATAACACCTGTTCTTTAACCCAGTTAAGGATTAAAACTAAGTGGAGTTTAAATGAATCTTTAATTAGATGGAAATGATCGAGAATGGAGTATCACCAGTTTTGCTCCCAGCGATAGTTAAATCTTTAACTAGATTTGAACGTGAAATGGTAATTAATTTTACCGATAACACCGTGGTGTTAGATATGGAGTATTACCAGTTTTGCTCCATGGGATGAATAGGTTGGAATTGGGAAATAAAATAAACAAATACTTCGCTGTGGTTCGCTAATCCCGACTAGCTTAGAAGACCATAATATGGTTTGAAATGATATCCAAAGGAAGATTAAAGAATAAATTTAGAAGAATTTATCTTTGATAAAATTAATGGGAACCTATTCCCTAAGAATGTGAATATTTGAATCAAAGAATATTCTGAATTGGAATGAGGCGTATGTTGTGTTTGTGTAACATTTGTTTATTATATACGCGGGTTATTCGGAAAGGCCGGGTTTATACTCATTCTGAATAACCGATTCGATGATACGTCGAAGATGAAGTCGGTGGTTGAAGACCGGGAGTCTTCACATCGTTTTGGGTGATTACTGATGATCTTGATTGGGCTGTACACCCAAGAGGAGGGAATCAGTTGGTGATCGTCCAGACGTACTTGGAGATCGACGGATATGCGAGGAAAGTGCCTCCGGTTTCGTTCAGACCCAGAACGAACTTGTATCGACTGTGTGTCTGAAATTGAGTTTTTCTATGTGTTGATTGATCCCTATTAAATATACATCTGCTTGGTGAAGAGGAATTCATTCCCTTACTTCACTCTTCTCTGAGACGTACGGGATCAGAGGTTGTATATCGATAGGAATCAGTCGCATGGAGTGAATTGCCTGTGTGGCATGCCTAAGTGGCAATTGATCAAGGCTTCTGTTGAAAAGCAGAGCCTTGTGGTGATTATCAAAGCACAGCCTGTGTGGCATAGCTTTGTGTAGCGTCAATTCGCGAGCCTCACACCCCGGTGTGAACCAAAAACGGGAGAAAGGATCCAGGGAGGACATGCGTTTTCTTCTAGTTAGAGGTGGTGTCGTTGCTTAAACTGGCTGACATTTATATACTTTTCACCTGTGTGGTCGTTGTTGTTGCGAGGCGCCTCGGTTATATCGGTTTCGGCCAATGCATTTTGGTCGACAGGCGGACCAGACTTAAGCCCCATAGGGCGGGTAAACGCATGTTCAGGGTTTTATTTTAATCCACATCGGTGGACCGACCCTGTAGCTCCTAAGGTCACTCGAGCTCTGACCTGAGACACGGACTAGAGCGTCTCGAATTCGGTGAGGATCTTGCCCCTAGCCTCGGTTCACAGATGGAAATCCAACTTCCAATACGACCTTTTGCGGTTTTATTTGTAAAGCCTAGTATGGCGACATGATATATGGTACCCATGCCGTCTATGATTGATATTTATGATTGAAATTGATTTCTTTACTTATAGTAGTAATAAAAGATTAAATTTCGCGTATCAAGCATTATTTGGCTATTATAAGGTAAAACCCTATCCTCCAACTGCGTTCATTGTGTGATGGGACCTGGGTCTTATAATAGCTTCATTGTTCTTTATTTAGCATTGCGCTGTTTGTTAGATGCACTGGTATTCTTGGCAGGAAACCCGTTCCGCGTTAGCGGCGTGGTCCCTCGATTTACCTAACTTTAAAATAAAGATTAATAACTGTTTTAGTTCTCACACCAGTCACATGACTGACCTGGAGTTTATTGTTTTAACCTAAACTCTGGGTGCCCTCATTTTCCGCACGGGCAGCTAGTAGTTTTGGTTTTGCATATTTATGTTCACAGGACTTTGGTTTACAACTGAAATGATATTCGGGAAGCTCTGTATCCGGGTATCTCTTTCAGTTGTGTTTTGTATTATTTTTCCGCTGCATAGCAATGTATCTAAATCTCTGATATTTGTCAAATGTAATTTATTTGTCTATACTCTGTATATTCTTGTACTCTGATGTAAATTGTTGTAATAAGAAATGAAATGTTCTTCTGTTTGTTCTCTGATCTGTCTTGTCCTCAAAGTGATTCATGCTTTCTTTCACGGGGAAGTTACGGGTTTCTACAAATTTTACTTTGCATAAGTATTTTTTTTTATTTAATATGATTATGTATTTAATAGATTTTTTATAAACTTATTTTTTAAAAAAATTATATTTATAAGATTTATGTTTAAGTAATGATATTTTTCTGATTTTGATAATATTGGTTTATAAAATATGAAATTTGGTAAAGGATAGTTTATAAAAAAAAGATTTCATAAGAATAATTTATTAATTTTTTTTTAAATCATTTATTTTGAATATTTTTGGTAAAGTATATATAAATGTATTTGTTGAATAATATTGATAAATATTTTTGAATATTAATAAATTTTAAATATTTTTGATAACCTTAGGTAATAAATTGATTTCATATATAGGTGTTCATCTTAGACCATTTTGGCTAATATAAATCTTTGGTAAATTATATGGTTAAATAATTTTTTTTTTAAATATAAGTCATATTTTTGTAAACCTTAAATAATAAGATGGTTACAACGGTAAGTATGGCTAAATTTGACACACTCCTTAAGTATTACAAAAATGTTGTTAAGCTAAAAAAAAAACATTTTTTTTTATTTTTTTATTTAAAGTCTTAGGATAAAGATCAAGTATGAGGTGTCCTCTTACATGTCGTGATGCATGGAGTAGTTCATGTAGTAGAGCTATGTAGCATGTATGTGTAATACATGCATGGAGTTTGAATTAAAGAAAGGACATGTGTCCATGTAGCAATTGACCATTATACCCTTGAAATCACCCTATATAAGGAGAACAAAAGATCTACACCCTTCACACTTCAGTCATGAATAAATTCGTATGCAGTAGCTTCCTCAATTTCATGTTTGCAAGTTCCTGTACATAGAAAATGTACATTTTTCTCCATTCAAAAATCAATATCTCCCAATCCGTTCAGTTTTAGCAAAAATGATATGCACGAATGTTGTTCGGATCATCGTTTCCGATTTAAAAAAATAAGCGGATCGAGTTTTCGTTGAGAGCGGAGAGAGTTATCAATCAAAAATAGAAAACATGAAGAATGGGTTCCGAAACTTTGAAAAATCATTTCTTCCAATCCGCTTGGAATTAAATCGCGCCGTTAGCGTCGTTGGAATCAGCGAAGTACGTATTATTTTTCATGTAAAACTGAAGCGATTCCGTGTTGATGATTTGAGTTGTTCAAAATTAGGTTTTGAGTTCATCGATGGAGGAAGCAACGGTTGGCGAATCGGAGAATGTTGTTGCGATGCGGAAGGAAAGAGCTTCGATGCAGTGCGTTTTGGTGGAATTCGGTGCAATTTTGTGTCGATGTCTTTACAGGGGACGTACGGTTTTCTCAACGCCCGACATTGGGTTCAAGTGCGGATTTTTGAGGGAGAGGGCTGAGGTCATGGAGAGATGGTGCAAATTGAAGAGGAGAGGAAGAGAAACTTGCGGGTGCTTTCGGTTTGAAGATCGGTTTAGTTTTTGGGTGGTACATGTGCACACGGCGCGCATATGAATGGGTTCCAGTAAATACCAAGAAGGGAGGAGCGTGAAAGAAGAAGAAAGGAAGGGATGGGTCGGTTTTGTGCAATTGGGCTTTGGGGCCTTGGTATGATATATTTAATTTTTAAAGTTTATATTATTTAAACTTTAAACACCCATATCTAGCTCGTCTTAAACCGGATTTGCTCGCCGTCAGAAGCGTTAGAACCGTATCTGAAAGTAGAACACAGTAATATATAGTATTGGTAATTTTTGTTAGATATAAATTTATAAATAAATAAATAAAAGTCATTGTATATAAATATAATGAAGATCGTTATTAATTAAACTATACATATATATATATAATTAGCAGAAAATCCCTAACTGCTAACGGAAGTGAACTGAAACCAGTACAAGTAGCGGTGGTAGTATTCGCTGGTCCGTTCGCTCTGGTAATGAAGATATTGGAGCTAGTATGGTGAGAACTTCTAATTTAAATTATTTATTTAAATTAGTTAGTTATAATTAGCTGAGATTAATTATAATTAATTGATGATGATTGTGTGATGGATGTTGATGTTTGAATGGTTGCTCATGTAATTAGATAATACACTGAACACTGCTAAGCATTATTGTCTGTAACCCATGTGCATAGTTAAATGTTGGTTGTGATGAATGAATTCATATCCATCTGATCGTATGGTTTATTTGTATAACAAGCCGGTTTTTAGCGACTTTAGTTATCGACATAAACTCAATGATGACTAACCAAACATCGTAAAAACCTGGTAGTTAATGAAAGAAATTAGAGGGTGAGAATAGATAAGATAGAAACTTAGAATAGAAGAAGAAGAAGAACAACAACAACATCAGAGTAACACGAACCTCACTGCGGAACGAATAAAATATAACATAACTTTGAAATAAAAGATCGTACTTGAATATACATATCATTATCAAGTACAGCACTTACAACACAGCGGAATAATAATAGCTATAAAATCCTGAAGCTTCCTGCTCCAGCTCTTCAAGTATCTGTAAAACTTGACTACTTGACTGCCCGTACAAAATTGGTCACCCAAGAGTTTAGGGAAAGCAAAACAAAATAAACTCCGGTCAGTCATGGGACTGGTATGAGTAAAACAGTTTAAAACAGTTTGAGCAAGTAAACAATATCTCATAAGACCATGTCGCATAGCCGAATGGGTTTTCCCTTATGAGAATCCAAAATATCTTTATATCAAAAACCTTTTGATATTATAATAATGTCTATCAACCACAATAATAATAATCATCTAGCAGGAACGCTTTCATCTCATGTTCTACATATATAGTATACAATCAAAATCGCAAGCACGTATTGGGTAATGGATTTCCAACTATGACAAGGTATGGAACCACCTTACGCTAATGTACCTCTAGAGAGGAATACTGTAGCAACCCGGGGAAATGGACGACAATCCGGTCTTCGACAACGATACATAAACCCGTATCACTTGCCAAAAACCCAAGTATTGAACCCCCAGATTGTCATGAGAAAGAATTTAGAGGGTGAGAATAGAAAGAAAGAAATATTAGAATAGAAGAAAGAAGGAGAACACATCAGAATCTCACAGCGGAACGAACAAAATATAATATCAAATCTCTTTATACAAAAACTGTATATACATACCAATCATCAGAGTACAACATGTATCAGTCACAGCGGAAAAATATCTGTATATAACTAGCGGTGAAGCCTCCTGCTTCTAGCTCCGGAAAACTCCAAGCGAAACCTAACCTGGAACATACTCGGTCTGACATGAGCACATTTGATTTAAACCAAAATACACTGGGTCAGTCTGGAATACTATCAGTGATAAATTCACATAACACACACTTGTTTAACTTTGGAAAATCCTTTATGAAATCAAAGGATAATAGTAAGACCTGTCCACACATAAACACGGACGGTTTTTACCTTACTATAACCCAAACCATTTTTGAAATCATAACTTGATCTGATATTATCATAATGTCTAAATACAAGTAAATATCAATCTAGAGGAACGCTTGCATTTCACGCTCCCCATATATAGTATACAAAGCAAAACCGCAGGTGCTTATTGGATATTGGATTCCAACTTGACAAGGTATGGGACCACCTTCCGCACGTGTATCTCTAGAGGCGAATACACAGGGTTCAACAAGAACGTCTTGCAACCCGGCCCTCACATGACAGACCACTCATTTCGCTTGAGTGTATCGAATGTATATCACCGACGGTTGGGATCAGCAACCGCCTGCCCGAAAAGGGACAGCATCGAACATAGATTAAGAAGCAAAGGGAATTTCTCTAGATAGGTGATCATACATCCTAATGGGAGCGACCCACATAGCCATGCTGCCTGCCCGATTTTTGTCATTTCCCGGTTGATGAGGCTTGAGGCTAGAATTCATCTCTTCGTACATCTGGCCATCATTCACTTTGAATGCCACATCGTCAGATCCTCTGGACATCACTAATTGACGTCCACAAAAATACTCTAGCAGTTAAGCTAAGAGAACCGTCGTCCTCCGCCACCAACTATCGTATGTTTGAAGAAATCAACGTACGTGATCCCATTGGAAATACGCTGTCAGACATCCGTCCATACAAGTCATCCAGGAACAGGATGAACCGAAGGCACTCTCCTACTTCATCTCATATAGGAATCACCCCAAGGATCAGTAGCGAGTAGTCCTTGCAACCCGTGGATTCCAACCAACAACAAAACCACAGTTTATCTCTGGCCGCTAAACCAGAGATTCTTAGCAGTTCCTTCGCTTATGAAGATCCACGGTCTTCAATGCTCCATCTCGACCATCTTCAAATATCTTCACGTATTTGTTGGTCGGAATGGTTTTCGAATATAAATTCGATCCCGGTCTTCCCATACCAACAACCGTATTGGTCTGGTTTTGATAGTCGGTGTTTTAACTATCAAATAACAAAGGTGTGAATAAACTGAGTTGCTGATTCAGTACTCGGTAATGCCTTGGCCTTTTACAATATATTAACAAAATGGTTAATTAACCTTTGAACCTTCCAATATATTGAAACATTATATTTATCCTTATTTAACAAAAATCATTTAAACACTTTCGAGCATATATATAAGTATACAACTCACTTTCCATCCCCTTTTGAAGTATCGATATATTTCTTTAAACTCTTTTCCCTTTTCTTATAACCGAGCAACTCACGATATCCATATACATATATACTTAATGGTATAGGTCAAATTTCCCCCTTTCTGATTTGATAAATCAAACGATAAATTACATAATTAAAAATCAAATATGCTTATTCACTTTGAACTAATATTGCAATATCATTTTATATTCCAAATCTCGCATTAGCGTTCAATTCTCGTATGGAATATCACACCAATATCATCCTCTTTTACTCGTTTCAAACTAATACCATTCCTCGATAAAAATGAAGCCATTCAAGTTGGGGTATTTTATTTACCTCTCAGACCTTGATTGAATACATCCTTATCTCAGAATAATACCAGTTCGTTACTTAACCACTTTACCAAAACTTATTTCCCATCTCGATTTCAAATATAGTTTTATAAACCATTCTTTACATTTGAAATCTTTATTCGACAAATCTTTCTACCTAATTTCTTTGAAGTATCATTGCATTCGAAATCGCCTCACTTAATTAAGTAAAACTTTACTTGAATCCCCACATTCACTTAGAAACCTTATTTACAGATCTCGTTGGACCTTTTTGATTATAAATCTCTCATAAAACCCTTATCGCCTTTTCAGATTAAACTTCAGCGTCACTTAAATTCCTTCCCAGTTGAATTTCAACTAAAAGTAATTATGATAAATCTTAGCCTTTATTATACTAAAAATAGTTAACTTTGTCCTTAACTAAAGGTAATATAATTATCGTTTTCAAAACCTTATTAAATAAAAAGTTTACTTTATTAACATAAAACAATTTAATAATCGCCTCAATTTATCGTTAATCAAAGATTAACTAATAAATTACTCTATTCGTTGAACTTAACGAACATTCGGGAAATTTAAACCAAGTTTTCCCACTTGTTAATTTTACTCGAAAACGGTTGGTTTTCCCCAACCGTCCATGTCAGTTTACTATCAACCGATTTCCATCGTCATTTCCTCGTTTTAAATGAACTAAATAACTTAATTAACGTTAAAAACATCATTTAATCGTTTGAAAACAATTATCCTATTTACCAATCCCATAGGTAAATCCTTTCCCTTGGAACTCGTATCGATCATATAATTCAATTACATGAACCTGCTTAAATACTTCTTTTATAAACTCAATTCAAAATATATTAATAAATCTCTAATTAAATTACTTATATCAAATCACTGAAAATCTTCACTTCAGTTTATAAAATAATTTTAACTTTAAAGCTAGCGTCGATTCACCGAACGGTAGAACTACATTAAAACAACATGTTTATGGCCATTCACTGCCAATTACCCAATCAACACTGTCAGTTGATTTTAAACACAACACGGGGGATATCTGTTCAACCATCACACTCAACAGTTTTCACGACCATATGGAGTTCAATCAGTTCATATATCAATGATATGAAACAAACAATTAACATATATAATATTTGAGGAATCCGGTCGGATCCCTCCAACCTGTTCTTCCCTGCATCACAGACATCAGTTGATAACAATATACAGAATAAATAATTGGCAGAATATAAATAACTGCAACCATCAAACAATAACAAACAATTTGCATCCATCGCATCCAATCAACCAATTTGAACTGTTAACTGTATAATATATTTTACTGTGAATGTACCACATCACAGTATTCCAGAAGGTGTGAGAATTAACTCACCAGAGTTTGTTCTGATCAACGGTTGACGCGTCTGTTGCTTTTAATTTGGGACGACCGTTCAAAACGAGCTGAATTTCCAACAGCGTCAAATTGACTCCTAGTCAGTGCCATCAGATAGGTCTCGTCCCTGCAATCCCAACGGATCTTGTTTCATTAAATTTCGTTAACGTTTGTGAAAGTTATCGCTGTTTTTCGTTTGAATAAATATATGATTCTTTAATTAAATAAATATAAATTAATTTAAAACCTTACCTCAACACACCCCTGCCACGTCATCAGCTGAACGCGCCCCAGTCCCCGCGTCACGCGGTTTCCCCCTTTTTCACTTCTTCATCCCCGATTCCTTCTTGCTCCTCTTCCTTTTGAAAATACACCGAACCAAAAACCACCCATCCCCGTCGACCTGGGCCACCAGGCTCCGACCTGCCACCCTCGTCGGAACTGGGACTCCGTCCAGCACCATCGCCGAAAGCCACGACCCCCATCTCGCCTGAACTTCGCCAGAAAACGGCGAAGACCAAATCCCGTTCATCTGCGTCGTACGGCCGCCACCGTCCACTTCAGGCGCCCTAACCACCACCAATCGAAAGCGTTCACCACCCAGCTCCGAACCCCCACTAGCCGCGACGCCACTTTGGTCCCCAACGCCGGAAAAATGGCCAAGATCGTCCATGACTTCAAAACCGAACTCAAAAATCAACATCCACGTTCATCTCTCGATTTCTTCCACCTCGGACCACTAGAAGCCTTGCGACCAGCGCCAAATCGAAGCCCTATCTCCCCTCTACGAAACCCCTAAGGTCCCGTCACCTGAAATCAATCGGATCTCCTCAATTTGGGCCAAAACCGAAAGTCATTTCCTGCCTTTGCTTGCGAAATTCGGCCACCACAGTCAGCGATACGACCCCAACTTTTTGCTGTAGCTCGGCATCGAGCCGATCTACCACTTTGCCTTTGGTTGTCATGGCAAATTCTTCTTGGATCATGAGATATAAATGATTTTGTGAATTTGGACTTTTTTGCAAAATTACATGGTTGAGGAAGATGATGGCTGAAAATTTGTGATGGAAGGGGTTTATATAATGGTGGAAAACATTACTTTAAGTGGATTTGACAACTAACAACGACCGACGATTTTTATTTCGTGTCTATCGCTATTTCGAATGTTGTTTATTCGCTGCTGCGCTCACATACGAACCCCGTTCGAGACGCGACTGGACGGTGTGGTATAATTTGATGATACGATCCTAACGAATCTTGTTTCGTCGAATTCCGTGCACGTATGCTCAAACAGCGTTTGTACACATCCAAATAGATCGATTTATTTTACATTTTATTTTGCCACGCTCACAGAATAACCCCGATTGACGCGCCGTATGAAAATCTAGCAATAATTTACTGTTACGGTCCCAACAAAATTTTTTTCGTCGAAAACAGAGGTCGTTTGAAAAATGTCCCTTTTGAACTGGCCAATTTAAATTAAAATAAACCAATTTTAAAATATTTCAATATAATAATATCAAAATACTGCAATTGGTCATATACGACCAGAATATCGTATATTACCCAGATAAAATATCCCGGGTTGAGTTTGAAGCCAAATCGATATTAAAAATAATTAAAAACCCCTTTATTTAATATAAATAACGTTATAATATATAACGAAATTCCACAGCGACCTTTTCAAAATTTGATTTGGACATAAATAAAAATCTACACGACGAAAACTAGATTTTTCTCTGCCATTGGAAAGATATCGTCAAACCGGTCCCGACGTTTCTTGTTTCGAGGAAATCTGATTTATTTTGAACCCGGTACGACCCCTTGAAGTTCAAAATGCCAAAACGCGAACTGCCGCACTGCTGCAGCTCGTTATTTAATTAAATTATAAACCATATCGATCGACCGTCGTTAAACGCGCGATATCGTCGATATAATTTTAATACAGACCATATCGACCCTCTATATTTCGTCAATACACATTATACAACAATTTCTCCATATTCTGGAATTTAAATATTATTTTATTATTTATTTAAATAATATATTTCAATATATAATCGTTAAATTCGATTATTTAAATTCAAACCACTATTTTAAAAAATTAAAATATTTAAAATAATTCAAATAAATAGGCGGAAAATACGGGTCGTTACAAATACACTGGGTTCAACAACAATATCTTGCAAATCGGCCACACATGACCGACCACTCATTTTCCTTGAGTGTATCGAATGTATATCACCAACGGTTAGGATCAGCAACCGTTTCCTGATAAGGGACAGCATCAACAATAGATTTTTAGAAGTAAATGAAACTCTAGATCAGGTGATTATACACCCAAATAGGTGCGACCTACATAGCCATGCTGCCAGCCCGATTTCTATCATTTACCGGATGTGAGGCTAGAAGCTACGCTTTATCATTACATCAGACTCACTTCGAATGCCACATTGTCAGAGCCATCGAAAATCACTAACTAGCGTCTACAACAGTACATTACGTGTTAGCTAAAGAAGTTTCCTTCTCCGCTTCCACTCTTGGTACGGTTGAAGAAATCAATGTACGTGACCTTTCTGTAAATACTCTGTCAGACATTCATCTATACAAGTTATCCTCATTCACTTAGAATGTCACATCGTCATACCCGCCAAATCACAAATTGATTTATCCAAAAATAACACGGGTACACAACTAAGAGAAACGAATTCCTCCGCCACCAGACGTGAATACGTTTGAACAGATCAACTTACGCGATCTATTAGATATACTCTGTCAGACTATCGTCCGTACAAGTTGTCCTGGGACTGGACAAACCGAAGGCACTATCCAGTACATCCATCTTAGGCACCGTTATCTAAGACTTATACAATAACCCTTGCATTTTACACCACCTTCAATTATCTTTGGAATATATGATTCGCAATGCTTATGCCAATACAGAGTGGTTCTTTGGATAATAATTCAACCGATCTCTCCATATTAACAACGTTAAAATGGTCAAAACTTTGATAGTCTGTAATTTAACTATCAAGGAAAAACAAGTGTGCGAACAACGATATTATTTCCAAATGGAAATCATATCGATCAATCATCATTCATCATTTATCTCTTTAGTTCATTAATTTACTTAACTCCTGTTTCCATATATTCTAGATTCTTATTTGTCTTTTATCATAAAACATTTCTGATTCTTACTTGGAAAACATTTCCAAAACTCCTTTATGATCAAACCTTACCATTCCTTAGTTAAGAAGGAAGCCAGTCAAGTTAGGGTATAATTACCTCTCAGACCTTAACTGAACAACGTTATAACTTCGAAATGGTCAAGTTTACCTTTTATATATTTAACAACTTCTTTACGTCTTTCTCGGATTCTATTTACGAATCCACTTTTTTATTGAAAACCATTGATTATAACGATAATGTTATAATCCCTACATTCGAAATATCTAACTTAACAATCTAACTCTTATTACTTATACTGAATGATTAACCAAATAACTAATTTATTTATAAATAAATAAATCTTGATTTAAACACCGGAAAGTATAAGTACTTTCCCGAATTCGATAAAATCGAAGTCGATGTGTAATTCCCTTTCGAGTAATCTCTATTTGATTGACTCTCCTTCGAATAACCTATATTCGATAACTCTATCTTTTCAAATATCTTATATTTGAAAATCTTACTTTCGAATAAACTAAATTCGATAATCTCTTTTCGAATAACACTTACTCGATTAATCTCACTTCGATAAATCTATAATTGATAACTCCTTTCGATTATACCATAATTGATAACTCCTTTCGATGAAACTAACATTGATAACTCCTTTCGATGAAACTAACATCGATTAACTCCTTTCGATGAAACTAACATCGATAACTCCTTTCAATGAAACTAACATCGATTAAATCCTTTCGATGAAACTAACATCGATTAACTCCTTTCGATGAAACTAACATCGATTAACTCCTTTCGAATAAACTAATTCAATTAATTTAACTCGAAGAACTTTACTCGACTCGACTTACTTGGTTCGATCAATTCGATTCGATTAACTGGGCTCGACTAACATGGTTCGACCTACTCGATTAACTCAACTTGTTTAACTTAACTTAATTCTTAACTCGATCAACTCGATTGCTTAACTCAATTAACTCGATTATCTTAACTCGATTAACTCCTATCGAATAACTAATATTCGATTTAACTCCATTCGCTTGATTCTAGATCGCAGCGATCACAATGGTTACGCCTGATTCCCTCAAGAAACATCCGACCGCCGTAGGCTATTTACAGCCATGCGAATTACGCTAGCAGTCGTACGAGATGGAAACTTATCCTGAATCACTTTTTTTGACTAACTCTATCTCAATAACTATATTCGATCAACTCTAATTGAATAACTAATATTCAATTAAATCCTACTTCAATTAACTCACTTGGATTAACTCGATTAGCTTAACTTTTTATTCGAATAACTTATATTCGATTAACTCAATTTGTTTAATTCTAACTGGTTAATCCTAACTGATTTAACTCTTCTTGGTTAATCCTAACTCTAATCGATTTCTCTTATTCGAATAACTCCTATTTGATAGCGTTTATTCATTTATAAAGATTTACATTTAGTAACGGTTCTTCACTTTATAAATGTTCTCTTTTATAACGTTTATTCAATTTAGAAGTGTTGAATTCATATTCTAAAAATATTGGTGTTAAAAACCAAATTCTACTTCCCTATATAAGTGTAATCTTATATATTTCATTTATCGAATGAAAACTATTTTTAATTAATTTATAAATTATTATTCATAAATTAATCTTCTTAATTTATTTGTTAAAACAGATTTCCATTTGATATTTATTTTCCAAATAAATATCATTTGGAAAACTCCATTTATTTAACTAATAAATATTTACTTCCCATTTCTATTTATTTAACCAATAAATATTTTCTTTTTATCTTTCTATTTATTTTCTAAATAAATATCTCGTTTATAACAATCTATTTATTTCCCATAAATAAATATTTCCATTAAATTTATTTGTAAATGTTTTACAAATAGTTTCCCTTTCTAATTTCATTTCTAAATGTTTTACAAATGTTTTTCCTTTACATTTGTTTTATCAAACAATTCCCTTGGTATTTGTTTTACAAATAATCTCCTTTATATTTGTTTTACCAATAAATCCCTTTTTATTTTCATGTTTATTTAACAAACAAATATCTCATTTATAAAATCTTATGATTTTATAAATATTTCCCTTTATCTATATTCCACTTTATAAAGAATTTCTATTATTTAAAATTCCACTTTATAAAGATTTTCTATTTACAAATAACCCATTTATAAATAAATTCCTTTTGTAAAATCTTCTTTGATTTTATAAATATTTTATCTTTTACAAAATCCCTTGATTTTATAAATATATCCTTTTCAATATAACATTGAAAATTCCCTTTTATAATTATTCTACTTTATAAATTCCTATGATGTTATATGTACTTTATTTTCAAAATATTTCCTTTTATAAAATCGATTGATTTTATAAAATTCCTTTATTTCAATATACATTGAAATATTTTGTTTCTATATCCCAGGGTCTCTTATGGTGTTTAACGTACCAATTAACAATGATCAGAATCATTCAACATATAAAATCACCAACAGGTTTCATAACACAATATATAACACAATATACAAAACAAACAGTATTTTATATATTGAGGAACCCAGTTGGGCCCTTCCAACCTGTTTCCCTGCATCACGGATGTTAGACAACACGAGTATGAAATATTCTGTTAAACAGAATCAATATTCAATTAACGATTTATATATATATATTGTTATCGGTGATTTCAATCAATACACAAACAACTCAACCAAATAGTTAACCCACAGCAATCAGTCATCATTTATCAGTTCTAAATATAAGTTATAAAAATAGAACTGTTCAGAGTTGGTGAGTTTTACTCACTTTGGACTATCATCATTAATAACGATAATTGTCGCTAGATTTGATTCAGACGGACAATTTATCTTGCTATAAATTGTAATGGTCCCCGATCCACTTCCAGTCAGCTTCATTTGGTAATGTCCGTCCATACGATCCTTAAGGATCTTGTTTCACGGGATTCTGATTACGTATGACCGAGTTATACCATTTTCAAGTTTACATACAAAAATATAAATTAAAAACTTGGATTTTAATTCCTAAATGGGCTTTACCTTCCCTCAATAGGCCCATACCCATCGTTACTACCCTGACCCGCAACTTTATCTTCTCCTCCAACTTCAGTAATCGAACTCGATAGCTCCTCAAACACCATTCCGCCCATTTCATCCTCCCACCGTTCCTCAATCTTTCAACGAAACCCAAAGCCGTGACCACCATTCAACTTCTTATCGAAAATCGCACCACCCCGTATCCTTCCATTCGAACTCGAAACCACCCTGGTCGTTGCGACCTCAAGCTCCCACGTTCGGCTACAGGAACTCTCCGACGCAAGTTGGCACCGAACTTTACAAGAAGACCCACAACCGAAGCCCCTCTCCTTGCTCAATCCAAAAACAACATTGAAAATCACCCTCGATGCTTAAATCGTTCGAATTGTTGAACCCTAACGTTCGCTGTTCACTTTTAGCAACCACGGAATTGCATCAAACAGGGTGAAATCACCATGAGGTCGAAGAGCATCTTACATGGAATCGAAATATATATGTGTGAGGATTTATAGAATTTATTTCTATTTTCTTTTGATTTGATTCTCTCGTTTATTTTTCTGGTTAGAAAGGAGAAACTGGCAGCTTGTATTCGGATATATAAGGGGATGAAAATGTTGTGCGGTAGTAAAGGGGAGGATGTGGCTTTGTTTTTGACCTCTAATTTGGTTTAGATATTTTGTATTTTATATTTTATATTCGTTTCAGTCTTCTAAAAATCCGTGTGATCACACACGATTTTCAAAAATCATGAAACTTGACATGTAGCTAGAGTTTGACATTACGGTCCAAACGAAACTGGTTTCATCGAATTCCAACTCCATATACTCACACAGAGTATTTTTAAACATCGAAATACTGACTGTTTTCCGCTCTAAAAATCCGTACGACCACATAGTGATTCTAAAAATCACGTAACTGGAAATCTAACAACTATTTGACATTGCGGATCCAACAAAACTAGTTTCGTCGAATTTTGAGGTCGTTTGCAAAAATGGCTATTTTTAAGGCTCTAAATAACCATTTTAAATATATAAATATATTTAAAAGAAATTAAATTAAGTATTTATAAATAAATATTATCGTATATATTCTCAACAGAATATCATACAACTCTAGAATATTCCTATGTGAATTCCTAGCTTGATGTTTCAAATCCTGATTAAATCGATATTCGATTTATAATGAAATTCCTTATATAATATAATTAATTCCTTTATAAATTATAAAGGAATTCCACGGCGACTTTTTTGAAATTTGATTTGGACATAAATCAAAATCTACATGACGAAATCCCGATTTTTCTCTTCCAGTAGAAAAATATACTCCACCAGCTCCTAACATTTCTTATTTCATAGAAATCCGATTTAAAACGAATTCTGTATTTTCGTTTAAAGTTCGAATCGCCAAATCGCGAACGGCCGCACCATTTCGAGCTCAATTATAATTATATTATAATTTATACGATCAACGATCGTTATTTTAAATATGTTCGTTAATATAATTCAACTATAAACTTAATTATATATTTCGAATTGCCCCGTTCACACCATATCGTCATTTCAGTCCATTCTGATTATTTCAAAATTAAATATATTATTTAATTATTAATATTAATTAAATATTCACTATCGTTAAACTAAACGAGCATTTAAATTTAAAACCACCATTTATACAATTAAATAAATTAATTATATATCACTGAAAAATGCGGGTCATTACATTCTTCCCCACTTATAATAATTTCGTCCTTGAAATTGCTAAGGTAGGAAACAACTCTATTAACTAGTTAGAAATTATTTGATCACGTCTTAATTTCAGTTTCAACTGAACCAATTTAATTTTAATTAAATTATTAATTAATTCTTATCAACGAAAATTTTCAAAAAAATCTTGTAAATTTTCTAACGCCTTAATTTTTCGAAAACTTTCGCCATAACGTCCTTTGTACAGCCCTATCGGTGAAATCACAACTCGCCTCTCTAGGTCTTCTCCAACCCAAAAGAAAATCAAACAGCCAAGTGGCTTGCCAATTCGGCTCATAAAACCCAAACTCATATCAAATACAAACTTGTACCATTTTGTCGGGAATATCAACTCTATCACTTTCACCTGTTATATACCAATGTCAACCTAATCAAACTCCAATATGTTTTTATCCACAAATCCAACCATTCGTTTATACCTAAGTCGAATATCGTTTCAACCTCGAGTTTCATTCCCGATTCAAATTCTTAATTTACCAAACCAATATCATTTCAAATTCCAATCTCCCAAATCCAATTTTTCTCGATATCATTCAAATTTAATGTCAGTTACCACTTAACTGATTTTATTTTAATTCCAATTTGCTTTTACAAATTTCTTATTCAAATTTGGTTTTAATCCAAACAATTTTTCTTCCTGGGAGTTTTAAACACCTTGGATTTTTCTAAAATCAAACAATCCTTTTTGAATCTCAAATAACTTGTTCTCTCGCAACAATTCAAAAACAAAACCTTTGGTAGTAATCCGTCACTTACCACTCGAAAATGAACACCGACGACGTCATGATCATCATCGGAATCTATTTTCCAGCTTTCGCAGTGAGTTCAATACTACAACACTTTTCAAAACCATTTTCAAACACTTCCATTTTGAAATCAATTTCAAAACATGTAACAATTATTAATTTCGCTCGATCCGAATCGATCGCTAAACCGACCAAGACCGTTCGAAACCCATGATCGTTTTGAGGACAAGACCAATAAGATCGCAAACAGAAGAACATTTCATTGTATATTACAACAATTCCATCAGATTACAAGAATATACAGAGTATGAATAAATAATTTACATCACAAAAATATCAGAGATTCAAATACATTACTGCAGCGGAAAAATAATACAAAGTACAACTGAAAGAGATACACGGATACAAAGCTTCCCGAATATCATTCCAGATGTAAACCAGAGTCCTGTGAATATAAATCTGCAAAACCCAACTACAAGCTGCCTGTTCGATAAATAAGGGCACCCAGAGTTTAGGTTAAAACAATAAACTCCAGGTCAGTCATGTGACTGGTGTGAGAACTAAAACAGTTATAAATCTTTATTTTAAAGTTAGTAAATCAAGGGACCACGCCGTATAACACGAAACGGGTTTCCTCCCAAGAATACCAGTGCATATAATCAACAGCGCAATGCTAAATAAAGAACAATGAAGCTATTATAAGACCCAGGTCCCATCACACAATGAACGCAGTTGGAGGACAGGGTTTTACCTTATAATAGCCAAATAATGTTTGATACGCGAAATTTAATCTTTTATTATTACTATAAGTGAAGAAATCAACTTCAAATATAAATGTATCAATCATAGACGACATGAATGTCCCATACCACTATGCCGCCAATACTAGGCTATACTATCATAATCGCAAAATCACATATTCGAAATTGGATTTCCATCTATGAACCGAGGCTAGGGGCAAGATCCTCACCGAATTCGAGACGCTCTAGTCCTTGTCTCTGGAACAGCCACAACTGCCCTTCGGATCATTAGGGTCGGTCCACTCGATGTGGATTAGATAAAACACTGAACACTACGTCTCCCCGCCCTATGGGGCGTAAGCCTGGTCCGTCTACCGACCAGAATGCATCGGCCGAAACCGATATAACCGAGGCGCCTCGCAACAGCAACAACCACACAGCAACAGCAACAGCCACACAAGCAATTCACTCTATGCGATTGATATCCATCAATATATAACCTCTGAGCTCGTACGTCTCAGAGAAGGGCGTTAAGCAAGAGAATAAATTCTCCGCCGCCAAACAGATATATATTTAATAGAAATCAATCACACAGAATAAAATCCAATGTCAGACACACAGTCCATACAAGTTCGTTCTGGGTCTGAACGAAACCAGAGGAACTTAATTCCTCGCATATCCACCGTCTTCATCTTCGACGTAACATCGAATCAGTTATTCAGAATGGGTATAACCCGGTCTTTCCAAATAACGCGCGTATATAATAAACAAGTGTACACAAACACAACATACACCTCATTCCAATCTAGAATATTCTTTTATTCAAATGTTCTTTTCTTTTGGGATAGGTTCCCGTAAATTTTATCAAAGATAAACTCTTTAAAATTTATTCTTTAATCTTCCTTTGGATATCATTTCAAACCATGTTAAAGTTTTCCAAACTAGTCGGGATTAGCGAACCACACCGGAGTAATTGTTTATTTAATTTCCCAATCCCAACATATTTATCCCATGGAGCAAAACTGGTAACACTACATATCTAACACCACAGTGTTATCGGTAAAATTAATTACCATTTCTCGTGCAAATCTACTTAAAGATTTAACTATCGCTTTGGAGCAAAACTGGTGATACTCCACTCTCGATCATTTCAATATAATTAAAGATTCATTAAAACCCCACTTAGTTTTAATCTTTAACTGGGTTAAAGAACTAATGTCATTTAAAGCACAGCTCACGATAAACTGAAAATCACACTCCATTGTTAATCGGGTTAAAGAACAAGTGTTATTTAAAACACCGTTCACGATAAACCCAAAAATCAATTTCAATTCAATTCCAATTAAACACTAATTAACAGGACACTTCACAAAATCTTAATTAAAAGATTTATTCTTTTCTAATCTGAGTTCAAGAACAGTGTTATTTAAGACACGGTTCACGACGAACCCAAAATCCAATTCGATATTAAATATAAGGCTCTGAATAGAAAATATATCGGCTTATATTCAACATCGAATACTGAAACCAACAAATGTCGTATTGGAAATAACGATATAAATATATCTTTCAAATTTCCATAACAATACTTGTATAATCACGAAATCCAACACAGAAAGATTCCGAAGATAATTTCGATTCAAATCCATTCCAATTCACATGTTGGAAATTATGGTTATTTTAAAACCCATTCTCAATCCCATTTATTTCTTTAAAAATAATTGGATTCTAATTCTAGTTAATAACTAGTTCAATTTGATAAAAATCTATTTTTATCTTTACAAACATTCAGTTTTTCACCCCAACTCTTCCCAAATCATTTATTATGATTTTACACAAATTATTAGTATTTTTAATAATTTTATAAAGGCCCGTACAGTCGATTTCCAATAACGGTCATCGAACTTCACTTACAGCGACCTTTTCCAAATTTGATTTGGACATAATTCCAAATACAACTGTTAGATTTCAAATTTCCTATATTCATTGGAAAGCTCTTTTCGATACGGACCCAACGGTTCCGGTTTTAGGAGAATCCGACGGTCGGATCTCCCGTAACATCAATTCGAAGTCAATGGTCGAAATTCACGAACATCCACGTCGAGGCGCGTTCTATTCAGGCCATTAATATATATATAATATATATATTATATATATTTCGTTCAAACGTATTTTATAAATTCGTTTTAAAACGATTCTCACTTTTACTTCAATTTTAAATCAAAATTGAATATTCAATATCATCAATATATAAATGATAATATTTTCAAAATATTTGATTTTGAAATCATTTCCCTAACATTCGTTATAAAAACGAATAAAATCGATATAAATATCGTTCGTGTCAAAATGGCGCAAATCTAATCAACACGGCTTTATATATTTCAATAACTTCGTTATTCTATTCAACACGTGAATATATATATTATGCCAACACATGAATATATATTTTATTATATTGTTTATTTTCCAAATCGGAATGAGGCACAATCAATTACCATATAAGGTTAATTATATGGATTCCATACAAAACATGTATATACTGACAATAATAAACAATCAATCATCATCCAGAGTGCACCACACAACTGTATAAGCATTAATTATAAATAATTAACGCTTACAACAGCCTGTCAATCAAATGATCGACATAACGCTAACCAATTGGGATTAATGTACGTCAAATATCATCCCAACACCCGTGTGGGGTTTCAATCCACAAACACTGAACATTATTTGTGCAGTTGGGCGATGTGTAAAATTTATCGACCCAATCAATATCAGTCAAATCAGTGTACATAAACAAATCGTCTGATTTGTAAATGAATATTTTATTCTATTCACATTCACGTTAAATTTATATTTTTAACGATAAATAATTTATTTCAACACATGAATATTTTATTTTCAACACACGAATATTTTATTTTCAACACAGCAAAATCAAACAAGCAAACAAGTCGTCCATGGTCTGTGGACGACGGGTGTCGGGTGCTGCTAAGCACCGTCAGCATCCTAGTATATGTTTTCACCTAGAAAATAAATTAGAGTGAGAAGTTCTCACCTTGGGGTTCCACTCCATCATTCTTTATTTCTGAACGGTTCAGATTTTGCTTTGCTTATCGTCGGTTCCACCGCTATCTATTTCACTCTGTTCATAATAAAAATCATATTTTTATTATTATTATTTTTTTATGTATAAAAATCATATTTTTCCTTAACCATTCTATTGATAGAAATCGTATTTTCACATTGCTATATATATGATAAAAATCACGTTTTTATTCGCTACTTCATACAAGGAAAATTTATATTTTTACAACGCCACTTCCTATATAAAAAGATTATATTTTTACAATATTACTCTATATAAAAAGGTTATATTTTTACATCGCCCTTTAGAGATAAAACTCTATTTTTACACCGCTACTATATAGATAAAAATACTATTTTTACACCGCCACTATATAGATAAAAATTCTATTTTTATGTCGTTAAAAATCGAATCTTCATATAATGAGAAAAATCTAATCTTTGTTCTTTTAGAAATCTTGCCTTTCTAATTATAAAAAAAAATCTAATTTTTATTCTAAAAATTTATATTTTTACACCTTAGCAATATGAATAAAAATCATATATTATATATCTATATCATATAAATAACAAACCTATTTTTCAAAATCTTACTTTCCTATATAAAAATCCAAACTTTAATCATATAAAAATCTAAGCTTTGTTTAAAAAAAAACAAATCTTTCTTGTTTTAAAGATATAATCTTTCTATAATACAGCTAAAACTGATTTTTAATTTGCTATAACATATAAAACCTAACACTCTTCATAATTTAAAATAAATAGGTTAAAAAGAAACTTACAGTGTACAAAATAAAAAAGGGGCAGACCCGTAGGCGCTGGGTTCATCGGAGTGCCGGGGGGTGGAGCAGGAGGTTCGGCGGTTCAAGGGGGGTCGCGTGGGGGTGCGTCGGCCTTGCGTGGTGGCGGGAGGCCGGTGGTAGTAGGCGTGGGTTTTTGGGATTGTGGGGATTCACGGTGGAGGGAGCTTGAGCGAGAGGGAGAGAGTCGTGGGGGAGGCTGAACAGAGGCGGGCGCTGTCGCGCCTGGCGGCGTCGCGATGGGGAAAGGGGGGAGGCTTCGAGGTCTGGGCGGTTTTTATTTCCTTTTTTTTTCTAATTCGATCTGAGAGATAACGGGGTGATAAAGGGAAAGAGGGGTGTTGACTTTTTTTATTATTTATTTAATTTATTAACTTTAATTCTCTAAAAGTAACTTTTTATTTCGATCTCCAAATGAGACCCACCGCCTATCGTTCCTAGCTAATCACCCCCATTCCGAACACAATGGAATATGTTCCGTAAGCCAATTCGGCCGTTACGATTAGTTTTCATCAAATTTAAAATATAAATTAATATAACGTTCAAATTTGATTTTAATGTATATTTCAATTTGCCGGAGCCACATACGGACCCGAAAAAGTCCAGAAAAATTATTTCTAGCGTCGTATTGACGATACGGTCCTAACGAAACTTATTTCGTCAAATTCTGAGATCGTTTGAAAATTGGTCATTTTCCAGTCGATTAAATTCAACTGAAATTGATAAAACACGTTTTCTTGTGCCACGCTCACATACCGATTCAGAAAATTACGAATTTTGAACCAAGCAATAATTTGACATCCCCGATCCAACAAAAGTGGTTTCGTCGAAAACCGAGGTTGTTTGCAAAATTTCACTTTTTAAGGTCCTTATATATATTATAAATATATATAAATTCCATAGCGACTATTTTGAATTTTAAACTGAACATAACTTTTAATCCTTAAAGTAAAATCTCAGTTTCTTAACTTCGTTAGAAAGTTATGATTAAACAGATTCAAATATTTCTTATTTCGTTCAATTCTGACTTATATTGAATTCTGTATATTCATTCAAAGTTTGAAATCGAATTTTCGAACTGCCGCGCCATTTCAGGCTCGTTATATAATTAAAATAAATTTATTCGTTTTTAGTTCGTCGAAAATAAATTTTTCGTCATTATTATTTAAAATATTTATTTTCAATAATCAAAATTTGTTAAAATCGCCAAAATAAAAATTTAAAATTGGCTCAGATTTTCCGGGTTGTTACAATCTCCCCAACTTAAAATCTTTTTGTCCTCGAAAAGGAACGAAGCCGAAAGTTGTTTTCTAATCAACTCAACTTTCATTATTTTAATTATGGATTAAGTTTTTCAACTTTTCAGTTTCTAAAAACTTTTCAAATTTTTCAAAAATTTGGCTAACACCCTAAATTTTCGAAAATTTTTGCCATAACCTCCCCTGCACCGGGAGCATCGGGATATTTCAAATAGCCTCCCATGGCCCTCAGATATCAAAAAGTAAATGAAAAAGCCAAGCGGCTGTAACGACCCGGAAAAATGCGATCTTGGTTATCCGATATACAACACATATCGAACATCCAAGGATCGAAAATAACCGAATAGTTAATGAAAGAAATTAGAGGGTGAGAATAGATAAGATAGAAACTTAGAATAGAAGAAGAAGAAGAACACAACATCAGAGTAACACAAACCTCACAGCGGAACGAATAACATATAATAGATAACATAACTTTGAAATATAACAGCTATGTATACAATAGCACTTATCAGAGTACAGCACTTACAACACAGCGGAAATAACTATAGCTATATGACCTTGAAGCCTCCTGCTCCACGCTCTTCCAGTATATCTGTAAATTCCTGACTACTTGACTTGACTAACCCCTTTCGAATACCATATTCGATTAACTAACTTCGAATACCATATTCGATTTCCCTTTTCGAATACCATATTCGATTTACTAACTTCGAATACCATATTCGATTTCTCCTTTCGAATGTCTATATTCGATTAACTAACTTCGAATACCATATTCGATTTCTCTAACTTCGAATACCATATTCGATTAACTTCTTTCGAATGTCTATATTCGATTAACTAACTTCGAATACCCTATTCGATTTCTCTAACTTCGAATACCATATTCGATTAACTTCTTTCGAATGTCTATATTCGATTAACTAACTTCGAATACCATATTCGATTTCTCCTTTCGAATGTCTATATTCGATTAACTAACTTCGAATACCATATTCGATTTCTCTAACTTCGAATACCATATTCGATTAACTTTTTCGAATGTCTATATTCGATTTACTAACTTCGAATACCATATTCGATTTCTCTAACTTCGAATACCATATTCGATTAACTTCTTCGAATGTCTATATTCGATTTACTAACTTCGAATACCATATTCGATTTCTCTAACTTCGAATACCATATTCGATTAACTTCTTCGAATGTCTATATTCGATTTACTTTATTCACTTTATAAAGATTTCCTTTATAACAACGTTTTATTCATTTGAAAAGATTTACTTTTAAATAACGGTTCTACCCTTTAAAAATGATTTCCCTTTTTATAATGTTTCCTTTCCAGTTCTATTTGTAAATGGTTTACAAATATTCCCTTTTCAAATTTATTCTTGAAATATTCTAACTCCTTAAATTCCCGGGAAAATTCGCCATAACCTCCTTTGTATCGGGAGCATCGGGAAAATCCCCAAACTCGCCACACAGGCCTTTCCATTCGAAAAGAAATGTTTTGAAACTATTTCCCTTTTTAAAATATCTCCTATTTATTAATATCCCAATTTATAAATATTCCTTATTTATAAATATTCCACTTTATAAATATTCTATTTTTCAATATCACTTTGAAAAATCTCCTTTATCCATATTCCGGTATGTCATTGTATTCAATCATATCAAATCACGATGTTCAATATCGTCCATACACACAAAATCAACAACAGGTTATAATTCACATCATATATCAAAATATATGAAAAACAATAAAATAACTGTTGAGGAATCCAGTCGGATTCCTCCAACCTGTTTCCCTGCATCACAGATGATAGACAATATTGATAACATCAATTTCATCCCAACATGAAATATACTGATAATCAAAATCCATATTTGATTGACGGTTTTCTATATATAACTATATCTACGTTTTCAATCAAATCTATTTAACAGTCCAATTTAACAATCAATACACAGCAATCAATCATTAAAAATAAAGTACAGTTTATACAAATATAAACTGAACAGAGTTAGTGAGATTCACTCACATTGGCGCGTTAACCGTTATAAAATCGGTTTGCGTTCTTTGACTCAGTTGGACAATTTATTTCGCCATAAATTGTAACGAGCTCCGATGGACTTCCAGTCAGTCTCATTATGTTTCTCCCGTCCATACGATCCTACCGGATCTTGTTTCGCCCTCAAGAACAGGCCCACTTCCCCTTTAAAATCCCACGGCCCATTACCGCTCAAATAAACTGCCTCATTTCCAGTTGTTCTTCACTTTGATCCACTTCGTTCCTGGTACCATATTTTGATTCCTCATCGCGTTTTTCTTCAGAAATACACAGGGCTTCGCCACCTTGTCCAATTCTTTGCAACTGCTTTCAACAATAAACAAAGGCCAAGTCCCCTTTTTGTTTTACACGGGTTGCTTCATAGAACATTTACCCTTTTTATTATACTGTTGCTGTTGCTTCGGACTTCTCTTTTGAAATACACGACCTTTCTTCTATACGCAAGACTACTGTTCGCTCCTTCATGCCTTTGAACTTGTGTTACTCCATGCTATACTGTTTATATAATATATATTACTACTTCTTCTTTATTTTCTTCCCCCAAATGCTTTCACGTTTGACTTCGTTTTCCCATAGCTGAACTTCTTTCTCGCAAAACAGTTTCCCCTTCCAGAATACACGCTGTTCTTCATCCCTGAAGTCCACTCCATCATATTCTCACATCTAAATCTGCCCCTACCATCACCTCTTCGTACACGTTTCCATCCATCATCATTTCACTAACACCAACTGCTCTCTACTCCTCCATCAAGACTCCTACTGCACATACCGTGCCTCTTTCCTTCATGTCGGAGCTCAGGCCTACCCCCCCTACATTCACCTCCAGCACACCCATACGAACCCGCGGCTCTAACTCAGAGCAGCTTATAGTTAATCGCACCAGAAAATCTACCCCTACGAACTGACGAGCTGACTGAAACGAGCTCATGGATAGGGTTTTTCATAGATTCTAGGATTTATTTGTATTTGGTTTTTCTTTTGATCGGAATTCCTTGATTTTATGAATTCGGTTTTCTCGTTTTATTTCTGGAGTATGAAACATGGCGGCTGGAAATCCTATCGTGGAAAGAGAATTAGGTTAGAGCTTTTTATAGGAATATCTGTGGATTTTATAAGCCCACGTAGTTGATTTGAGACCAAATGAAATGGGCGGTGGAGAGAAACGGACGTGGATTCTTATTTGACCAAGGAAAAAAAAAAGGTTTAGATATTTGCTTGTTTCACGTACTGTGATATTTTTGTTGGAGAAAATATTTCTTGGTGTTATCATTTCTCTTCTAGATATGTTCGTCCATATAGACTTTCATATGGACTCATATGTATAATTAAATTGATGCAAAATGATTTGGGATACCATAATCTAAATGTGCTTCCAAAATGTCATCTAGAATAATTTTATTTGCCCTACTAGCTAGACTGAAATAAATATACCGTTGTGATGAGCAATGTGCCATGATTCCAAAAATATCATAATACCGGTAGATTAACTCATATTTTGAAACCCCACAATGTTGATTACAGGGTGCAAAACACTCCAAATAAAAAGTTGCTTATTTAATTAATTAAAAATTTCCATAAAATTCTAAAAATTAAATTATCGCTATGTGCCAAAAGAACCTTGTCTAAATTCAAACCCGATCTCTAGTTATATCGAATAAACCGTTACGGTCGATAAACGGTTCTATAGCGACTATTCTGAAATTTGATTTGGACATATCTCAAAATCTACATGACGAAATCCCGATTTTTCTCTTCCATTAGAAAACTATTATCTAATCGGTCCTGATGGTTCTTGTTTCACAGAAATCCGACTTAAAATGAATCCTGTACATTCAGTTGAAGTTCAAATCGCCAAATAGCGAACTGCCGCGCCATTTCAAGCTCTATTTTAATTATATTATAATTAAACGTTCAACTGTCGTCGATTCAATATAATCGTTATTATATTTCGAATCGAAGCTCCACCAAATCTCGTATGCTATTCAATTCACACGATATTTTGAATTTCACTATTTTCGACTATTTTGACATTATAATATATTATTATATTATAATTATTTATTAAATATTCAATATTATTTAATTAAATGATCATTAACTTCTCTAAATCACCAATTATATAATTAAATAAATAAATTATATATCTCTAAAAATGCGGGTCATTACATTCTTCCCCACTTAAAATAATTTCGTCCTCGAAATTGCTAAGTTAGGGGACGACCCTATCTATTTGAATTCCTAAGATTTGTTTACCCCTTATTTCTGATTTCAACTGAACCAATTAATATTGATTAAAATATTTATTCATTCCGACTAACTAAAATTTTCAAAAATTCTGAAAATTTTCTAACACTTTAAATATTCGGAAAATTTCGCCAGCACCTCCTTTGTACTGGTCAATAGCTCAAACTCCAACTCGCCTCTCTAGGCCTTCTTTTATCCCAAAAGAAAACCAAACAGCCAAGCGGCTTGCCAATTCAGCTCATAAATTTCATATCCATATATAATATAAACTGGTACCTTTTTGTCGGGCATATCATTATATCCCTTTAATCTGTTATCACTTCAACATATACCGATGCCATTCCAATCAACTCAAATCGATTTATTCTCAAATCCTATCATTCGGTTATATCTAAACCAAATTCCATTCAAACTCCAATATCAATTTCAAATTCTTAACTCATCAATGAAATTCCATTTCAGATTATTCTCTTATCACCCCAGTTTTACTTAACTTAACAAGTTAAATTTTAAATTCTAGAATTTAAATCCCTGGGCTCTTATTTCAAGTCAATTTGAAATCATAATACCGATTCAAAACATTTGAATTCTTAAACAACTTGTTTTCGCAAAACAAATTTGAAAATAAAATCTTGGGTAGTAATCCGTCACTTATAACTCGAAAATCACACTAATGATGTGTACACCATCATCAGAATTATTTTCCAGCGATCAAAGTGAGTTCAATACTATATTCTTTTTCAAAACTCTTACTAAATACATCCATTTTGAAAACATCTCAAAATCTCCCAGGAACTAAAAATTTCCTTATTTTAATTCCACATCTGATTTAAATTCATATTTAATTCATCTTATTTCATATACTTTACTTATATAAATTCTAATTGGTTATATATAACCATTTCACTTTATAATCTCATTTGATTATAATCACAACCAATATATCTAATATATGATAACATATTACATACCCATACTGTGTCGGTCCATCGTATTCAAGAATTTATTTACTCCTACCGATACAGTGGATCAAACTGATCGACCAGAACTCATAAACAACTCAGCCAATGAATCTCCACAATATAAAACCATTTTTATATCAAATACAAATACGCACTCGTATATATACACTCAAACTCAATCTAGGGTATTACTAACCCTATCTCTACCGAGTCACGCCACAGAGCCAAGGTAATTCTTAACTTAAGCTCTGATACCAACTGTAACGACCCGGAAAAATGCGATCTTGGTTATCCGATATACAACACATATCGAACATCCAAGGATCGAAAATAACCGAATAGTTAATGAAAGAAATTAGAGGGTGAGAATAGATAAGATAGAAACTTAGAATAGAAGAAGAAGAAGAACAAAACATCAGAGTAACACGAACCTCACAGCGGAACGAATAACATATAATAGATAACATAACTTTGAAATATAACAGTTATGTATACAATAGCACTTATCAGAGTACAGCACTTACAACACAGCGGAAATAACTATAGCTATATGACCTTGAAGCCTCCTGCTCCACGCTCTTCCAGTATATCTGTAAATTCCTGACTACTTGACTTGACTAACCCCTTTCGAATACCATATTCGATTAACTAACTTCGAATACCATATTCGATTTCCCTTTTCGAATACCATATTCGATTTACTAACTTAGAATACCATATTCGATTTCTCCTTTCGAATGTCTATATTCGATTAACTAACTTCGAATACCATATTCGATTTCTCTAACTTCGAATACCATATTCGATTAACTTCTTTCGAATGTCTATATTCGATTAACTAACTTCGAATACCATATTCGATTTCTCTAACTTCGAATACCATATTCGATTAACTTCTTTCGAATGTCTATATTCGATTAACTAACTTCGAATACCATATTCGATTTCTCCTTTCGAATGTCTATATTCGATTAACTAACTTCGAATATCATATTCGATTTCTCTAACTTCGAATACCATATTCGATTAACTTTTTCGAATGTCTATATTCGATTTACTAACTTCGAATACCATATTCGATTTCTCTAACTTCGAATACCATATTCGATTAACTTCTTCGAATGTCTATATTCGATTTACTAACTTCGAATACCATATTCGATTTCTCTAACTTCGAATACCATATTCGATTAACTTCTTCGAATGTCTATATTCGATTTACTTTATTCGCTTTATAAAGATTTCCTTTATAACAACGTTTTATTCATTTGAAAAGATTTACTTTTAAATAACGGTTCTACCCTTTAAAAATGATTTCCCTTTTTATAATGTTTCCTTTCCAGTTCTATTTGTAAATGGTTTACAAATATTCCCTTTTCAAATTTATTCTTGAAATATTCTAACTCCTTAAATTCCCGGGAAAATTCGCCATAACCTCCTTTGTATCGGGAGCATCGGGAAAATCCCCAAACTCGCCACACATGCCTTTCCATTCAAAAAGAAATGTTTTGAAACAATTTCCCTTTTTAAAATATCTCCTATTTATAAATATCCCAATTTATAAATATTCCTTATTTATAAATATTCCACTTTATAAATATTCTATTTTTCAATATCACTTTGAAAAATCTCCTTTATCCATATTCCGGTATGTCATGGTATTCAATCATATCAAATCACGATGTTCAATATCGTCCATACACACAAAATCAACAACAGGTTATAATTCACATCATATATCAAAATATATGAAAAACAATAAAATAACTGTTGAGGAATCCAGTCGGATTCCTCCAACCTGTTTCCCTGCATCATAGATGTTAGACAATATTGATAACATCAATTTCATCCCAACATGAAATATACTGATAATCAGAATCCATATTTGATTAACGGTTTTCTATATATAACTATATCTACGTTTTCAATCAAATCTATTTAACAGTCCAATTTAACAATCAATACACAGCAATCAATCATTAAAAATAAAGTACAGTTTATACAAATATAAACTGAACAGAGTTAGTGAGATTCACTCACATTGGCGCGTTAACCGTTATAAAATCGGTTTGCGTTCTTTGACTCAGTTGGACAATTTATTTCGCCATAAATTGTAACGAGCTCCGATGGACTTCCAGTCAGTCTCATTATGTTTCTCCCGTCCATACGATCCTGCCGGATCTTGTTTCGCCCTCAAGAACAGGCCCACTTCCCCTTTAAAATCCCACGGCCCATTACCGCTCAAATAAACTGCCTCATTTCCAGTTGTTCTTCACTTTGATCCACTTCGTTCCTAGTACCATATTTTGATTCCTCATCGCGTTTTTCTTCAGAAATACACAGGGCTTCGCCACCTTGTCCAATTCTTTGCAACTGCTTTCAACATTAAACAAAGGCCAAGTCCCCTTTCTGTTTTACACGGGTTGCTTCATAGAACATTTACCCTTTTTATTATACTGTTGTTGTTGCTTCGGACTTCTCTTTTGAAATACACGACCTTTCTTCTATACGCAAGACTACTGTTCGCTCCTTCATGCCTTTGAACTTGTGTTACTCCATGCTATACTGTTTATATAATATATATTACTACTTCTTCTTTATTTTCTTCCCCCAAATGCTTTCACGTTTGACTTCGTTTTCCCATAGCTGAACTTCTTTCTCGCAAAACAGTTTCCCCTTCCAGAATACACGCTGTTCTTCATCCCTGAAGTCCACTCCATCATATTCTCACATCTAAATCTGCCCCTACCATCACCTCTTCGTACACGTTTCCATCCATCATCATTTCACTAACACCAACTGCTCTCTACTCCTCCATCAAGACTCCTACTGCACATACCGTGCCTCTTTCCTTCATGTCGGAGCTCAGGCCTACCCCCCCCCCCTACATTCACCTCCAGCACACCCATATGAACCCGCGGCTCTAACTCAGAGCAGCTTATAGTTAATCGCACCAGAAAATCAACCCCTACGAACTGACGAGCTGACTAAAACAAGCTCATGGATAGGGTTTTTCATAGATTCTAGGATTTATTTGTATTTGGTTTTTCTTTTGATCGGAATTCCTTGATTTTCTGAATTCGGTTTTCTCGTTTTATTTCTGGAGTATGAAACATGGCGGCTGGAAATCCTATCGTGGAAAGAGAATTAGGTTAGAGCTTTTTATAGGAATATCTGTGGATTTTATAAGCCCACGTAGTTGATTTGAGACCAAATGAAATGGGCGGTGGAGAGAAACGGACGTGGATTCTTATTTGACCAAGGAAAAAAAAAGGTTTAGATATTTGCTTGTTTCACGTACTGTGATATTTTTGTTGGAGAAAATATTTCTTGGTGTTATCATTTCTCTTCTAGATATGTTCGTCCATATAGACTTTCATATGGACTCATATGCATAATTAAATTGATGCAAAATGATTTGGGATACCATAATCTAAACGTGCTTCCAAAATGTCATCTAGAATAATTTTATTTGCCCTACTAGCTAGACTGAAATAAATATACCGTTGTGATGAGCAATGTGCCATGATTCCAAAAATATCATAATACCGGTAGATTAACTCATATTTTGAAACCCCACAATGTTGATTACAGGGTGCAAAACACTCCAAATAAAAAGTTGCTTATTTAATTAATTAAAAATTTCCATAAAATTCTAAAAATTAAATTATCGCTATGTGCCAAAAGAACCTTGTCTAAATTCAAACCCGATCTCTAGTTATATCGAATAAACCGTTACGGTCGATAAACGGTTCTATAGCGACTATTCTGAAATTTGATTTGGACATATCTCAAAATCTACATGACGAAATCCCGATTTTTCTCTTCCATTAGAAAACTATTATCTAATCGGTCCTGACGGTTCTTGTTTCACAGAAATCCGACTTAAAATGAATCCTGTACATTCAGTTGAAGTTCAAATTGCCAAATAGCGAACTGCCGCGCCATTTCAAGCTCTATTTTAATTATATTATAATTATACGTTCAACTATCGTCGATTCAATATAATCGTTATTATATTTCGAATCGAAGCTCCACCAAATCTCGTATGCTATTCAATTCACACGATATTTTGAATTTCACTATTTCTGACTATTTTGACATTATAATATATTATTATATTATAATTATTTATTAAATATTCAATATTATTTAATTAAATGATCATTAACTTCTCTAAATCACCAATTATATAATTAAATAAATTAATTATATATCTCTAAAAATGCGGGTCATTATAGCGGCTTGCCGATACGGCTCATAAAATCATCCAAACCCCAAGAAATACAATAAACATGTACCTATTTGTCGGGCAAACAATTTTATTCCTCTGCTTTTAGCCTCCTGCTATGACCTGTTCAACGTATACACATGTACATATATGTAAATGCAATAATTTTCAATTTAGTTCAATATTTGATACAACTAGGCTAAATGACCATACATGTACATATTAGTTAAATTAGTTAACCAATAATCAAACAACACAACCATCAATCAATTAGTTGGTTTACGTTTCAAATTCATAATTTTTATGTAGTCAAAAATCCAATTTTTGATGCCAAGTCACACAATAAGCCCTATCTAGTTTTGGTTCTCACACCAGCCTAATGGAAATATACAGATATCACACTTTCGAAACTCGAACAATAAACACTGATGATGAGATCTCAATCATCAGTATCATCTCCGGGCGACTAGAGTGTGATTCTATATCTATCTAGTATATTAAAATTTTGAATATACGTTCATGACACGCATACACAAAATATTTATATGCTAGATTGTCCAGATTCAATACAAATAAAATATCCAAATACGAATAAGTGAATTTTAATTTTCAAAACAAAATTTGTTTTTATCTTAAAAATATACTCTTCACACTCGTTCTAGGACACTACTGATCCCATCTCTAACGAGTCATTCTCATTGGATATTACTAATCCAATCTCTGATGAATTCTTTCATTCGGTTCTAATATGTCTTGTTCTCGAGCTTTGTAAACCAAAGATCTGATACCACTGTAACAATTATTAATTTCGCTCGATCCGAATCGATCGCTAAACCGACCAAGACCGTTCGAAACCCCTGATCGTTTTGAGGACAAGACCAATAAGAACGCAAACAGAAGAACATTTCATTGTATATTACAACAATTACATCAGATTACAAGAATATACAGAGTATGAATAAATAATTAACATCACAAAAATATCAGAGATTCAAATACATTACTGCAGCGGAAAAATAATACAAAGTACAACTGAAAGAGATACACGGATACAAAGCTTCCCGAATATCATTCCAGCTGTAAACCCGAGTCCTGTGAATATAAATCTGCAAAACCCAACTACAAGCTGCCCGTGCGATAAATAAGGGCACCCAGAGTTTAGGTTAAAACATTAAACTCCAGGTCAGTCATGTGACTGGTGTGAGAACTAAAACAGTTATAAATCTTTATTTTAAAGTTAGGTAAATCAAGGGACCACACCGTATAACACGGAACGGGTTTCCTCCCAAGAATACCAGTGCATATAATCAACAGCGCAATGCTAAATAAAGAATAATGGAGCTATTATAAGACCCAGGTCCCATCACACAATGAACGCAGTTGGAGGATAGGGTTTTACGTTATAATAGCCAAATAATGCTTGATACGCGAAATTTAATCTTTTATTATTACTATAAGTGAAGAAATTAACTTCAAATATAAATGTATCAACCATAGACGACATGAATGTCCCATAACACTATGCCGCCAATACTAGGCTATACAATCATAATCGCAAAATCACGTATTGGAAATTGGATTTCCATCTATGAACCGAGGCTAGGGGCAAGATCCTCACCGAATTCGAGACGCTCTAGTCCGTGTCTCAGGAACAGCCGCAACTGCCCTTCGGATCATCAGGGTCGGTCCACTCGATGTGGATTAGATAAAACCCTGAACACTACGTCTCCCCGCCCTATGGGGCGTAAGTCTGGTCCGTCTGCCGACCAGAATGCATCGGCCGAAACCGATATAACCGAGGCGCCTCGCAACAGCAACAACCACACAGGTGCAAAGTATATAAATGTCGGCCAGTTTAAGTACCAACACTACCTCTAACTAGAAAGAAACGCATGTTCCCCCTGAGTCCTTTCTCCCATTTCTTGTTCATACCGGGGTGTGAGGCTCGCGAATTAAACGCTACTGAAAGCTGCGCCACACAGGCCGTGCTTTGATCATCAACCACAAGACCCTGCTTTTCAACAGAAGCCTTGATCATTTGCCACTTAGGCATGCCACACAGGCAATTCACGCTATGCGATTGATATCCATCAATATATAACCTCTGAGCTCGTACATCTCAGAGAAGGGCGTTAAGCAAGAGAATAAATTCTCCGCCGCCAAACAGATATATATTTAATAGAAATCAATCACACAGAATAAAATCCAATGTCAGACACACAGTCCATACAAGTTCGTTCTGGGTCTGAACGAAACCGGAGGAACTTAATTCCTCGCATATCCACCATCTTCATCTTCGACGTAACATCGAATCAGTTATTCGGAATGGGTATAATCCGGTCTTTCCGAATAACTCGCGTATATAATAAACAAGTGTTCACAAACACAACATACGCCTCATTCCAATCTAGAATATTATTTTATTCAAATATTCTTTTCTTTTGGGATAGGTTCCCATAAATTTTATCAAAGATAAACTCTTTAAAATTTATTCTTTAATCTTCCTTTGGATATCATTTCAAACCATGTTAAAGTTTTCCAAACTAGTCGGGATTAGCGAACCACACCGGAGTAATTGTTTATTTTATTTCCCAATCCCAACCTATTTATCTCATGGAGCAAAACTGGTAATACTCCATATCTAACACCACAGTGCTATCGGTAAAATTAATTACCATTTCTCGTGCAAATCTACTTAAAGATTTAACTATCGCTTTGTAGCAAAACTGGTGATACTCCACCCTCGATCATTTCAATATAATTAAAGATTCATTAAAACCCCACTTAGTTTTAATCTTTAACTGGGTTAAAGAACTAATGTCATTTAAAGCACAGCTCACGATAAACCCAAAATCACAATCCATTGTTAATCGGGTTAAAGAACAAGTGTTATTTAAAACACCGTTCACGATAAACCCAAAAATCAATTTCAATTCAATTCCAATTAAATACTAATTAACTGGACACTTCACTAAATCTTAATTAAAAGATTTATTCTTTTCTAATCTGAGTTCAAGAACAGTGTTATTTAAGACACGGTTCACGACGAACCCAAAATCCAATTCGATATTAAATATAAGGCTCTGATTAGAAAATATATCGGCTTATATTCAATATCGAGTTCTGAAACCAACAAATGTCGTATTGGAAATAACGATATAAAATGAATCTTTCAAATTTCCATAACAATACTTGTATAATCACGAAATCCAACACCGAAATATTCCGAGGATAATTTCGATTCAAATCCATTCCAATTCACATATTGGAAATTATGGTTATTTTACCCATTCTCAATCCCATTTATTTCTTTAAAAATAATTGGATTCTAATTCTAGTTAATAACTAGTTCAATTTGATAAAAATCTATTTTTATCTTCACAAACATTTAGTTTTTCACCCCAACTCTTCCTAAATCATTTATTATGATTTTACACAAATTATTAGTATTTTTAATAATTTTATCAAGGCCCGTACAGTCGATTTCCAATAACGGTCATCGAACTGCACTTACAACGACCTTTTCCAAATTTTATTTGGACATAATTCCAAATCCAACCGTTAGATTTCAAATTTCCTATATTCATTGGAAAGCTCTTTTCGATACGGACCCAACGGTTCTGGTTTTCGGAGAATCCGACGGGCGGATCTCCCGTAACATCAATTCGAAGTCAATGGTGGAAATTCGCGAACGTCCGCGGCGCGGCGCGTTCTATTCAGGCCATTAATTTATATATAATATATATATTATATATATTTCGTTCAAACGTATTTTATAAATTCGTTTTAAAACGATTCTCACTTTTACTTCAATTTTAAATCAAAATTGAATATTCAATATCATCAATATATAAATGATAATATTTTCAAAATATTTGATTTTGAAATCATTTCCTTTACGACATCGTTATAGAAACGAATAAAATCAATATAAATATCGTTCAAGTCAAAATGGCGCAAATCTAATCAACACGGCTTTATATATTTCAATAACTTCGTTATTCTATTCAACACGTGAATATATATATTATTTCAACACATGAATATATATTTTATTATATTCTTTATTTTCCAAATCGGAATGAGGCACAATCAATTACCATATAAGGTTAATTATATGGATTCCATACAACACATGTATATACTGACAATAATAAACAATCAATCATCATCCAGAGTGCCCCACACAAATGTATAAGCATTAATTATAAATAATTAACGCTTACAACAGCCTGTCAATCAAACGATCGACATACCGCTAACCAATTGGGATTAGTGTACGTCAAATATCATCCCAACACCCGTGTGGGGTTTCAATCCACAAACACTGAACATTATTTGTGCAGTTGGGCGATGTGTAAAATTTATCGACCCAATCATTATCAGTCAAATCGTGTACATAAACAAATCGTCTGATTTGTAAATGAATTTTTTATTCTATTAACATTCACCCTAAATTTATATTTTTAACGATAAATATTTTATTTCAACAAATGAATATTTTATTTTCAACACATGAATATTTTATTTTCAACACAGCAAAATCAAACAAGCAAACAAGTCGTCCATGGTCTGTGGACGACGGGTGTAACGACCTGACTTTTGACCGCTCCAAGTCGGTAATTAAACCAACTCAAAACATTCAAAACGACTGATTGTTATTGCTTATGAAGTTGAAATACAAATCATCATAGAACCACAGACACAGAACACAAAATATCTCACAGCGGAAGAAATTTATACAATATTACAAGACCTTTGAATTTACATAATATCAGAGTGCGGAAATAAATACAGATACAACAGAGGAATAAATATGGAGCCATTCTAGTATTTGGTAACAGAATATGACATGGTAGATGAACAGCGGGATCTCCAATGAATCTCAAGTCTATCAGATATATCTACAAGCTGAAAATACTTGGTCTGACCCGGGCATTTTGCAAGAAATGAAACAAACAAAATACACGAGTCGGGACTAACAGTCTCATATAAGTGAATTAAATCAAAGGAAGTGTTAACTGAACTGTACAATAACTTAAAGGATGTTTGGGATTCCCATCCTCTAAGGATCCGCGAAACTAATATCTATATAATAGTACGCTATTATTGTAATGTCTATTCAGTAAAGTATAAATAACGAAAATAGCGTAAGCGGGATTACCATATTACCCTTACACCGTTTATAAGCATCAACAGTCTATACAGTACCGTAAATTCACCGTACTAGTGTTATCAGAGGGCACTCCATAGAAAGCAACACTAAATCAAAATCGTATGGGGCTCGATAAGGATAAATATGACAAGGCACTCGAGGCAATACCCAGGGTAGGATTCTACCAGTTGCACTCCCGGACCGGTGGTAACGCATAGCAGCCACTACCGCCCACCTCGGAACAAACTCCCATAATCAAAAGGGCCCTAATCGTCATCATAGTCATAGAAATATCATCGGAGAAGTGCGTCCGATCAGAGGTGCTACCTCTATTAGTCACGGTATAGCTCCTGTTTTAGTCATTTTAATTCTGACCCGAAGGTCAGGGCTATTTCGTCATCATTCGCCTTCCTCGATTCAATCGTTGCCTCCAAGTCATCATGCTTCATTCTGGACAAGTCATCACGTACGCAATTGTTAAAGTGGTATCGGCACTGACAGAGAGTATGCCACTTACCGACTCCGGTCTCTTTAACAGCCGACGATTACATTTTCCACACCGTGGCCATTATATTTGAGATCACATTTTCAAATATAGCAAATCGATTTATTTCAAGTCTTGCCCAAAAATCAATTTAACAAATCATTTGTCATCGGTTCGAAAATAAAACCAATATTCCCCATTCTTTGTCAACCATTGTTTTAACTTCCAAATTCCGTGAAATTTTGTTATTACTTGGAAGTCCAGTACTTCATCCTTTGGATTCACTAGACTGGATTGGACATAAGTTTTTAAATTAAAATTAACATAAATACATTTAGAAAAGTTGAGTTTTTTTTATATAGCATATGTATATTAAATTTAAAATAGTGTATAAATATATATATTTTTGGAAAATAATTATAAAAATACATATGGTTAAAGAAATCAAATCATATACAAAAGAATACTTATAAAAATCAAGTAATGCAAAAATTACTTTTATGAAATCTTAGTTTAAATCAAGTAATATTAATCCAATTCAAATTCTAATTCATGTATTACAATTTCTTTCCCCGCCAAATTTCACATTTAAATCAAATTCATTTGATTGGGTTCGATTTCAATACTTCACGGTTAAAACGATTCTCACATCATTGTTCACCTTAGCTTTCACATATCCATTTTATATAACAATCCCCAAATCAAAAATGTGATTTGTTAAATTCTAGCTTGTTAACAAACTCGTATTCACCATGATTTAAATAAACATATGCTTTTTATACTTGAACTTATACGTTTATTTTAACAAATCCTTCTTATAAATTTCATGGTGAAAATTCATTAACAAATCATATTACAAAATAAGTTTGGGCAACATTTTTCCAGTCCTTGCAAATCACTTATATTCAATCATTCAATCCAAAATTTGTCGCATTATCACATTATATAAAGTTGTAAAGAATTTATCTAAATAAATTCAACTTGGTGTTAACTTGCAAAAATCACTTTACAACTTATTTTAATACAAACTGGATTTCGCAAAATCTCAAGTAGATATTCGAACAAAGTTTACTTTCAAAACTTCCTTTACGCTTTTCAGGAATTTCATTAAAATTCCTTCTTATAATAATTTGATAAAATATTTTAAGATAGTTTGTTTTATTGACCATGGTGTCTGTATAAAATATTCTATCCTATGGTCAAGTGATACGGATATTTATCATTTCAATCCGTTCTTTAAAAATATTCGAATCCCGGGTATATATCATTTCAACCCGCATCCCAAATTGACTCGAATACACAAAGGTTTGGGTATGTATCATTTCAACCCGTAATGTTTCTAATCTAAAGGGAACTTGCATGATGAGAAAGAAAATAAACTTACATGTCAAACATACATCCATATTGTGTCATATGATATAATAGTGTGTGTCGCACGTGCACAATCACGAAGCAAACAATTCTAGAGCAACTAAAATTTCATTCAACATTTCAAATCTTTAATCCACTTAATACAAGTATTAGTCTGTGAGTGAGTAGAAACTCACCTTTTGTGATGGGAAGGCGACTATGAAACCAATAATGACATTGATACGACGCACGAACGACATCAAAGCTAAGCGACGAATAGTCCAAATTTGGCAGATGTAAATGATAAGTTCAACAAGATGATCATGAGAATCAACAACTCCAGCACCAACTTTGATCAAGACCAGGGCTTTAACCAAAGTCAAAATAACAAGTATAAGAATAACACAAACACTCCAGCCAATCTCAATACAAATCTGTAGCAATCTTTGATTAAAAGTGAAGTATCCGTTCGGATCTTACAAGATCAAATGGAAGATAGTAAGGATAGTATTTAATTTTAAAGTATGCAGATTATAGTGTCGGACCACATTCAAGTGTAGCGACAACTAAAATCATCCTATACTTAAATCAAGTCACATACCGTTTTTTTTTTTTTAAAATTAAACAAGGGAATATGTACAGATCTGGAAAACTTGACTTACTGGTAGTCCAGACTAACGAATACGCCCAACTCCACCAAACATGGCCCTTAGGCATTTATCCAAGCTATATGTGTGCTTCTAAGAGATACAAGATCGAAGAACCTAGGGTCGATGGGCTTGCAGTACGGACTGACGCAGAAAAATCAAGGCTTGAAGCAAGACTCGCGCGAGTTGTAGAGGAGGTTCTGGCTTCAGTTCTTCCCATTTTCCGAAAGAGCGACATCGGATCTGGTTCATGGAGAGGCGGAGCACGCTCGCTGATGGATGCTCGAGTTGCTCGCGGGTTGGATCTCGATTTTGAGTTATTGGATCATTTAGGGCAATTCAAACTTGACCCGAGGGAGGAGGAGGCCATAGTGGTGATGCACGATGGAAGGAGGAGGCGCGGCATGCCCGATCGACGAGGGTAGAGGAGGAAGAAGCACGTTTTTTTTTTTTGGGAAAGGTCTTAGCCATTTTGATTTATAGGGAAAAAGTGTTCCGTTTTTTTCTCTTTTTTTTATGTATGTATATATATTTTAACTGAACGGTGAAAGGAGGATAAAGGGGAAGACAGGAGAAAGGCCGCGTCGTATGTTTTTCTCCAATGCTTTGAATGCGTGTTGCCAAATTTCTGTCGTAGGGACACGTCTCCTTCTAAATTTACCTTTATGATTTCCTTTCAATTTTTTTTTTCCAATTCTAGCGTTAAGAAAATTTAGTTAGAAAAAAAAATTCATTGAAGAATATAAATAGAATATACATAACAACATTGCCATTTTTATTTGTGCGTTTATTTCAATTAAATAAATACTCAATGTAACTTATCACTTCACATTATCTCCTCAATACAACATACAAACTCAAGTATATATATGCGAATGTATGTCCACACTTACCACATAAATTAAAATTTCATGTTTCAAATCCAAGTTGAGATTATAAATATCCATTTAAACGTTAAATCTTTAAATCAACTTTATATTCTAAAACGTCGAAATTACTGGTTCGTTACATTCTCCCCCACTTGGCGCTTTTCGTCCTCGAAAAGGAAACGTCGTATAAAAATTAAGTCTACATATATAATATTTACAAATACCCTTACTTAGTTTAAAACTTGTTAGAAATAAATAAGTTGTAAAGTTTTTAAGACTCGAAATTTTCTTACACCCGGATTTACGGAAAATTTCGGCAGCATCTCCCCTGCACGGTTCGCTCGGGAAAATTCTCCCGTACACAAAAACAACAAAAACACAAAATATACATCTCATCCACACGATGAGGCATCCCAATATAGGGGAAACAAAAGAAAAACAACCCAAAAGCGATGTGTAAAGCGAGATACATACCTTTTTATAGCGTTTTAAAGCGTATTAGCTTATTTTATTAGCATTTTGGCGCAAAAGCAAGCTCCGCAAGCAAAGCACGCTATTGTACCTACTAAAAGTCTCAAGATATAGTAAGAATCAAACATATATGCATGATAAAGCTTAGCGTACATAACAATGAGCATTTTCTTTTTGACAAAAATGTAAATGAACCATTGCGTGTACATAACCGTATACATAAATTAAAATAGCATTGTGTCAATATGTACATGAAATTAATGATGCATGTGATATATGTTTCATTTTATCATACCATGTTCCATTTGTTTTTTTTTTCTTTCGTTACAGCGGCAGCCTTGTTGCTGCTATTGTGGTGCAGCAGCACTTTGCCGCAGTTTTTTTTTTTTCATAGTGACAATGTCTAGTAATGAGCATCGGACTCTACAATGGTCCAACAGTATTAAAGTCAAGGCCTATTGCATGCATGAACTTACTGTCCAGTCATAACCATGGGAAAAATCTATGACTTGGCTTTTCTGTACATCCCATGTACTTGCTATCATTAGAAACAATTTGTTGCCTATCCAAGTATAACCTTCCTTTATTCCTAGTGCAGGTTTCATTTTATTCTTTTAGAACAGTTGTTTTAGTGCAGTTTTCTTTTTCTTTTTTTCATTTTTTTTCTTTTTCTCGGTTTATCCTTTTTTTTTCCTAAAGAAAAAGATATATATGTTTGTTTTAAGCTTCGCTTTTCAAGAAAACTGGAAATAACGTTCCTATTATCATTTCTCTATTTGTTTTGCACAGACATACTAAAACTTGCCTACTGACAAGGGCATGAAAATGTCTCAATATCTTATTAATAATATATCTGGTAACATTAGCATCTTTTTTTTTTCTACAGTGTACTATTAACATAATAGATATCTGCATACACGATGCAGATCGATTTATATGAAAGCCACTCGTGATCGGTCTATTTACTCAACCCAAAATTTTTAAATCTCCAACCTAGATTGCATATGTTAGTGGACAATATATGGAAATTTGATGTATGATACACATGGAGATTCATGGATGGCATGTTGTTAAGATATGAAATAAAAGTTTCAGAATGGATGCATAAAGTACAACATCATAAGCAGGAAGAACTTTTTAAATGTTATAAATTATAATGTAGTTTATCTGTTCCTTGAAATTAGCGGACAATTCAAGAACTAAGCTTTATAAAAATCTATTCAGTTACAGTGAATTAATACTCTCATATCCAGTTCCTTTACCTAAGGTTAACAAATGTGAAAAATCATATATATAAATTAACACTTATCATCCCTATTAAAACCAACGAATTTAACTTCAGCTATTCACAAATATACATAAACTTTTACTTATCTCTGTTTCTCTTATTTATCAAACTAAAGTTCCAATCACATTCTCTTCAAATGATTTGGGTTCCAAGCTTATTTTACTACATTTGATTCATTTAATTCCATCACTATTATTAGTTTTATTTTCACATAAGTTTTTTTTTCTTAAACCGCAGCTGCCATGCGGCAGCAGCCCCACTGTGACTGCTGCTGCGGCAGCAGCCTATATTTTTCATTGTTGTTGCCTTGTGGCAGCAGCCCCACTCTCTAGCAGCAGCAGCCACGCCGCTGCATCCTCCTTTTTTCCGTCATCGCTTCTCAATAATTCATCTATTTAATTTATTCAGTTTTTTCACATCGAGTTTATTTTAGCTTACTCCATTCATAAATCTCTTTAACTTGTTTATAAGTATTTTCCTTCTTTTAACATCCAACATTCAACGTCGTCAATTTTCATTTTTGATAGCAGTAAACAAGCCTATATTTCAAAACATTTCTACGAAATTGAACTTATTTTTTTTTTCGTACATTTATCAAATTAAAACTTCAAATTATTATGCTCATAAATTATCATTTGCATTGCTCACACATCAAATTTATTTTCATACTTATTTAATCTTAAGAACAAAAATTTAGAATTCCAAACTATTTTGCTTATAAATTGTAACATTTATTTCATTATCGGTCATAATGTCTCAAAATAAATTTATATCACTAAAATTTTCTCCTTAAACCTTTCGAAATTTTCCCTAAAATTAGTTTAAGTATTTATTCAACATCTCAGTTGGAATTATATTTTCATCCCACTTTTGAAGCCTGAAAATAGATATTGATGATGCTGTGGTCATCGCCAAAAATTATTTTCAAGCGACTAGAGTGTGATTCTATATCTATCTAGTACATATAAGATTTTGTATATACGTTAGCTAGGCGTATATGCAAAATATCCACGCATCTGATAGTCCAACTTTAACGTCAAATGGAATACTCGAAACTTGTGATTTTTCCCCTAAATATTATTATATAAGATTTCTTCTTATAGCATTTTTTTAGGTTCCAAGCGCGTATTGTTTCCGAAATCTCAAGTTTGGTATTTGCTTTTATTTACACATATGCAATTCCATCACATATAAATATTTTACACAAATCACTATTCTAAGTTCCGCTTTCACATAAACTCTTTTAGTTCCAAGCATACCTTTATAAGTATCAAGTTATTATTTAATACATTTACTTAAATCAATTTATGCTTGCACTTTGAATTTACATTACACTTGTTTATGAAGTTTTATTATCGTCTGGTCATAAAATTAACCAAGTCGTTTATTTTCAAACGTTTCAAGTTCTATAATTTATTGCAATATAGTTTATGAGTTCACCACAATTTTAATCAATGAAATTTTCCTTAATATAGGGTTGTAAATTCACTTATAACTCAATACTATTGGATCTTCAATTCATTTTATTCAATAAAACCAAGTGCTTAATATTTAGTCGTTTATTCAAGTTTTACTTCCAATTCTCATGCCTCTATTTATATCGATTTAGGTTAAGTCGGATTTTGGCTAGGGCTTAACAAATGGACGAACCAAATCAAAAGGGTTCACCAAGGATAGGTAAAATAAATCAAGGAGGATTTAAGATTTATGAAGCAACAAATTCTAAATTTCCTAAGACGGAACGAAGCAAGATCGGGACTTAGATACGGAAAAACCTAACTTAAGAGGAATCTAACTAAAAGGGATGAGTTCGAAAGAATGAAATTCAACATAAAGATATGTTTTTACAACAAGGCTAAATTCCGAATTATTTCATATATATATATATATATACATATATACCATTAAAAAAAATCATTTAAAGTATGTTTTTCTCAATATACGCCCTCTCGGGAATAATTCTAAGATGATTTCACTCACTCTAAGGTATTGCTACCCAATCTCTAATGAGTGTTTCAACCCAATAAGCTAAGCTTTGTATAAACCTGGCTCTGATACCAACTGTAACGACCTGACTTTTGACCACTCCAAGTCGGTAATTAAACCAACTCAAAACGTTCAAAACGACAGATTGTTATTGCTTATGAAGTTGAAATACAAATCATCATAGAACCACAGACACAGAACACAAAATATCTCACAGCGGAAGAAATTTATACAATATTACAAGACCTTTGAATTTACATAATATCAGAGTGCGGAAATAAATACAGATACAACAGAGGAATAAATATGGAGCCATACTAGTATTTGGTAACAGAATATGACATGGTAGATGAACAGCGGGATCTCCAATGAATCTCAAGTCTATCAGATATATCTACAAGCTGAAAATACTTGGTCTGACCCGGGCATTTTGCAAGAAATGAAACAAACAAAATACACGAGTCGGGACTAACAGTCTCATATAAGTGAATTAAATCAAAGGAAGTGTTAACTGAACTGTACAATAACTTAAAGGATGTTTGGGATTCCCATCCTCTAAGGATCCGCGAAACTAATATCTATATAATAGTACGCTATTATTGTAATGTCTATTCAGTAAAGTATAAATAACGAAAATAGCGTAAGCGGGATTACCATATTACCCTTACACCGTTTATAAGCATCAACAGTCTATACAGTACCGTAAATTCACCGTACTAGTGTTATCAGAGGGCACTCCATAGAAAGCAACACTAAATCAAAATCGTATGGGGCTCGATAAGGATAAATATGACAAGGCACTCGAGGCAATACCCAGGGTAGGATTCTACCAGTTGCACTCCCGGACCGGTGGTAACGCATAGCAGCCACTACCGCCCACCTCGGAACACACTCCCATAATCAAAAGGGCCCTAATCGTCATCATAGTCATAGAAATATCATCGGAGAAGTGCGTCCGATCAGAGGTGCTACCTCTATTAGTCACGGTATAGCTCCTGTTTTAGTCATTTTAATTCTGACCCGAAGGTCAGGGCTATTTCGTCATCATTCGCCTTCCTCGATTCAATCGTTGCCTCCAAGTCATCATGCTTCATTCTGGACAAGTCATCACGTACGCAGTTGTTAAAGTGGTATCGGCACTGACAGAGAGTATGCCACTTACCGACTCCGGTCTCTTTAACAGCCGACGATTACATTTTCCACACCGTGGCCATTATATTTGAGATCACATTTTCAAATATAGCAAATCGATTTATTTCAAGTCTTGCCCAAAAATCAATTTCACAAATCATTTGTCATCGGTTCGAAAATAAAACCAATATTCCCCATTCTTTGTCAACCATTGTTTTAACTTCCAAATTCCGTGAAATTTTGTTATTACTTGGAAGTCCAGTACTTCATCCTTTGGATTCACTAGACTGGATTGGACATAAGTTTTTAAATTAAAATTAACATAAATACATTTAGAAAAGTTGAGTTTTTTTTATATAGCATATGTATATTAAATTTAAAATAGTGTATAAATATATATATTTTTGGAAAATAATTATAAAAATACATATGGTTAAAGAAATCAAATCATTTACAAAAGAATACTTATAAAAATCAAGTAATGCAAAAATTACTTTTATGAAATCTTAGTTTAAATCAAGTAATATTAATCCAATTCAAATTCTAATTCATGTCTTACAATTTCTTTCCCCGCCAAATTTCACATTTAAATCAAATTCATTTGATTGGGTTCGATTTCAATACTTCACGGTTAAAACGATTCTCACATCATCGTTCACCTTAGCTTTCACAAATCCATTTTATATAACAATCCCCAAATCAAAAATGTGATTTGTTAAATTCTAGCTTGTTAACAAACTCGTATTCACCATGATTTAAATAAACATATGCTTTTTATACTTGAACTTATACGTTTATTTTAACAAATCCTTCTTATAAATTTCATGGTGAAAATTCATTAACAAATCATATTACAAAATAAGTTTGGGCAACATTTTTCCAGTCCTTGCAAATCACTTATATTCAATCATTCAATCCAAAATTTGTCGCATTATCACATTATATAAAGTTGTAAAGAATTTATCTAAATAAATTCAACTTGGTGTTAACTTGCAAAAATCACTTTACAACTTATTTTAGTACAAACTGGATTTCGCAAAATCTCAAGTAGATATTTGAACAAAGTTTACTTTTAAAACTTCCTTTACGCTTTTCAGGAATTTCATTAAAATTCCTTCTTATAATAATTTGATAAAATATTTTAAGATAGTTTGTTTTATTGACCATGGTGTCTGTATAAAATATTCTATCCTATGGTCAAGTGATACGGATATTTATCATTTCGATCCGTTCTTTAAAAATATTCGAATCCCGGGTATATATCATTTCAACCCGCATCCCAAATTGACTCGAATACACAAAGGTTCGGGTATGTATCATTTCAACCCGTAATGTTTCTAATCTAATGGGAACTTGCATGATGAGAAAGAAAATAAACATACATGTCAAACATACATCCATATTGTGTCGTATGATATAATAGTGTGTGTCGCATGTGCACAATCACGAAGCAAACAATTCTAGAGCTACTAACATTTCATTCAACATTTCAAATCTTTAATCCACTTAATAAAAATATTAGTCTGTGAGTGAGTAGAAACTCACCTTTTGTGATGGGAAGGCGACTATGAAACCAATAATGACATTGATACGACGCACGAACGACATCAAAGCTAAGCGACGAATGGTCCAAATTTGGCAGATGTAAATGATAAGTTCAACAAGATGATCATGAGAATCAACAACTCCAGCACCAACTTTGATCAAGACCAGGGCTTTAACCAAAGTCAAAATAACAAGTATAAGAATAACACAAACACTCCAGCCAATCTCAATACAAATCTGTAGCAAACTTTGATTAAAAGTGAAGTATCCGTTCGGATCTTACAAGATCAAATGGAAGATAGTAAGGATAGTATTTAATTTTAAAGTATGCAGATTATAGTGTCGGACCACATTCAAGTGTAGCGACAACTAAAATTAGCCTATATTTAAATCAAGTCACATACCGTTTTTTAAAAAAAAAATTAAACAAGGGAATATGTACAGATCTGGAAAACTTGACTTACTGGTAGTCCAGACTAACGAATACGCCCAACTCCACCAAACATGGCCCTTAGGCATTTATCCAAGCTATATGCGTTCTTCTAAGAGATACAAGATCGAAGAACCTAGGGTCGATGGGCTTGTAGTACGGACTGACGCAGAAAAATCAAGGCTTGAAGCAAGACTCGCGCGAGTTGTAGAGGAGGTTCTGGCTTCAGTTCTTCCCATTTTCCGAAAGAGCGACATTGGATCTGGTTCATGGAGAGGCGGAGCACGCTCGCTGATGGATGCTCGAGTTGCTCGCGGGTTGGATCTCGATTTTGAGTTATTGGATCATTTAGGGCAATTCAAACTTGACCCGAGGGAGGAGGAGGCCATAGTGGTGATGCGCGATGGAAGGAGGAGGCGCGGCATGCCCGATCGACGAGGGTAGAGGAGGAAGAAGCACTTTTTTTTTTTGGAAAGGTCTCAGCCATTTTGATTTATAGGGAAAAAGTGTTCCCTTTTTTTCTCTTTTTTTTTATGTATGTATATATATTTTAACTGAACGGTGAAAGGAGGATAAAGGGGAAGACAGGAGAAAGGTCGCGTGGTATGTTTTTCTCCAATGCTTTGAACGCGTGTTGCCAAATTTCTGTCGTAGGGACACGTCTCCTTCTAAATTTACCTTTATGATTTCCTTTCAAATTTTTTTTTCCAATTGTAGCGTTTAGAAAATTTAGTTAGAAAAAAAAATTCATCGAAGAATATAAATAGAATATACATAACAACATTGCCATTTTTATTTGTGCGTTTATTTCAATTAAATAAATACTCAATGTAACTTATCACTTCACATTATCTCCTCAATACAACATACAAACTCAAGTATATATATGCGAATGTATGTCCACACTTACCACATAAATTAAGATTTCATGTTTCAAATCCAAGTTGAGATTATAAATATCCATTTAAACGTTAAATCTTTAAATCAACTTTATATTCTAAATCGTCGAAATTACTGGTTCGTTACAACGGGTGTCGGGGGCTGCTAAGCACCGTCAGCATCCTAGTATATATTTTTACCTAGAAAATAAATTAGAGTGAGAAGTTCTCACCTTGGGGTTCCACTCCGTCATTCTTTATTTCTGAACGGTTCGGATTTTGCTTTGCTTATCGTCGGTTCCACCGCTATCTATTTCACTCTGTTCATAGTAAAAATCATATTTTTATTATTATTATTTTTTTATATAAAAATCATATTTTTCCTTAACCATTCTATTGATAGAAATCGTATTTTCACATTGCTATATATATGATAAAAATCACGTTTTTATTCGCTACTTCATACAAGGAAAATTTATATTTTTACAACGCCGCTTCCTATATAAAAAGATTATATTTTTACAATGTTACTCTATATAAAAAGGTTATATTTTTACATCGCTCTTTTGAGATAAAACTCTATTTTTACACTGCTACTATATAGATAAAAATACTATTTTTACACCGCCACTATATAGATAAAAATTCTATTTTTATGTCCTTAAAAATCGAATCTTCATATAAAGAGAAAAATTAAATCTTTGTTCTTTTAGAAATCTTGCCTTTCTAATTATAAAAAAATCTAATCTTTATTCTAAAAATTTATATTTTTACACCTTAACAATATGAATAAAAATCATATATTATATATCGTTATCATATAAATAACAAACCTATTTTTCAAAATCTTACTTTCCTATATAAAAATCCAAACTTTAATCATATAAAAATCTAAGCTTTGTTTAAAAAAAACAAGTCTTTCTTGTTTTAAAGATATAATCTTTCTATAATACAGCTAAAACTGATTTTTAATTTTGCTATAACATATAAAACCCAACACTCAACATAAATTAAAATAAATAGGTTAAAAAAACTTACAGTGTACAAAATAAAAAAGGGGCAGACCCGTAGGCGCTGGGTTCATCGGAGTGCCGCGGGGTGGAGCAGGAGGTTCGGCGGTTCAGGGGGGTCGCGTGGGGGTGTGTCGGCCTTGCGTGGTGGCGGGTGGCCGGTGGTAGCAGGCGTCGGTTTTTGGGATTGCGGGGATTCACGGTGGAGGGAGCTTGAGCGAGAGGGAGAGAGTCGTGGGGGAGGATGAACGGAGGCGGGTGCTGTCGCGCCTGGCGGCGTTGCGATGGGGAAAGGGGGGGAGGCGTCGAGGTCTGGGCGGTTTTTATTTTCTTCTTTTTTTCTAATTCGATCTGAGAGATAACGGTGTGATAAAGGGAAAGAGGGCTATTGACTTTTTTTTATTATTTATTTAATTTATTAACTTTAATTCTTTAAAAGTAACTTTTTATTTCGATCTCCAAATGAGACCCACCGCCTGTCGTTCCTAGCTAATCACCCTCATTCCAAACACAATGGAATATGTCCCGTAAGCCAATTCGGCCGTTACGATCAGTTTTCATCAAATTTAAAATATAAATTAATATAACGTTCAAATTTGATTTTAACGTATATTTCAATTTGCCGGGGCCACATACGGACCTGAAAAATTCCAGAAAAATTATTTCTAGCTTCGTATTGACGATACGGTCATAACGAAACTAATTTCGTCAAATTCTGAGATAGTTTGAAAAATGGTCATTTTCTAGTCGATTAAATTCAACTGAAATTGTTAAAACGCGTTTTCTTGTGCCACGATCACATACCGATTCAGAAAATTACGAATTTTGAAATCTAGCAATAATTTGACATCCCGGATCCAACAAAAGTTGTTTCGTCGAAAACCGAGGTCGTTTGAAAAACCTCACTTTTTAAAGGCCTTATATATATTATAAATATATATAAATTCCATAGCGACTATTTTGAATTTTAAACTGGACATAACTTTTAATCCTTAAAATAAAATCTCAGTTTCTTAACTTCGTAAGAAAGATATGATTAAACAGATTCAAATATTTCTTATTTCGTTCAGTTCTGACTTATATTGAATTCTGTATATTCATTCAAAGTTTGAAATCGAATTTTCGAACTGCCGCGCCATTTCAGGCTCGTTATATAATTAAAATAAATTTATTCGTTTTAACTTCATCGAAAATAAAATTTTTGTCGCTATTATTTAAAATGTTTATTTTCAATAATCAAAATTCGTTAAAATCACCAAATTTTAAATTGGCTCAGATTTTCCGTGTTGTTACAAAACACCATTCACAATGCTGTAAAACAATTTAAAATCTCCCAGGATTTTAAAATCCTCTTATACATAATCCAAATCATTTATCAATACTTATTCAAATTTCCAGGGTTTTAATTTCAATTCTGATTTGAAATTGCCGATTTAATTCATCTCGATTTCATATATTACACTTATATGAATTTTACTTGGTTATTTACATAACCATTTCACCTTTTATAGTCTTACTCGATTATGGTAACAACCAAAATATCTAATATATTATAAATTCAATATCTATATCCAATATACTTTGGGTAAAATTATTTCGTTTACCCTCTATTCAAAACATACCGTGACGGTTCATCGTGTTCGAGTGTTTATAAACTCCTACCGATATAGTGGATCAAACTGATCGACCAGAACCCATAAACGACTCAACCAATAAATCTCCACAATATAAAATAATTTGTATATTGAATAACAAATACGCTCTCGTATATGTACACTCAAACTCAATCTAGGGTATTACTAACCCCATCTCTACCGAGTCACGCCACAGAGCCAAGGTAAATCACTTAACTTAAGCTCTGATACCAACTGTAACGACCCGGTTTTTAGCGACTTTAGTTATCGACATAAACTCAACGACGACTAACCAAACATCGTAAAAACCTGGTAGTTAATGAAAGAAATTATAGGGTGAGAATAGATAAGATAGAAACTTAGAGTAGAAGAAGAAGAACAACAACAACAACATCAGAGTAACACGAACCTCACAGTGGAACGAATAAAATATAACATAACTTTGAAATAAAAGATCGTACTTGAATATACATATCATTGTCAAGTACAGCACTTACAACACCGCGGAATAATAATAGCTGTAAAATCCTAAAGCCTCCTGCTCCAGCTCTTTAAGTATCTGTAAAACCTGACTACTTGACTGCTCGTACAAAATTGGGCACCTAAGCGTTTAGGGAAAACAAAACAAAATAAACTCCGGTCAGTCATGGGACTGGTATGAGTAAAACAGTTTAAAACAGTTTGAGCAAGTAAACGATATCTCATAAGACCACGCCGCATAGCGGAACGGGTTTTCCCTTATGACAATCCAAAATATCTTTATATTAAAAACCTTTTGATATTATAATAATGTCTATCAACCACAATAATAATAATCATCTAGCAGGAACGCTTTCATCTCACGTTCTACATATATAGTATACAATCAAAATCGCAAGCACGTATTAGGTAATGGATTTCCAACTATGACAAGGTATGGAACCACCTTACGCTAGTGTACCTCTAGAGAGGAATACATTGGGTTCAACAAGAACATCTTTCAACCCGGCCACACATGACCAACCACTCATTTTGCTTGAGTGTTTCGAATGTATATCACCAACGGTTGGGATAAGCAACCGTTTCCTGATAAGGGACAGCATCAACAATAGATTTTTAGAAGTAGATGAAACTCTAGATCAGGTTATTATACACCCTAATAGGTGCGACCTACATAGCCATGTTGCCTGCCCGATTTCTGTCATTTCTTGGATGTGAGGCTAGAAGCTACGCTTTATCACTACATCAGATTCATTTCGAATGCCACATTGTCAGATCTATCGAAAATCACTAACTGACGTCTACAATAGTACATTACGTGTATCTAAAGAAGTTTCCTTCACCGCTTCCACTCTTGGTACGTTGAAGAAATCAATGTACGTGACCTTTCTGGAAATACTCTATCAGACATTCATCTATACAAGTCATCCTCATTCACTTAGAATGTCACATCGTTATACCCGCCAAATGACAAATTGATTTATCCAAAAATAACACGGGTATACTGCTAAGAAAAACGAATTCCTCCGCCACCAAACGTGAATACGTTTGAACAGATCAACTTACTTGATCGATTAGATATACTCTGTCAGACCTTCGTCCATACAAGTTGTCCTGGGACTGGACAAACTGAAGGCACTATCCAGTACATCCATCTTAGGCACTGTTATCTAAGACTTATACAATAGCCCTTGCATTTTACACCGCCTTCAATTATCTTTGGCATATATGATTCGCAACGCTTATGCCAATACAGAGTGGTTCTTTGGATAATAATCCAACCGATCTCTCCATATTAACAACGTTAAAATGGTCAAAACTTTGATAGTCTGTGGTTTAACTATCAAGGAAAAACAAGTGTGCAAACAACGATATTATTTCCAAATGGAAATCATATCGATCAATCATCATTCATCATTTATCTCTTTAGTTCATTAATTTAATTAACTCATGTTTCCATATATTCTAGATTCTTATTAACTCTTTTATCAAAAAATATTTCTGATTCTTACTTGGAAAACATTTCCAAAACTCCTTTACGATCAAACCTTACCATTCCTTCGTTAAGAAGGAAGCCAATCAAGTTGGGGTATAATTATCTCTCAGATCTTAACTGAACAACGTTATAACTACGAAATGGTCAAGTTTATCTTTTATATCTTTAACAACTTCTTTACGTCTTTCTCGGATTCTATTTACGAATCCTCTTTTTTATTGAAAACCTCTGATTATAACGATAACGTTATAATCACTACTTTAGAAATATCTAACTTAACAATCTAACTCTTATTACTTATACTGAATGATTAACTAATAACTAATTTATTTATAAATAAATAAGTCTTGATTTAAACACCGGAAAGTATAAGTACTTTCCCGAATTCGATAAAATCGAATTCGACGTATAATTCCCTTTTGAGTAATCTCTATTTGATTGACTCTCCTTCGAATAACCTATATTCGATAATCTATCTTTTCAAATATCTTATATTTGAAAATCTCACTTTCGAATAAACTAAATCCGATAATCTCTTTTCGAATAGCACTTATTCGATTAATCTCACTTCGATAAATCTATAATTGATAACTCCTTTCGATTATACCATAATCGATAACTCCTTTCGATGAAACTAACATCGATAACTCCTTTCGATGAAACTAATATCGATTAACTACTTTCGATGAAACTAACATCGATTAACTCCTTTCGATGAAACTAACATCGATTAACTCCTTTCGATGAAACTAACATCGATTAACTCCTTTCGATGAAACTTGTAATGAACCGCATTGTCAGGGGTATTATAATTAATTTATTTAATTATATATATATCGTGATGTAGTGAATTAAATAGAGGTTTAATTAAATAATATGGAATATTTAATTAAATTAAATAATTAAATAATATATTTAATTAAATTAAATAATTAAATAATATATTTAATTCAGAAATAATCAAAAATATTGGGAATCACAATATTCTGTGTACGGGGTCGTCCCTTAGATTTAATTCAGCTTAGAGTTGAATTATATTGACGAATATATTCAATCGACGACAGTTTGAACGTAGAATTTTAATATAATTAAAATAGAACTTGAAATGGCGCGGTAGTTCGCTATTTGGTGATTTGAACTTCAACTGAATATACAGGGTTCGTTTTAAATCGGACTTCTGTGAAACAAGAAATGTTAGGAGCCGGTGAAGTATACTTTTCTAGTAGAAGAGAAAAATCGAGATATCGTCGTGTAGATTTTGATTTATGTCCAAATCAAATTCTAGAAAGGTCGCTGTGGAATTCCTTTATAATTTATTTATATTTATGGAAGGAATTTCATTATAAATCGAATATCGATTTAATCAGGATTTGAAATATCAAGCTAGAAATTCACATAGGAATATTTTAGAGCTGTATGGCATTCCACTCTGAATATATACGATAATATTTATTTATAAATATTTAATTCAATTATATTTAAATATATTTATATATTTAAATGGTCTATTTAGAGCGTTAAAAATAGCCACTTTTGCAAACAAAGTCGGAATTCGACGAAACCAGTTTTGTTGGATCCTGTAATGACCCGCACTGTCAGGGGTATTATAATTAATTTATTTAATTATATATATGGTGATGTAGGGAATTAATCATCATTTAATTAAATTAAGTGAATATTTAATTAATTTAAATATTAAATATAGTATATTTAATTCAGGAATAACCAAAATATAGTGAATTGACAATATAAGGTGAGCAGGGTCATCCCCAGAATTTAATTCAGCTTAGAGTTGAATTATATTGACGAATATATTCATTCGACGACAGTTTGAACGTATAATTATATTATAATTAAAATCGAGCTTGAAATGGCGCTGTAGTTCGCGATTTGGCGATTTGAACTTCAACTGAATGTACAGGATTCGTTTTAAGCCGGATTTCTGTGAAACAAGAAACACGTGGAGCTGGTGGAGTATATCTTTCTAGTGGAAGAGGAAAATCGGGATTTCGTCGTGTAGATTTTGAGATATGTCCAAATCAAATTTCAGAATAGTCGTTATAGAATCGTTTATTGGCCATAACGGTTATTTTCAAAATAACAAGATATCGGGTGTGAATTCAGACAAGGTTCTTTTGAGAAATAGTGATAATTTAATTTTTAGAACTTTATTGTAATTTTTAATTAATTAAATAAGCAACTTTTTATTTGAGGTATTGTGCACCCTGTAATCAACATTTTAGGATTTCATAATATGAGTCCATCTACCGGTATTATTATATTTCTGGAATCATGACACCTTCCTCAACACAATGGCACTTTTATTTCTGATGACAACAGTTTGTATGTGAACGTGACTTTATATATATATCGTGCGTCCTAAGCTTTGTAACGTAAACAAAAAGGGACGTGTTTAGACTCCTTTGCCTTCACATCTAAGTTTTCTTAACAAGTAGGTTAGCAACAAGACCCTTCGGCCGACAGCAATAGAGTGAAAACACGAGACCATCTAAATCCAACCAACAGTGTACCGTGTTTCATTTACAACCAAGTAAATCAAAAACAATCGGCAAACCTAGCTAGTTGCTAGCGTGTACCCCTAAGGTCAAAGTATCATGAGGTTATAAATAACACCCCAATTTCCTTAAGACCTAACTATCTCCTGCTTCTCAAAAAAAATACCGCCGCCACCACCAAATATTTCAGAAATTCCAAATAAATCACATACTTCATGGAATGATTCGATTTTTGGTTCATTCCACTTGTTTTCCTGAGAGCTTCTCACATATATCCTTTTCGAATGGTGCAGTGGAACTCCATAATACCAACCCTTAGAAACTGTAACCTAGGGCTTGGAAGTGTGGAGGATTTAAGCAGCGAGGAAGGTGAATGACGGAGGCGCTGAGCTCGTGGCATCATCAGGCTCAGGTCGTGATTTTGGGTATAGTTTGGGGGTAAAATGGTTCGGCCTTTTTCCTGTACCGTGCGTGGAGATGAACTGGTGAGGGAACTCCACAGGCGCTCGAGCTTAGCTCGAAGGTATTCAGGTGGCGGAGAGGGTGAAGGGAAAGGCAGTGGCGTTGATGGCTTAGCGAACGATGAAGTGATTGAGGAGAATGAGGTGTAGAAATCATAGGTGATGGTGAGTGTTAACACAGTAGTGACGTTGTCGTTTCTGAAGAGGAAGATGATGAGTATGCCCTTAGGACCAGGTCGGTTTTATTTGAAACATGATTTGTAAAATTTGTTAGGTTATTATGAGTCATTTTTTTAAAAGGAAGAAAGTGAGCAAGTTTTGGAAATAGACATGAAACAGGGAGCGTGGGCTTTAAGTTTGGAAAATGCGGTGGTTTATTTCAAATGCTCCTGGGAAGAAGAAGGAAGTGTTAGCAGTGGTGTAGTGATCCAGTGTTCGGTTGTGTCGAGACTATATATGAAAGCATAGTAGTTCATGTGCTGGTTGAACTATAGTGTGTGGTGTTCAGGAGTTCGAAAGGGGCCATGTTTGTTAACAGGGTAGTCGGGTTTTCCCTTTTGAACTGGGAAGGAAGAAGTCTGCCGCCAAAGCAATATGAGGAATCAGACAAGACAGATCATATTGGAATCGAACAGGAGGAATCTACGTTGTAGAACTAATATGGCCGTGAACTAGGCTACTGGAAATTCGGGATAAAGTCAAAACGTCTGTTTGATTTTATCCTAAAATAAAAGCAGAACTGCCAACTGAAAACCAAAGTGAGTAAAACTCACAAACTCTGAATAGTTTATATTTTCATGTTGTACTGTTAGAACTGTTAAAATTGTTTGATTGACTGTGTGTTGACTGTATGATTGAACTGCTAATCAGTTAGTGGAACTTATATATGTATATGTTGATTCTGTTTATCAGAATATTTTATACTGGTATGGTCTAACATCTGTGATGCAGGGGAACAGGTTGGAGGAATCCGATGGGATTCCTCAACGTTTATTTTACTGTTTTCATATATGTTGATATATGATGTGATATATATAATCGGTTTGATCGTGTATGGGTAGAATGATATTGATCATTGTTATTCGATATTTTTTTAATATCATAAGAGACCCTGGGATGTAAAAAGAAATATTTCAATGTATATTGAAATAAAGGAATTTTATAAAATCAACCGATTTTATAAAAGGGAATATTTTGAAAATAAAGTATTTATAAAATCATAGGATTTTATAAAGAGGAATATTTATTATGAAAATAAATAGAGTAATTATAAAAGGAATATTTCAATGTTATATTGAAAGTGAATATTTATAAAATCACGAGGATTTTATAAAACAGAATATTTATAAATAGATTATCTATAAATAGAAATATTTATAGATGGAATATTTATATATAGAAAATACATTTATGGGAAATATAATAAATAAAGGGAACCCTTTATAAATGAAATATTTATAAAGTGAGTTATTTATTTAGAATAAATAGATAAGATACTATATACTGGATTATTTATTTGTTAAATAAATAAGATATTAAATAGGGATTATTTACTTAGAAAATAAAGGAGATATTAAGTGAAGTATTTATTTGTTAATTAAATAGAAATTTATAAAGGAAATACTTAGGAATAAAACCCTAAAGAAATATTTATAAACCATTTGTAAATAGAATAAGATAAAGAGGATATTCATTTATTAAAATAGAATAAGAAAATAAAGGATTTTCATCTAGGATAAGTAAGTAAGATAAAAAGGGAAATCTTTATAAGTCAATAAAGTAATCGAACGTAAGTCAAGCGAATGGAGTTAATCGAACTTAGTTATTCGATAGGGGTTAATTGAGTTGAAGGATTGAGTTAAGTTATTAAGTTAAGTTATCAAGTCAAGTGGATTGGTCGAGTTAACTAAGTAAATTAGTTAACTTAACCAAGTGGATTTGGTCGAGTTAGTCTAAATAAATTGGTTGAGTTAGTCTAAATAAATTGGTCGAGTTGATCAAACCAAGTGGATTGGTCGAGTTGATCAAACCAAGTGAATTGGTCGAGTTGATCGAACCAAGTGGATTGGTCGAGTTGATCAAACCAAATGGATTGGTCGAGTTGATCAAACTAAGTGGATGGGTCGAGTTAGTCTAAGTGGATGAGTCGAGTTAACCAAGTGGATTTGGTCGAGTTAGTCCAAGTGAATTAGTGGATTGGTCGAGTTAATCAAATTGAGTTAGCGAAGTTAGATAATCAAGTTGAATTAGTCAAGATGAGTTAATCATACCGAGTTAATCCCAAGGAGTTAATCGAATATAGTTATTCGAATAGTGTTAGGGAGTTATCGAATATAGTGTTTTCGAGAGAAGAGTAATCGAATACTAGTTATTCGAGGAGAATAATTGAATACTATTTATTTGAGAAGAATAATCGAAATCTAGTTATTCGAGAGGAGTTATCAAATCTAGTTATTTGAGAGGTGTTAATCGAATATAGTTTATTCGAACGGAGTAGAGGAGTTGATCGAATATAGTTATTCGAATAGTGTTAGAGGAGTTGATCGAATAAAGTTATTCGAATATTGTTAGAGGCGTTAATCGAATATAGTTTATTCGACAGGAGTTAAGTGAATAGGGTTAATGTAACGACCCGCATTCTACGCATCGGAGGATCGTAGAATATTTATTTCTTTCTCATACTAAGTCATATGGTTATGTAGAGTTGGGAAACGACTATTGGGGTAATTTACCATGTTCATGATTTTTGCCGATTTTTAAATGACCGTTTTGCCCCTAGCTGAGTTTGTTTTGGCCATAACTTTTGATTGGAAAAGAATTTTGACCTGAAACCACTTCCATTAGCTTCGAATGATGGTTTACCTTTCCGTAGAGTGGTCACATGTCGAAAACGGACTTACCGTTTGGGCTGTAGGGCTGAATTAAGTTTCAGAAGTGGAAAAAACTGCATAATTGGGCCAAACCGGGTGACTAGCCACTAGGCCCAATGGGGGATTTCGGGATTGGGGCTATATAAGGGCTGATTAGGGTTAGAAAACATCCTTTTTAGTCATTTTTCCAGCCACCACTTCATTTCTTTGAACCCTACTAATGGCCTCCAACCTCTAAATCACTCCAAATCACTCACAACTTGGAAGAAAGGGATTAGCAACATCAAATCAAAGCAAATCAACACCAAATCGGGATTAGAGCTGCTACAACACCTTGTTATCTTCACCAAATCAGATATTTATTTCAGATCTAAGTTTATTTGTGGCTAAGGTGAGTGATTAGCTTGCTTTTTGCACTAATTATGGTTATTTGGGGTGATTAGTGCTAATTAGCGTTTTTAGACGAAAATAAATTCTGGAAAAATGTTCATAAATTCATAAATAATGTTTCAGACCTCTGATATGAGTTTGGGTCAATTTGGTTAAGTTTTGCTAATCATGTCATTAGTTATGCTCATATATGCTTAAGGGAAAAATGGGGTTTTGGGCTATGTTTGATCCATTTTAGCCTATCATATTGATGTTTTGGTGTTTGAGGTCACTTGTATGTGTTGCTATGACTCTTTGGTATGCTTTTTGATTGATTACAATAGTTAAAATGGTCAAAAACGCCGTCGAGAGGCGTATAAACAGTCGCTGGAAGGTTGCAGGAATTTCTACAGGGATCGGTTCGCCCCCATGTATCACGACCCGTCCTCACGCCACGCGTCACGAACCGCGCCACGCGCCATGTGCCAAAGCTTGGAGTCACAACGTGAAGACCACGGTCCAACCTGGAGAGGAGCTCACGATCCGATGGAGAGAAGGCTTGAAGCCGAACCGCGTCGCGAGATGGTGGAGCACGATCCGAACTGGAAGAGAAGGAGGGAGGCGCCACGAACCGAGCCGCGTCACGTGAAGGAGGCAGCCGATCCGAACCGTCACGAGATGGGGGTCACGAACCGACACGAGAAGGGGGAGGACAAAACGCGATCCGAGGAAAGATAAAGACCGATCCGATGGAGATCCATAACCCGAGATGCAAAGGTAGTCCAAGGGGAAGTTCGAGCTCAGGATCCAGGTAGGAACCAATGAGTTCACTTTGTGATTGGACTTTGCTGCGGGACGTGTGCAAAGGGGTTATCGATATCTATAACTTTGATTCACCGTTGAAGAGAGGGGCATGTAGACGAACCAGAGCCAGGGAAGTGTGGACTGAGTTGACCCTTTTGACCTAGAGCCAGGGAAGTGTGGACTAGGTAGGGTTATTGACTATAGACCAGGGAAGTTTGGTCATAGCAATAGTCGTACGGAGGGACCGGCATGACCCCAAATAGATGTGGTGATCAAAGTGGTGGATATCGTATGCTTTATGCACTGAGTGAGAGATGTGAGGATGGTTGCTATGCTTGATTGTTTGACATACACCCCACCACCCCGTATGCTTTCACACCACGTGATAGTGATACCTTAGAGGGTTGTACCGTGTAGTACTAACTCTTTGGTTGCAGGTCCAGGTTCAGGTATGGCTTAGTATACCTGTTATTATTTTGTTTATGCTTGCTACCACTCATAGCAGACTGATGTCTGACCCAGAGTTTTATGTTTCTTCTTATTACTCTGGGTGCTCACACGAGCAGACTAGAGAGAGGGATAGCTGGTAGTGCACGAGTAGATGGACTGAAGACGAGCAGGAGGCTCCACGTATGCTAGATAGTCATTCTCCCTGTGTCGTGATTATCTACTTTGGGCATTAGTAGCATACCTATTTTGCTTATCCTAGAGACAGTATTTTGAAGTTGTAATAAGCTGTATTTGATTTTCCGCTACTCTGATGATGTTAGTTCAAGTTTTCAGCTTATGCACTGTCTCGTCTGTTTATGTCAAGTATGTTATTATTATATTTTATCCGATGCGTTGTGAGACATATTACAGATTCTACATTGATTCTTCACCTACTTTCCTTTCTTTCTCACGACCCGTTCCATGCCAGTTGGTCATGCTAGGAAAAGGTGACGGTTGGTGGGGGGCGGGCCGTCACATTTGGTATCAGAGCTCTAGGTTGCGTAATTCACCTAGGGAAAGACACTAAGGAGAGATAGTACGTATATGAGATCGCGTATTTGTGATTATTTTGGTTTTCAAAAGCTATATCTATATATAGTATTAGTATGTTTAAGAGAAGTCGCATTGCACTGCACTGGCACCACTATGGAGATGGTTAATCGTTTTCTCTTCACAGATTTGACGATGAGCCGAGGAAGAGGTGCTGGCAGAGTGGCCAATAATGGGAATCCCCCTGACATGAGGGCTATGTTTACCAACCTCATGAGAGAGATGCTTGTGGATATTCAGAGGGAGGCTCCTAATGTTGCCAATGCTGGAGGTGTAGCAGTGCAAGCGCCTAGGGTCGATTTCGCCAAGCTGAGTAAGGATTACACTAATCTTGGTGGAAAGCCGTTCCACGGAACAGAGTCGGCCACAGATGTTCAGGATTGGTTGGATAGTTGTGATCGTATCTTCGAGGACTTAGGTATCGAGGATGCGATGAAGAGAAGGCTTGCGTCTCGTCAGCTGCAAGGACGAGCAATGAATTGGTGGAATGCTATTAGGGCAGCCACACCAGAAGATCAAGTAACTTGGGATCAGTTTAAAGCTCGCTTTAGCGACAAGTATATCCCAGCTGCTCAGAAGTCTGAATTGTTCAGGAAGTTCTTGGAGCTTAAGCAGAATGGAAGGGCAGTATCGGATTACGTTGCTGAGTTCGACACTTTGTCGAAGTATGGATTATCTCTTATCGATACTCCCGAAAAGAAGAATGAGAGGTTCATCACTGGTTTGGATGAATACTTAGGGGAGAGACTGATTAACCACACGATGAGACGTTTGAGTCGATTGTGGGGAAAGCTTTGAGGTCAGAGAGTCTTTACCCTAAGCCGAAGACTGGGGTCGTTGCTGCATCTGCGGAAGGGCCAAAGCCGCAAGTAAGCGGTGGAGGCAAGAATAACTCCCAGAATAAGAGGAAGCAAAACCAAGCTAAGGATGGCCAGAAGAAAAGCAAGAATGATGTTGAGTGCTACAACTGTGGAAAGAAGGGCCATTATGCAAAGGATTGTCGGTCCAAGCCAATAGAAAAGAAGTGCTTCAACTGTGGCCAAGCGGGACATTTCAAGGACAAGTGTCCGCAACCCTTGAAGGAGAATCAGATTGTGAAAGCATATGCCATCAATGCTGTTCCTTCTTCGTCGAATGCCCCAACTGCGACGGAGAAAGGAAAGGGAGTCGTCATTCAAGGTATGCTTTCCATTTATGATCTTCCTGTTAGAGTTTTGTTTGATACCGGGGCTTCCCATTCCTTCATATCTAGTGACCTGGTAGATAGGTTGGGATTGGAACCCGAGTTAGTCGATAGACAATTAGCTGTGACGAATCCGATTGGTGGTTCAACAAACCTCAGTATGATCTGTCGTAATGTGGTCTTATCGAGTCATGGATGTTTGTTTGTTTGTGATTGCTTTGTTTTGGGCTTTACTGGGTATGGCATTACTTTGGAAGTCGATTGGCTCCAAAGATACGGAGTGGCGGTAGACTGTGAGGGCTTTTTGGTGACAGTTAGAGCGGATGATGGGCGGAGGGTAGTGTTTGGTAGTCTACCTAGTGATGGGGTAATGGCTAGTTTTGTAAATTCCCTCGACATCCCGCATGATGAGTTGTCAGTTGTGCCCGTGGTTGGCCAGTACCCGGACATCTTCGAGGAAGTGACCGGACTTCCACCACACCGAGAGATTGAGTTCCGTATTGATTTAGTAAAAGATGCCAGACCTGTAGTGATGCCACTTCGTCGTATGGCACCACGAGAACAGCAAGAGCTCGAGGTGCAAGTAAGCGATCATTTGAAGAAGGGATTTATAAGAAGAAGTGTTTCCGAGTGGGGAGCACCAGTTGTGTTTGCCACTAAGGCAGATGGTTCCCTTCGTTTGTGCGTGGACTATCGCGAGTTGAATAAGGTGACGAGGAAGAATAAGTATCCTCTACCGCGGATAGATGATTTGTTTGATCAACTGGAAGGAGCAAGAGTGTTCTCCCAGTTAGACCTCGCGGCAGGATTTCATCAACTTCGAGTAGCAGTAGATAGTATAGCTAAAACAACATTTCGGACGCCGTCTGGATTTTATGAGTGGTTGGTCATGCCGTTTGGGTTGACCAATGCACCAGCATACTTCGTGGATCTTATGAATAGGGTATTCAGAGATCAATTGAACAAGTTTGTTCTTGTGTTCGTGGACGATATTCTTGTTTACTCAAGGACCGAGGAGGAACACAAGAAACATTTGAGGATAGTGTTAGAGGTGTTGAGAAAGCACCAACTGAAAGCAAAGTTCTCTAAATGTCACTTTTTGAGGAGGGAAGTGAGGTTCTTGGGCCATGTTGTTTCAGAGAATGGTATTGCCGTGGACCCTGCAAAGGTGGCTACGGTACAGGATTGGTCTACGCCCAAGGATGCAACAGACGTAAGAAGTTTCTTGGGATTAGCTGGATATTATCGTAAATTTATCCAAGACTTCTCCAAAACAGCGGCACCGTTGACTCAGTTGACTAAGAAGAATCAAGCCTTCGTCTGGGACGGAGTGTGCGAGAATGCGTTCAAGAGTCTAAAGGAGAAGTTGACGCGTGCACCAGTGTTAGTCATTCTGAAAGGAAATGAGGAGATGACGGTATACACGGATGCCTGTGGTACCGGATTAGGTGCTATATTGATGCAAGGAGGTAGGGTAGTAGCGTATGCTAGTCGTCAATTAAAGCCGCATGAGAGAAGGTATCCTGTCCATGATTTGGAATTAGCGGCGATCGTATTTTCGCTGAAGATGTGGAGACATTATCTCTTGGGGGAAAGATTCGAGTTGTTTACTGATCATAAATCGTTAAAGTATCTTTTCTCTCAGAAGGATCTGAATCTTCGTCAGCAAAGATGGTTAGAGTTATTGGCTTCTTATGATTTTGATATCGCATACACACCAGGAAAGGGCAATGCGGTAGCTGATGCCTTGAGTAGGAGACATGCTAGCCTAGGGGCTATGTTTCTTGAATGGAAGCAACTGGAATATATCGCGGGATATGATTTCAGACCCAAGTGCGAATTGGATCCATAGATGTTAGCTAGTTTAACGATCAGACCCACTTTGATTGAGCGGATTGGTTCCAGTCAGAGGAACGATCCTAACTTATTGGAAATCATCTCCAAGCTAGAAACGGGAATCATGGGGGAGATGAATTTGTATGGGCTTGATCGAGAAGGATGGCTCCGAAAGAATGGAAGACTGGTTGTACCCAATGTCAATGGCTTGAAGGATGAAGTGCTTAGAGAATGTCATCACTCAAAACTGACTATACACCCTGGTGGTAACAAGATGTATCGAGACATGAAGCAGACCTACTACTGGGAAGGAATGAAAAAGACGTTGGGAAGTTTATATCCAAGTGCATAAATTGCCAGCTAGTTAAAGCCGAGCAAAAGAAGCCTAGTGGATTTTTACAACCATTAGAAATTCGCGAATGGAAATGGGAACAAATATCGATGGATTTCATTGATGGTTTACCAAGGACTAGATCGGGATATGATAGCATTTGGGTAATTGTAGATCGACTGACCAAGAGTGCAAGATTTATACCAGTTAAGTCGAACAGAACTGCAGCTAAGTTGGCAGAACTATATATGAAATGGGTAGTGAGGTTTCATGGAGTACCCAAAGGCATTGTGAGTGACCGAGATTCGTTGTTTACTAGTGGATTTTGGAAGAGCTTACAAGAGGCTTTAGGATCATAATAACATCTCAGTACCGCGTATCATCCTCAAACCGATGGTCAAACAGAGAGAGTGAATCGAATATTGGAAGATCTCTTGAGGGCTTGCATATTGGATTTTGGTGGATCATGGGATGACCATTTGCATCTAGTAGAGTTTGCATATAATAATAGTTACCAGTCCAGTATCGGTATGGCTCCATATGAAGCTTTGTACGGAAGACCGTGCAACTCACCATCATGTTGGATAAAGACCGGTGAGAAGTTTGTACTTGGACCGGATGTAATAAGAGAAACTTCAGATAAGATTAAGGTTATTCAACAACGAATGAAGGCTGCTCAAGATAGGCAGAAGAGTTATGCTGATAAGAGGAGAAGAGACTTGAAGTTCCTTGTTGGTGACTTGATGTTAGTCAAAATTTCTCCGTTGAAGAGTGTGATTCGTTTTGGCAAGAGAGGCAAGTTAGCACTAAAATTTGTGGGTCCTTTCCAAGTTCTCGAGGAAGTTGGGAATTTGGCATATAGAGTTGACTTACCAGAGAAGATGGCGGGAGTTCACAACGTATTTCATGTTTCCCAGCTAAGAAAGTTCGTTCACGACCCTGATACGACTATTTCACCGGATCAGTTAGAGGACTTCGAAGTAGAACCCGAGGCGGTTGGTAGCCGCAGGCCGATTCGTATTGTTGGGAACGATACGAAGCAACTTCGAAAGAAGACGGTGAAGCTAGTCAAGGTTCAGTGGGGCGAGAACGAGAATGACTGTACTTGGGAGACAGAGGAGAGCATTAGGAAGACGCATCCAGAACTCTTTGCCTGGTAAGATTTTTCTTTACGATTTAGTTATTCCGCATGCTAGGATAGACTTGTTTTGCTTGTTTTGCATGTTTGGTTGTTGTTTTATGATTGATAGGCATGCAGGATCCTTTGTGTGTTTTGATTACGGAATTTCGGGGACGAAATTTCTTAAGGGGGGAAGAATGTAACGACCCGCATTCTACGCATCGGAGGATCGTAGAATATTTATTTCTTTCTCATACTAAGTCATATGGTTATGTAGAGTTGGGAAACGACTATTGGGGTAATTTACCATGTTCATGATTTTTGCCGATTTTTAAATGACCGTTTTGCCCCTAGCTGAGTTTGTTTTGGCCATAACTTTTGATTGGAAAAGAATTTTGACCTGAAACCACTTCCATTGGCTTTGAATGATGGTTTACCTTACCGTAGAGTGGTCACATGTCGAAAACGGACTTACTGTTTGGGCTGTAGGGCTGAATTAAGTTTCAGAAGTGGAAAAAACTGCATAATTGGGCCAAACCGGGTGACTAGCCACTAGGCCCAATGGGGGATTTCGGGATTGGGGCTATATAAGGGCTGATTAGGGTTAGAAAACATCCTTTTTAGTCATTTTTCCAGCCACCACTTCATTTCTTTGAACCCTACTAATGGCCTCCAACCTCTAAATCACTCCAAATCACTCACAACTTGGAAGAAAGGGATTAGCAACATCAAATCAAAGCAAATCAACACCAAATCGGGATTAGAGCTGCTACAACACCTTGTTATCTTCACCAAATTAGAGATTTATTTCAAATCTAAGTTTATTTGTGGCTAAGGTGAGTGATTAGCTTGCTTTTTGCACTAATTATGGTTATTTGGGGTGATTAGTGCTAATTAGCGTTTTTAGACGAAAATAAATTCTGGAAAAATGTTATTAAATTCATAAACAATGTTTTAGACCTCTGATATGAGTTTGGGTCAATTTGGTTAAGTTTTGCTAATCATGTCATTAGTTATGCTCATATATGCTTAAGGGAAAAATGAGGTTTTGGGCTATGTTTGATCCATTTTAGCCTATCATATTGATGTTTTGGTGTTTGATGTCACTTGTATGTGTTGCTATGACTCTTTGGTATGCCTTGTGATTGATTACAATAGTTAAAATGGTCGAAAACGCTGTCGAGAGGCGTATAAACAGTCGCTGGAAGGTTGCAGGAATTTCTACAGGGATCGGTCCGCCCCCATGTATCACGACCCGTCCTCACGCCACGCGTCACGAACCGCGCCACGCGCCATGTGCCAAAGCTTGGAGTCACAACGTGAAGACCACGGTCCAACCTGGAGAGGAGCTCACGATCCGATGGAGAGAAGGCTTGAAGTCGAACCGCGTCGCGAGATGGTGGAGCACGATCCGAATTGGAAGAGAAGGAGGGAGGCGCCACGAACCGAGCCGCGTCACGTGAAGGAGGCAGGCGATCCGAACCGTCACGAGATGGGGGTCACGAACCGACACGAGAAGGGGGAGGACGAACCGCGATCCGAGGCAAGATGAAGACCGATCCGATGGAGATCCATAACCCGAGATGCAAAGGTAGTCCAAGGGGAAGTTCGAGCTCAGGATCCAGGTAGGAACCAATGAGTTCACTTCGTGATTGGACTTTGCTGCGGGACGTGTGCAAAGGGGTTATCGATATCTATAACTTTGATTCACCGTTGAAGAGAGGGGCATATAGACGAACCAGAGCCAGGGAAGTGTGGACTGAGTTGATCCTTTTGACCTAGAGCCAGGGAAGTGTGGACGAGGTAGGGTTATTGACTATAGACCAGGGAAGTTTGGTCATAGCAATTATCGTACGGAGGGACCGGCATGACCGCAAATAGATGTGGTGATCAAAGTGGTGGATATCGTATGCTTTACGCACTGAGTGAGAGATGTGAGGATGGTTGCTATGCTTGATTGTTTGACATACACACCCCCCCCCCCCCCCCCGTATGCTTTCACACCACATGATAGTGATACCTTAGAGGGTTGTACCGTGTAGTACTAACTCTTTGGTTGCAGGTCCAGGTTCAGGTATGGCTTAGTATACCTGTTATTATTCTGTTTATGCTTGCTACCACTCATACCAGACTGATGTCTGACCCAGAGTTTTATGTTTCTTCTTATTACTCTGGGTGCTCACACGAGCAGACTAGAGAGAGGGATAGCTGGTAGTGCACGAGTAGATGGACTGAAGACGAGCAGGAGGCTCCACGTATGCTAGATAGTCATTCTCCCTGTGTCGTGATCGGTATCTACTTTGGGCATTAGTAGCATACCTATTTTGCTTATCCTAGAGACAGTATTTTGAAGTTGTAATAAGCTGTATTTGATTTTCCGCTACTCTGATGATGTTAGTTCAAGTTTTCAGCTTATGCACTGTCTCGTCTGTTTATGTCAAGTATGTTATTATTATATTTTATCCGATGCGTTGTGAGACATATTACAGATTCTACATTGATTCTTCACCTACTTTCCTTTCTTTCTCACGACCCGTTCCGTGCCAGTTGGTCATGCTAGGCAAAGGTGACGGTTGGTGCGGGGCGGGCCATCACAGTTAATCAAATAGAGTTAAGTAAATACAGTTAATCAAATAGGGTCAGCCCAATAGAGTTAATTGGTAAGATATAATCGAATATAATTGTTCGAAAGAAAGGTTAAGCACGGAAGTTAAAGTGAACTTTGTCTATTTCAAGGTCAGAAATGTTGTTCAGTTAAGGTCTGAGAGGTAGTTCTACCCCAACTTGATTGGCTTCGTTTTTAACTAAGAAGTGGGTATGGTTCGGCAGTAAAGTGGATTTAGTAATTAAAGGAAGTGGAAATGTTTTCCAGTGTTAATAAATATATTTTCTAAATCTAGAAAATAGCAAATGTTGAATATAGGGAAACAGGTTTTAAAATGAACCAAGAGATATATGTTGATGATTGTTCGATATTATTTCCATCTGGAAATAATGTCGTTGTTTGCACACTTGTTTTTCTTTGATAGTTAACTCACAGACTATCGAAGTTTTGACCATTTTAACGTTGTTAATATGGAGAGACCGGTTGGATTATTATCCAAAGAACCACTCTGTATTGGCATACGCATTGCGAATCATATGTGCCAAAGATAAGTGAAGACGGAGTGAAGTGCAAGGGCTGTTGTATAAGTCTTAGATAACAGTGACTAAGATGGATATACTGAATAGTGCCTTCGGTTTGTCCAGTCCCAGGACAACGTATATGGAAGAAGGTCTGACAAAGTATATCCAATGGATCGCGTAAGTTGATCTGTTCAAACGTATTCACGTTTGGTGGCGGAGGAATTCGTTTCTCTTAGCTGTATACCCGGGTTATGTTTGGATAAGTCAATTTGTGATTTGGCGGGTATGACGATGTGATATTCTAAGTGTATGGATGAATGTCTGACAGAGTATTTCCAGAGAGGTCACTTACATTGATTTCTTCAACCGTACCAAGAGTGGAAGCGGAGAAGGAAACTTATTTTAGCTGACACATAATGTATGGTTATAGGCGTCAAGTTAGTGATTTTGATGGATCTGACAATGTGGCATTCGAAGTGAATCTGATGTGATGATAAAGCGTAGCTTCTAGCCTCATCAACTGGTAAATGACAGAAATCGGGCAGGCAGCACGGCTATGTAGGTCGCACCTATTAGGGTGTATAATCACCTGATCTAGAGTTTCATTTACTTCTTAAAATCTATTGTTGATGCTGTCCCATTCGGGAAACGGTTGCCGATCCCAACCGTTGGTGATATACATTCGATACACTCAAGCAAATGAGTGGTCGGTCATGTGTGGCCGGGTTGCAAGATGTTCTTGTTGAACCCAGTTTTTTCCTTTCTAGAGGTACACTAGCGAAAGGTGGTTCCATACCTTGTCATAGTTGGAAATCCATTACCCAATACGTGCTTGTGGTTTTGATTGTATACCATATATGTAGAACGTGAGATGAAAGCGTTTCTGCTAGTTGATATCTATGTGTACATAGACATTATTATAATATCAAAAGGTTTTGATATAAAGATATTTTGGATTCTCATTAGGGAAAAACCCGTTCCGTTCTGCGGCGTGGTCTTATGAGATATCGTTTACTTGTTCATATACCTATTTAAACTGTTTTACTCATACCAGTCCCATGACTGACCCGGAGTTTACTTTGTTGTTTTCCCTAAACTCTTGGGTGCCTAATTTTGTACGGGCAGTCAAGTAGTCAGGATTTTACAGATATACTTGGAGAGCTTGGAGCAGGAGGCTTCAGGATCATATAGCTATAGTTATTTCCGCTGTGTTGTAAGTGTTGTACTCTGATAAGTGCTATTGATACATAACTGTTATATTTCAAAGTTATGTTATCTATTATATGTTATTCGTCCCGCTGTGAGGTTCGTGTTACTCTGATGTTGTGTTCTTCTTCTTCTTCTATTCTAAGTTTCTATCTTATCTATTCTCACCCTCTAATTTCTTTCATTTATTACCGGGATTTTTTGATGTTTTGGTTATCGACATCGAGCTTATGTCGATAACCAAAGTCGCCGAAAATCCGGGTCGTTATAGTTGGTATCAGAGCTTATGTTAAGAATTACTTGGCTCTGTGGCGTGACTCGATAGAGATAGGGTTAGTAATACCCTAGATTGAGTTTGAGTGTATATATACGAGTGAACGTATTTGTTATTTGATATAAAAATAATTTTATATTGTGGGGATTCATTGGTCGAGTTGTTGATGAGTTCTGGTCGATCAGTTTGATCCACTGTATCGGTAGGAGTTTGTAAACACTCGAGTACGATGGGTCGACACGATATGTTTTGTAAAGAGGGTAAATTAAAATAAGTTTACCCAGAGTATATTCTGATATAGAGGAAATAATATATGAGATATATTGGTTGTAATTATAATCGAGTAAGATTATAGTTGAAATGGTTATGTAAATAACCAACCAGAATTCACATAAGTAAAAAACGTGGAATTAGATGAGTTAAATCGGAAATTTAAATCAGAGTAGGAATTAAAATCCCAGAAATTGGATAAGTGTTTGAAAATGGATTGGGATTAATGATAAGGAAAATTTAAGATCCTGAGAGATTTTAAATTGTTTTACAAGCTGTGTGAATTATATTTGAAATATATTTCAAAGTGGGAATGTTTAAGAGATGGGTTTTGAAAGTGATATAGTATTGAACTCACTTTGATCGCTGGGAAATAGATTCCGATGATGAGCTAGACATCATCGGTGTTCATTTTCGAGGGTGTAAGTGACGGATTGCTACTAAAGATATTGTTTTTGAATTTGTTTTGGGAAAAACAAGTCGTGTTGAATTTCAAAAAGGAAAATTTGATTTTTGAAAGAGGTAAACTGTTTAAAAACTTCCAGGAAGAAAAGGTTGTTTGAATTTAAACAAATTAAAGTAGAATTTGTAAAATCCAATAGAATTGAGATTATAATTGAAACCAGTTAAGTGAAAACTGAGTTGAAATAGAAATATCGAACAAATTGGATTTATAAGTTAGGAATTTGAAACGATATTTGGTTGATGAGTTAAGAATTTGGAATCAAGAAATAGAACTTTGATTTGAAATTGGATTCGACTTGGATATAAACGAATGGTTGAATTTGTGGATAAAAACAGATTGGAATTTGGTTGAGATGACCTTGGGTATATGTTGGATTGATAACAGGTGAAGGTTATAAAGTTAATATGCCGACAAAAGGTACAAGTTTATATTTGATATAAGCATGAGATTTGTGAGCCGAATCGGCTAACCGCTTGGCTTTTCTTTTTCTTTTGGGATTGGTGAGGGCCATGGGAGGCTATGTGAAATATCCCGATGCTCCCGGTACAAAGGAGGTTATGGCGAATTTTCCCAGAAATTTAAGGAGTTAGAATATATAAAAGGAATATTTGTGAAAACCAAATATATGGGAAATATTTGTGGAAACCGAATATAAAGGAAATACTTGTGAAAATAAATAAAGAGTTAAAAGGAAATACTTATGTAGGAAATAAATAAAGTTATAAAGGAAATATTTATATGAAATAAATATAGGCCAATTGAAAAGGAAAAAAACCATTTTTTAAGTGAAGAACCGTTACCAAAAGTAAATCTTTAAAAATGGATAAACGTTGTTAAAAGGAACGTAATGAATAACCAGTAGAGTTAACCAGTTCAGTAGAGTTAACCAGTTGAGTTAAGTAAGTCGAGTAAATCAAGTCGAGTTAATCGGTTAGAGTTAACCAGGTAGAGTTAACCAGTTAGAGTTAATCAGTTAGAATTAATCGATTAGAGTTAAAACGAACTTAAAAAGAGAAAGAATATACATGTTTAAAAATGAATAATTAGTTGTATGGTATTGATTATTTGAGTAAGTAGTCTTATCTGTTTGACGTTATAAATGTTATTCAGTCAAGGTCTGAGAGGTAGCTATACCCCAACTTGATTGGTTTCATTATTAACAAATAAATAGTAAGATTTCAGGCTCGAAGATCAAAGTTGGATAAGAGTTGGTTGAATATAGTATTTGGATTGTCGTAACGATGTTTTACACAACATCCGTTTTAATCCAAATAAGCGTAAGCTGGGAAATAGTATGATTTTTTTTCTTTTGGATTGAAGATGGCCTAGAGAGGCGAGTTGTGGTTTTACCGATAGGGTTGTACAAAGGAGGTTATGGCAAAATTTTCTGAAAATTTAAAATGTTAGAAAATTTTCAGAATTTTTGAAAATTTTAGTTAGTCGGAAGAATTAATATTTTAGTCGATATTAATTGGTTCTGTTGAAATCAGAAATAAGGGGTAAACAAATCTTAGGAGTTCCAATATATAGGGTCGTCCTCTAACTTAGCAATTTCGAGGACGAAATTATTATAAGTGGGGAAGAATGTAATGACCCGCACTGTCAGGGGTATTATAATTAATTTATTTAATTATATATATGGTGATGTAGGGAATTAATCATCATTTAATTAAATTAAGTGAATATTTAATTAATTTAAATATTAAATATAGTATATTTAGTTCAGGAATAACCAAAATATAGTGAATTGACAATATAAGGTGAGCAGGGTCATCCCCAGAATTTAATTCAGCTTAGAGTTGAATTATATTGACGAATATATTCAGTCGACGATAGTTTGAACGTATAATTATATTATAATTAAAATCGAGCTTGAAATGGCGCTGTAGTTCGCGATTTGGCGATTTGAACATCAACTGAATGTACAGGATTCGTTTTAAGCCGGATTTCTGTGAAACAAGAAACACGTGGAGCTGGTGGTGTATATCTTTCTAGTGGAAGAGGAAAATCGGGATTTCGTCGTGTAGATTTTGAGATATGTCCAAATCAAATTTCAGAATAGTCGTTATAGAATCGTTTATTGGCCATAACGGTTATTTTCAAAATAACTAGATATCGGGTGTGAATTCAGACAAGGTTCTTTTGGGAAATAGTGATAATTTAATTTTTAGAATTTTATTGTAATTTTTAATTAATTAAATAAGCAACTTTTTATTTGAGGTATTGTGCACCCTGTAATCAACATTTTAGGATTTCACAATATGAGTCCATCTACCGGTATTATTATATTTCTGGAATCATGGCACCTTCCTCAACACAACGACACTTTTATTTCTGTTGACAACAGTCTGTATGTGAACGTGACTTTATATATATATCGTGCGTCCTAAGCTTTGTAACGTAAACAAAAAGGGACGTGTTTAGACTCCTTTGCCTTCACATCTAAGTTTTCTTAACAAGTAGGTTAGCAACAAGACCCTTCGGCCGACAGCAATAGAGTGAAAACACGAGACCATCTAAATCCAACCAACAGTGTACCGTGTTTCATTTACAACCAAGTAAATCAAAAACAATCGGCAAACCTAGCTAGTTGCTAGCGTGTACCCTTAAGGTCAAAGTATCATGAGGTTATAAATAACACCCCAATTTCCTTAAGACCTAACTATCTCCTGCTTCTCAAAAAAAATACCGCCGCCACCACCAAATATTTCAGAAATTCCAAATAAATCATATACTTCATGGAATGATTCGATTTTTGGTTCATTCCACTTGTTTTCCAGAGAGCTTCTCACATATATCCTTTTCGAATGGTGCGGTGGAACTCCATAATACCAACCCTTAGAAACTGTAACCTAGGGCTTGGAAGTGTGGAGGATTTAAGCAGCGAGGAAGGTGAATGACGGAGGCGCTGAGCTCGTGGCATCATCAGGCTCAGGTCGTGATTTTGGATATAGTTTGGGGGTAAAAAGGTTCGGCCTTTTTCCTGTACCGTGCGTGGAGATGAACTGGTGAGGGAACTCCACAGGCGCTCGAGCTTAGCTCGAAGGTATTCAGGTGGCGGAGAGGGTGAAGGGAAAGGCAGTGGCGTTGATGGCTTGGCGAACGATGAAGTGATTGAGGAGAACGAGGTGTAGAAATCATCGGTGATGGTGAGTGTTAACACAGTAGTGACGTTGTCGTTTCTGAAGAGGAAGATGATGAGTATGCCCTTAGGAGCAGGTCGGTTTTATTTGAAACATGATTTGTAAAATTTGTTAGGTTATTATGAGTCATTTATTTAAAAGGAAGAAAGTGAGCAAGTTTTGGAAATAAACATGAAACAGGGAGCGTGGGCTTTAAGTTTGGAAAATGCAGTGGTTTATTTCGAATGCTCCTGGGAAGAAGAAGGAAGTGTTAGCAGTGGTGTAGTGATCCAGTATTCGGTTGTCTCGAGACTGTGTATGAAAGGAAAGTAGTTCATGTGCTGGTTGAACTGTAGTGTGTGGTGTTCAGGAGTTCGAAAGGGGCCATGTTTGTTAACAGGGTAGTCGGGTTTTCCCTTTTGAACTGGGAAGGAAGAAGTGTGCCGCCAAAGCAATATGAGGAATCAGACAAGACAGATCATATTGGAATCGAACCGGAGGAATCTACGTTGTAGAACTAATATGGCCGTGAACTAGGCTACTGGAAATTCGGGATAAAGTCAAAACGTCTGTTTGATTTTATCCTAAAATAAAAGCAGAACTGTCAACTGAAAACCAAAGTGAGTAAAACTCACAAACTCTGAACAGTTTATATTTTCATGTTGTACTGTTAGAACTGTTAAAATTGTTTGATTGACTGTGTGTTGACTGTATGATTGAACTGCTAGTCAGTTAGTGGAACTTATATATCTATATATATATATATATATATGTTGATTCTGTTTATCAGAATATTTTATACTGGTATGGTCTAACATCTGTGATGCAGGGGAACAGGTTGGAGGAATCCGACGGGATTCCTCAACGTTTATTTTACTGTTTTCATATATGTTGATATATGATGTGATATATATAATCGGTTTGATCGTGTATGGGTAGAATGATATTGATCATTGTTATTCGATATTTTTTTAATATCATAAGAGACCCTGGGATGTAAAAAGAAATATTTCGATGCATACTGAAATAAAGGAATTTTATAAAATCAACCGATTTTATAAAAGGGAATATTTTGAAAATAAAGTATTTTTAAAATCATAGGATTTTATAAAGAGGAATATTTATTGTGAAAATAAATAGAGTAATTATAAAAGGAATATTTCAGTGTTATATTGAAAGTGAATATTTATAAAATTAAGAGGATTTTATAAAACAGAATATTTATAAATAGAATATTTATAAATAGAAATATTTATAGATGGAATATTTATAAATAGAAAATACATTTATGGGAAATATAATAAATAAAGGGAACCCTTTATAAATGAAATATTTATAAAGTGAGTTATTTATTTAGAATAAATAGATAAGATACTATATACTGGATTATTTATTTGTTAAATAAATAAGATATTAAATAGGGATTATTTACTTAGAAAATAAAGGAGATATTAAGTGAAGTATTTATTTGTTAATTAAACAGAAATTTATAAAGGAAATACTTAGGAATAAAACCCTAAAGAAATATTTATAAACCATTTGTAAATAGAATAAGATAAAGAGGATATTCATTTATTAAAATAGAATAAGAAAATAAAGGATTTTCATCTAGGATAAGTAAGTAAGATAAAAAGGGAAATCTTTATAAGTCAATAAAGTAATCACACGTAAGTCAAGCGAATGGAGTTAATTGAACTTAGTTATTCGATAGGGGTTAATTGAGTTGAAGGATTGAGTTAAGTTATTAAGTTAAGTTATCAAGTCAAGTGGATTGGTCGAGTTAACTAAGTAAATTAGTTAACTTAACCAAGTGGATTTGGTCGAGTTAGTCTAAATAAATTGCTCGAGTTAGTCTAAATAAATTGGTCGAGTTGATCAAACCAAGTGGATTGGTCGAGTTGATCAAACCAAGTGAATTGGTCGAGTTGATCGAACCAAGTGGATTGGTCGAGCTGATCAAACCAAATGGATTGGTCGAGTTGATCAAACCAAGTGGATGGGTCGAGTTAGTCTAAGTGGATGAGTCGAGTTAACCAAGTGGATTTGGTCGAGTTAGTCCAACTGAATTAGTGGATTGGTCGAGTTAATCAAATTGAGTTAGCGAAGTTAGATAATCAAGTTGAATTAGTCAAGATGAGTTAATCAGACCGAGTTAATCCCAAGGAGTTAATCGAATATAGTTATTCGAATAGTGTTAGGGAGTTATCGAATATAGTGTTTTCGAGAGAAGAGTAATCGAATACTAGTTATTCGAGGAGAATAATTGAATACTACTTATTTGAGAAGAATAATTGAAATCTAGTTATTCGAGAGGAGTTATCAAATCTAGTTATTTGAGAGGTGTTAATCAAATATAGTTTATTCGAATGGAGTAGAGGAGTTGATCGAATATAGTTATTCGAATAGTGTTAGAGGAGTTGATCGAATAAAGTTATTCGAATATTGTTAGAGGCGTTAATCGAATATAATTTATTCGACAGGAGTTAAGTGAATAGGTGTAACACCCCGAATTTTCTATTAACACTAAAGTTGCTAAAATAATAATAAGTGTGTAGAAGAGGGGATGTATCTAATATGAATATAAAAATATTAATAAGTGTGTAAGAGAGGGGATGTATCTAATATGAATATAAAAATATTAATAAGTGTGTAAGAGAGGGGATGTATCTAATATGAATATAAAAATATTAATAAGTGTGTAAGAGAGGGGATGTATCTAATATGAATATAAAAATATTAATAAGTGTGTAAGAGGGGGGATGTATCTAATATGTATATAAAAACAATAATAAGTGTGTAAAGCGGGGGATGTATCTTATGTGTACATTGTAGAATATATATATATATGGGCAGTTAATGCAAACATGAATAGAAGTTTATTAATTTGCTGAGTGTTTGCTGAGTCACTCCTGACTTATTGCTGAGTCAACAAGATAAACCCCATCTTGTCTGAACGGCTGCGGTTATTTCTAGGTTAAATCTAATGGCCTAAACGCATTCTAAAATCTATAAATAAGTGGGTAGACCCTAAACCTAAATCACTTGTAAAATTAGAAGAGCTACCGTCATGCTGCTGCCATGGAGTTCAGCATAGCCATCACAAACAAAGAAAAGGAAGCCTAATCTACTACAACTAAATTCTTCTCAACAAAACAAATCAAACCAAAGATTTCTCTCTCTAATTCTCTTCTTTTGTTGGTGAGTATGATGATTCTCACAATGGTATTATAAAATAATTTGATTAAGTTGTAAACGGATCACAAGAAAGTGATATGATTGTAATTATAAATTCTATGTATTGTGAATCTCTTGTTATGATTTTATGTCGTCATATGATGTAAATTATGTTGCAAATTATGCTATGTTATGCTATCACATTATGCTATGTTGTAAATTATGCTATGTCATATGTTGTAAATTATGCTATGTCATATGTTGTAAATCATGTTATGCTACTATGCTATGCTATGTTGTAAATCATGATATTATGCTATACTATGTTGAAAGTCTCATATATGTCATAGATCTCATATTATCACCCATGTTGGAATCCATATGTTATATGATTAATGTTAAGTTGGGTTGAATCATGCAAGTTGTAAAATCATGATGTGGTTATTTATGTAAATTGGATCATGTCTAAGTTTATGTTTTCTTTTAAATTAAATGGATCATGTTTATGGGAATTTGCCTATTGAGTTAGGTGTACCCATAAACATGAATCAATGTTTTTATGGATCTTGTTATGGGAATTTGCCTATTGAGTTAGGTGTACCCATAAACATAGATCTATCATTAAATAAAACTTGATTATGGGAATTTGCCTATTAAGTTAGGTGTACCCATATTAAACCATATTGTTAAGTTTGATAATGTTGATTCCCAAATGTTTCTATGCAAGTTTATGAAATTGGATGAAATTCATATTATGTGAATCATGAATAAGTTGACACCTTTACCTTATGCAAGTTGCAATTTTAGGCATATGCAAGTTTCACCCCTACTGTGATTTATTTAGTCACATATACATGTTGTTGTGATGATAATTCCTTTTATGTTATAGTCTAACATATACTTTGCGAATAAATGTTCAAACGTGGGGTAGGGGAAATATTAGGAATTAATAAATTGGGTGCAATCTTGTATGGTTTTGCATACCATGAATGGATGCCCATAATTGAGTCAATTATGGACATCATTAAATTTATGAATAAACTATAAATTTGAATAGGGAAGTTAATTCAAATTTAGGAGGGATTAATTAATTACAATTAATCACTTAATTAATCAACATTCTTTCTATCTACATACACCAGAAGGTTCTAGGGTGACAGAGAGGATAGTGTCTAGGCTTGGGTTTGGAAAACCAGTTTCCTGCCCTCCCTGGCTATCCCTAACTGACCCAACGAACGGGATGGTCTTGTATTCAGAAAGAAAAACATGTGGTGGGACATGGGAATCTAGTGGGTGCCTTGGGTGGCATGAGAAATCTAGTGGTTGCCTTTAGAGGCATTTGAAATACGATTAGACTTAACCAAACACACATGCAAATGAACATGACTAAGTGGGTTAAGTAGGATGAACTAATGGGACAAGCTTAGGAGGAATGCTTGTGGGAAATATTGGGGGCCCATTTCAACCAGTATCCCAAAAACGTATCTTTGTGGGCTCGACCCAAGTCGAGGACGGGACACGCATACTGGGCTTGACTACAAGAGGCCAAAACGGGTAGCGGTGGCAACGCAAGTCCAACGGGTTTCATATGCGTGTATGGACTCGGGCTGGTAGGTAAGCCGTTGTTGCATCATGTAGGTATAAGCCGTGCATCTCCGTTGTATCGGGTTGCCACTTTAGGGGAATGATACACCCCACTGTGGGGCCAGCACGGGTATCTACGAGATAGGGAGCCGATCGAATAAATGGGAAGTGGGGCACACCTAGTGGAGATAGGGGCAGGCGACACCTATGTAGTCTGCTAGGAGTACGTAAAGCCATTAAGAAGTTTCTAAGTGAAGCTAAGTGGGATCAAACTTTAGGGTGACTGGTGTGGTGCAGTAAAGTGTTTATCCTTTAGTAATTAGGAGCGCCTATAACGTTGCCTTTAGCGATTGTCTATGTCCTTCATCTGTTCCTTCATAGACATTTCCTTGTTTTCCAGCTTATGTCTTAGTCCAGTTATTTTGATAATAGTATTGTTAGAATTGTCATACTCGCCAGACTTTATGTCTGGCCCCCTCTTTTCCATTCTTTTTCCCTTCAGGTCCTCAGGTTGGGCCAAGTTCTAGTGGAGTCTAGTTGGATCGCTTATCTCTTGGGAAGCTTGGACTGCTGAAGTAAAGTCCAGCTTGTTATCTTTCTTTTTAATGGCTATTTCATTTTTGTAATGGGATTATGTATTCTATTTTTATGAAGATGGATATTGTACTTGGTTATAATCTATGGGTTTATGATGTCACAAACATGTTTTGAATTCTGTTGCAATAAAATGAAGTTTATTTATTTCCATGTACTATTTATTATCTGTCTTGTTGTAATTTTTCTGTTCTATATTCACTTATAACCTCCATGGAAGTTAATGCATTCCCTCTGTGAGTGACATTAATGGACATGGGGTGTTACACGTGGTATCAGAGCTTAAGGTTACCAGAACAGATAAATTTTTTAGAAAAACTATTTTTCTAAAGTATTTTTTTGAAAGAAGTGTTTTAAAAAACATGTCTTAATGAATAATTTTAAGAGGAAAGTTTTATGAAAAGCATAATCCCCAAATAGCCATATCCTTATCCTTCGATTCTCCGTTTTGAATCTTTTCCTCTTTCTCTTTTTGTATTTCCACTCCGCGTATAGATGCTTTTTCTAAGATAAATAAGGACTTCCGTACGAAGGACGGAAGAACCACTTCAGGGGACTTAGACGTTTGGCGGGCTAGAGGTTAGTCCAAGGAGGTGGAGGGCTTGTTGGTATCTTTAAGATGGACGGTGGGAGGAAGGTTCAAATAGCTCTTAGGTTAACAAAGGACGAAACCTCATCTTGGTGGGAGGTCACGAATGGAGAATGTGAAGAAGAAGGCTAGTTGTTTTAGAGAAATAGGACACCTTATTAGGATTGTCCAAAAAGGCAAGGGCAAAGTACAGGATCTTCCGGAGGGTAGTCGTATGTACTCACGGCCGGTATACCTGATGGGTGGTAGGACCGTCTAGGTTGAAATTTGGTTTTCTCTATCATCCTGTTCGAACTTTGTTTGATTCTGGCGCTTCATACTCGTTAGTATCTACTTAGTTAGTTGAAATACTGCACCTAAATACTAGTCTAGTTAAGGATCCCATATTAGTCTCAAATCCCATGGGTGGTTCGGCTCACTTATCTATGGTTTGTCGGGATTTGAGAGTGTCTAGTTTGAGCGTTGGGTTTGAATGCAACACCTTTATTTTTGGTTTAGTGGGCTACAATCTGATTCTAGGTTTGGATTGGCTAGTCAGACTTGGTGTCATCCTAGACTATGAGAGAAGGGTAGATAGACCATCGACTTGTTAGGGGGTAAGACCCTTGATATTTCTCGCGACCTTAGAGATTCAGTGAGGCTTAGCCGCCTAGAATCTTTTGATGCATCCAATAATAATTTGGAATCTGTTTGAGTGGCCCATTAGTAGGATGACGTTTTTGAAAAAGTTCGGGGTCTACTCCGAGGCGCAAGAATAGACCTCCGTACATACTTAGTAGATGATGCAAAGCTAGTTATGCAACTAACGATAGTCGTGGGGCAAGATTGGCGAAGATAGCCAAAGTCGGTTAAGTGCCCAATTATTTGTTTTGCTAGTATCATCCCACGTAAACTGTCTGAAATCGGAGGAGGTATCCCTTGGGTGCTTGTCTGATATTGGTATAGGCCTTTGGGGCTTGTGCTTGGGGGATATCGAGTTCGACTAGGATGGTTTGCGTGAGATATGGATAGTTGTGATGAGTTTACATGGATAGTATCTCGATAGATTTTGTTAGTGGTTGCCAAGATCGAGAAAGGGTAATAGGGGTTTGGGTTGGGGTAGACACACCTACTAAGAGCGCCCATTTCATTCCCGTAAAGAGTAAGAGGACTGCCCCGAGGTAGACTCGATAGAGTTATGAGGTGAATCGAGAGGGAATCGAGAAAAAGGTCAAGTAATGGATTATTTAGGACCCTATGTTGATACCATTTTGGGAGAAGTCCATAAGGAACTGTGTAAAGATATTACCTTCACGGTTGACGAAGGAAAAACTTAACTTTTTGGGAATGGGAGACTTTTCGAGGTCTTAGGGAAGGCGAACCTTGAAGAAGCACATCATTCTAGGATGATCTAACATAGGATTGGTTGGGTTGAGTAATTCTCCGAGTGTCAATCTGATGTTGATTTCGGTCTACGGGGTTGATGCTTAGGGAGTTACTCTCTTAACCGATATTTATGTGAGTTAAGATGTGCCAAATTTTAAATCGGGTAGAACATGTTCGATCGAGATTCCATTCTCACAAATGAATTTTGGGGAGCTTGCATGAACCCATGAGTACGCAGTTATGTTTAAGCCAAGTACGCTAGAAAGAGAATAAGTGAAAGTGGAGCGAGGGGCAACAGTGAAATGAGCTCCAACTCATATTTTGGAAATAAGAATCAAGAAGCTACGAAATTGTGAAGTTAAAGAAGGACAAAACACAATGGAGTTAAGCTCGAGGAAATGCGACTCAGAAGATTGAAGACTAGATACGCGCATCAAATCTCTTTTTAAGAGTATATCCTTGATTCCTCTTTCCTGCAGAGCCTACTTGCATGCTATCTTTTAAGTATATCCTCTCGGTCCTATTCTCAATCCTATTTCTGTTGCAAACCCCATAGGTAGTATGACTCATCTACTAGTAATACATGTTGGGGCTTGAGGGTGTCCGTTGGGTTGACTAAAACCTTTAGGTTTGATAAGATATGGGTTGGTTTTAGAAGTCCATCATGTTTAGTTTCTTAGAATCACACATATATTGGTTGGATTAAGAATTTCTTTGGGTGTCAGTCTGATGTTGATTTCGGTCTTCGGGGCTGGTGCCTAGGGGGTTCTTCTCCAAATCAGTATATATGTGACGTAGATTTCCAGTTCGGATATTGCCTGATGGGCACAAAGTTTTTACTTGCTTCTATCATTCGACTATATCTTTAGGTAGAAACAATTGAGTGTAAACATGTGTTTGAGACATGTTATGTATGACGGATGCATAATGGATGCAAGTGTTTGCTAGTAGTTGCTCGTGGATGCATATACACACACTATTTGGCACTAGATCAGCTCAGTCACTTCATATTGCATATTGCATATAATGGATGTATTTATTATAATGGATGTATAATGGTTGTACCATCATATGGATGCTGCATTCGGTTGAATGGGTGTGCACGCATATAGAAGTAGTATGTAAGCAATTAGGATCTTTTGCATACATAATGGATTCATGACACTTACATAATTTGCATTAAGGAGGTCAACTGAATCAGTAGACCGCCTGATTTCGCATTAGGTAAGGACATGTACACACACTTTGCATATGATCATAAAGCATAAGAAGTCTTTTAAGGACAATGGATGCCTGTGTATGATGGATGAGTAGATGGACGTTTGGATGGTAGGATATACATTCTTCTAGACTTGAAGATTTCGGGGACGAAATCCTAAAAGGAGGGGAGAATGTAACACCCGAATTTTCTATTAACACTAAAGTTGCTAAAATAATAATAAGTGTGTAGAAGAGGGGATGTATCTAATATGAATATAAAAATATTAATAAGTGTGTAAGAGAGGGGATGTATCTAATATGAATATAAAAATATTAATAAGTGTGTAAGAGAGGGGATGTATCTAATATGAATATAAAAATATTAATAAGTGTGTAAGAGAGGGGATGTATCTAATATGAATATAAAAATATTAATAAGTATGTAAGAGAGGGGATGTATCTAATATGAATATAAAAATATTAATAAGTGTGTAAGAGGGGGGATGTATCTAATATGTATATAAAAACAATAATAAGTGTGTAAAGGGGGGATGTATCTAATGTGTACATTGTAGAATATATATATATATATATATATATATATATATATATATGGGCAGTTAATGCAAACATGAATATAAGTTTATTAATTTGTTGAGTGTTTGCTGAGTCACTTCTGACTCATTGCTGAGTCAACAAGATAAACCCCATCTTGTCTGAACGGCTGCGGTTATTTCTAGGTTAAATCTAATGGCCTAAACGCATTCTAAAATCTATAAATAAGTGGGTAGACCCTAAACCTAAATCACTTGTAAAATTAGAAGAGCTACCGTCATGCTGCTGCCATGGAGTTCAGCATAGCCGTCACAAACAAAGAAGAGGAAGCCTAATCTACTACAACTAAATTCTTCTCAACAAAAAAAATCAAACCAAAGAACTCTCTCTCTAATTCTCTTCTTTTGTTGGTAAGTATGATGATTCTCACAATGGTATTATAAAATAATTTGATTAAGTTGTAAACGGATCACAAGAAAGTGATATGATTGTAATTATAAATTCTATGTATTGTGAATCTCTTGTTATGATTTTATGTCGTCATATGATGTAAATTATGTTGCAAATTATGCTATGTTATGCTATCACATTATGCTATGTTGTAAATTATGCTATGTCATATGTTGTAAATTATGCTATGTCATATGTTGTAAATCATGTTATGCTACTATGCTATGCTATGTTGTAAATCATGATATTATGCTATACTACGTTGAAAGTCTCATATATGTCATAGATCTCATATTATCACCCATGTTGGAATCCATATGTTATATGATTAATGTTAAGTTGGGTTGAATCATGCAAGTTGTAAAATCATGATGTGGTTATTTATGTAAATTGGATCATGTCTAAGTTTATGTTTTCTTTTAAATTAAATGGATCATGTTTATGGGAATTTGCCTATTGAGTTAGGTGTACCCATAAACATGAATCAATGTTTTTATGGATCTTGGTTATGGGAATTTGCCTATTGAGTTAGGTGTACCCATAAACATAGATCTATCATTAAATAAAACTTGATTATGGGAATTTGCCTATTAAGTTAGGTGTACCCATATTAAACCATATTGTTAAGTTTGATAATGTTGATTCACACATGTTTCTATGCAAGTTTATGAAATTGGATGAAAGTCATATTATGTGAATCATGAATAAGTTGACACCTTTACCTTATGCAAGTTGCAATTTTAGGCATATGCAAGTTTCACCCCTACTGTGATTTATTTAGTCACATATACATGTTGTTGTGATGATAATTACTTTTATGTTATAGTCTAACATATACTTTGCGAATAAATGTTCAAACGTGGGGTAGGAGAAATATTAGGAATTAATAAATTGGGTGCAATCTTGTATGGTTTTGCATACCATGAATGGATGCCCATAATTGAGTCAATTATGGACATCATTAAATTTATGAATAAACTATAAATTTGAATAGGGAAGTTAATTCAAATTTAAGAGGGATTAATTAATTACAATTAATCACTTAATTAATCAACATTCTTTCTATCTACATACACCAGAAGGTTCTAGGGTGACAGAGAGGATAGTGTCTAGGCTTGGGTTTGGAAAACCAGTTTCCTGCCCTCCCTGTCAATCCCTAACTGACACAACGAAGGGATGGTCTTGTATTCAGAAAGAAAAACATGTGGTGGGACATGGGAATCTAGTGGGTGCCTTGGCTGGTATGAGAAATCTAGTGGTTGCCTTTAGAGGCATTTGAAATACGATTAGACTTAACCAAACACCCATGCAAATGAACATGACTAATTGGGTTAAGTAGGATGAACTAATGGGACAAGCTTAGGAGGAATGCTTGTGGGAAATATTGGGGGCCCATTTCAACCAGTATCCCAAAAACGTATCTTTGTGGGCTCGACCCAAGTCGAGGACGGGACACGCATACTGGGCTTGACTATAAGAGGCCAAAACGGGTAGCGGTGGCAACGCAAGTCCAACGGGTTTCATATGCGTGTATGGACTCGGGCTGGTAGGTAAGCCGTTGTTGCATCGTGTAGGTATAAGCCGTGCATCTCCGTTGTATCGGGTTACCACTTTAGGGGAATAATACACCCCACTGTGGGACCAGCACGGGTTTCTACGAGATAGGGAGCCGATCGAATAAATGGGAAGTGGGGCACACCTAGTGGAGATAGGGGCAGGCGGCACCTATGTAGTCAGCTAGGAGTACGTAAAGCCATTAAGAAGTTTCTAAGTGAAGCTAAGTGGGATCAAACTTTAGGGTGACTGGTGTGGTGCAGTAAAGTGTTTATCCCTTAGTAATTAGGAGCGCCTATAACGTTGCCTTTAGCGATTGTCTATGTCCTTCATCTGTTCCTTCATAGACATTTCCTTGTTTTCCAGCTTATGTCTTAATCCAGTTATTTTGATAATAGTATTGTTAGAATTGTCATACTCGCCAGACTTTATGTCTGACCCCCTCTTTTCCATTCTTTTTCCCTTCAGGTCCTCAGGTTGGGCCAAGTTCTAGTGGAGTCTAGTTGGATCGCTTATCTTTTGGGAAGCTTGGACTGCTGAAGTAAAGTCCAGCTTGTTATCTTTCTTTTTAATGGCTATTTCATTTTTGTAATGGGATTATGTATTCTATTTTTATGAAGATGGATATTGTACTTGGTTATAATCTATGGGTTTATGATGTCACAAACATGTTTTGAATTCCGCTGCAATAAAATGAAGTTTATTTATTTCCATGTACTATTTATAATCTGTCTTGTTGTAATTTTTCTGTTCTATATTCACTTATAACCTCCATGGAAGTTAATGCATTCCCTCTGTGAGTGACATTAATGGACATGGGGTGTTACAATAGGGTTAGTCAAATAGAGTTAAGTACATAGAGTTAATCAAATAGGGTCAGCCCAATAGAGTTAATTGGTAAGAGATAATCGAATATAATTATTCGAAAGAAAGGTTAAGCACGGAAGTTAAAGTGAACTTTGTCTATTTCAAGGTCAGAAATGTTGTTCAGTTAAGGTCTGAGAGGTAGTTCTACCCCAACTTGATTGGCTTCATTTTTAACTAAGAAGTGGGTATGGTTCGGCAGTAAAGTGGATTTAGTAATTAAAGGAAGTGGAAATGTTTTCCAGTGTTAATAAATATATTTTCTAAATCTAGAAAATAGCAAATGTTGAATATAGGGAAACAGGTTTTAAAATGAACCAAGAGATATATGTTGATGATTGTTCGATATTATTTCCATCTGGAAATAATGTCGTTGTTTGCACACTTGTTTTTCTTTGATAGTTAACTCACAGACTATCGAAGTTTTGACCATTTTAACGTTGTTAATATGGAGAGACCGGTTGGATTATTATCCAAAGAACCACTCTGTATTGGCATACGCATTGCGAATCATATGTGCCAAAGATAAGTGAAGACGGAGTGAAGTGCAAGGGCTGTTGTATAAGTCTTAGATAATAGTGACTAAGATGGATATACTGAATAGTGCCTTCGGTTTGTCCAGTCCCAGGACAACGTATATGGAAGAAGGTCTGACAGAGTATATCCAATGGATCGCGTAAGTTGATCTGTTCAAACGTATTCACGTTTGGTGGCGGAGGAATTCGTTTCTCTTAGCTGTATACCGGGGTTATGTTTGGATAAGTCAATTTGTGATTTGGCGGGTATGACGATGTGATATTCTAAGTGTATGGATGAATGTCTGACAGAGTATTTCCAGAGAGGTCACTTACATTGATTTCTTCAACCGTACCAAGAGTGGAAGCGGAGAAGGAAACTTCTTTTAGCTGACACATAATGTATGGTTGTAGGCGTCAAGTTAGTAATTTTGATGGATCTGACAATATGGCATTCGAAGTGAATCTGATGTGATGATAAAGCGTAGCTTCTAGCCTCATCAACTGGTAAATGACAGAAATCGGGCAGGCAGCACGGCTATGTAGGTCGCACCTATTAGGGTGTATAATCACCTGATCTAGAGTTTCATTTACTTCTTAAAATCTATTGTTGATGTTGTCCCATTCGGGAAACGGTTGCCGATCCCAACCGTTGGTGATATACATTCGATACACTCAAGCAAATGAGTGGTCGGTCATGTGTGGCCGGGCTGCAAGATGTTCTTGTTGAACCTAGTGTATTCCTTTCTAGAGGTACACTAGCGAAAGGTGGTTCCATTCCTTGTCATAGTTGGAAATCCATTACCCAATACGTGCTTGCGGTTTTGATTGTATACCATATATGTAGAACGTGAGATGAAAGCATTTCTGCTAGTTGATATCTATGTGTACATAGACATTATTATAATATCAAAAGGTTTTGATATAAAGATATTTTGGATTCTCATAAGGGAAAAACCCGTTCCGTTCTGCGGCGTGGTCTTATGAGATATCGTTTACTTGTTCATATACCTGTTTAAACTGTTTTACTCATACCAGTCCCATGACTGACCCGGAGTTTACTTTGTTGTTTTCCCTAAACTCTTGGGTGCCTAATTTTGTACAGGCAGTCAAGTAGTCAGGATTTTACAGATATACTTGGAGAGCTTGGAGCAGGAGGCTTCTGGGTCATATAGATATAGTTATTTCCGCTGTGTTGTAAGACTCTGATAAGTGCTATTGATACATAACTGTTATATTTCAAAGCTATATTATCTATTATATGTTATTCGTCCCGCTGTGAGGTTCGTGTTACTCTGATGTTGTGTTCTTCTTCTTCTATTCTAAGTTTCTATCTTATCTATTCTCACCCTCTAATTTCTTTCATTTATTACCGGGATTTTTCGATGTTTTGGTTATCAACATCGAGCTTATGTCGATAACCAAAGTCGCCGAAAATCCGGGTCATTACAGATCCGCAATATCGAATAGTTGTTAGATTTCCAGTTTCGTGATTTTTAGAGTTACTGTGTGGCCGTACGGATTTTTAGAGTGAGAAACAGTCAGTATTTCGACGGTTAAAAATACGCTGTGTGAGCATACGGAGTCGGAATTCGACGAAACCAGTTTCGTTGGGACCGTAATGTCGAACTCTAGCTACATGTCCAGTTTGGTGATTTTTAGGTATCGTATGTAACCGTGGTAATTTTTAGAAAGCAAATGATCAAATAAAAATAAATAAAAATAAATGTGTGTGAACATAAGGAAGGCCACATCCTTCTCCTTCTCAGCCACTACATACTGAATGGAAAATGACACTCCACGTTTACAAGCACGACTGTATAAAACCAAATACCACAGGAACAAATTCTCATTTTTTCACAGCAAACACAAATGCAAGAAAGAAATTCTCAAACAAATACAAGAAAAATTCCATAAATCGGAATACTTGTGTATTCGAATCCCCCTTAGCTTCTATTCAATGTGAGGTACAAATGGATGGGTTCGACGTTGTATTTTTGGGATGGGTTTTCTAAACCGTCAGCTAGGGTTCATGATTCCAGAAGATTTGTGGAGGAATAGTTGAATCTAAGTGCGGATTTGAGTTCGGTGATTGAATTGACATGAACTGGGTGTCATTGGTGGAGTACGGTGACAAGTTGGGTGGTCCGACGTCGATAGCAGCTGGAGGGGTTTGCGAGGAGGGAGACGTCGAGTTGAGCTATATGAGTATGGGATGATGCGGTTTTGAGCAAGGATTCAATAGGATATTTTGTTCGATTTTTAAGGTATTTTGGAAGAAGAAATCTGAAGAGGAGGATCGGTTTTGCTCAGTTCTGGAGCTTGCGTTTGAAACCATCGGGGAAGGAGGAGTTTTCAACCGGGCCTGGGCTTGAGTGGGCCGGGGTTTTTAGTGGTGAGGCCCGCTTAATTTTTATAATTTTAAGTTTAAGTTAAAAATCTAAATCATGTATTAACTTGTATTCATAATATCGTACGGAGTCAGATTTACGAACGGTCAGATTCGTTGGGACCGTAGGTACGAGGACTTCGCAATGAAACTGACTAGAAGTCCATTGGAGCTAGTTTGAATTTATGGCGAAATAAATTGTTTGATTCAAATTAAACAACTGTTTATCGTTCTTTAACGATGAATTGCGAATGTGAGTAAAGCTCACCAACTCTGATCAGTTCATATTTTTATAACATATATTTAGAACTGATAAATGATGACTGATTGCTGTGTGTTAACAGTTGGTTGAGTTGTTTGTGTATTGATTGAAATTATCGATAACGATATATATATAAATCGATAATCGAATATTGATTCTGTTTATCGGAACATGTAATAATTGTGGTGTTTAACATCTGTGATGCAGGGGAACAGGTTGGAGGAATCCGACGGGATTCCTCAACATTTATTTTACTGTTTTTTATATATGTTGATATATGATGTGATATATATAATCTATTTGATCGTGTATGGTTAGAATGATATTGATCATTGTTATTGATATGTTAATACCATAAGAAACCCTGGGACGTGGAAAAGAAATATTTCAATGTATATTGAAATAAAGGGATTTTATAAAATCAACTGATTTTATAAAAGGAATATTTTGAAAATAAAGTATTTATAAAATCAGGGGATTTTATAAAGAGGAATATTTATTTGGTAAAATAAATAGAATAATTATAAAAAGGAAATTTTCAATGTTATATTGAAAAGGAAACATTTATAAAATCAAGAGGATTTTATAAAAGAGAATATTTATAAATAGAATATTTATAAATAGAAATATTTATAAATGGAACATTTATAAATAGAAATTACGTTTAATTGGAATCATAAATGAAGGGAAAACTTTATAAATGGAATATTTATAAAGTGAATTATTTATTTAGAATAAATGGATAAGGTACTATAAAATGGATTATTTATTTGTTAAATAAATAAAATATTAAATAGGGATTATTTACTTAGAAATAAATAGGGGATATGAAATGAGATATTTATTGGGTAAATAAATAAGATAATATAAAAGGGTATTTGTGAAAAACAAATATAAATGGAAAATGTTTGTAAAACAATTTCAAAGAGAAATAAAAAGAGAAACATGTGTAAAACATTTACAAATGAATTTGAAGAGGAATTATTTGTAAAACAAGGATAAGGAAGAAGACTTGTCAAAACAAATATGAAAAAAAGAAATATTTATTTATTAAATAAATAGGATTAAACTAAAAAAATATTCAGAAAATGAATAGAAGATGGAAATCTGTTTTTAACAGATAAAAAGGAAAGATAAATTTATAAATAACAGTTTTTAAGTTAAATTAAATATTTATCATTCGATAAATGGAAGATATAAGTCTGAACTTATATACGAAAGATATATTGGTTTTAACACCGATAGTTTAAGTAGGATGGGTACACAACACTTGTGTAAGTGAAGTAACGTTATTAAAGAGAACATTTATAAAGTGAAGAACTGTTACTAAAAGTAAAACTTTATAAATGAATAAACGTTATCCAATAAAGTTAATCGAATTAGAATAAATCGATTAGAGTTAATCGAAAGGAGTTAATCGATGTTAGTTTCATCGAAAGGAGTTAAACGATGTTAGTTTCATCGAAAGGAGATTATCGATGTTAGTTTCATCGAAAGGAGTAAATCGATGTTAGTTTCATCGAAAGGAGTTAATTGATGTTAGTTTCATCGAAAGGAGATTATCCACGTTTGTTTCATCGAAAGGAGTAAATCGATGTTAGTTTAATCGAAAAGAGATTATCGAATATAGTTTATTCGAAAGTGAGATTTTAAAATATAAGATATTTGAAAGGAAAGAGTTATCGAATATTAGTTATTCGAAGAGGGATTATCGAATATCGTTTATTCGAGAAGGAGTAATCAAATATAGTGTATTCGAAAGGAAGGAGTTAATCAAATATAGGTTATTCGAAGGAGAGTTAATCAAATAGAGATTACTCGAAAGGGCGTTATACATCGAATTCGATTATATCGAATTCAGGAAAGTACTTATACTTTCCAGTGTTTAAATAGAGATCTATTTATTTATAAATAAAGTAGTTGTTAGGTTAATTATTCACATTAAAGAATAAAAGTTATAATTGAAGTTAGATAATTCGAAAGTAGGGATTATAACGTTATCGTTATAATCAAAGTTTTCAATAAAGAAGTGGATTCGTAAATAGAATCCGCGAGAGACGTAAAGAAGTTGTTAAAGAATAAAATATAAACTTTTCCATTTCGAAGTTATAGCGTTGTTCAGTTAAGGTCTGAGAGGTAATTATACCCCAACTTGATTGACTTCCTTCTTAACTAAGAAATGGTAAGGTTTGATCGAAAAGGAGTTTTGGAAATGTTTTCCAAGTAAGAATCAGAAATGTTTTCTGATAGTAGGAAATAAGAATTTAGAATATATATAATCAGGAGATATGTAAATTAATGAACTAAAGAGATAAGTGTTAAATGATGATTGATCGATATAATTTCCATTTGGAAATAATATCGTTGTTTGCACACTTGTTTTCTTTGATAGTTAACTCACCGACTATCAAAGTTTTTACCATTTTAACGTTGTTAATATGGAGAGACCGGTTGGATTATTATCCAAAGAACCACTCTGTATTGGCATAAGTGTGGAAAATCACATATGCCAAAGATAATTGAAGACGGAGTAAAATGCAAGGGCTATTGTATAAGTCTTAGATAACAGTGCGTAAGATGGATGTACTGGATAGTGCCTTCGGTTTGTCCAGTCCCAGGACAACTTGTATGGACGAAGGTCTGATAGAGTATATCCAATAGATCGCGTAAGTTGATCTGTTCAAACGTATTCACGTCTGGTGGCAGAGGAATTCATTTCTCTTAGCTGTATAACCGTGTTATTTTTGGATAAATCAATTCGTGATTTGGTGGGTATGACGATGTGACATTCTAAGTGAATGAGGATTACTTGTATGGATGAATGTCTGACAGAGTATGTCCAGAAAGGTCACGTACATTGATTTCCTCAACCGTACCAAGAGTGGAAGCGGAGAAGAAAACTTCTTTAGCTAACACGTAATGTACTGTTTTAGATGTCAGTTAGTGATTTTGATGGATCTGACAATGTGGCATTCGAAGTGAATCTAATGTGATGATGAAGCGTAACCTCAAGCCTCATCAACCGGTAAATGACAGAAATCGGGCAAGTAGGATGGCTATGTAGGTCGCACCTATTAGGGTGTATAATCACGTAATCTAGAGTTTCATTTATTTCTATAATCTATTGTCGATACTGTCCCATTCGGGAAATGCTTGCTGATCTCAACCGTTGGTGATATACATTCGATACGCTCAAGCAAAATGAGTGGTCGGTGATGTGTGGCCGGGTTGCAAGATGTTCTTGTTGAGCCCAGTGTATTCCTCTCTAGAGGTACACGAGCGTAAGGTGGTTCCATACCTTGTTATAGTTGGAAATCCATTACCCAATATGTGCTTGCGATTTTGATTGTATACTATGTATGTAGAACGTGAGATGAAAGCGTTTCTGCCAGATGATTATCATTATTGTGGTTGATAGACAATATTATAATATCAAAAGGTTTTTGATATAAAGATATTTTGGATTCTCATAAGGAAAAACCCGTTCCGCTATGCGGCGTGGTCTTATGAGATATCGTTTACTTGCTCAATCTATTTAAACTGTTTTACTCATACCAGTCTCATGACTGACCCGGAGTTTATTTTGTTTTGTTTTCCCTAAACTCTTAGGTGCTCAATTTTGTACGAGCAGTCAAGTAGTCGGGATTTACAGATACGTGAAGAGCTGGAGCAGGAGGCTTCAGGATTATATAGTTATTATTATTCCGCTGTGTTGTAAGTGTTGTACTTGATAATGATATGTATATTCAAGTACAGATTTATATTTCAAGTTATGTTATATTTTATTTGTACAGCTGTGAGGTTCGTGTTACTCTGATGTTGTTATTGTCTTCTTCTTCTTCAATTCTAAGTTTCTATCTTTTCTATTCTCACCCTCTAATTTCTTTCATTAACAACCAGGTTTTTCTCGATGTTTTGGTTAACGACATCGAGTTTATGTCGATAACCAAAGTCGCCAAAAACCGGGTCGTTACAGTTGGTATCAGAGCTTAAGTTAAGTGAATTACCTTGGCTCTGTGGCATGACTCAGTAGAGATAGGGTTAGTAATACCCTAGACTGAGTTGAGTGTATATATACGAGCGCGTATATGTTATCTAATATAAAGTGGTTTTATATTGTGGTGATTTATTGATTTAGTGGCTTATGAATTTATGGTCGATCAGTTTGATCCACTGTGTCGATAGAGGTTACTAAACACTTGAATACGATGAACCGTCATGGTATGTTTTGAAAAGAGGGTAAATGAAATAATTTTACCCAAAGTATATTTGATATATAATGGATTTATAATATATGAGATATATTGGTTGTTATTATAATCGAGTAATATTATAAATTTAAATGGTTATGTATATAACCAGGTAGGATTCATATATATGAAATCATATGAATTAAATCTAAAATTTAAAGTCAGAATTGAAATTAAAACACTGGAAATTTGAATAAGTGTTTATAATTGGAATTGGATTGAATATATGAGAATTTTAAAATCCTGGGAGATTTAAAATTATTTTTAGAATGATATTTTGAATTGATTTCAAAATGGAAGTGTTTAGAATGATTTTGAAAATGATATAGTATTGAACTCATTCGATAACTGGAAAATAATTCTGATAATGACTGCAACATCATCAGTGTTCATTTTCGAGTTGTAAGTGACGAATTACTACCAGAGATACTGTTTTGAGATTGTTTTGGGAAAAACAAGCGTGTTGAATTTCAAAAAGGAAAATTTGATTTTTGAAAAGAGTAAACTGTATAAGAGCTCCCAGGAAAGACTGTTTGAATTAAAAACAAAATTTAACAGAAATTTGAGAAAAGCAAATTGGAATTAAAAATAAAGACAGTTAAGTGGTAACTGAAATTGAATTTGAATGATATCGAGATAAACTGTATTTGGGAGATTCGAATTTGAAATGATATTGGGTTGATGAGTAAGAACTTGAAAAATCGAGAATGGAACCTTGATTTGAAATTGAATTCGACGTAACTATAAGCGAATGGTTGGATTTTTGGATAAAAACACATTGGAGTTTGTTTGGGGATAACACGGGTATATGTTGAATTGATAACAGGTGAAAGTGGTAGTGTTGATATGCCCGACAAAAAGGTACAAGTTTATATTCCAAATGGTATGAGATTTTAATGAGCCGATTTGACAAGCCGCTTGGCTGTTTGATTTTCTTTTGGGTTGGAGATGGCCTAGAGAGGCGAGTTGTGGTTTTACCGATAGGGCTGTACAAAGGAGGTTATGGCGAAATTTTTCGAAAAGTTAAGGCGTTAGAAAATTTTCATGATTTTTGAAAATTTTGGTTGATAAGAATTTATAAATAATTTAATTGGAATTAAGTTGGTTCAGTTGAAACCAGAGATAAGGGGTAAACCGATAAGCTTTTGCCAAATAGATAGGGTCGTCCTCTAACATAGCAATTTCGAGGACGAAATTATTTTAAGTGGGGAAGAATGTAATGACCCGCATTGTCAGGGGTATTATAATTAATTTATTTAATTATATATATCGTGATATAGTGAATTAAATAGAGGTTTAATTAAATAATATGGAATATTTAATTAAATTATATAATTAAATAATATATTTAATTCAGAAATAATCAAAAATATTGGGAATCACAATATTCTGTGTACGGGGTCTTCCCTTAGATTTAATTCAGCTTAGAGTTGAATTATATTGAGGAATATATTCAATCGACGACAGTTTGAACGTAGAATTTTAATATAATTAAAATAGAGCTTGAAATGGCGTGGTAGTTTGCTATTTGGCGATTTGAACTTCAACTGAATATACAGGGTTCGTTTTAAATCGGACTTCTGTGAAACAAGAAACGTTAGGAGCCGGTGGAGTATATTTTTCTAGTAGAAGATAAAAATCGAGATTTCATCGTGTAGATATTGATTTATGTCCAAATCAAATTCTAGAAAGGTCGCTGTGGAATTCCTTTATAATTTATTTATATTTATAAAAGGAATTTCATTATAAATCGAATATCGATTTAATCAGGATTTGAAATATCAAGCTAGAAATTCACATAGGAATATTTTAGAGCTGTATGGTATTCCACTGTGAACATATACGATAATATTTATTTATAAATATTTAATTCAATTATATTTAAATATATTTGTATATTTAAATGGTCTATTTAGAGCGTTAAAAATAGCCACTTTTGCAAACAAAGTCGGAATTCGACGAAACCAGTTTTGTTGGATCCACAATATCAAATAGTTGTTAGATTTCCAGTTTTGTGATTTTTAGAGTCACTGTGTGGCCGTACGGATTTTAGAGTGAGAAACAGTCAGTATTTCGACGGTTAAAAATACGCTGTATGAGCATACGGAGTCGGAATTCGACGAAACCAGTTTCGTTGGGACCGTAATGTCGAACTCTAGCTACATGTCCAGTTTGGTGAATTTTAGGTATCGTATGTAACCGTGGTGATTTTTAGAATGCCAATGATCAAATAAAAATAAATGTATGTGAACATAAGGAAGGCCACATCCTTCTCCTTCTCAGCCACTACATACTGAATGGAAAATGACACTCCACGTTTGCAAGCACGACCGTATAAAACCAAATACCATAGGAACAAATTCTCATTTTTTTCACAGCAAACACAAATGCAAGAAAGAAATTCTCAAACAAATACAAGAAAAATTCCATAAATTGGAATACTTGTGTATTCGAATCCCCCTTAGCTTCTATTCAATGTGAGGTACAAATGGATGGGTTCGACGTTGTATTTTTGGGATGGGTTTTCTAAACCGTCAGCTTGGGTTCGTGATTCCTGAAGATTTGTGGAGGCATAGTTGAATCTAATGCGGATTTGAGTTCAGCGTTTGAATTGACATGAACTGGGTGTCATTGGTGGAGTACGGTGACCAGTTGGGTGGTCCGACGTCGACAGCAGCTGGAGGGGTTTGCGAGGAGGGAGACGTCGAGTTGAGCTATATGAGTATGGGATGATGCGGTTTTGAACAAGGAATCAATAGGATATTTTGTTCGATTTTTAAGGTATTTTGGAAGAAGAAATCTGAAGAGGAGGATCGGTTTTGCTCAGTTCTGGAGCTCGCGTTTGAAACCATCGGGGAAGGAGGAGTTTTCAACCGGGTCTGGGCTTTAGTGGGCCGGGGTTTTTATTGGTGAGGCCCGCTTAATTTTTATAATTTTAATTTTAAGTTAAAAATCGAAATCGTGTATTAACTTGTATTCATAATATCGTGACTATACGGAGTCAGATTCACGAACGGTCAGATTCGTTGGGACCGTAGGGACAAGGACTTCGCAATGAAACTGACTAGAAGTCCATTGGAGCTCGTTTGAATTTATGGCGAAATAAATTGTTTGATTCAAATCAAACAACAGTTTATCGTTCTTTAACGATGAATTGCCAATGTGAGTAAAAATCACCAACTCTGATCAGTTCATATTTTTATAACGTATATTTAGAACTGATAAATGATGACTGATTGCTGTGTGTTAACAGTTGGTTGAGTTGTTTTTGTATTGATTGAAATTATCGATAACGATATATATATAAATCATTAATCGAATATTGATTCTGTTTATCAGAACATGTTATAATTGTGGTGTTTAACATCTGTAATGCAGGGGAACAGGTTGGAGGAATCCGACGGGATTCCTCAACATTTATTTTACTGTTTTTCATATATGTTGATATATGATGTGATATATGTAATCTATTTGATCGTGTATGGTTAGAATGATATTGATCATTGTTATTGATATGTTAATACCATAAGAAACCCTGGGATGTGGAAAAGAAATATTTCAATGTATATTGAAATAAAGGGATTTTTTAAAATCAACCGATTTTATAAAAGGAATATTTTGAAAATAAAGTATTTATAAAATCAGGGGATTTTATAAAGAGGAATATTTATTTGGTAAAATAAATAGAATAATTATAAAAAGGAAATTTTCAATGTTATATTGAAAAGGAAACATTTATAAAATCAAGAGGATTTTATAAATAGAATATTTATAAATAGAATATTTATAAATAGAAATATTTATAAATGGAACATTTATAAATTGAAATTACGTTTAAGTGGAATCATAAATGAAGGGAAACCTTTATAAATGGAATATTTATAAAGTGAATTATTTATTTAGAATAAATAGATAAGGTACTATAGAATGGATTATTTATTTGTTAAATAAATAAAATATTAAATAGGGATTATTTACTTAGAAATAAATAGGGGATATGAAATATTTATTGGGTAAATAAATAAGATAATATAAATGGATATTTGTGAAAAACAAATATAAAGGGAAAATGTTTGTAAAACAATTTCAAAAAGAAATAAAAAGAGAAACATGTGTAAAACATTTACAAATGAAATCGAAGAGGAATTATTTGTAAAACAAGGATAAGGAAAAGACTTGTCAAAACAAATATGAAAAAAAGAAATATTTATTTATTAAATAAATAGGATTAAACTAAAGAAATATTCAGAAAATTAATAGAAGATGGAAATCTGTTTTTAACAGATAAAAAGGGAAAGATAAATTTATGAATAACAGTTTTTAAATTAAATTAAATATTTATCATTCGATAAATGGAAGATATAAGTATGAACTTATATAGGAAAGATATATTTGTTTTAACACCGATAGTTTAAGTAGGATGGGTACACAACATTTGTGTAAATGAAGTAATGTTATTAAAGAGAACATTTATAAAGTGATGAACTGTTACTAAAAGTAAATCTTTATAAATGAATAAACGTTATCCAATAAAGTTAATCGAATTAGGATAAATCGATTAGAGTTAATCGAAAGGAATTAATCGATGTTAGTTTCATCGAAAGGAGTTAATCGATGTTAGTTTCATCGAAAGGAGATTATCGATGTTAGTTTCATCGAAAGGAGTAAATCGATGTTAGTTTCATCGAAAGGAGTTAATCGATGTTAGTTTCATCGAAAGGAGATTATCGACGTTTGTTTCATCGAAAGGAGTAAATCGATGTTAGTTTAATCGAAAAGACATTATCGAATATAGTTTATTTGAAAGTGAGATTTTCAAATATAAGATATTTGAAAGGAAAGAGTTATCGAATATTAGTTATTCGAAGAGGGATTATCGAATATCGTTTATTCGAGAAGGAGTAATCGAATATAGTGTATTCGAAAGGAAGGAGTTAATCGAATATAGGTTATTCGAAGGAGAGTTAATCAAATAGAGATTACTCGAAAGGGCGTTATACGTCGAATTCGATTATATCGAATTCGGGAAAGTACTTGTACTTTCCAGTGTTTAAATAGAGACCTATTTATTTATAAATAAAGTAGTTGTTAGGTTAATTATTCACATTAAAGAATAAAAGTTATAATTGAAGTTAGATAATTCGAAAGTAGGGATTATAACGTTATCGTTATAATCAATGTTTTCAATAAAGAAGTTGATTCGTAAATAGAAACCGCGAGAGACATAAAGAAGTTGTTAAAGAATAAAAGATAAACTTGGCAATTTCGAAGTTATAACGTTGTTCAGTTAAGGTCTAAGAGGTAATTATACCGCAATTTGATTGACTTCCTTCTTAACTAAGAAATGGTAAGGTTTGATCGAAAAGGAGTTTTGGAAATGTTTTCCAAGTAAGAATCAGAAATGTTTTCTGATAGTAGGAAATAAGAATTTAGAATATATATAATCAGGAGATATGTAAATTAATGAACTAAAGAGATAAGTGTTAAATGATGATTGATCGATATAATTTCCATTTGGAAATAATATCGTTGTTTGCACACTTGTTTTCTTTGATAGTTAACTCACCGACTATCGAAGTTTTTACCATTTTAACGTTGTTAATATGGAGAGACCGGTTGGATTATTATCCAAAGAACCACTCTGTATTGGCATAAGCATGGCAAATCACATATGCCAAAGATAATTGAAGACGGAGTAAAATGCAAGGGCTATTGTATTTGTCTTAGATAACAGTGCCTAAGATGGATGTACTGGATAGTGCCTTCGGTTTGTCCAGTCCCAGGACAACTTGTGTGGACGAAGGTCTGATCGAGTATATCCAATAGATCGCGTAAGTTGATATGTTCAAACGTATTCACGTTTGGTGGCGGAGGAATTCGTTTCTCTTAGCTGTATACCCGCGTTATTTTTGGATAAATCAATTTGTGATTTGGCGGGTATGACGATGTGACATTCTAAGTGAATGAGGATGACTTGTATGGATGAATGTCTGACAAAGTATGTCCAGAAAGGTCATGTACATTTATTTCTTCAACCGTACCAAGAGTGGAAGCGGAGAAGGAAACTTCTTTAGCTAACACGTAATGTACTGTTGTAGATGTCAGTTAGTGATTTTGATGGATCTGACAATGTGGCATTCGAAGTGAATCTGATGTGATGATGAAGCGTAACCTCAAGCCTCATCAACCGGTAAATGACAGAAATCGGGCAGGTAGCATGGCTATGTAGGTCGCACCTACTAGGGTGTATAATCACCTGATCTAGAGTTTCATTTATTTCTATAATCTATTGTCGATACTGTCCCATTATGGAAACGGTTTCTGATCCCAACCGTTGGTGATATACATTTGATACACTCAAATAAAATGAGTGGTCGGTCATGTGTGGCCGGGTTGCAAGATGTTCTTGTTGAACCCAGTGTATTCCTCTCTAGAGGTACACGAGCGTAAGGTGGTTCCATACCTTGTCATAGTTGAAAATCCATTACCCAATACGTGCTTGCGATTTTGATTGTATACTATGTATGTAGAACGTGAGATGAAAGCGTTTCTGCTAGATGATTATTATTATTGTGGTTGATAGATATTACTATAATATCAAAAGGTTTTTGATATAAAGATATTTTGGATTCTCATAAGGGAAAACCCGTTCCGCTATGCGGCGTGGTCTTCTGAGATATCGTTTACTTGCTCAATACGTTTAAACTGTTTTACTCATACCAGTCCCATGACTGACCCGGAGTTTATTTTGTTTTGTTTTCCCTAAACTCTTGGGTGCTCAATTTTGTACGAGCAGTCAAGTAGTCGGGTTTTACAGATACGTGAAGAGTTGGAGCAGGAGGCTTCAGGATTATATAGCTATTATTATTCCGCTGGGTTGTAAGTGTTGTACTTGATAATGATATGTATATTCAAGTACAGATTTATATTTCAAGTTATGTTATATTTTATTCGTTCCGCTGTGAGGTTCGTGTTACTCTGATGTTGTTGTTGTCTTCTTCTTCTTCTATTCTAAGTTTCTATCTTTTCTATTCTCACCCTCTAATTTCTTTCATTAACAACCAGGTTTTTTTCGATGTTTTGGTTATCGACATCGAGTTTATATCGATAACCAAAGTCGCCAAAACCCGGGTCGTTACAAAACTAGCATCGATTAACTCCTTTCGAATAAACTAATTTGGTTAATTTAACTCGAAGAACTTAACTCGACTCGACTTACTTGGTTCGATCAATTCTATTCGATTAACTAGGCTCGACTAACATGGTTCGACCCACTCGATTAACTCAACTTATTTAACTTAACTTAATTCTTAACTCGGTCAACTAGATTAATTAACTCAATTAACTCGATTATCTTAACTCGATTAACTCCTATCGAATAACTAATATTCGATTTAAATCCATTCGCTTGATCCTAGATCGCAGCGATCACAATGGTTACGCCTAATTCCCTCAGGAAACATCCGACCGCCGTAGGGTATTTACAGCCATGCGAATTACGCTAGCAGTCGTACGAGATGGCAACTTATCCTGAATCACTTTGTTTGGCTAACTCTATCTCAATAACTATACTCGATCAACTCTAATTGAATAACTAATATTCAATTAAATCCTACTTCAATTAACTCACTTGGATTAACTCGATTAGCTTAACTCTTTATTCGAATAACTATTATTCGATTAACTCAACTTGATTAATTCTAACTGGTTAATCCTAACTGATTTAACTCTTCTTGGTTAATCCTAACTCTAATCGATTTCTCTTATTCGAATAACTTCTATTTGATAGCATTTATTCATTTATAAAGATTTACATTTAGTAACGGTTCTTCACTTTATAAATGTTCTCTTTTATAACGTTTATTCAATTTAGAAGTGTTGAATTCATATTCTAAAAATATTGGTGTTAAAAACCAAATTCTACTTCCCTATATAAGTGCAGTCTTATATATTTCATTTATCGAATGTTAACTATTTTTAATTAATTTATAAATTATTATTCATAAATTAATCTTCTTAATTTATCTGTTAAAACAGATTTCCATTTGATATTTATTTTCCAAATAAATATCCTTTTGATAACTCCATTTATTTAACTAATAAATATTTACATCCCATTTCTATTTATTCAACCAATAAATATTTCCTTTTTATCTTTCTATTTATTTTCTAAATAAATATCTCGTTTATAACATTCTATTTATTTCCCATAAATAAATATTTCCATTAAATCTATTTGTAAATGTTTTACAAATAGTTTCTCTTTTCTAATTTCATTTCTAAATGTTTTACAAATGTTTTTCCTTTACATTTGTTTTACCAAACAATTCCCTTGGTATTTGTTTTACAAATAATCTCCTTTATATTTGTTTTACAAATAAATCCCTATTTATTTTCAAGTTTATTTAACAAACAAATACCTCATTTATAAAATCTTATGATTTAATAAATATTTCCCTTTATCTATATTCCACTTTATAAAGATTTTCTATTATTTAAAATTCCACTTTATAAAGATTTTCTATTTATAAATATCCCATTTATAAATAAATTCCTTTTATAAAACCTTCTTTGATTTTATAAATATTTTATCTTTTATAAAATCCCTTGATTTTATAAATATATCCTTTTCAATATAACATTGAAAATTCCCTTTTATAATTATTCTACTTTATAAATTCCTATGATATTATAGGTACTTTATTTTCGAAATATTTCCTTTTATAAAATCGATCGATTTTATAAAATTCCTTTATTTCAATATACATTGAAATATTTCGTTTCTACATCCCAGGGTCTCTTATGGTGTTTAACGTACCAATTAATAATGATCAGAATCATTCAACATATAAAATCACCAACAGGTTTCATAACACAATATATAACACAATATACAAAACAAACAGTATTTTATATATTGAGGAACCCAGTTGGGCCCCTCCAACCTGTTTCTCTGCATCACAGATGTTAGACAACACGAGTATGAAATATTCTGTTAAACAGAATCAATATTCGATTAACGATTTATATATATATATCGTTATCGGTGATTTCAATCAATACACAAACAACTCAACCAAACAGTTAACACACAGCAATCAGTCATCATTTATCAGTTCTAAATATACGTTATAAAAATAGAACTTTTCAGAGTTGGTGAGTTTTACTCACTTTGGACTATCATCGTTAATAACGATAATTGTCGCTCGATTTGATTCAGACGGACAATTTATTTTGCTATAAATTGTAACGGTCCCCGATCCACTTCCAGTCAGCTTCATTTGGTATTGTCCGTCCATATGATCCTGACGGATCTTGTTTCGCGGAATTCTGATTACGTATGACCGAGTTATACCATTTTCAAGTTTACACACAAAAATATAAATTAAAAACTTGGATTTTAATTCCTAAATGGGCATCACCTTCCCTCAACAGGCCCATACCCATCGCTACTACCCTGACCCGCAACTTTATCTTCTCCCCCAACTTCAGTAATCGAACCCGATAGCTCCTCAAACACCATTCCGCCCATTTCATCCTCCCACCGTTCCTCAATCTTTCAACGAAACCCAAAGTCGTGACCACCGTTCAACTTCTTGTCGAAAACCGCACCACCCCGTATCCTTCCATTCAAACTCGAGACCACCCTGGTCGTTGCGACCTCACGCTCCCATGTTTGGCTACAGGAACTCTCCGACGCAAATTGGCACCGAACTTCAAAAGAAGACCCACAGGCGAAGCCCCTCTCCTTGCTCAATCCAAAAACAACATTGAAAATCACCCTCGATGCTTAAATCGTTCGAATTGTTGAACCCTAACGTTCGCTTTCACTTTTAGCAACCACGGAATTGCAACGAATAGGGTGAAATCACCATGAGGTCGAAGAGCATCTTACATGGAATCGAAATATATATGTATGAGGATTTATAGAATTTATTTCTATTTTCTTTTGACTTTATTCTCTCGTTTATTTTTCTGGTTAGAAAGGAGAAACTGGCGGCTTGTATTCCGTTATATAAGGGGATGAAAATGTTGTGTGGTTGTAAAGGGGAGGATGTCGCTTTGTTTTTGGCCTCTAATTTTGTTTAGATATTTTGTATTTATTATTTTATATTCGTTTCAGTCTTCTAAAAATCCATGTGATCACACACGATATTCAAAAATCACGAAACTTGACATGTAGCTAGAGTTTGACATTACGGTCCAAACGAAACTGGTTTCGTCGAATTCCGACTCCGTATGCTCACACAGCGTATTTTTAACCATCGAAATACTGACTGTTTTCCACTCTAAAAATCCGTACGACCACACAGTGATTTTAAAAATCACGAAACTGGAAATCTAACAACTATTTGACATTCCGGATCCAACAAAACTAGTTTCGTCGAATTCTGAGGTCGTTTGAAAACTGACTATTTTTAAAGCTCAAAATAACCCTTTTAAATATTTAAATATATTTAAAAGAAATTAAATTAAATATTTATAAATAAATATTATCGTATATATTCTCAACAGAATATCATACAGCTCTAGAATATTCCTATGTGAATTCCTAGCTTGATATTTCAAATCCTGATTAAATCGATATTCGATTTATAATGAAATTCCTTATATAATATAATTAATTCCTTTATAAATTATAAAGGAATTCCACAGCGACTTTTCTGAAATTTGATTTGTACATAAATCAAAATCTACACGACGAAATCCTGATTTTTCTCTTCCACTAGAAAAATATACTCCACCAGCTCCTAACGTTTCTTATTTCGCAGAAATCCGATTTAAAACGACTTCTGTATTTTCTTTTAAAGTTCGAATCGCCAAATCGCGAACTGCCGCGCCATTTTGAGCTCAATTATAATTATATTATAATTTATGCATTCCACGATCGTTATTTAAATATATTCGTTAATATAATTCAACTATAAACTTAATTATATATTTCGAATTGCCTCATTCACACCATATCGTCATTTCAGCCCACTCTGATAATTTCATAATTAAATATATTATTTAATTATTAATATTAATTAAATATTCACTATCGTTAAATTAAACGACCATTTAAATTCTAAACCACCATTTATATAATTAACTAAATTAATGATATATCACTGAAAAATGCGGGTCATTACAATTTGGATAAATATGATTGCATTGCATGGTATTATACACACACACACACCGTGGTTGTGGAATATATGGGCGATCGATTTAGATTCTCCTTCCTATATACGATTTTATTTAAATTATTAAATAATATTTAAAATTTTGTTTTTAAATTAAATATCAACTTTTAAATATTTAATTAGGATTTGGAAAATGATTAAATTATGTATTGATTTTTGTATAACGATCTTTATATCTATTTGAAACTGGTTTTGGTAAAAATATATTATTTACAATTTAAATTTGAAATGAGATTTTGAAATTTGAATATGATTTTATATATATTAACAATGTCTTTTTATAATATACACCAGAACGTTCTAGGAAGACAGAGAAGATAGTGTTTAGGCATGGGTTTGGAAATTCAGTTTTCTGCTCTCCCTGGCTATCCCTAACTGATCCGACAACGGGATGGTAAATTCGGAATCTAATTTGAAATATAATTTGAAACTGTTTTTCCAAATGATTTGGAAATATAAATTAAATTGAAAAGGACATGAATAATTTATAATCATTATATGATTTGAATAGAACACGTTTTGATGCGATAATTTGTAAAAATCGATTTCAAGTTTTAAATGGTTTTAACTTGATCATTTGAAATTAATTTGACTTGGAATAAGAAACATAGAATTGCAAATGATAACAGTTTTGAATAGCAAAGGAAATTTCAAAATTTCAACGAATGATTTTCAAGTATAACAAATTTAGAAAGATCGCTACGCTTGCAGTCAGCGATCATAACGAAAAGTCGAATAAAACAAGTTTATGAAATTTGGAGAAATTTATGATAATTCCTATTTATAAATTTAAAGGCGATTAGAATTGGAATATTTGAATTTCGAATAAATTTTAAATCTATTGATTTAAATGGCTATTTTAACAGCAGTGCTTTTGGTAACACCCAAATGTTGTTATTAGTTTTGAAATTTATAAGCATGAACCATTAGTTCACTATAAGAATAGTTTCGAAGATTATTAAAGTATTGGAAATATTTTTATATAAGAACTTGGATATGGTTGGAGATAAATCTTCAGATGTTCGATATTGACTCGGTAGATGATGACTCTTATTATTTGAGGAATTTAAAAGGTAACTCACCGTTATTCCGCTTATAATATGACTTGGATACGGTAATTAATATCGAAGATATGTGAATGGTATTTCTATCCAGATCAAATGTCAAAGAGTTGAATAAATCTTTAATTAAGATATGAGTTTATCAACCTGACTGAAATAAGTTAGACAGAATTTTTTTTTGATATTTAGTATAAAATTTCGTGATGTAAACGTATATTGTCTGAGGAATTTGGAAGATATTATTATATCGTTATTCCGCTTACAGTATTCGTTGATTATGAGAATTTATATCGAATATAAGTGGATACAATTTCTGTGTAATTTATGATTCAAAACCAAATTGATTTGGGTTTTTTGTGAATCGTATCTTCAATAATACCAGTCTTGAAACCCAATAAGGTTGAGTTGTGGAAATTCATATCAAAGTTTGGATTTAGTCTAATCTTTGATTCAATGAAATTAAAGTAAGAATTGAAGCGAGGGTATAATCTTTGATTTCAAAGAAGAGCTTAAGATGATAACGAGATGTATGAAATTTTAGAAGTTCTAATCTTGAGTCGTAAATGAATTGATAAATATTTGGGAGGAGATTTGAATTGAAAGGCCTGTGTAAACCATATCTACTGTTTTAAAATATGCTTATTACTTGGAAAGACCGGGATCAAATATATGTTCGAAAACCATTCCAAGTAATAATACGACGTTATGAAGCAATTCAAGACTAGGTAAATGGCGAATGAAGATCGGGAATATTTGAATTGTTTAGATTGATTGTTGATTTATGTCTCGGTTGGGTAGGCCACCCGATACGAGGTATAGTTGCATGAGACCTAAACATATTTAAGTATTTTCGGTTTGTGTTCCGTTCATACCCAGAACGGACTTGTATGGATGGTGTGTCTGACATTGAAATTGACCGCATAACACTAATTTCCGTTAATGTATATCGGATTTGTGGCAATATATTATCCTCGTCTCTAAGTCATATGAACTTAGAGGGTATGCATTGATTGAAATCAGTGATATGTCGTGAATTGTCAATGTGGCATACCCAAGTTATGAAACGAGCTGGTGATGATCAAAGAATGACTTATCAAAGCATAGCTTTGTGTATGACGTGACATCGACAAACCTCACACCCCGGATGATGAGAAACTGGCGGTTAGGTTGTGTATATATATATGAATTGAAGATGACTGCTGCAGTAGTGGGAAACCACTTATGACTTATGGAATAGGGTATGTTCGGGGGGGGGGGGAGGGCGTGTCTGGTCGAAAACCGTTGATCTACCTCGCGATTTGTATTGGTGTCCGTGTCTGGATGAAAAACCCGTGATTGCATTTCGTTTGTGTTCCGATTGGTCTTTCGTGCCAGGAATCATCAAGTTGGAAACCCAAATCTCCAATACGTGCCACACGGTTTTGGTTTGTATATATATATGGCGACATAATAGGATGGGGTATTATGCCGTCTAGGATTAATACATTTATTTGCGAAATGTTTTCCACACTATATATATATTATGGTATTGAAAGAGGATTTTACGTATGAAAGCATATTTGGTTGTCATAAGATAAACCTTGCCCATCTGGTGTGCGCTTTCATTGTATGATGTGGGATGAGCTTATGATAGCTTCATTTTAAAAAGGTCATTGCGTATTTATATGCACGGGTGTTCACATGGAGTAAACCTGTTCTGCGTTAGCGCCGTGGTCCGGTGAAATTCCCAACTTTAAAATGAACCTAATAATAACTGTTTTGAGTTCTCACACCAGTCCCACGACTGTCCTGGAGTTTATTGTTCCCTCACCTAAACTCCGAGTGCCCATAATTTTCACACGGGCAGCCAGTAGTTTAGTTTTGCAGTTATAGACCGTTGGAGCAGGATTCAGAGCGCTTTTAGAGTTGGAGTTCACGCAAGAGTTTGGAGCTTCTGCTATCATACAGTTTCTTCCACTAAGAGTATATTTTCTTTTCTTCCAAGCTGTATATGTTGTAACTCTGATATTTTATATAACTCTGATGTAACATTGTATTTTGCAATAAAAAGTTCTGTTATTTTGTTCAATATATGTATGTACCCATAACAATTCATCATTATGAACGGTTTGAGTCGGTTTAATTACCGGCAAGAACTGGGCAAAAAGGCGGGTTGTTACAGTTGGTATCAGAGCTTTGGTTATACAAAGCTATGGGTATGACATATTTGAACAAAAGATAGGACTCATCAGAGTTATATTATCTCATTAGAGATAGGGTTAGAAATGCCCTAGAATGAGATTTTTGAATATTATGACGAGAGCGCGTATTTTTGAAATATATACAAGGTATTTTGAACAAGCAAATCATTTTGAAAGATAACTTTAGTAAGAAATTTTTGAGTATTTTGTTCGACGTTGCGGTTGGACTATCGAGTATATGGGATTTTGAATATACGCCAATCTAATGTATATACGAAGTCCAATATATACAAGGCAGATATAGAGTCAAACTCTTGTCGCTTGGGGATGATTCTGGTGATTGATGCATCATCATCAGTCTTATTTTTGAGTTTCGAAAGTGGGATGACTATATGATTCCAATTAATACGTCGAGGAATACCTAAACTATTTCGATGTGTTAGAGGAATATAATATGTTATAGATGCAAAACCAATTATTTTGATTATAAAAAAAGGATATTGTAGAAGTAAACTATACTTAAGAATTAGAAAGAACACGTAAATGTGAAAATCCATTAAGAAATTATATCAATACCACCCCTTAAGGAACCTGAAGATGATTTAGACTTAAGTTAAGAATTTGTTTAAAAAGAAGATTTTGACTTAAGCTAGGAATGAGTTTAAAAAGTTGATTTAAATCATAACAAACATCGAAGTAGGGAAATTAGATCTTTGAAATATTAAATTTGAAGAAGTGAGTTCTGAAAATATCAAGCTAATATTTGAAACAAACCTAGCTTGAACATATGTACGCATAATCAGAGTGTGCAGAGGAAGCGTGATGGTATTTTAAATAAAACTGTTTCAAGAGATTTTCAGGCTAGTTGAGTAAAAAAAAATTTCTAAACAAGATTTAATATATAAACAAGAATGAAAGAGTTATATGTAACACCCCACTCCCGCTATGGTCACTCACTATAGGGAATGCCATGGCATCGGTGGAGTATTTTAATGAATATAGAACAGAAAAATTACAACAAGACAGATATAAATAGTACTTGAAATTTTAAAACATCATCTCATAACAGCGGAAGTAAAACATGTCTGGTTACATCACAAAGTCAAGTACAATATCCATCAAATAAATTTATACATAATCCCATTCTCTCAACAATAGCCATAACAAAAGAAAAGATAACTGGATAACTGGAGCTTTACATCTACCCAAGCTCCTAAAGACTGGAACAGCAATCCGATCAAACTCCACTACTGCTAGGATCCACCGTAGGACCTGAGGGTTGGGAAAAAGATAAAAACAACGGGGTCAGACATAAGTCTAAGTGAGTCCTATAACTTTAACAATACAATCATTAAAGTAACCAGAGAAGACATAAGTTTGACATATGGTAATGTCTGGGGATGAATGGCTATACCAAGCAGTTTGGTAGACCTAGGATAAACTAAGATAACCGCAAAGACGCATCTACCCACCCAAGGGTAATTACTACACTGCACCACACCAGTCATCCCTACTTAAAGGTTGATCCCTCCCAAGGACTTAGAAAATTTTCCCAGTAGTTCTTGTACCCCTAGCTGACTACATAGGTGTCGTCTGCCCCTATCTCCACTAGGTGTACCCACTACTCCCAAGCGATCGGCTCCCTAACGTAGATACCCGTGCCGGCCCCACAGTGGGGTGTATCACCCCCCAAAGTGGCAACCCGATACAACAAGCGGTGCACAGCTTATATCTACACGATGCAACAACGTCTTACCTACCAGCCCGGGTCCACACACGCATATGAAACCCGTTGGACTTGCGTTGCCACCGCTACCCCGTTTTGGCCTCTTATAGTCAAACCCAGTACGCGTGTCCCGTCCTCGACATGGGTCGAGCCCAATAAGATACATATGGGTTACTGGTTGAAATAGGCCCTCACAAGCTACCCACCTAAGCTTGTCACTTATCTAGTGTATCCCACTTAACCCTTTAATCATGTTTAATTACATGTTTCCACTTGGTTAAGTATTCTAATCGTATTTTCTATTGCCACCCAAGGCAACCCACTAGATTTCCACATGCCACCCAAGGCAACCACTGAATTTCCACGTGCCACCCAAGGCACCCACTTAACCCCTCATGCCCCACTACATGCTTATCTGGTTAAGTGTTTCTTAATTAATTAAGAACGTAACCCTTGTAAAGACCTCTTACATTAGACCGTCTTTTATGGCAGCTGGATTTGCCGGTCGGTTCCGGGCAGCCTTACGCCATAACAGGGTCTAACCTCGTGTCTTTACACTTGTCACGTATTTAATTTATGCCTAAGACCTCTCACATTGGGCCAATCATTTGTAGCCGCTGGATTTGCCAGTCGGTTCCGGGCAGTCTTACGCTACAAAAGGGTCCAACCTCGTGTCTTAGTCGATTAATTACACCTAATTAATCACCCCCATAATTAATTATCCCTAATTAATTACACATTTTTCATAACATGGGTAGACCTAACTCAATAGGTAAATTCCCATGGGGTAGACCTAACTCAATAGGTAAATTCCCACTTATGTTAATTTATTTTTATGGTATGCTTAATCATACCCAATCACACTTTTATTAACATATTTATTCACCCCATCGTTACCCACGTAAATCGTTCTCTTTCCATGACATAATAAAGGAAAGATCCATCACAAATATCATGGGTTTACCCAAAGCTTTAGCATATATTTTTGTCATGGGTTAAGAGGATGTCAACTTGCATATATGAGCATATATTAACCCAACTACAATTTACCCAAACATGCATATCATCATACACATATCTTGCATAACATGTTGAACTTGCATATAAGCATTCTCATAACTTGCATAACATGTTAAACATGCATTTAAGCATACACCTAACTTGCATAAGCATTCACATACTTGCATAAGCATGCATAACTTGCATATCATGTTAAACTTGCATTTAAGCATACACATAACTTGCATAAGCATTCACATACTTGCATGAGCATTCACATACTTACATAAGCATGCGTAACTTGCATATCATGTCAAACTTGCATTTAAGCATATACATAACTTGCATATGAACTTCCATAACTCACTTGTTTAAACATGCATAAACCCACTTATTAAATATGCATAAACCCACTTGTTAAACATGCATAATCCAACTTATTAAACATGCATAAAACCACTTATTACATATGCATAAACATAAGAAGACATAGAGTAGCATATCATTATAAATGATTCAAACTCTATAATCCGCATTCAAGACCATAAGTCTCATTACACCCAATCTACTTACTTTAACAATTGATGTTAAAGTGATAGAAACTCACCGAACCCAATATTAGCAAACTTATGAAGTGGAATTAGTTGCTAAATATGAAGAAGATAATGATTAGAGATTGATTAGCTTGCAACTTCCTTCATGAATTAGTGGAGGCTCCCTCTAAGATTTAATTTGGCGGCATGAGGCCATCATCTCTATTTTTGGTAAGGATTAGGGGGGTTTAGGGTGTATTTATAGATTAGGTGAGTGTTTTAGGCCCTTAGATTAACCCTAGATTAGATTAGGACCCTTAGATTTCGGAAATCTCTAGAACCAGCCCTCCAAGCCAGCCTAAAGCCCAACCCGGTGCACCCAGGTTCACTGGACGCCACGCCCCTGTCGACAGGCAAGTCTACAGGCAAGTCGACACCCCTGTCGACAGGCCTGTCGACAGCCCTGTCGACATGGTCAGGGCGGGATTTTTCCCGCCTGACCCCACTTGTTCCAATTTAAAATCTGAACTTTAAATTCTTAAATCTGTTTTTAGTTTTGAATTTTCTGCAAACTTCATCGGGCCATAACTGGGCCATACGGACTCCGATTTTCGAAAACTCGGACTCTATTTTGCGTATTTTTCCGAGACGAACGCAATGACGCAGCCCGTTTCCCCCAATTCTCACGTCTGAGATTATTTATTCTGTAATTAGTGAATTTTAGCATTAACCCAAAATACGTGGTGTTACATTCTCACCTCCTTAAAGGATTTCGTCCCCGAAATCTCTAAGCTAAGGAGAATGCATATCCTACCATCCAAACAACCATCTACTCAATCCATCAAACACGGGCATCCATTGTCCTTAGAACAATTTCTAATGATGTATGAGCATATGCAAAGAGTGTGTGTATATGTTCCCTATCTAATGTATGAACATATGCAAACCATGATAGTGCCATGCATCCATTATGTATGCGAAAGAACCCTATCGACACATACAATATCTACATGAGTGCACAATCATTCACCAAAATGCATCATCCCTATGATAACACAACCATTAGACATCCATAAATATAGCTTCCTACACACAATTTTATGCAATATGCAATATGCAATATGAAGTGATTGAGCCGATCTAGTGCCTAGAGTGTGTGTATATGCATCCACGAGCAACCACTAGCAACCACTTGCATCCACTTGCATCTATCAACCATAACATGTCTCAAACACATGTTTCAACCATAGGTTTACCCTATCTAAAGGTCAAAGGTACTAATGAGAGGATATACTAAAGATAAGATAAGTACTAGACAAACGATAAAGGAGAAGCTAAAAGACTTACCCTCAAAAAGGAACGGGTACAATGAACGCATCTTTACTTCCGTTTCCCAAGTTGCGTTGCCCTCGTCTTCTTCCCATTGCACTTTGACTAGATGAACCTCTCGATTCCTCAATTTCCTAGTCTCTGACCCAAGGATGCGGGTAGGAGCTCGTCGAATAGTCGCATCACGCTCTACTTCCACTTCTTTAAGCAAGCTCGGCTCTACCACCTCTGCGGTCTCATGTAAGCACTTCCTCAAATGAGATACGTGGAATACATCATGTACACCACTAAGTCTGTCGGGCAACTCCACTCTATATGCCATCCGTCCAACCCTTTCCTTAATAGGAAACGGCCCTACGAACCTTGGTGCTAACTTCCCAACAGATCCAAAGCGAACTACATTTCGTAACGGAGACACCTTGACAAAGACCATGTCCCGTACTTCAAACTCAAGGTCCGTCCTTCTCTTGTTCGCATAAGATTTTTGCCTATCCTGCGCTGCTTTCATCCTTCTTCGAATCAAGTCAATCTTCTCAGAAGTCTCCCTAATCATATCTGGCCCAAGCAAGATCTTATCCGTAGATTCCCACCAACATGTAGGTGATCGACAAGGCCTTCCATAGAGAGCTTCGAAAGGAGCCATACCAATACTGGACTGAAAGCTGTTATTATATGCGAACTCTACCAATGGAAGATGATCTTCCCATGTACCTCCAAAATCTAAGATACACAGCCTCAAAAGGTCTTCTAGAACACGGTTCACCCTCTCAGTCTGGCCGTCCGTCTGAGGATGATATGCGGTGCTCAGACACAATTGAATTCCCACTGCTTCCTGCAAACTTCTCCAGAACTCGCTAGTGAAGATAGGGTCTCGATCACTCACTATACTAGAGGGTACCCCATGCAATCGAACTATCTCTCGAAGATATACTGAAGCTAGCCATGGGGCAGTCCTCTTGCTCTTCACAGGTATGAAATGGGCGCTCTTAGTAAGTCTGTCTACCACCACCCAAATTCCTGTATTACCCTTTCTCGATCTGGGTAACCCGTCAATAAAATCCATCGAGACGCTATCCCACTTCCATTGCGGAACTTCCAACGGGTGAAGCAACCCACCAGGTTTCTTTTGCTCCGCTTTTACCTGTTGACATACCAAGCATCGAGCTACATATTCGGCCACATCTTTCTTCATACCGGCCCAGAAGAAAACCATCTTCATATCTTGGTACATCTTGTCCCCACCGGGATGAATGGTCATCCTAGAACGGTGTGCATCATCGAGAATAGCCTTCCTCAACCCTTCATCTTGCGGTACACAAAGTCTACCGTCTCTACGCAAGCACCCCCTATCGTCTAGGGTGTACCTACTCAAATGGCTGGACGACTCCCCCCTTATGAGCTTCTCTATCAACTCAACCAACTGTGGGTCGTCCCTCTGGGCTTCCCCAATCCGCCCCAGAAGAGTAGGTCGGACCTCCAAGGATGCTAGCAAACCGGGTATATAATCAATGGAAGGTCTGAAATCAAACATCGAGATAAATTCCAAGCTTCGTCGTTCCACGAACAATGGACTCAACGACAACCTCTTTCTACTCAAGGCGTCTGCCACCACGTTACCCTTGCCAGGGGTATACGCTATCTCGAAATCATAGGATGCTAAGAACTCCATCCACCTTTGCTGTCTCAAATTCAAATCCTTCTGAGAAAACAAGTACTTCAATGATTTGTGGTCAGTGAACAATTCGAATCTCTCACCAAGAAGATAATGGCGCCACATCTTAAGCGCAAAAACAATAGCGGCCAACTCTAGATCATGGGTAGGGTAATTTTTCTCATGCACTCTCAACTGCCTTCCACCATAGGCTATCACCCTTCCCTCTTGCATTAAGACTGCGCCTAGTCCTGTCCCACAAGCATCGGTATAGACAACAAATGGCTTGCTCCCATCTGGCAACACTAAAACTGGATCTGTGGTTAAAGCTCTCTTTAACCGTCGGAACGCATCATCACAATCTACGTCCCATGTGAAAACAAGATTCTTCTTCGTTAAGCGGGTTAATGGGGCTGATATCTTCGCAAAGTCTTTAATAAACTTCCTATAATAACCCGCCAAACCTAAGAAACTTCTTACTTCGGTAGCACTTCTAGGAACCTTCCAATCTTGGACTGATACTACCTTCGCGGGATCCACAGCTATCCCCTCCTTGGAGACCACGTGCCCCAAGAACCGCACTTCCCTCCTCCAGAAGTGACATTTAGAGAATTTAGCCTTAAGGCTATGTGCTCGAAGAGTCTTCAATACTTCCTCAAGATGTAAGGCATGCTCTTCTTCACTCTTAGAAAATACTAAGATATCATCCACAAAGACCACCACGAACTTATTAAGGAACTCCCTGAACACCCTACTCATCAAGTCAACAAAGTATGCAGGGGCGTTCGTCAACCCAAATGGCATCACCAGCCACTCATAGAAACCATCTGGAGTCCTAAAGGCAGTCTTGTCTATGCTATCCTCAGCCACCCTCAACTGATGAAACCCCGTGGCTAAGTCCAATTGAGAAAATACTGAAGCGCCAACCAACTGATCGAAAAGATCATCAATCCTCGGCAATGGGTGTCTATTCTTCTTTGTGAGCTTGTTGAGTTCTCTATAGTCTACACAAAGTCTGAGGGACCCATCCGCCTTCGTAGCAAATACTACTGGAGCACCCCACTCCGATATACTTCTTCTTATGAACCCCTTCTCAAGCAACTCCCCTACTTGCTTATGGAGTTCCCTCCTCTCACGAGGAGCCATGTGGCGCACTGGTAAAGATACAGGTTTAGCATTATCCACCAGATATATTCGGAAGTCAATCTCCCGCTTCGGAGGTAAGCCCTTCACCTCCTCAAACACATCCAGATATTCCCGGACCACTCTAACAGATTGCAAACTCTCGACCGAAGCGTCAAGCAATTCAAGATAACTTAGCATAACAGAATCCCTGGGATTACAAGAGATCTCGAGAGTGTTACCCAAGCGGGTCATGAGCCTAACAACTTTCCTTTCGCAATCAAGAACGGCACCATTACTGGATAACCAGTCCATGCCTAAAATCAACCCATAGCCCGTGAAGCCCAACACAAAAGCATCACATCTAAACTCAATGCTAAGTATAGAAATCTTCAAACCCAAACATATCATGGACAAATAAGTGGAGCCCCCAATTGGGTTTGAAACAACCAAGGGATCATCTACCAGACTGGTGTCTAAGTGCAGTGACTCAACTACTGATGATGAGATAAAAGAATGCGATGCGCCTGAATCAAACAATGTACGGACAGGATGATCAAATAGAAAACCAGACTTTACACGGAAATAGTTCTACCTCTCTCCTGAATCGGTGGAACCGCGAGAGCCTGTACTTGCCCCCTAGCCTGACCCGGTGCCATAAGAGCTTGCACCTGTCCTCCTGAGGTAGATCCCGTCCTTTGCCCTTTCTTAGGACAGTCTTTCACAAGATGTCCTGCTTCACCAAAGTGGAAGCAGCCGGTCTTCTTCTTCTTGCGACAATCCTTGCTTAGGTGGCCAGGTGTCCCACAATTAAAACACTTCTTCTTTTTGCCCTTGCCACCGTTGCCTTTCCCACCTTTGTTTTGCTGTTGTTGCTGAGGTCTCTTTTGATCTCCCTTCTTCTCGGGTGCCTGACTAGCATTGGGACCCTTCCCTTCTTCATGCATGAGTGCCATGTCAACTAGCTTCTCGAAGGTGGCCCCCATAGGGATATGAGTCATAGCCAACCCATGCATCGGTTCATTCAAGCCTTTCACGAACCTCAAAGCCTTCTTCTCCGGTGTATTCACCATGTCTAGGACAAACCTTGCCAATTGATTAAACTTGTTAACATATTCCTTCACCGAGAGATTTCCTTGCTTAAGAGTCAAGAATCTTTCCATATACAAGTTTTCCTCCGCCCTTGAGAGAAACTTTGCCACAAATCTTTGCCTAAAATCCGCCCAAGAGTCAACAGGGCGTTCTCCATTAGTGACCTCCCACCAGAATGAGGCCTCTCCCTTCATTAACCAAGCAGCTAACTTGACTTTCTTTCCTTCTTCCATCTCAAAGATATCTATCAACTCTTCCACCTCCTTAAGCCAATCTCTAGCCTCCACAAAAGTTTCAGATCCTTGAAAAGGTTTCCCTCCCATAGCTTTAAATTCCTTGCAAGTCTTAGCAAAAGTATCCGTGCGAGGAGGAGGGGGAGGAGGAAGATCGGGTGCTACGGTTGGTGGAGGAACATTTGCCGGACCCGCAGTGGTGGCCCTAGCCTCCATCAATCTCCTATACCATACTGGTACCGTCACACCCTCCGGAAAGTTAAGATCCTCAGCCATGCTGAAACGAAAAAGGAAAGATTCAAAACGGAGAATTCGAAGGATATAGATATGGCTATTGGGGATTATGCTTTTCTTTCAAAAACTTTTCTCTTTAAAGACATGTTTTTGAAAATATTTCTTCCAAAAATGTTTTTAGAAAAATAGTTTTCTAAAAATTTTATCTGTTCCGGTAACCTTTGCTCTGATACCACGTGTAACACCCCACTCCCGCTATGGTCACTCACTATAGGGAATGCCATGGCATCGGTGGAGTATTTTAGTGAATATAGAACAGAAAAATTACAACAAGACAGATATAAATAGTACTTGAAATTTTAAAACATCATCTCATAACAGCGGAAGTAAAACATGTCTGGTTACATCACAAAGTCAAGTACAATATCCATCAAATAAATTTATACATAATCCCATTCTCTCAACAATAGCCATAACAAAAGAAAAGATAACTGGATAACTGGAGCTTTACATCTACCCAAGCTCCTAAAGACTGGAACAGCAATCCGATCAAACTCCACTATTGCTAGGATCCACCGTAGGACCTGAGGGTTGGGAAAAAGATAAAAACAACGGGGTCAGACATAAGTCTGAGTGAGTCCTATAACTTTAACAATACAATCATTAAAGTAACCAGAGAAGACATAAGTTTGACATATGGTAATGTCTGGGGATGAATGGCTATACCAAGCAGTTTGGTAGACCTAGGATAAACTAAGATAACCGCAAAGACGCATCTACCCACCCAAGGGTAATTACTACACTGCACCACACCAGTCATCCCTACTTAAAGGTTGATCCCTCCCAAGGACTTAGAAAATTTTCCCAGTAGTTCTTGTACCCCTAGCTGACTACATAGGTGCCGTCTGCCCCTATCTCCACTAGGTGTACCCACTACTCCCAAGCGATCGGCTCCCTAACGTAGATACCCGTGCTGGCCCCACAGTGGGGTGCATCACTCCCCAAAGTGGCAACCCGATACAACAAGCGGTGCACGACTTATATCTACACGATGCAACAACGTCTTACCTACCAGCCCGGGTCCACACACGCATATGAAACCCGTTGGACTTGCGTTGCCACCGCTACCCCGTTTTGGCCTCTTATAGTCAAACCCAGTACGCGTGTCCCGTCCTCGACATGGGTCGAGCCCAATAAGATACATATGGGTTACTGGTTGAAATGGGCCCCCACAAGCTACCCACCTAAGCTTGTCACTTATCTAGTGTATCCCACTTAACCCTTTAATCATGTTTAATTACATGTTTCCACTTGGTTAAGTATTCTAATCGTATTTTCTATTGCCACCCAAGGCAACCCACTAGATTTCCACATGCCACCCAAGGCAACCACTGAATTTCCACGTGCCACCCAAGGCACCCACTTAACCCCTCATGCCCCACTACATGCTTATCTGGTTAAGTGTTTCTTAATTAATTAAGAACGTAACCCTTGTAAAGACCTCTCACATTAGACCGTCTTTTATGGCAGCTGGATTTGCCGGTCGGTTCCGGGCAGCCTTACGCCATAACAGGGTCTAACCTCGTGTCTTTACACTTGTCACGTATTTAATTTATGCCTAAGACCTCTCACATTGGGCCAATCATTTGTAGCCGCTGGATTTGCCGGTCGGTTCCGGGCAGTCTTACGCTACAAAAGGGTCCAACCTCGTGTCTTAGTCGATTAATTACACCTAATTAATCACCCCCATAATTAATTGTCCCTAATTAATTACACATTTTTCATAACATGGGTAGACCTAACTCAATAGGTAAATTCCCATGGGGTAGACCTAACTCAATAGGTAAATTCCCACTTATGTTAATTTATTTTCATGGTATGCTTAATCATACCCAATCACACTTTTATTAACATATTTATTCACCCCATCGTTACCCACGTAAATCGTTCTCTTTCCATGACATAATAAAGGAAAGATCCATCACAAATATCATGGGTTTACCCAAAGCTTTAGCATATATTTTTGTCATGGGTTAAGAGGATGTCAACTTGCATATATGAGCATATATTAACCCAACTACAATTTACCCAAACATGCATATCATCATACACATATCTTGCATAACATGTTGAACTTGCATATAAGCATTCTCATAACTTGCATAACATGTTAAACATGCATTTAAGCATACACCTAACTTGCATAAGCATTCACATACTTGCATAAGCATGCATAACTTGCATATCATGTTAAACTTGCATTTAAGCATACACATAACTTGCATAAGCATTCACATACTTGCATGAGCATTCACATACTTACATAAGCATGCATAACTTGCATATCATGTCAAACTTGCATTTAAGCATATACATAACTTGCATATGAACTTCCATAACTCACTTGTTTAAACATGCATAAACCCACTTATTAAATATGCATAAACCCACTTGTTAAACATGCATAATCCAACTTATTAAACATGCATAAAACCACTTATTACATATGCATAAACATAAGAAGACATAGAGTAGCATATCATTATAAATGATTCAAACTCTATAATACGCATTCAAGACCATAAGTCTCATTACACCCAATCTACTTACTTTAACAATTGATGTTAAAGTGATAGAAACTCACCAAACCCAATATTAGCAAACTTATGAAGTGGAATTAGTTGCTAAATATGAAGAAGATAATGATTAGAGATTGATTAGCTTGCAACTTCCTTCATGAATTAGTGGAGGCTCCCTCTAAGATTTAATTTGGCGGCATGAGGCCATCATCTCTATTTTTGGTAAGGATTAGGGGGGTTTAGGGTGTATTTATAGATTAGATGAGTGTTTTAGGCCCTTAGATTAACCCTAGATTAGATTAGGACCCTTAGATTTCGGAAATCTCTAGAACCAGCCCTCCAAGCCAGCCTAGAGCCCAACCTGGTGCACCCAGGTTCACTGGACGCCACGCCCCTGTCGACAGGCAAGTCGACACCCCTGTCGACAGGCCTGTCGACAGCCCTGTCGACATGGTCAGGGCGGGATTTTTCCCGCCTGACCCCACTTGTTCCAATTTAAAATCTGAACTTTAAATTCTTAAATCTGTTTTTAGTTTTGAATTTTCTGCAAACTTCATCGGGCCATAACTGGGCCATACGGACTCCGATTTTCGAAAACTCGGACTCTATTTTGCGTATTTTTCCGAGACGAACGCAATGAAGCAGCCCGTTTCCCCCAATTCTCACGTCTGAGATTATTTATTCTGTAATTAGTGAATTTTAGCATTAACCCAAAATACGGGGTGTTACATTATATATATTTTGAATTGTAAAGTGTATTTAGAAAAAGTGTTATTCGATTTGGTGAATATAACAACTAAAATATGAATATTAAATGGGTATAAATTTAACTCATAAATGGGTTAATATTAGATTGGGAAACGATTGGAATAAATTTTTGAAATAGAATGAGTATTTCGGAAATATACTTCTATCTCTTCGTTTGTCACTGGGTTTTGCTCGACCCATTGTCATCTTTTGAATATCACCCGAATTGGCGTGCTTGAAATTTAAATGTCCAACTTTTTTCTGAATTCTTCCTTTTTCCTTGCTCTGATTAAGCCTTGGACAAGTGAAGTAATTTAGAATTGAAACCAATACTTTGAATTATCTCTTAAATCGAACTTGAATACGTATTATGAGCAATAGAAATTCTAATACTTAAATTAGCCAATGTTATTTTACAAGATAATTGAATGCTTAGGGAAAGGTTTATTTGAGAATTTAGATTTAAATTTCTAATTTAAATGCTTGGTCTTGTAATTGATGAGAAAATCATGGGTTACCTAAGAGTAAGTTAGAATGATAACTTCCAAACTTTAAAAAATTTCTTTGAGTCGTAGACCTCTAAGTACTGGACAATGTCTATCCTAGTTCTCCTTAGTGGTAGTAATAGCAGCAACTCTGAGTCTAACTCAGAGAATTCAATTTTAAACAAGACCTGTGACGACCCAGTAGTCAAAGATCATAGAAGTTTCCTCAGACTCGACCTTTAGTGAGAATTAGACAGAGTACATTGAGAATGATATGAGCCGTGGTTCTGACCATTACATTTTTGATATGTTGAGGAAGAAGTTCGAATTTAAAATTTGTAAAGGAGTTTAAATTTACTCGACTTCCTTTTTGAGGACAAAAAGTCCTTAAGGAGGGGTGAATGTAACATCCCGAAATTTTTACTAAGTTGATTTGGATTTTATTTATAAAATTTTGGATTTTTCTGAATATAAAGGACTTTATTATAAGGTATGAATATAAATTCAATTTGAAAAGGATTTAAGCGAATTACATTTAAATCATTATATGGCTTGAATAAGACGCGCTCCGGTGCGACAGCTCGTAAATATCAATTTCAAACTTCGAATGGTTATGACTTGATAAATTTTAAATTGACTTTACTTAAAATAAGGCAAGTTTGATTTCTAATAATAGATTTTTATAAAGTTTGAATATGAATTTTACTTTGCATAAGTATTTTGTTTTATTTAATATGATTATGTATCTAATAGATTTTTTATAAACTTATTTTTAAAAAAAATTATATTTATAAGATTTATGTTTAAGTAATGATATTTTCCCGATTTTGATAAAATTGGTTTATAAAATATGAAATTTGGTAAAGGATAGTTTAAGAAAAAGATGTCATAAGAACAATTTATTAAGTATTTATTTTAAATTTAGTTTGAATATTTTTGGTAAAGTATATATAAATGTATTTGTTGAATAATATAGATAAATATTTTTGAATATTAATAAATTTTAAATATTTTTGATAAACCTTAGGTAATAAATTGATTTCATATATAGGTGTTCATCTTAGACCATTTTGGCTAATAAAAATCTTTGGTAAATTATATAGTTAAATATTTTTTTTAAAAAAAATATAAGTCATATTTTTGTAAACCTTAAATAATAAGATGGTTACATTGGTAAGTATGGCTAAATTTGACATACTCCTTAAGTATTACAAAAATGCTGTTAAGCTAATTTTTTTTTTTTTTTTTATTTAAAGTCTTAGGATAAAGATCAAGTAAGAGGTGTTCTCTTACATGTCGTGATGCATGGAGTAGTTCATGTGGTAGAGCCATGTAGCATGTATATGTAATACATGCATGAAGTTTGAATTAAAGGAAGGACATGTGTCCATGTAGCAATTGACCATTATACCCTTGAAATCACCCTATATAAGGAGAACAAAAGCTCTACACCCTTCACACTTCAGCCATGAACAAATTCATATGCAGTGGCTTCCTCAATTTCATGTTTGCAAGTTCCTGTACATAGAAAATGTACATTTTTCTCCATTCAAAAATCAATATCTCCTAATCCATTCAGTTTTAAAAAAAATGATATGCACGAATGTTGTTCGGATCATCGTTTCCGATTTAAAAAAATAAAAGGGTCGAGTTTTCGTTGAGAGTGGAGAGAGTTATCAATCAATAACAGAAAACATGAAGAATGGGTTCCGAAACTTTGAAAAATCATTTCTTCCAATCCGCTTAGAATTAAATCGCGCCGTCAGCGCCGTTGGAATCAGCGAAGTACATAGTATTTTTCATGTAAAACTGAAGCGATTCCGTGTCGATGATTTGAATTGTTCAAAATTAGGTTTTGAGTTCATCGATGGAGGAAGCAACGATTGGCGAATCGGAGAATGATGTTGCGATGAGGAAGGAAAGAGCTTCGATGCGGTGCGTTTTAGTGGAATTCGGTGCAATTTTGTGTCGATGTGTTTACAGGGGACGTACGGTTTTCTCAACGCCCAACGTTGGTTTCAAGTGCAGATTTTTGAGGGAGAGGGCTGAGGTCATGGCGAGATGGTGCAAATTGAAGAGGAGAGGAAGAGAAACTTGCGGGTGCTTTCGGTTTGAAGATCGGTTGAGTTTTTGGGTGGTACATGTGCACACGGTGCGCATATGAATGGGTTCCAGTAAATACCAAGAAGGGAGGAGCGTGAAAGAAGAAGAAAGGAGGGGATGGGACGGTTTTGTGCAATTGGGCTTTGGGGCCTTGGTATGATTTAATTAATTTTTAAAGTTTATATTAGTTTAAACTTTAAACATCCATATCTCGCTCGTCTTAAACCGGATTTGCTCGCCGTCAGAAGCGTTAGAACCGCATCTGAAAGTAGAACACAGTAATATATAGTATTGGTAATTTTTGTTAGATATAAATTTATAAATAAATAAATAAAAGTCGTTGTATATAAATATAACGAAGATCGTTATTAATTGAACTATATATATATATATATAATTAGCAGAAAATCCCCAACTGCTAATGGAAGTGAACTGAAACCAGTACAAGTAGCAGTGGTAGTATTCGCTGGTACGTTTGCTCTGGTAATGAAGATATTGGAGCTAGTATGGTGAGACCTTCTAATTTAAATTATTTATTTAAATTAGTTAATTATAATTGGATGAGATTAATTATAATTAATTGATGATGATAGTGGGATGGATGTTGATGTTTGAATGGTTGCTCATGTAATTAGATAATACACTGAACACTAGTAAGCTATATTGTCTGTAACGCTTGTGCACAGTTAAATGTTTTGTAACGACCCGTGTTTTTGGCCGTCAAGTATTTAATTTAATTTATTATTTTAAATATTATATTTGGAATATTAATGGATTTTAATATTGAATTCGTTTATTTAAAATGACATTCAAATGTTATAATTTATATGATTATAAAACGAGCTCGAAATGGCGCGACAGTTCGTAATATTGAGTTCTGAACTTTAACTAGATATACAGGATTCGATATAAGTCGGATTTCTGTGAAAGGAGAAACGTTGGAACCGCATTGATGATAATTTTCATATAAAAGAGAAAAATCTATATTTCGTGGTATAATTTGTTATTTATGGCCAAACCAAATTTTAAAATAGTCGCTGTGAAAATCGTTATTAAAATATAGGCCTTTAAAATTACCATTTTGCAAACGAACTTTGTTTTCGATGAAACCAGTTTCATTAGGACCGTATCATTAAATTATTGTATGGTGTTGAATGGCATGGCAAACCGATGTCGTATGTGACCACGGCAGCAACAAACGCCCAGTTATTTTCTATAGCGCGTAATTAATTTAATAAAGGCTTATGTAACAACCCGTATTCTACGCATCATGGGATCGTAGAATATCTATTTCTTTTTCATAGTAAACCGTATGGTCATGTAACTTTGGAAAACGACTATTGGGGTCATTTCCCATGTTCATGATTTTTGCCGATTTTTAAATGACCGTTTTGCCCCTAGCTGATCTTGTTTCGTCCATAACTTTTGATTGGTAAGGAGTCTTGACCTGAAACCACTTCCATTAGATCCGGATGATGGTTTACAATTCCGTAGAGTGGTCATAATAGCCAAACGGACTTACCGTTTGGGAGATATGGCTGAAATAAGGTTCAGCAGTTGAAAAACTGCTTAACCGGGCCTAATTGGGTAGTTAACAGCTAGGCCCAGAGAGGGATTTCGGGTTTAGAGGCATAGGAGGGCTGATAGGGTTAGGTAAACACCGATTCATTTCAGTTTTGAGCCGCCACAAACCTTCCTTGAGACTTAGTAATGGCTTCCATCCTCTAAACCACTCCAAAACACATTTTTAGTGAAGATTAAGCCTAAACAACATCAAATCAAGGCCAAATAGCACCAAAGAAAGATTAGAGCTGGTGCTATACATAGGAATTCGACCCAAATAGAGAGTATTTCAGATTTGACTTCTTATTTTGTGGCAAAGGTGAGTGATTTGCATGATTTCTCACTAATTACGGTTGAAAAAGGGCAATTGGTGTTAATTAACAAATTTATACACAAATAAAATCCGGAAAAATATTGATAAATTCGAATATAATGTTTTATGCCTCTGTTAGAAAATTTGGAGGATTTGGTTAAGTTTTGTTAATTATATCCTTAAACATGATTAAGAGGGATTATGGGAAAATGTGGGGTTTTAGCCACTTTTGATCCATTTTGATTCATTTAAATTGTTGGTTGTTGTTTGTGGTTGCTCTTACATGTTGCTATGACTATATGGTATGCTTTGTGATTGATTAGAATAGTTAGAATGGTCGAAAACGTCGTCGAATGGCGTAAAACACTCGTTGGAAAAGTTGCAGGAAAATGGTGCAGATTTTCAGAATTGGTTAGGAGGGACATCCGACCCGACCCGAACAGAAGAAGGGACATCTGACCCGACCCGAATAGAAGAAGGGGATCCGACACGACCCGAATAGAAGAAGGGGATCCAACCCGACCCGAATAGAAGGAGGAGATCCGAACCGAACCGGATAGGAGGAGACACCCGAACCGAACCGGATAGGAGGAGGAGATCCGAACTGAACCGACTAGAGGAGGAGACCCGAACTGAACCGGATAGGAGGAGGATGCCCGAACAGAACCGAATAGGAGGAAGAGACCCGAATCGAACCGAAGAAGACCATAACCCAAGATGCAAAGGTAGTCCAAATGGGAAGTTTGTACCAGGGATCCAGATGGGAACCAACGAGTTAACTTCATGATTGGGCTTTGCTGCGGGACGTGTGCTAAGGAGTTGTCGATGTCTGTAACTTTGGATCACTATGAATGGGAAGTACGTGAACGGATTCAGGATCACAGTATGTAGTGATCTAGGTACGACTAAAGTAGCTATATACCAATAAAGTGGGGTCATTTGTAAAGGTGTAGTCGTGACTCCATGTGGGTAAGCTTGGTAGTAGCAGTAGTTGTACAAAGTCGAACTCCGTCACTACTTCGATGGGTCTAGTGATTGATAGTGGTGGACATCGTATGCTTTACGCACTGAGTGAGAGATGTGAGGATGGTTGCTATGTTTGATTGTTTGACATACACACCCCCACCCCCGTTATCTTGACACCTTATGTTTAGTGGCACCTTAGAGTATTGAGCTGTATGTTGTGCTAACTCTTTGGTTGCAGGTCCAGGTTCAGGTATGGTTTAGTATACCTGTTATTGTTCTGTTTAGCTGCATATCGCTCATACCAGACTTTTTGTCTGACCCAGAGTTTTATGTCTCTTCTTATTACTCTGGGTGCTCACACGAGCAGACTAGAGACAGGTTAGCTGGTGATGTACGAGTAGCTGATCCGGAGACGAGCAGGAGGCTTTCACGTATGATATGTACGTATTCTCCCTGTTTTGTTGATGGTCGCTGCTTTGGGCATTAGTAGCGTACCTTCTTCTTTTTCTTGCTTTTGAGACAGTATTTTGAAAGTTGTAATAAGCTGTATCTTAGATTTCCGCTACTCTGATGACGATGTTGATGTTTAGTTTTGGTTTCAGCTTATACACTGTCTCGCCTGTTTTATGTCAAGTATATTGCTATTATATTTTGTTTCCATGCGTTGTGAGGCATTCTACATGTTCTGTGTTTGTTCTTTTCTTTTCTTTCTTTCTAACGATCCATCCTGTACCGGCTGAGCATATTCTGAGGAAGTTGACGGTCGGTGCGGGGCGGGTTGTTACAGTTGGTATCAGAGCTCTAGGTTGCGTAGTTCACCTAGGGAAAGACACTTGGGAGAGTTAGTATACGTATACGAGAGCGCGTACTTGTGATTATTTTGGTTTTCAAAAAGCTATATATATATATATATATATATATATATATACTACTACTACTAGTATAGGTAAGGTTGCACTGCACTGACACCACAAAGAAGATGGTTAATCGTTTTCTCTATACAGATTGAACGATGAGCCGATATACGAGAGGTACTGGTAGAGGAGCCAATAATGGGAATGCTGCTGAGATGAGGACGATGTTTACAAACCTCATGAGAGAGATGCTTAGGGAAGTGCAAGGAGCAGTCCCTAATGCTGCTAATGGTGGTGGTGCAGCGGTGCAGGTGCCTAGGGCCGATTTCGCCAAGCTTAACAAGGATTATACTAGTCTTGGTGGGAAGCAGTTCCACGGAACGGAGTCAGCTACAGATGTGCAGGATTGGTTGGATAGCTGCGAGCGTATCTTCGAAGAGTTGGGTATCGAGGATGTGATGAAGAGAAGGTTGGCATCCCGTTAGCTGCAAGGACGGGCAATGAATTGGTGGAATGCTATAAAGGCAGCTACTCTGGAGGATCAGATTACGTGGGATCAGTTTAAGGCTCGCTTTAGCGATAAGTTTATCCCAGCTGCTCATAAATCAGAGTTGTTTAGAAAGTTTCTGGAGCTTAAGCAGAACAGAAGGGCAGTTTCAGAGTATGTTGCTGAATTTGATACTCTGTCAAAATATGGATTATCTTTAATTGATACCGCTGAGAAGAAGAATGAAAAATTCATAACTGGTTTGGATGGATACTTGGGGGAAAGGCTTATTAACCACATCGATGAGACGTTTGAGTCGATTGTGGGGAAAGCTTTGAGATCAGAGATCCTATACCCTAAGTCGACGACTGAGGTCGTATCTGCAGAAGAGCCAAAGCCGCAAGCAAGCGGTGGAGGCAAGAATGGTTCTCGGAATAAGAGAAAACAGAATCAGACCAAGGATGGCCAGAAGAAAAAGAATAAGAAAGAGGTTGAGTGCTTCAGCTGTGGAAAGAAGGGCCATTATGCCAAAGAGTGTCGGGTCAAGCCAGCGGATAGGAAGTGCTTCAACTGCGGCCAAGTGGGACATCAAAAGGATAAGTGTCCACAACCTTTGAAAGAGAAGCAGATAGTGAAAGCATATGCCATCAATGCTATTCCTTCTTCGTCGAATGCCCCAACTGCGGCGGAGAAGGGAAAGAATGTTGTTATTCAAGGTATGCTTTCTGTTTATGATGTTCCTGTTAGAGTTTTGTTTGATACCGGAGCCTCCAGTTCCTTCATATCTAGTGACCTGGTAGGTAGGTTGGGATTGGAACCCGAGATAGTCGATAGACCTTTAGTAGTGACGAACCCGATAGGAGGTTCGACTAGCCTTAGTATGATTTGTCGTAATGTGGTCTTATCGAGTCATGGATGCATGTTTGTTTGTGATTGTTTTTGTTTTGGGCTTTACTGGGTTTGGCGTTATTTTGGGAGTCGATTGGCTCCAAAGATACGGGGTGGTGGTAGACTGTGAGGGCTTGTTAGTGACAGTTAGAGCGGATGATGGCGGAGGGTAGTGTTTGGTGGTCTACCCAGTGATGGGGTAATGGCTAGTTTTCTAAATTCCCTCGACATCCCGCATGATGAGTTGTCAGGTTTGCCCGTGGTTGGCCAGTATCCGGACGTCTTCGAGAAAGTGACCGGGCTTCCACCACACCGAGAGATTGAGTTCCGTATTGATTTAGTGAAAGATGCCAGACCTATAGTGATGCCACTTCGTCGTATGGCACCAAGGAAGCAGCGAGAGCTCGGGGTGCAGGTCAGCGACCTTTTGAAGAAGGGATTTATCAGAAGGAGTGTTTCTGAATGGGGAGCACCAGTTGTGTTTGCTACCAAGGCGGATGGTTCCCTTCGATTGTGTGTAGACTACCGCGAATTGAATAAAGTGACGAGGAAGAATAAGTATCCTCTGCCGCGGATAGATGATTTGTTTGATCAGTTGAGTGGAGCGAGAGTGTTTTTTCGGTTGGATCTCGCGATAGGTTTTCATCAGCTTTGAGTGGAAGCTGAAAGTATAGCTAAAACGGCCTTTCGGACGCCGTCTGGATTTTATGAATGGTTGGTTATGCCATTTGGGCTGACCAATGCCCCGGCATATTCTGTGGATCTTATGAACAGAGTATTCAGAGATCAGTTGAATAAGTTTGTTCTTGTGTTCGTGGATGATATTCTGGTTTACTCGAGGAACGAGGAAGAACACAAGGAACATTTGAGGATAGTGCTAGAGGTGTTGAGGAAACACCAACTGAAAGCGAAGTTTTCTAAGTGTCACTTCTGGAGGAAGGAAGTGAGGTTCTTGGGTCATGTTGTTTCAGAGAATGGCATCGCCGTGGACCCTGCTAAAGTGGCTACAGTGCAAGATTGGTCTACGCCCAAGAATGCAACAGATGTAAGAAGTTTCTTGGGATTAGCTGGATATTATCGTAAGTTTATCCAAGACTTCTCCAAGATAGCAACGCCGTTGACTCAGTTCACCAAGAAGAATCAGGCTTTTGTTTGGGATGAAAAATGCGAGACTGCATTCAAGAGTCTAAAGGAAAAGTTAACGAGTGCACCAGTGTTAGTCATTCCTAAGGGGAATGAAGAGATGACGGTATACACAGATGCATGTGGTACCGGACTAGGTGCTGTATTGATGCAAGGTGGTAGGGCTGTAGCTTATGCAAGTCGGCAACTGAAACCGCACGAGAGGAAATATCCTACCCATGATTTGGAATTAGCAGCGATCGTGTTCGAATTGAAGATGTGGAGACACTATATCTTGGGAGAAAGATTTGAGTTGTTCACTGATCATAAGTCGTTGAAGTATCTTTTCTCTCAGAAGGATTTAAATCTCCGTCAGCAAAGATGGTTAGAGTTTTTGGCTTCGTATGATTTTGATATCGCATATACACCAGGAAAGGGCAATGCAGTAGCTGACGCCTTGAGTAGAAGACATGCCAGTTTAGGAGCTATGTTTCTTGAATGGAAGCAACTGGAGTATATCGCAGGGTATGATTTCAGAACAAAGTGCGAATTGGATTCAGTAATGTTAGCTAGTTTGACGATCAGACCCACTTTGATTGAGAGAATTGGTTCCAGTCAAAGGGACGATCCTAATCTATTGGAAATCATCTCCAAGTTAGAGACGGGAGTCGAGGAGGAGATGAACAAGTATGGGCTTGATCGAGAAAGATGGCTTCGGAAGAATGGAAGGCTAGTTGTACCCAATGTCGGTGGATTGAGAGATGAAGTGCTTAGAGAATGTCATCATTCAAGACTGACTATACATCCCGGTGGTGACAAGATGTATTGAGACATGAAGCAGGCCTACTACTGGGAAGGGATGAAAAGAGACGTTGGGAAATTTATAGTTAAATGTATGAATTGCCAACTAGTCAAAGCCGAGCAAAGGAAGCCTAGTGGTTTGTTACAACCATTGGGAATTCCCGAATGGAAATGGGAACAAGTTTCAATGGATTTCATCCATGGGTTACCAAGGACTAGATCGGGCTATGATAGCATTTGGGTAGTCGTGGATCGATTGACCAAGAGCGCAAGATTTATACCACTTAAGTCGAATAGAACGGCAGCTAAATTGGCCGAGTTGTATATAAAGTGGATAGTGAGATTTCATGGAGTACCAAAAAGCATTATGAGCGACCGAGACCCGTTGTTTACTAGTGGGTTTTGGAAGAGCTTACAAGAGGCTCTAGGATCAAGATTACATCTTAGTACTGCGTACCATCCTCAGACTGACGGTCAGACGGAGAGGGTGAATCGAGTGTTGGAAGACCTTTTACGAGCTTGTGTATTAGATTTTGGTGGATCATGGGATGACCATTTGCATCTAGCAGAGTTTGCATATAATAACAGTTATCAGTCAAGCATTGGTATGGTTCCATTTGAAGCTTTGTATGGAAGACCGTGCAACTCACCGTCGTGTTGGCTAGAAACCAGTGAGAAATTTGTGCTTGAACCAGAAGTCGTAAGAGAAACTTCAGAGAAGATTAAGGTTATTCGACAATGAATGAAGGCTGCCCAAGATAGACAGAAAAGTTATGCTGATAAAAGACGGAAGGACTTGAAGTTTTCTGTTGGAGATTTGGTATTCGTCAAGATTTCTCCCTTAAAGAATGTGATTCGATTTGGTAGAAGAGGAAAGTTGGCACCAAGGTTTGTTGGTCCATTCCCAATTCTTGAGCAAATTGGGAATTTGGCGTATAGAGTTGACTTACCAGAGAAGATGGCGGGAGTTCACAACGTATTTCATGTTTCCTAATTAAGGAAGTTCGTGCACAACCCCGATATGACTATTTCACCTGATCAGTTAGATGATATCGAGGTTGAACCTGAGGCGGTAGGGAACCGCAAGCCGATGCGTATTGTCGAGCACGATACGAAGCAACTTCGAAGGAAAGCGGTGAAACTAGTAAAGGTTCAGTGGGGCGAGAACGAGAATGATTGCACTTGGGAAACAGAGGAGAGCACAAGGAAGACGTATCCAGAACTCTTTGCCTGGTAAGGTTTTATTGTGATTTAGTTTTCCACATGCTAGGATAAGACTTGTTTTGTTGATATGCATGTTTGATTGTTTGCAAATGATTGGTAGGCATGCGGGATTCTTTGTTTGTTTCTTAGTTAAGGAATTTCGAGGGCGAAATTTCTTAAGGGGTGAGAATGTAACAACCCGTATTCTACGCATCATGGGATCGTAGAATATCCATTTCTTTTTCTTAGTAAACCGTATGGTCATGTAACTTTGGAAAACGACTATTGGGTTCATTTCACATGTTCATGATTTTTGCCGATTTTTAAATGACTGTTTTGCCCCTAGCTGATCTTGTTTCGTCCATAACTTTTGATTGGTAAGGAGTCTTGACCTGAAACCACTTCCATTAGATCCGGATGATGGTTTACAATTCCGTAGAGTGGTCATAATAGCCAAACGGGCTTACCGTTTGGGAGATATGGCTGAAATAAGGTTCAGCAGTTGAAAAACTGCTTAGCCGGGCCTAATTGAGTAGTTAACAGCTAGGCCCGGAGGGGGATTTCGGGTTTAGAGGCATAGGAGGGCTGATAGGGTTAGGTAAACACCGATTCATTTTAGTTTTGAGCCGCCACAAACCTTCCTTGAGACTTAGTAATGGCTTCCATCCTCTAAACCACTCCAAAACACATTTTTAGTGAAGATTAAGCCTAAACAACATCAAATCAAGGCCAAATAGCACCAAAGCAAGATTAGAGCTGCTGCTATACATAGGAATTCGACCAAAACAGAGAGTATTTCAGATTTGACTTCTTATTTTGTGGCAAAGGTGAGTGATTTGCATGATTTCTCACTAATTATGGTTGATTAAGGGCAATTAGTGTTAATTAACAAATTTATACACAAATAAAATCCGGAAAAATATTGATAAATTCGAATATGATGTTTTATGCCTCTGTTAGAAAATTTGGAGGTTTTGGTTAAGTTTTGTTAATTATATCCTTAATCATGATTAAGAGGGATTATGGGAAAATGTGGGGTTTTAGCCACTTTTGATCCATTTTGATTCATTTAAATTGTTGGTTGTTGTTTGTGGTTGCTCTTACATGTTGCTATGACTATATGGTATGCTTTGTGATTGATTAGAATAGTTAGAATGGTCGAAAACGTCGTCGAATGGCGTAAAACACTCGCTGAAAAAGTTGCAGGAAAATGGTGCAGATTTTCAGAACCGGTTAGGAGGGACATCCGACCCGACCCGAATAGAAGAAGGGACATCCGACCCGACCCGAATAGAAGAAGGGGATCCGACCCGACCCGAATAGAAGAAGGGGATCCGACCCGACCCGAATAGAAGAAGGGGATCCGACCCGACCTGAATAGAAGGAGGAGATCCGAACCGAACCGGATAGGAGGAGACACCCGAACCGAACCGGATAGGAGGAGGAGATCCAAACCGAACCGACTAGAGGAGGAGACCCGAACTGAACCGGATAGGAAGAGGATGCCCGAACCGAACCGAATAGGAGGAAGAGACCCGAACCGAACAGAAGAAGACCATCACCCGAGATGCAAAGGTAGTCCAAATGGGAAGTTTGTACCAAGGATCCAGATGGGAACCAACGAGTTAACTTCATGATTGGGCTTTGCTGCGGGACGTGTGCTAAGGAGTTGTCGATGTCTGTAACTTTGGATCACTATGAATGGGAAGTACGTGAACGGATTCAGGATCACATTATGTAGTGATCTAGGTACGACTAAAGTAGCTATATACCAATGAAGTGGGGTAATTTGTAAAGGTGTAGTCGTGACTCCATGTGGGTATGCTTGGTAGTAGCAGTAGTTGTACAAAGTTGAACTCCGTCACTACTTCGATGGGTCAAGTGATTGATAGTGGTGGACATCGTATGCTTTACGCACTGAGTGAGAGATGTGAGGATGGTTACTACGTTTGATTGTTTGACATACACACCCCCACCCCCGTTATCTTGACACCTTATGTTTAGTGGCACCTTAGAATATTGAGCTGTATGTTGTGCTAACTCTTTGGTTGCAGGTCCAGGTTCAGGTATGGTTTAGTATACCTGTTATTGTTCTGTTTAGCTGCTTATGGCTCATACCAGACTTTTTGTCTAACCCAGAGTTTTATGTCTCTTATTATTACTCTGGGTGCTCACACGAGCAGACTAGAGACAGGTTAGCTGGTGATGTACGAGTAGCTGATCCGGAGATGAGCAGGAGGCTTTCACGTATGATATGTAGATATTCTCCCTGTGTTGTTGATGGTCGCTGCTTTGGGTATTAGTAGCGTACCTTCTTCTTTTTCTTGCTTTTGAGACAGTATTTTGAAAGTTGTAATAAGCTGTATCTTAGATTTTCGCTACTCTGATGACGATGTTGATGTTTAGTTTTGGTTTCAGCTTATACACTGTCTCGCCTGTTTTATGTCAAGTATATTGCTATTATATTTTGTTTCCATGCGCTGTGAGGCATTCTACAGGTTCTGTGTTTGTTCTTTTCTTTTCTTTCTTTCTAACGATCCATCCCGTACCGGCTGAGCATATTCTGATGAAGTTGATGGTCGGTGCGGGGCGGGTTGTTACAACTTATTTGGGTATAACTTAAACGGACGATCGAATTAAGCCACGAAACCAGTTTCATTGAGTTCGTATCGTCTATTTTAGTCAGGATAGCTATATAGTTTGTTATTTTTAAAGACCGGGTAATTTGGCGTCAAAAATGGCATTGCGGTGCGCGTAAAAATAGCCTACCGGGGAAACAGTCTTAGTATGCGACAAAACTGGTGCTGTTGGATTCGTATTGAAAAATTATTATAGGGTTGTAAGGTTTCAAGTTGATTTGATTTATCTGATGATCGTAGAAAAATAAAACGTGTGTTCATTTCTGGTTTTATAAAGGAATTTTTTCTTACAACCTCGGATTTTGACGAAACTTGTCCCATTGGATCCAGAATATCTTTTTACACTGAGATTAGCTTTTTCATCAGTTAACAAAAGTCGTTGTGGTGATTTTAACGCGATATTTAGCGGTGAAGTTTCGCGAATAATAAAATATTAAACTTTATATGTAAGAAAAGTAAAGTATACTTATCCCGACCAACCGTGGTCTAAACTCATACACTGCTTTATTTCATCACATCAGCAGCCCCATCTATATATATGAAAAGAAAACGCGCTGTGCTCTTATCTACGTGATGGACATCAGTGAAAGACTCTACACTGCATGCCTAATTGCCTACCCAAGAGCTAATTACTTACATGCTGTCATCTGCACCTTACTCTATTACTTGAACCCAAAGTAAAAATCAACTTGTCTGTCTCGTGTTATCTAAATCCCTCAGCTATTCTATATTGCCTAGGTTGATATTTTCTTGTCCACTGCTTTATACAATGTGTTTAGTCTCCATCATTCTGTAGTGCTGAACGAAAAGAAAACACAACGCCTGTCTTCTACGACCTCAAATCGTTCCCATCACAAAGACTACACACCACACTTACGTTCCTATTTACCAGACTATGCACACTACCTTGTACCCTTTAAACAAGACATTGTTCCAATCCGTGCTGTGCTCTACCTCTATAAATACGAGGTGTGTCATCGTTCCTCGTGCTCAAGAATGAAATCGAAACCTTATAAGTACAAAAAAACGAAATGAAAAAACGGGGAGCCTGGACATCATGATGGGGAGTTCAAGTGCATCACTTGTGAAAGGGGGAAGTGGCTCGGCTCGCCTGGAGAGATGCATAGCGGCTTCATTTCTAGTTCAGGAAGTGGGTCTCGGTGGATCAAAGGAAGGGTGGACATAAGTAAGGAGAGGAATTGGGTGTGGTGAGTGCTGTCCTTCTTTGAAGAGGAAACACAGGGGATGGAAAAAAAAGAGGAAGATGGGAAGGCGTTTGGCTATAGCGTGGTAGGGGCAAGGTGTTAACGTGGTTTTCCTGGGTTTGGGAGGTGGGCGTTGGATGAAAAAAACAAGAAGAGCTAATGGGTGCATAAAAGAAAGGGGATGGGAGCAAGAAACGCATGGACAGGAGGAGAATGGTGCACGGGTAGAGTACCAGAAGTCTTGGCTTGCGAAGGAAAAAAAAGAAAAGAAAAATGAAACCTGGTAAATAATGTGAAGGAAGGGAGAGAACGTGAAGGCCAGCACGTGTGATGGAGTGGAGGTGGAGATGCACAGTAGCGGTGATGGGATAAACGGGTGATGGGATAAACGAGTGGCATGCGGTTGCTGTTGGTAATGATGGAGAAGGTATAAATACTGGCCATATTAAATTATATAATGCCTAATCATATTATTACATTGCCTAATTTGAATTATGCGTGGCCTAAATGTATTAATTTGTGCCCAATGTTTATAAGTTATGACGTGACCAATTGGACGATAAGAAATGCCTGGTATTGTTTAACGTGGCCACTGTATTCATGCCTAAGTCCTCAATGTGATCAGTTAAAGTGAAATAAACGTTGGGTTTGGGTAGAACATGAAAATGGAGGAAGTATACAAAAGATTGTCATAGCGTGTTTAATTATTTTATGGGACCAGTACATATTAGGTAATAAAACATGCCTAATCATGCCTAATCCGCTTTAAATTACGTAAGGAGAATTTAAGTAATAATAATATTTTTAAGGTATCTATAATATTATTTCAAACAGTATTAAATCCATAACTTTGTCAAACAGCAAGTGACATCGAAACCCTCTCCACGTACACAACAGGATGGAGCTGCTCTAATCAGAATCAGACGTCGATGAGAATCTAAATTAAAACCAACTGTTTCAGTGACGAATGGAAATCAAGGTGAGTTAAACTCACTCAGTTTTCCCATTTATATTTTATATAAATTGGATTTTTATTTTGTGTGCTCTGCTTGCCAATGGTTGACTGTTTGCTAATTATATATTTATTTGCTGATTTAAATGATGAAATTAAACCGTCGTTTAATTTCAGTGAAATACCAAATCGTTATGTTAACGATTGGTTCCAATAAAGGTAACTTACCTTGTTGGTCGCGTTTATAAAATAAACGTGTTTAATGGTTTGAATTGTTTATACTGGTTGAATTGTCTTGTTATTGGTTGATATTAAATGGTCATTAGTAATTATTATTATATATGAACTGATCCTATGGTGTGATTGATATGAGTATTGGTTGTTGACTGAAATTTCAACATCCATGTAGTTTAAACCAATGGGCGGTATTGGTTGGGTATCTGGCAACATATGGCATATAAAATCAATCTTTTTATATGTATTGATTTACCGTCAGGCATATCGACAGGGATGAGTTTATAAAATTTATTTTATAACTGGTGATAGATACTGAAACATATGATTTGAAATGAAATTTTACAAAGGGAAAACAAAATAAATATTTTATTTAAGATTTTATTTATTATTAATTTATTTTACAAAGTCAACTCTGATGACAATCAGATTGATAAATACGAGAATGAGGAATAAACCGGATGGCATTGTTTTAATAAAATTTTAAAAAGGGAAATTTAATATTTATTTTAGTGAATAAAGGAATTAACCAAAAAAGTAGTTAACGACCAAAGTAAATTATTATAGAGAAATATTTTTGCTGAGATTCATTTAAAGGGTACACGAAATTGAAGTGGAATCCGATTGAATGGTGAAAGAGAATTACAAACGGGTTTTATATTAAAACCCGGATTGGTATAACAAGTTATAAAAAAGGGAATTTAAGCGAAGATAAAAAGGCGGAATTTAAAAGTGTTACTTAATTAATGAATTAAGACTAATGGTATATTCGAGAAAAGAGATTTTTCAAAAAACAAGGTTTATGAAACCGTACCTTTGAATAAAATAGTTAAATGGAATTTGTGTTGAGATTAGATGAAATATTGGTTTTATATTACAACTCGTATTTATCTTTAGATATGAACGTTGTTGATCAAGGTCTGAGAGGTAATTAAAATACCCCAACTTGAACGACATCAGGACTATCTAAGGGTGATATTAGTTGTGATGGTAAAAGGGATTAGTGATAGTTTATTCCATTAGTGAAATAATGAAAGGTGGGGTTTTATCCAACAGGAATAAGCATTGGGTTCTGTCGAGTAATAAATAAAGGATGTTTCATAATGTTGTTTAATTAAAAAGGCCAAGGGTGCTGAATACTGAACCGTTGAACTCATTGGATTGTCGTGATTGAAACACTGTTTATTTTGATTGTTAAATCACCGACTATCAAATATGTCCATTACGATTGTTGGTACGGAAAGACCAGGATCGAATTTATATTCGAAAACCATTCTGACCAACAAATACGTGAAGATATAAGAAGACGGTCGAGATGGAGCATCGAAGACCGTGGATCTTCATAAGCGGAAGGATTACTTATAATCTCTGGTTTAGCGGCCCGAGATTAACTGTGGTTCTGTCTTGGTTGGAATCAACGAGTTGCAAGGACTTCTCGCTACTGATCCATGGGGTGATTCCTATATTGGATGCAGTAGGAGAGTGCCTTCGGTTCATCCTGTTCCTGGATGACTTGTATGGACGAGTGTCTGACAAAGTATTTCTAAAGGGATCACTTATATTGATTTTCTACAAACGTATCTCTGTTGGTGGCGAAGAAGGCTGTACACCTTCTTTAGGATAACGCTCAGAGTATTTTTGTGGAAATCAACATTTAGTGATATCTGGCTGATCGGACGATGTGGCATTCAAAGTGAATGGAGATACGCTATTCAGAAAGATAAGCTTAACCTCAAGCCTCACAAATGGGGAAATGACAAAAATCGGGCAGGCAGCATGGCTATGTGGGTCGCTCCGATTAGGGTGTATAATCACCTATATAGAGAAATTCCTTTTGCTTCTTTAATTTATCGATGCTGTCCCGTTTTGGGAAACGGTGGTTTGAGCCCAACCGTTGGTGATATACATTCGATACACTCAAGCGAAATGGTTGGTCGGTCATGTGAGGGCCGGGTTGCAAGACATTCTTGTTGAACCCAGTGTATTCATCTCTAGAGATATACGATCGACAAGTGGTCCCATACCTTGTCAAGGTCGGAATTCAATCTCCAATAAGCGTCCGCGGTTTTGATTGTATACTATATATGTGGAGCGTGAGATGCAAGCGTTCCACTAGAATGTTATTTACTTGTATTTAGACATTATTATAATATCAGAAAAGATATTGATTTCGGAAATGTTTTGGGTTATCGTAAGGTAAAAACCGTCCGTGTTTATGTGTGGATTTGGTCTTACGATTATCCTTTTCTTTCAAAAAGATTTTAACTTTAAAATCAGGTTGTGTGATACCTTAATACTGTGCGAGTTTTTCTCACTCTAGTTCACCAGACTGACACGGTGTTTTGTAAATGCTCGGGTTAGCCCCGGGTGTACAGGTCCAGGTTATCGAATGATGTGAAGAGACGAGCTAAAGGTGTTCTGACGTATTATACCTAGTATCTATTCCGCTGTGTGTTGTATCTGAGGACAGGTTATTATAACTGTCCAGATGTGTTGTAACAACCTGCTCATTCGACGATATAAGATTTAAATATTTTATTTAAATATATCATCGTATCTCATGTATCACTCAAAAAGTCGTTTTTCACAAACAATGAAATTAAGACTCGGGACCACTTCCATTGAGTCCGGATCATCTTTTATGACCTTTTTGACTGTAAACATCGATACCTTTTGAGTTGGGCGATTTTGGTCGTTTTCGTTTGGTGTATGACCGAAATATCATTTTTCACATACAAATGAATTTGGACTCGAAACTACTTCCATCGAGTTCGGAACGTCATTTAGTTGTTCCAAAAGTGTAAGGTTCGATATGTTCTGAGATTCGGAATTTTGGCACCTTGGCTAGGGCTTGGTTAGCCAACTAACCCAATTCCTTTAAGTGCCAAACCAACCCCCATCTCTCCCATTCATTCCAACACTTAGAAGAAAATAGAAAAATGGAGAGTGGAAAGGGAAATAGAAATTCCTAAGCTAGGTTTTTCAATTAGAAGCTCAAATCAAAGGGGAAATTGAAGAGGTGACCTTGGTAAGCTTCTCCATCTTCTTCTTCATCTTCTCCATCATGTTTCCTCTTTGATTTCTATGATTTCCTATGACCTAACTCTTAGGAATCTTGTTAATATGCTCATAGATTGGAGACTCTTGAGTATTGGTTGAAGAGAGGTTGATTTAGCAAAGCTTTTTGTTGATTTCTTGCTTCTAGCAAACCAAGGTGAGTTCTTTTGAACTCACATCTATGCCACAAGCCTATGTGCTTGTACAAGTGTAACTTAGTGTTCATTTGAGTTTGCATATGCTATTGAATTGGTTTGGTTAGTGTAACTTAGCCGATTTCATGTATTCATGCTTTATTGAGTTGGAAAATTATGATTTGGAGTGCTCATATGAACCATTCATATGTTGCATGTTGTTTTGGCGGTATTGTGAAGCTCTGTTGCCACCCCGGCATAGTTCTAAGCCTTCACAAGTCGCTTGAATCGTATTTGATTGGTTTGGTTAGAAAATTTGCCCGCTTTGGAATTTATTATCAAAACCATCGCAAATCTCTTGTATGAATGTTTGTGCATGTAAGTTTGGTGTTATGAGCTACCCCGATGAGTTTGAGAAGCCTCATATACATGTACATAACGTCATAGGCCTTCGGGCATTCGTCGATATCGTTTTGAACATGTTTTCAAAGCAAATTGTGCTCTGGAACAGGATTCAGACGTCTGAATATTTTGGGGCAGACGTCTGACCTGCTCCAAATAATTATAGTTTCAAGTAACAGAATTCAGAAGTCTGAAAATTATTGTTCAGACGTCTGGATTTTAAATCGGACGTCTGGCCGAAATAATTCAGACGTCTGAATTAGGGCCAAAATGAACTAAATCCATGCATCATCTGAAAATCCCTATTCATACGTCTGAATTAAATAATTCAGACGTCTAAATCTGTTTTCTACGGTTGATACCGAAGGGGGCCTCGGACCACAGTTTACCCCCATTTCGGCTTATTCCGGCGAAGTTTCGGCCTATTTCGACTTCGTTTGTGACTAGTCAGCTTCTCTGGCTCGCAGTTTTTCTGCATCTCGATTCCCCGACTTCGATTCTCTTGAGATTCTTCCAATGTTGATCCTTCTTGGCCGATTCACGTTAGTTTATAACGTGAATTGAATAAGAGACCATTCTTAAGCTCGTGTGCTCTATTTTGTATATCGAATTTATTCGATACTCTCGTTAAGATGATTCACGCCTCTGAAACGTGAATTATCAACTCGATATCCTTCGAGTCTATTCCGATGTAGTTTAAAACCTTCGGGTGCTAGTTTGGGATTTCAATTCGTTCGTTGATCGAAATTACAACCGTTATCCCTTGATTTCATGTATGTTGTTGTGATGTTAATTTATGATTTATGATTTGAATTCACGTCGTTGTGACGTGAATTCCCTTGATCGATTGCCTCGGTAATCGTACTATTGTTTATTTCCACTTTGAAGTTATATCAAGAGATGTTGTGTTATTAGTAGATATCAAATTATTGTACTAAAATGGTTTCCAATCTTACTTCATTATACGAAGCTAATTTACGAAATCGTTTTACGAACCTTCTTCAAATCTACTAGTATATATTTTATAAACCTTTTCCTTATTCGTATGAGAAATCTAATTAAACGTCTTAGTAAAATCAAGGACTATGAACCCTTGCTTTTGCTTCGATGGTTAATTCTTGGACTCGTCCGATTGAAAACCATGGCAATGCTTCTTCTATGATTTTCTCTGTTTTGAATAGAAACCAATTACGTGTTCGTAAATATTCGAGAGTAGCACGTGGTTATGGGACATGTTGTTGTTTTCTTATATTCACTAGCTCGGAGTAATTTCTATTCACCCGGATCCATGGTATCCGCCTCGATGACATAGTTGTTTGATTCGCAATCGCCATATCGGGACTTTACGATTGGGATCTTCATCTATGGGACTTCGGTCCAACTCTTTGTGATTTACGATGTTTTTTAGGGATTTCGCATTTTATGTGTTTTCTCTCTCCGGGGTCACGACCTGGCTCTGTGGGGAGCTTCGGCTCAAACATATAGGTTCGCTACCTAGAGATCGTATCTCATCTAGGAAGTATCCACTTTTATGATGTTATCTGGGAAGTATCCACTTTTATGATGTTATCTGGGAAGTATCCACTTTTATGATGTTATCTGGGAAGTATCCACTTTTATGATGTTATCTGGGATGTATCCACTCTTTATGATGTTTTCTGGATTTCGAGTGATTTCTGGATTCTTGAGTACTTTGACGCGATGTGCGTCAATTTGGGAAATGATTTATGATTCATGACTTACTTTGATGCGATGGTCATCAATTTGATGTTTATTTGGCATTCCGTTGTCATTCATGTGTTTAGTTTATTTGGCATTCCGTTGTCATTCACGTGTTTAGTTTATTTGGCATTCCGCTGTCATTTCCTGTTGTGTGCTTTTATTTGAATGTTGCATTCTTTATTAGCTATGAGATTATTTAGAGATACTTGTGTACTGACATTCCATTTTCATTTCCTGATTTGTGTCGACATGCCATGTTCATGTCATCCTCTGTTACATCTCTTGTTATCTCAGTTTATTTGATATGTACAGCTAGACTAATCCATTTATTGTTTATTTCCTTATAAATAATACTCGGGTCAGGCCGAGTCATTTTAGGTACTCCTCTGGAACTCATCGCAGGATTGATCTTCCGCTTTCAGCTTGCTACTCTGTCTCGGCAATTTTATGTACTGTTGTACCTATAACATTATCTTTCGTTGTGTACATATTCTTTTATGTAGATCTTTGTACATGTATTAGTGGATCTTTGTTGACCACTAGTTTGTTGTACACATTGTTAGATTATTCATATCTATTCCGCCTTTGTGATATGATTATTCTATGTCCGGCTTTGAGATATACCATATTTATATACTTGTTGCTGTCTATTTTATACTGCTTTCCGGATTGCATATAGCCGTTGTGTAGTTGCCCTATGTGCCAAATGGTCATGTCGAAATTTTAATCAGTATCATAATTCGATGTGCATTCCTCATATGGAGCAATTATACAATCGGTCGCCCTTCACAAACCTTATTCTCCGCTATGGTCTGCGATATTTCTTTGAAATGAACCGGACGATAGTGGGTATAGAGGCGGGGCGTTACAGTTGGTATCAGAGCAACATTCTGGAACAGTGTAAGATAGTATGACGATGGTATTGTCTTAAGCCTCTCTCGGGAATCGTGCTTTAGGGTTTTAGTTAGAGTCTTAAGACCCGTCATAGCTTATCTCCTTATACGATTCCATTTTTATTGAATCCGCATCATTTGAACTCAACTTGAGTCTAACTTTTTCTCCCTTATTTTTCCTTAAAGAAGAGAAATAGTTGGTCGTAACCATGCAAGTGCCGGTTCACCCAGTGTACCTCCTACGGGAGGGGTGATTATGTCTCGAGTGGCCTATTTTTGGTCCTTTAGAATAGTTATCGACTCGTCCTCTTCGGGTTGATTTCTATAGTCCATCTAGGGCCCGTGTGCTCTAGTGGTGCTTCTGTTTCATTCATTGACTCGAGTTGCTAATCGATGTCTGTCTTTGTATAGATTACGTTAGTAAAACGTAAGTTTCAAGTTGTCGATCGCTTCGGTGATCGTAATTTGACATTTTCATGACTACTTCAATCGCACGAGAAATTTATTTAAATGCCTTAGTAAACATGAGGACTATGGACCCTTGTGTTTGCTTTGACGGTTAATTATTGGACTTGTGCATTTGAAAACTATTATGTATCACATTGTCTTATTGATCATTTATGATCCTTGTAGTTGATTGATCATTGGATATCTTGCCCATGCGTCATACGCACGTTGTAAGCGCCTTTGATCCTGATATTTCTTGATTTATAGCGGAGATTGTTTCGTACGTCGCTACATACCTAGCATGGTCTATTGATCACTTGTCGTTTGGTATGGAGATACCATGTCTTTGCAACTAAATCTACTCCCTTGTTCTCAGCTACATAGTTCTAGTTCGGTGTGAGATCACCAAGCCATCGGGCTAATCATTTGTCACCTCGTTGTGCCGGTGTTAGTTACCAAGCATTTGTGCTAAATTAACTCAACAAATGTGCAACGATACATTTGTGTTACCTCGTTGTGTTTTAAACTCAAGATCAAGAATGTGGGAAAGCATATCGCTTCTTATGATCCCTCTTCTTGAGTCAGGGTACATGTCATTGATCCCTTAATGTCATTTACCTTGTTCAGAGATTATTTTATTCATGTTCTTTTGATATACGTCGATCGTGCTCTTCGTTATCATGAGATAGCAATTATGTTTTATTCGTAAGTTGATAAAGGAATTTTATTTCCTTTATGCCACCCAGTATGATTATTGAAGTTTTCTATTTTCGCGAGATTTGCGTGAACTTTAGAAATTTTGAGGACTTTCTTTTGTTAACTTGTCCGTTGGGTGCGTTAAGGATCTCGAACGAGACGTGGGACGCCATGTTGTAGTTCGGAATTCCTAAACACCATTATGTGACAATCCGACATTTGAAATGATCCCTAAAATTAAATTAACCATTGATGAGTTAATCAAAATAATAATATTTTGGGTTTTTGCTAATTTTCGTAATCATTTGTTATTTTTCTAGATAATTTTTTTCTAGATAACCTTGGAGCAATTCCAAGAATTTGAGTGGTTCAAGATTTTCAATTATAAATTATCTTGAATCTTTTCTTTGAGTAAATAAATAACTCAAGGAACAATTCCTAGCGATTATTTATGTCTCTTGTTTCTGGGTTTCCGATCATTGATTTTCAAGATTTCTTAATCACTAAGAATCTCGTCTAATTCTTAATCCTTATTTCGATTTGCAAAAGAGAATTTAGTATTCTTGCGGTTCCATGGATCTCCTTATTTTCTCTTGTGAACGATCACTCGAGAGAATGGGAATCCCTTGCGGGGAAGGGAGCTTTGGGTTTTGCGATCCACCGCAAACTCAATAATTTCTCTCTTCAAATCTATGATCTAGTCGATCATCCGGAAGTGCTATAGTCAATTCACTTATGGACTTAGCCTTGCGTTGTTCTTAGAAATGAATATCGAAAGGATGAGCTCTTTTGATATTCATCCCTTGGTTGTTTGAATCATTTGGGTCAAGAATTGTCTCCGCACGTTTGTTAACCCTTATGAGTCAATTTTTTTGGGGATTTTGACCACTTTGGTTTAATCTCATCTTGTTGTAGAAATTGTCTATTGCTTCTTTGATTAGTTGTTGATGTTTTTGCGATTTGAGATTTTTGGCGGAAAATTATCTTGAATCACGTTGTTCTGAAGTGGTAAGTTGTGCACTACTTATCCTTCATCTTCTCGATGTTTCTGATTTTCTAGAATTGATACTCGAGTTTCTGAATATTGGGAATTTCATATAATTCCTAATGATTCGTCTTTATGGTTACTAAATGAGATTTAGAAATTGATTTCTCTGAATAGTTCATTGGTATTCCGTTACCAATATTTGTTTATCGATCTCTAGCTGGTTGGTATTCCGTTACCAACCTTGAATAATTGATATTAAAGTTGATTATTCCTTCGAGAATTGCTTTCCTTAGCTAACTTCGTTGGAATCTCTATGTTGTTCTTTTGTGGGTGTCAGCCACCTCGTCGCAAGACTAAAGTGCTGAAGACCGGTGTTCGCTACATGGTCATGATTGAGTTTTGGGAATGGATTAGTCAACCACCGAAATTTCCCATTCCATATCCTAAGGGAAATATCTACTATTGATATCTCGCGTTTGTAAGACGCAGTCCCGTTGTTTCTTGAAATTCCAAATTAGATTCTCTTAGTTTTTGTGCATTCTATTGATTCTCATTCTCTTGAGAATCATACGATGAAAGGCGAGTCTATTCGAATTCATAGCGCTTATGAATTCTTCTGGAATTATTTTACCCATTTAGGATGACTACCTTCGTGGGTAATGGAATTCGAGATTGAACTGTAGTTTTTATGATCTTGTGACACGAAATTGGGATCTCACCTAGCCGTTGGTGTGATCTTTTCATTTTGTGTCGGTTCTTGTGGTACCACTCTGTGGTATTGTCCTTGTTGTTACTTATTACTTCATTCTTAAGGAATCGCGGGGTTGCAATTCTTTTAAGGGGGGAAGTCTGTAACAACCCGCTCATTCGACGATATAAGATTTAAATATTTTATTTAAATATATCGTCGTATCTCATGTATCACTCAAAAAGTCGTTTTTCACAAACAATGAAATTAAGACTCGGGACCACTTCCATTGAGTCTGGATCATCGTTTGCGATCTTTTTGACTGTAAACATCGATACCTTTTGTGTTGGGCGATTTTGGTCGTTTTCGTTTGGTGTATGACCGAAATATCACTTTTCACATACAAATGAACTTGGACTCGAAACTACTTCCATCGAGTTCGGAACGTCGTTTAGGTGTTCGAAAAGTGTAAGGTTCGATATGTTCTGAGATTCGGAATTTTGGCACCTTGGCTAGGGCTTGGTTAGCCAACTAACCCAATTCCTTTAAGTGCCAAACCAACCCCCATCTCTCCCATTCATTCCAACACTTAGAAGAAAATAGAAAAATGGAGAGTGGAAAGGGAAATAGAAATTCCTAAGCTAGGTTTTTCAATTAGAAGCTCAAATCAAAGGGGAAATTGAAGAGGTGAACTTGGTAAGCTTCTCCATCTTCTTCTTCATCTTCTCCATCATGTTTCCTCTTTGATTTCTATGATTTCCTATGACCTAACTCTTAGGAATCTTGTTAATATGCTCATAGATTGGAGACTCTTGAGTATTGGTTGAAGAGAGGTTGATTTAGCAAAGCTTTTTGTTGATTTCTTGCTTCTAGCAAACCAAGGTGAGTTCTTTTGAACTCACATCTATGCCACAAGCCTATGTGCTTGTACAAGTGTAACTTAGTGTTCATTTGAGTTTGCATATGCTATTGAATTGGTTTGGTTAGTGTAACTTAGCCGATTTCATGTATTCATGCTTATTGAGTTGGAAAACTATGATTTGGAGTGCTCATATGAACCATTCATATGTTGCATGTTGTTTTGGCGGTATTGTGAAGCTCCGTTGCCACCCCGGCATAGTTCTAAGCCTTCACAAGTCGCTTAAATCGTATTTGATTGGTTTGGTTAGAAAATTTACCCGGTTTGGAATTTATAACCAAAACCATCGCAAATCTCTTGTATGAATGTTTGTGCATGTAAGTTTGGTGTTATGAGCTACACCGATGAGTTTGAGAAGCCTCATATACATGTAAATAACATCATAGGCCTTCAGGCATTCGTCGATATCGTTTTGAACATGTTTTCAAAGCAAATTGTGCTCTAGAACAGGATTCAGACGTCTGAATATTTTGGGGCAGACGTCTGACCTACTCCAAATAATTATAGTTTCAAGTAACAGAATTCAAAAGTCTGAAAATTTTTGTTCAGACGTCTGGATTTTAAATCAGACGTCTGGCCGAAATAATTCAGACGTCTGAATTAGGGCCAAAATGAACTAAATCCATGCGTCGTCTGAAAATCCCTATTCAGACGTCTGAATTAAATAATTCAGATGTCTGAATCTGTTTTCTGCGGTTGATACCGAAGGGGACCTCGGACCACAGTTTACCCCCATTCCGGCTCATTCCCGGCGAAGTTTCGGCCTATTTCGACTTCGTTTGTGACTTGTCAGCTTCTCTGGCTCGCAGTTTTTCTGCATCTCGATTCCTCGACTTTGATTCTCTTGAGATTCTTCCAATGTTGATCCTTCTTGGCCGATTCACGTTAGTTTATAACGTGAATTGAATAAGAGACCATTCTTAAGCCCGTGTGCTCTATTTTGTATATCAAATTTATTCGATACTCTCGTTAAGATGATTCACGCCTCTGAAACGTGAATTATCAACTCGATATCCTTCGAGTCTATTCCGATGTAGTTTAAAACCTTCGGGTGCTAGTTTGGGATTTCGATTCGTTCGTTGATCGAAATTACAACCGTTATCCCTTGATTTCATGTATGTTGTTGTGATGTGAATTTATGATTTATGATTTGAATTCACGTCGTTGTGACGTAAATTCCCTTGATCGATTGCCTCGACAATCGTACTATTGTTTATTTCCACTTTGAAGTTATATCAAGAGATTTTGTGTTATTAGTAGATATCAAATTATTGTACTAAAATGGTTTCCAATCTTACTTCATTATACGAAGCTAATTTACGAAATCGTTTTACGAACCTTCTTCAAATCTACTAGTATATATTTTATAAACCTTTTCCTTATTCGTATGAGAAATCTAATTAAACGTCTTAGTAAAATCAAGGACTATGAACCCTTGCTTTTGCTTCGATGGTTAATTCTTGGACTCGTCCGATTGAAAACCATGGCAATGCTTCTTCTATGATTTTCTCTGTTTTGAATAGAAACCAATTACGTGTTCGTAAATATTCGAGAATAGCACGTGGTTATGGGACATGTTGCTGTTTTCTTATATTCACTAGCTCGGAGTAATTTCTATTCACCCGGATCCATGGTATCCGCCTCGATGACATAGTTGTTTGATTCGCAATCGCCCTACTGGGACTTTACGATTGGGATCTTCATCTATGGGACTTCGGTCCAACTCTTTGTGATTTATGATGTTTTCTAGGGATTTCACAATATATGTGTTTTCTCTCTCCGGGGTCACGACCCGGCTCTGTGGGGTGCTGTGGCTCAAACATATAGGTTCGCTACCTAGAGATCGTATCTCATCTGGGAAGTATCCACTTTTATGGTGTTATCTGGGAAGTATCCACTTTTATGATGTTATCTGGGAAGTATCCACTTTTATGATGTTATCTGGGATGTATCCACTCTTTATGATGTTTTCTGGATTTCGAGTGATTTCTGGATTCTTGAGTACTTTGACGCGACGTGCGTCAATATGAGAAATGATTTATGATTCCTGATTTACTTTGATGCGATGGTCATCAATTTGATGTTTATTTGGCATTTCGTTGTCATTCATGTGTTTAGTTTATTTGTCATTCCGTTGTCATTCACGTGTTTAGTTTATTTGGCATTCCGCTGTCATTTCCTGTTGTGTGCTATTATTTGAATGTTGCATTCTTTATTAGCTATGAGATTATTTACAGATACTTGTGTACTGACATTCCATTGTCATTTCCTGATTTGTGTCGACATGCCATGTTCATGTCATCCTGTGTTATATCTCTTGTTATCTCAGTTTATTTGATAAGTACAGCTAGACTGATCCGTTTATTGTTTATTTCCTTATAAATACTACTCGGGTCAGGCCGAGTCATTTTAGGTACTCCTATGGAACTCATCGCAGGATTGATCTTCCGCTTTCAGCTTGCTACTCTGTCTCGGCAATTTTTTGTACTGTTGTACCTATAACATTATCTTTCATTGTGTACATATTCTTTTATGTAGATCTTTGTACACATTGTTAGATTATTCATATCTATTCTGCCTTTGTGATATGATTATTCTATGTCTGGCTTTGAAATATGCCATATTTATATTCTTGTTGCTCTCTATTTTATACTCCTATCCGGATTGCATATTGCCGTTGTGTAGTTGCCCTATGTACCGAATGGGCATGTCGAAATTTTAATCGGTATCATAATTCGATGTGCATTCCTCATATGGAGCAATTATACAATCGGTCGCCCTTCACAAACCTTATTCTCCGCTATGGTCTGCGACATTTCTTTGAAATGAACCGGACGATAGTGGGTATAGAGGCGGGGCGTTACATGTGTGATGTACTATGATGATTGTAAGTATTTTAAAGCTCTTAGTAAAGATTTATTTCTATATTATATTTTGTTCCGCTGCGATGTGAGACTCTGATTCTGTGTTGTGGTGTTTCTTCTTCTTCTTCTTCTTCTATTCTTATATTTCTTTCTTTCTTATCTCACCCTCTAAATTCTTTCTAATAACGTTCCGGTGTTTTCGGTGTTTGGAAGGTCGGCATGAGGTACGGGAGATGTATTTATGTTTTCAGGACCGAAAATCCCTGGGTCGTTACAGTGGTATTAGAGCTATTGGTTTAGTAATAACCTTGACTCTGTGGCGTAACTCGATAGAGATTGGTCAGTAATGCCCTAGATCGAGACTGAGTGTATATTTATGAGAGCGTAATTGTAAATTTTATATACAAATGTTTTGTAGTGTGTTTATTGATCGGTTCAAGTGTTAAGAAGCATAGAATTGACCATGGATACAATATTGTTTTGAGAAGAGGGCAAATGAAATAATTTTGCCCAAATTATATTTTTGTATAAAGAGAAAATAATTTTATAAATTATTGAGATATTTGTGTGTTTGATTGATTTGAATGGAATTCAAATCGAATTGAAAATTTGAATTGAAACTTAACTTTGTTAAGTTGAATTAAATTCAGGATGATATTGATATTAAGTTAAATAAATTGGAAATGTGTTGGATAAATAATAATCAAATAGGAACCAATCGAATACTTATCGATTGGTGTTCAAATATGTGAAACTAAAGTAAATATTAATGTTGAACGAAAATTCGATTGATTTGATTGAGTTGACCGTGCACTAGTTGTTGGTACGATTGTTGATCATCGATTGTTTGTTAGATTACTCGAATAATTCATAAATGGTTTAATGTGAAGATGAATGGATTATAAACCAAGGAAACAGATCCTAGTATTATAAATTTAAATGGAATCACCTATGAATTTATGGCCATGAATTTATGGCCTATGTTTGGTTATTGGGATTGGTGGGGTATATTTGTTGATTAGTGAAGTATTATCTCGGAATTTCACATATTTATTACTCTTATGGCCATGAATTTATGGCATATGTTTGGTTATTGGGATTGGTGGGGTATATTTGTTGATTAGTGAAATATTATCTCGGAATTTCAGATATTTATTACTCATATGTGAATTGAGTTAAGTACAGGTGCCAAATGGGTAGGAAAATTGATATTGGTTGAGTAAATCGAGTATACGCTGAGCAAATATGCTCAATAGCGCTCGAAAAAGGTACGCTTACGCGAAAATATGAAATTTTGGTATTTCGATTTTTGTTTCCGACCGTTGGTCGATGGATATATATTATCTGTTCCTGCGTTATCGCAGATGTCACTCCATGTAGGGGAGACTCTACCAAATTTTTCGGGAAATTTAATGCGTCAGAAAATTTTGGATATTTTTGAAAATATTTATTTACGATAAAGAATTAGTTTTCGATTTATGATAAAATGGATTTAGAAATTAATGGATTGTAACGTTCTTTCTTAACTTAGCAATTTCGAGGACGAAATTATTTTAAGGGGGAAAGAATGTAACGACCCATGTTTTTGGCCGTCAAGTATTTAATTTAATTTATTATTTTAAATATTATATTTTGAATATTAATGAATTTTAATATTGAATTCGTTTATTTAAAACGACGTTTAAACGTTATAATTTATATAATTATAAAACGAGCTCGAAATGGCGCGGCAGTTCGTAATATTGAGTTCTGAACTTTAAATAGATATACAGGATTCGATATAAGTCAGATATCTGTGAAACAAGAAACGTTGGAACCGCATTGATGATAATTTTCATATGAAAGAGAAAAATCTATATTTTGTGTTATAATTTGTTATTTACGGCCAAATCAAATTTTAAAATAGTCGTTGTGAAAATCGTTATTAAAATATAGGCCTTTAAAAGGACCATTTTGCAAACGGGCTTTGTTTTCGACGAAACCAGTTTCATTGGGACCGTATCATTAAATTATTGTACGGTGTTGAATGGCGTGGCAAACCGATGTCGTATGTGACCACGGCAGCCACAAACGCCCAGTTATTTTCTATAGCACGTAATTAATTTAATAAAGGGTTATTTGGGTATAACATAAACAGACGATTGAATTAAGCCACGAAACCAGTTCCATTGAGTTCGTATCATCGATTTTAGTCAGGATAGGTATATTGTAACAGCCCGCATTTTACGTATCGGATGATCGTAAAATAATTTTATTTTATTCCCTGAGGGTTGGATCATTCTCATCTTTTGGTATGTTGCTTATGGGGATGTGAGACAAGTCCATAAATTTTACCGATTTTGTTTGTGACCGTTTTGCCCCTGTCAGTCTTGTACTGGGCATAACTTATGACTCAGGTCGAATCAGAGGGTGAGACCTGTGCCATTGGAAAGGAATTGATGATTCTCTTTCCATAGAGTGGTTACATGAAAGATTTGGCTCAGCGGTTTGGGAGGAATCGTTGTTTTAAGGTTTTTCGGTCGGTTGTTTAGATTTTGGAAGGCTAATGGGCTGATTTGGAGAAGGCCTATTAGAGGATGGGTGGAGGCTATAATAGGGGGTAAGGGATATGGAGAAGGGTTGGCATTTTCCATTCTCTTAGGGGGAGGCTTTGATCTCCTTCTTCCTCTAAACACTTTCCACCATTAAAATCTAAGATCTACATAGAAGGATCTTAGATCTACACGGATTGAAAGGGGATTTCATCAAATTGAAGAGCTAGGAGTTATCTCTTCGCTGTCCGGAATTCTATTTCTTCGATTTTGCTTTGTTTTGGGTGATTGGTGAGTGATTTACATCTCTCATTCGGATTCATGCAAGTATATGAGTTTTATGTTGTTAATTTCATCATTTGCATGTCATCTTCCTTAGATCTACACCATGCTATGTTTATATTACATATGAATCACCTTAGGATCTGATCTAGATAATTTAAATGGTTAATTTCATGATGTTTCACATGTTATGCAAGTTAGATCCGTTTTTATGCTCATATGTTCACTTATCATGTTTTGGGAAATTTATGTGTTTTGATGGAAATTGTTAGATTGATGATATTGTTGATTGCATAACATGTTTGTGGTTGCGTTTGGATGAATTGGATAAGTTGGTTTCGTTGGATTCGTCGTTTGGCGAAGTTTTGGTCGAAATCGAAGTCGAAAAGGGGCTGTGCAGGTTTCTAGTCGGCCAAATCGTGGCTTAGGGAGCACGACAGGGTTTGGGTCGGTTTTCTTGGAGCTGGGTCGGTCTGGTCGGTCTTGGAGTCAGTCGGTCTTGAGGCTGGTCGGGTCGGTTCTGTGTGAAGTAATCTGGTCGGTCCACTCGGGCGGTCTGAAGTGGGTCGGTTGGGTCGAGGTTGATTTGGAGTTCGGATTATGGAGCAGTCGGGTCGGTCTCAGGTGAGAAAGGCTGGTCGGTCTGGTCGGTCTGGTCGGTCTGGTGGAGCTGGTCGGTCCAGGGGGTGGTCGATCAAAAGTTGGTTGATTGAGTAGAAGCTGGTCATCCCGGAGTGGTCGGTCTGGTGGAGCTGATCGGTCTTAATCTGGTCGGTCGCAGAGGGAGTGGTCGGTCATAGGGATGGTGGTCGGTTTTTAACAGGGTCGTTTTCTGAAAAAGTACGTTTTCGGGTACGACTCGGATTTGGAGAAAAAGGTCAAAAAAATATATTTTTCAGGGCCAACCCCCCGAACCCTAGCCGCAGCGCAGTGATGTGATTTGCTCGGTGATGGTATGACTTCGAAGTGGTTCAAGTAGGAAGGTTCGAAGTGTTGAATGTGTTCGTTGGTCGAGGTGGAACAACGAATGAGGTGACAACTCAAAGGTCGTGAGTTGATGGATAATGGTTGCTCGAGAAGGTTGCTTGAGCTATGAGATATCGTCAAGGTTGGACGACTAGAGATGCGAAGGCTGAGAGGTCATCGTTGTCGTAAGTTCTAGCAGGCTCAAAGCAGGGGTATGATGGGGGCACCCAAAAGACCGGTTGTAGGTCGAGTACCCTGGGTCTTGGGGAAAGGCCTAGTGTCAGGGTTGGACATTGTCAAGGATGGACATATGGAGTTCATGCTAGAACTGGGGTTACTATTAGCCCTTGACATATGGCAAGGTTTGCAGTCATACGATTAACGATGGTTTCAAAGCAGGATTGGCGGTGATAGCCAGAGTCAGTCATGGATTATTGGTTGTTTTGTTTGTACTATCTCACATATATTATCCAAAGTCGAGGGAGACGTTCTTTGAGTGCTTGACTGATAATTGTTTAGGCCTCTGGGAAGAGTGCTTGCGGAAGGTTAAAATCGATTAGGGTCGTCTGTGTGAGACTTATATAATCTGGATGTCATGAGTGCTTTCTGTGATTGAATGGGCGTTCTAGTTTCTATGGATGAATGATTGAATTGTGTGAGTAAAGGCTATCACTATCTGATGTGGGGAAGATAGGATTGAGTTCTTCTCTGGTGCTGTGGGTAGATAAGTTGTTCATTTACCCATTCTCATATACTTTCTTGTTGAAGTTTGTTCGCTGCTTTATCGCTCACTAAGACTGTTGTCTGACTCAAGGTTTTATGTTTCCTCTTATTACCTTGAGCTGTTCATCCGGTTGTGGATGGGCAGACTAAGTAGCAGGTAACAGATTGCTTTAGAGTGGACGAAGATGTTGATCGATGGCGAGCAGGAGGCTCACGTACTAGTTTTATTACTACCAAATATTTGGATTTCCGCTGTTTGCTTTCTGATGTAGTGAGGCAAATTTGTACAAACACTAATTCCAAGTTGTGGATATTTCTTTCTGGTTATATGAAAGTCTAGTGTTTTTGCTTCACTATTACTGCCTGTTGTATATGTTCTATTATATTTTATCCTTGCGCTGTGAGTTTACGACAGGTTCTGCTTGTATTTACTTACCCGGATGATCGTCCATAGCAGCCTGGCACACCTTTCAGCGCATTATTCCCTTGGATAGTGCGGGGGTTATGGGCGGTCGTCACATTTGGTATCAGAGCTCTGGTCAAAGATTTTGGCCAAAGTTCAAAGACGTAACTTACGTATGAGAGACATATTTGTAGATTTCAGTTGGATGCTTGCTATATATATTAGCATATATAGTAGTAACGGTTGTTTTCCTTTAGCAGTTTCTCTTGAAAGTGGCTAATTATTCTAAATTGCAGATTTAGAATGAGTAGACGAGAAACAAGACGCGCTGCTAGGGGAGCCAATACTGGAGGGGGAAATGGTGGTGAACCTAATTACCCGGCCATGTTTGAAGCCATGGCAGAAGCAATTATGCGAAGGGTACCCGCTCCAGTGGCGGCAACAGTAGATGTTGGTATGCGAGTCCCTAGAGTAATAGATTTTGCGAAGTTGTGCAAGGACTTTACATCTTTAGGGGGAAGACCATTCAAGGGAACTGAGCCAGCTGAAGAGGTTCAGAGGTGGATGGATTCATGTGTCCGAATCTTTGGAGACTTGGGTATTGAAGATGCAATAAAGAGAATGCTTGCATCAAGGCAACTGCATAGTAGGGCCACGGAATGGTGGAATTCTGTTACACTCGAGACTCCAGAGGAAGAAATTTCATGGGAGATATTCCAAGCTAAGTTTGAAGCAAAGTTTATCTCCACTGCTCAGAAGTCTGTTCTCTTCAAGAAGTTCGTAGAGTTGAAACAGAATGGTCGTTCTGTGCTTGACTATATTTCTAATTTCGAGGCTTTGTCTAGATATGCTCGTTCATACATTGATACACCCTATCAGAAGAACGAGAAATTTGTCTTGGGTTTGGATGCTTATATCGGAAAGCCGTTAGTGGACCATCTCGATGACTCATTTGAGAAGATTGTGGAAAAAGCTATTCGTCATGAGAGCTTGTTTCCTGAGGAAGCAAATGTTGTCGCTGCGACCAAAGAGGCTCAGAAACCACAACAGGATAAGAAGAGGAAGCAGCAACAACAAAAAGGAAAAGATGGTCAGAAGAAGCCCAAGAGTGAGGTGGTTTGCTTTAACTGCCAACAGAAGGGTCATTATTCAAATGAGTGCAAGAATCCCAAAGCAGAGAAGAAGTGCTTCAAATGTGGGAAGCCTGGGCATGAGAAGAAGAATTGTCCGGAATCAGCTAAGGGCAAGCAAGTTGTGAAGGCATAAGCTTTGGAAGTCGTGCCAACCTCTTCAAGAGCTCCTACTACAGAGGAGAAGGGAAAGGGTGTCGTGGTGCAAGGTACTCTTTCTGTAAATGGTGTTTCAGTTCGTGTGCTTTTCGATACTGGAGCATCACATTCTTTCATTTGCTACGAGCTTGTGTGTCTCTTGGGTTTAGAACCTGAGATTTATGATAGACCCTTCGTAGTGACTAGCCCAATTGGGGGTTCGTCAGATCTCTACATGATATGTCGTGGTCTAGTGTTGTCGAGTCATGGCTGCTCTTTTATGTGTGATTGCTTTGTTCTTAACTTTGCTGGATTTGGGATTATCTTGGGCATGGATTGGCTCAAGAAGTATGCGGCAAGGGTGAATTGCGAGAAGCTAGAGGTGAGGGTCGGGGATGTGGAAGGGCGAAAGGTGTTGATTAGATGTAAGCGCGAAGACGGGGTCTTCGTGAGTTATCTATATTCGCTTGGGATTCCACAAGAAGACCCATCATCATTGCCGATCGCTAATGGGTATGTAGATGTCTTTGACGAGGTCAAAGGGTTGCCACCGCATCGTGAGATCGAGTTTAGGATCGATTTGGTCGAAGGTGCTAGACCAATTGTTATGCCCCTTAGGCGGATGGCGCCTAGGGAACAGCAAGAGTTAGAGGTGCAAGTTCGTGACCTTTTGGGAAAAGGATTCATTCGGAGGAGTGTTTCCGAGTGGGGTGCACCAGTCGTGTTTGCAAATAAGGCAGATGGCTCATTAAGATTGTGTATGGACTATCGTGAGCTGAACAAGGTGACTAAGAAGAACAAGTATCCGTTGCCAAGGATTGATGACTTGTTCGATCAGCTTCACGAAGCCAAAGTGTTTTCTCAGATGGATTTGGCAACGGGATTTCACCAGTTGAGAGTGGCTAAGGATAGTGTGCCAAAGACTTCTTTTAGGACACCATTCGGTTTCTTCGAGTGGTTGGTGATGCCATTCGGGCTGACTAACGTGCCAGCAAATTTTATGGATCTTATGAATAAAGTGTTCAGAGATCAGTTGAACAGGTTCGTGCTTGTGTTCGTGGATGGTATTCTGGTTTACTCCAGAAATAAGGAGGAACATAAGACGCACTTGAGAGTTGTGTTGGAGATCTTGCGAAAGCATCAGCTGAAGGCTAAGTTCTCAAAGTGTCACTTCTGGAAGAATGAAGTGAGATTCTTAGGTCATGTTGTTTCTGGAAATGGGATAGCGGTTGACCCCGCTAAAGTAGCAGCAATCCAGGATTGGGATAGACCTAAGAATGCTACAGATGTTCGAAGTTTCCTTGGGTTGGCCGGTTATTACCGACGGTTTATCAAGGATTTCTCCAAAGTAGCTGCACCGTTGACAGGATTGACGAAAAAGAACCAAGTGTTCACAGGGGATGCAAAGTGTGAACAAGCGTTCGGAATCCTGAAGGAGAGATTGATGAGTGCACCTGTGTTAACCATTCCAAGTGGGAATGAAGAGATGGTAGTATATACCGATGCATGTGGTACTGGACTTGGATCAGTACTAATGCAGAAAGATAAGGTTGTGGCCTACGCAAGTCGACAGCTAAAGCCGCATGAGGGGAATTATCCAACTCATGATTTGGAGTTGGCAGCGATTGTGTTTGCTCTAAAGATATGGAGACATTACCTGTTGGGAGTACGATTCGAGTTGTTTACGGATCACAAGCCATTGAAGTATCTTTTCTCCCAAAGGGATTTGAATCTTCGGCAGCAACGATGGTTAGAGTTTCTGGCATCGTATGATTTTGGAATAGCCTATACTCCTGGCAAAGGCAATGCAGTTGCAGATGCATTGAGTCGAAGACACGCAAGTTTGGGAGCGATGTTTTCAGAATGGAAGGACCTCGAGTACTTGGCAAGATTCGATTTCAGGCCAAGGTGTGAGTTGGAACCTGAAATGTTGGCAAGCTTGTCAATAAGGCCTACTCTTATCGAAAGGATAGGCGAGAGCCAAAAGAAAGATGCGAAGCTTGTCGAGTTCACTCAGAAACTGGAACCAGAGGATAAAGAGTTCGAGGTCGATCGAGAAGGTTGGCTTCGAAAGCAAGGACGATTAGTTGTTCCTGATATCGACGGATTGAGGGATGAGGTTCTGAGAGAATGTCATCACTTAAAGCTAACGATTCATCCTGGTGGTAATAAAATGTATCAGGACATGAAGCGAGCCTACTACTGGGAAGGGATGAAAAGAGATATTGGAAAATTCATTTCCAAGTGTATGAACTGTCAACTGGTGAAAGCTGAACAGAAAAAGCCGAGTGGATTACTTCAGCCATTAGAAGTTCCTACACGGAAGTGGGAGCAAATATCGATGGATTTTATTGATTGACTACCTAGAACTAGGGCAGGGAATGAAGGAATTTGGGTCATTGTGTATCGTTTGACCAAAAGTGCAAGGTTCATTCCTGTCAGGACGACTAGGAAAGCATCAAAATTGGCTGAGCTTTATGTGAAGTGGATAGTTCGATTCCATGGTGTCCCAAAGAGTACAGTAAGTGACCGGGATCCATTGTTCACGAGTGGATTTTGGAAAAGTTTGCAAGAAGCTTTGGGAACCGAATTGTGCTTAAGTACGGCATATCATCCCCAAACTGATGGTCAGACCGAGTGGGTCAACCGAGTTTTAGAAGATCTCCTGAGGGCTTGTCTGTTAGACTTCGGAGGATCATGGGAGGACCATCTACATTTAGTCGAGTTTGCATATAATAATAGCTACCAGTCTAGTATTGGGATGGCACCATACGAGGCGTTTTATGGAAGGCCGTGCAGTTCTCCAGCTTGTTGGTTAGAAACTGGAGATAAGTTGGTACTTGGGCCTGAAATGATTAGAGAAACCTCGGATTGTATCGAGATAGTTCGGCAATGAATGAAGGCGGCCCAAGATCGTCAGAAAAGTTACGCCGATAAGCGTCGTAAGGATTTGGAATTCGATGTAGGTGATATGGTTTTCGTGAAGATTTCACCGTTGAAGCATGTGGTTCGATTTGGAAGTAAAGGGAAGTTGGCTCCTAGGTTTGTTGGACCGTTTCCGATAGTCGAGCGAATAGGAAAGCTCGCGTATTGGTTGGAGTTACCCCAGAAGATGTCGAGTGTGCATAATGTGTTCCATGTGTCGTTTCTACGGAAGTTTGTGCACGACTCGAATGTGGTGGTATCTCCAGAACAGTATGAAGATTTAGAGGTCGAGACCGCAGTTGCGAAACCTCGTAGGCCACTTCGTGTTGTGGGGAATGACACGAAACAGCTTAGGAGGAAGACGGTTAAGCTAGTCAAGGTACAATGGAGTGAAGATGGCGACAATTGTACATGGGAGACGGAAGAGAGCATGAGGGTGACTCATCCAGAACTTTTCATCGGTAGAACCCTTTGATTTTATCGTCGTGATATCGTGGTATCTTGTTGTTGCATGGTAGAATTCCGCGTGCTAGGATAAGGCTATGGATGCATGGCTTGATGGTTGCTAGTTTGGATGATAGAATTGGCTTCACATGGATGATTGGCATGCAGAATTATTATGGTTGCTTGTGTTTACTTGGAATTTCGGGGGCGAAATTCTTAAGGGGGGAGAATGAAACAACCCACATTTTACGTATCGGAAGATCGTAAAATAATTTTATTTTATTCTCTGAGGGTTGGATCATTCTCGTCTTTTGGTATGTTTCTTATGGGGACGTGAGACATGTCCATAAATTTTACCGATTTTGTTTGTGACCGTTTTGCCCCTGTTAGTCTTGTACTGGGCATAACTTATGACTCAAGTCGAATCAGAGGGTGAGACCTGTGCCATTGGAAAGGAATTGATGATTCTCTTTCCATAGAGTGGTTACATGAAAGATTTGGCTCAGCGGTTTGGGAGGAATCGCTGTTTTAAGGTTTTTCGGTTGGTTGTTCAAATTTTGGAAGGCTAATGGGCTGATTTGGAGAAGGCCCATTAGAGGATGGGTGGAGACTATAAATAGGGGGTAAGGGATATGGAGAAGGGTTGGCATTTTCCATTCTCTTAGGGGGAGGCTTTGATCTCCTTCTTCCTCTAAACACTTTCCACCATTAAAATCTAAGATCTACATAGAAGGATCTTAGATCTACACCATAAGAGGCTAGATATACATGGATTGAAAGGGGATTTCATCAAATCGAAGAGCTAGGAGCTATCTCTTCGCTGTCCGGAATTCTATTTCTTCGATTTTGCTTTGTTTTGGGTGATTGGTGAGTGATTTACATCTCTCATTTGGATTCATGCAAGTATATGAGTTTTATGTTGTTAATTTCATCATTTTCATGTCATTTCCTTAGATCTACACCATGCTATGTTTATATTACATATGAATCACCTTAGGATCTGATCTAGATAATTTAAATGGTTAATTTCATGATGTTTCACAAGTTATGCAAGTTAGATCCATTTTTATGCTCATATGTTCACTTATCATGTTTTGGGAAATTTATGTGTTTTGATGGAAATTGTTAGATTGATGATATTGTTGATCGCATAACATATTTGTGGTTGCGTTTGGATGAATTGGATAAGTTGGTTCCGTTGGATTCGTCGTTTGGCGAAGTTTTGGTCGAAATCGAAGTCGAAAAGGGGTTGTGCAGGTTTCTGGTCGGCCAAATCGTGGCTTGGGGAGCACGACAGGGTTTGGGTCGGTTTTCTTGGAGCTGGGTCGGTCTGGTCGGTCTTGGAGTTGGTCGGTCTTGAGGCTGGTCGGGTCGGTTTTGTGTGAAGTAATCTGGTCGGTCAACTTGGGTCGGTCTGAAGTAGGTCGGTCGGGTGGAGGTTGATTTGGAGTTCGGATTCTGGAGCAGGCGGGTCGGTTTCAGGTGAGAAATGCTGGTCGGTCTGGTGGAGCAGGTCGGTCCAGGGGGTGGTCGATCAGAAGTTGGTTGATTGAGTAGAAGCTGGTCGTCCCGGAGTGGTCGGTCTGGTGGAGCTGATCGGTCTTAATCTGGTCGGTCGCAGAGGGAGTGGTCGGTCATAGGGATGGTGGTCGGTTTTTAACAGGGTCGTTTTCTAAAAAAGTACGTTTTCGGGTACGACTCGGATTTGGAGAAAAAGGTCTGAAAAAAATATTTTTCAGGGGCAACCCCCCGCACCCTAGCCTCAGCGCAGTGATGTGATTTGCTCGGTGATGGTATGACTTCGAAGTGGTTCAAGTAGGAAGGTTCGAAGTGTTGAATGTGTTCGTTGGTCAAGGTGGAACAACGAAGGAGGTGACAACTCAAAGGTCGTGAGTTGATGGATAATAGTTGCTCGAGAAGGTTGCTTGAGCTATGAGATATCGTCAAGGTTGGACGACTAGAGATGCGAAGGCTGAGAGGTCATCGTTGTCGTAAGTTCTAGTAGGCTCAAAGCAGGGGTACGATGGAGGCACCCAAAAGAATGGTTGTAGGTCGAGTACCCTGGGTCTTAGGGAAAGGACTAGTGTCAAGGTTGGACATTGTCAAGGTTGGACATATGGAGTTCATGCTAGAACTGGGGTTACCATTAGCCCTTGACATATGGTAAGGTTGGCCGTCATTCGATTAACGATGGTTTCAAAGCAGGATTGGCGGTGATAGCCAGAGTCAGTCATGGATTATTGGTTGTTTTGTTTGTACTATCTCACATAGATTATCCAAAGTCGAGGGAGACGTTCTTTGAGTGCTTGACTAATATTGGTTTAGGCCTCTGGGAATAGTGCTTGCGGAAGGTTAAACTCGATTAGGGTCGTCTGTGTGAGACTTATATAATCTGGATGTCATGAGTGCTTTCTGTGATTGAATGGGTGTTCTAGTTTCTATGGATGAATGATCGAATTGTGTGAGTAAAGTCTATCACTGTCCGATGTGGGGAAGATAGGGTTGAGTTCTTCTCTGGTGCTGTGGGTAGATAAGTTGTTCATTTACCCATTCTCATATACTTTCTTGTTGAAGTTTGTTAGATGCTTTATCGCTCACTAAGACTGTTGTCTGACTCAAGGTTTTATGTTTCCTCTTATTACCTTGGCATGCTCATCCGGTTGTGGATGGGCAGACTAAGTAGCAGGTAACAGATTGCTTTAGAGTGGACGTAGACGCTGATCGATGGCGAGCAGGAGTCTCACGTACCAGTTTTATTACTACCAAATATTTGGATTTCTGCTGTTTGCTTTCTGATGTAGTGAGGCAAATTTGTACAAACACTAATTCCAAGTTGTGGATATTTCTTTCTGGTTATATGAAAGTCTAGTGTTTTTGCTTCACTATTACTGCCTGTTGTATATGTTCTATTATATTTTATCCTTGCGCTGTGAGTTTACGACAGGTTCTGCTTGTATTTACTTACACGGATGATCGTCTATAGCAGCCTGGCACACCTTTCAGCGCATTATTCCCTTGGATAGTGCGGGGGTTATGGGCGGTCGTCACATATATAGTTTATTATTTTTAGAGATTGGGTAATTTGGCGTCAAAAATGGCATTGCGGTGCGCGTAAATAGCTTACGGGGGAAACAATCTCAGAATGCGACAAAACTGGTGCTGTTGGGTTCGTATTGAAAAATTATTATAGGATTGTAAGGTTTCAAGTTGATTTGATTTATCTAATGATCGTAGAAAAATAAAACGTGTGTTCATTTCTGGTTTTATAAAGGAATTTTTTTCACACGACCTCGGATTTTGACGAAACTTGTCCCATTGGATCCAGAATATCTTTTTACACTGAGATTAGCTTTTTCATCAGTTAACAAAAGTCATTGTGGTGATTTTAGCGTGATATTTAGCGGTGAAGTTTCGCAAATAATAAAACTTTAAACTTTATATGTAAGAAAAGTAAAGTATACTTATCCCGACCAACCGTGGTCTAAATTCATACACTGCTTTATTTCATCACATCAGCAGCCCCATCTATATGTATGAAAAGAAAACGCGCTGTGCTCTTATCTACGTGATGGACATCAGTGAAAGACTCTACAATGCATGCCTAATTGCCTACCCAAGAGCTAATCACGTACATGCTGTCATCTGCACCTTACTCTATTACTTGAACCCAATGTAAAAATCACCTTGTTTGTCTCGTGTTGTCTAAATCCCTCAGCTATTCTATATTGCCTAGGTTGATATTTTCTTGTCCTCTGCTTTATACTATGTGTTTAGTCTCCATCATATTGTAGTGCTGAACGAAAAGAAAACACAACGCCTTTCTTCTACGCCCTCAAATCGTTCCCATCACAAAGACTACACACCACAGTTACGTGCCTATTTATCAGACTATGCACCGTACCTTGTACCCTTTAAACAAGACGTTATTCCAATCCGTGCTGTGCTCTACCTCTATAAATACGAGCTGTGTCATCGTTCCTCTTGCTCAAGAATGAAATCGAAACCTTATAAGTATAAAAGAAAATGAAATCGAAAAACGGGGAGCCTGGACATCATGATGGGGAGCTCAAGTGCATCACTTGTGAAAGGGGGAAGTGGCTCAGCTCGCCTGGAGAGATGCATGGCGGCTTCATTTCTAGTTCAGGAATTGGGTTTCGGTGGATCAAAGGAAGGGGTGGACATAAGTATGGAGAGGCATTGGGTGCGGTGAGTGCTGTCCTTCTTTGAAGAGGAAACACATGGGATGGAAAAAAAAGAGGAAGATGGGCAGGCGTTTGGCTGTAGCGTGGTAGGGGCAAGGTGTTAACGTGGTTTGCCTGGGTTTGGACGGTGGGTGTTGGCTGAAAAAAAAAATGGGCTAACGGGTGCATGAAAGAAAGGGGATGGGAGCAAGAAACGCATGCACAGGAGGAGAATGGTGCACGGGTAGGGTACCAGAAGTCTTGTCTTGCGAAGGAAAAAAAGAAAAGAAAAATGAAACCTGGTAAATAATGTGAAGGAAGGGAGAGAACGTGAAGGCCAGCACGTGTGATGGAGTGGAGGTGGAGATGCACAGTAGCGGTGATGGGATAAACGGGTGATGGGATAAACGAGTGGCATGCGGTTGCTATTGGTAATGATGGAGAAGGTATAAATACTGGCCATATTAAATTATATAATGCCTAATCATATTATTACATTGCCTAATTTGAATTATGCGTGGCCTAAGTGTATTAATTTGTGCCCAATGTTTATAAGTTATGACGTGGCCAATTGGACGATAAGAAATGCCTGGTATTGTTCAACGTGGCCACTGTATTCATGCCTAAGTTCTCAACGTGATCAGTTAAAGTGAATTAAACGTTGGGTTTGGGTAGAACATGAAAATGGAGAAAGTATACAAATGATTGTCATAGTGTGTTTAATTATTTTACGGGACCAGTACATAATTAGGTAATAAAACATGCCTAATCATGCCTAATCCGCTTTAATTTACATAAGGAGAATTTAAGTAATAATAATATTTTTAAGGTATCTATAATATTATTTCAAACAGTATTAAATCCATAACTTTGTCAAACAACAAGTGACATCGAAACCCTATCCGCGTACACAACAGGATGGAGCTGCTCTAATCAGAATATGACGTCGATGAGAATCTAAATTAAAACCAACTGTTTCAGCGACGAATGGAAATCAAGGCGAGTTAAACTCACTCAGTTTTCCCATTTATATTTTATATAAATTGGATTTTTATTTTGTGTGCTCGGCTTGCCGATGGTTGACTGTTTGCTAATTATATATTTATTTGCTGATTTAAATGATGAAATTAAACCGCCGTTTAATTTCAGTGAAATACCAAATCGTTATGTTAACGATTGGTTTGAATAAAGGTAACTTACCTTGTTGGTCGCGTTTATAAAATAAATGTGTTTAATGGTTTGAATTGTTTACACTGGTTGAATTGTCTTGTTATTGGTTGATATTAAATGGTCATTAGTAATTATTATTATATATGAGCTGATCCTATGGTGTTATTGATATGAGTATTGGTTGTTGACTGAAATTTCAACATCCGTCTAGTTTAAACCAATGGGCGGTATTGGTTGGGTATCTGGCAACATATGGCATATAAAATCAATCGTTTTATATATGTTGATTTACCGTCAGGCAAATCGACAAGGACAAGTTTATAAAATTTATTTTATAACTAGTGATAGATTCTGAAACATATGATTAGAAATGAACGTTTACAAAAGAGAAAATAAAATAAATATTTTATTTAAGATTTGATTTATTATTAATTAATTTTACAAAGTCAACTCTGATGACAATCAGATTGATAAATACGAGAATGAGGAATAAACCGGATGGTATTGTTTTAATAAAATTTTAAAAAGGGAAATTTAATATTTATTTTAGTGAATAAAGGAATTAACTAAAAAAGTAGTTAATGACCAAAGTAAATTATTATAGAGAAATATTTTTACTGAGATTCATTTAAAGGGTACTCGAAATTGAAGTGGAATCCGATTGAATGGTGAAAGGGAATTACAAACAAGTTTTATATTAAAACCCGGATTGGTATAAAAAGTTATAAAAAAGGGAATTTAAGCGAAGATAAAAAGGCGAAACTTAAAAGTGATGTTACTTAATTAATGAATTAAGGACTAATGGTATATTCAAGAAAAGAGATTTAAAAAAAAAAGGTTTATGAAACCATACCTTTGAATAAAATAGTTAAATGGAATTTGTGTTGAGATTAGATGAAATATTGGTTTTATATTACAACTCGTATTTATCTTTAGATATGAACGTTGTTGATCAAGGTCTGAGAGGTAATTAAAATACCCCAACTTGAACGACATCAGGACTATCTAAGGGTTATATTAGTTGTGATGGCAAAAGGGATTAGTTATTTCCATTTGTGAAATAATGAAAGGTGGGGTTTTATCCAACAGGAATAAGCATTGGGTTCTGTCGGGTAATAAATAAAGGATATTTCATAATGTTGCTTAATTAAAAAGGCCAAGGGTGCTGAATACTGAACCGTTGAACTCATTGGATTGTCGTGATTGAAACACTGTTTATTTTCATAGTTAAATCACCGACTATCAAATTTGTCCAATACGATTGTTGGCACGGAAAGACCGGGATCGAATTTATATTCGAAAACAATTCCGACCAACAAATACGAGAAGATATAAGAAGACGGTCGAGATGGAGCATCGAAGACCGTGGATCTTCATAAGCGGAAGGATTACTTATATTCTCTGGCTTAGCGGCCTGAGATAAACTGTGGTTCTGTCGTGGTTGGAATCCACGAGTTGCAAGGACTTGTCGCTATTGATCCATGGGGTGATTCCTATACTGGATGCAGTAGGAGAGTGCCTTTGGTTCATCCTGTTCCTGGATGACTTGTATGGACGAGTGTCCGACAAAGTATTTCTAAAGGGATCACTTATATTGATTTTCTACAAACGTATCTCTGTTGGTGGCGGAGAAGGATGTACACCTTCTTTAGCTTAACGCTCAGAGTATTTTTGTGGAAATCAACATTTAGTGATATTTGGCGGATCTGATGATGTGGCATTCAAAGCGAATGGAGATACGTTGTTCAGAAAGATAATCTTAACCTCAAGCCTCACAAATGGGGAAATGATAAAAACCGGGCAGGCAGCATGGCTATGTGGGTCGCTCCCAATAGGGTGTATAATCACCTATCAAGAGAAATTCCTTTTGCTTCTTTAATCTATCGATGATGTCCCTTTTCAGGAAACGGTGGTTTGAGACCAACCGTTGGTGATATACATTCGATACTCTCAAGCGAAATGGGTGGTCGGTCATGTGAGGGCCGGGTTGCAAGACGTTCTTGTTGAACTCAGTGTATTCGTCTCTAGAGATACACGATCGGCAGGTGGTCTCAAACCTTGTCAAGGTCGGAATTCAATCCCAATAAGCGCCCGCGGTTTTGATTGTATACTATATATGTAGAGCGTGAGATGCAAGCGTTCCACTAGACTGTTATTTACTTGTCTTTGGACATTATTATAATATCAGAAAAGATATTGATTTCGGAAATGTTTTGGGTTATCGTAAGGTAAAACCGTCCGTGTTTATGTGTGTATTTGGTCTTACTATTATCCTTTTCTTTCGAAAAATTTTTAACTTTAAAATCAGGTTGTGTGATACCTTAATACTGAGACGACCCCGAACCCCGTGAAGACGGTGGCTAGGATAATCTTTGGAATATAACACATGAACAAATAACAGCAGTATAGAAATATAGAATTACACCAGAATGTGCATCAAATAACACTGGAAATAATAATCATCATCAGAGTTATACAGCATAGGATCATAGTTAGCACAAAATACAGTTTCAGCTTAATATAAAATGTCTGCAGCGGAATCAAACATAATATACATAATGGTGACTGAAACAGTAAAATAGAAATGATAAGTCCAGCTCCATCTCCACAGCTATCCAAAATAAGTCTGCTAACCTGTATACAAGGCTGTCCGTGTAGAAAAGAGGCGCACCCGAGTTTACAAGTGAAACAAACTACGAGTCAGTCATGGGACTGGTATGAGAAATCAACTTAACTGCTTAAACAACAATAACAAGGCGAATCATAGGACCACGCCACTTTCGCGGAACGGGTTTACGCCAGTGATCGCCAGTACACTTAATCAAAGTAGATCATTAAATCAACGCAATGCTTTTTAGAAAGATGAAGCCAATATAAGACTCAGGTCCCATCACACAATGCAACACAAACCGGAGGATAGAGTTTTACCTTATATTGGCCCAATATGCTTAATACGATGAAACAAAGTCTTTTGATATTATTACTAGTGTTTATATGTTTCAAAAACAATATCAATCATAATATCAATCCTAGACGGCATGGGTACCATATATCATATCGCCATGTATATTTACAAGCAAAACCGCACGTGTCGTAGTTGGAAATTGGATTTCCGTCATTAACCGAGGCTAGGGGCAAGATCCTCACCGATTCGAGACTGTCTATCCAGAGTCTCAGGCAAGTACTCAGTCAAGCCTTTGGAGCCACAGGGTCGGTCCACCCGATGTGGATTAAATAACAACCTGAACACTACGTCAATCCGCCCTATGGGGCGTAAATGAGCCCACTTACTCTATATCTGAGGCGCCTCGCAACAGCAACAACCACACAGGTGAAAAGTATATAAATGTCGGCTAGTTTAAGCACCGACACCACCTCTAGCTAGAAAGTGAAGAACGTTCTCCCTGGATCCTTCTCCCGTTTTTGGTCCATACCGGGGTGTGAGGCTCGCGAATCCATGCTATACACAAAGCTATGCCACACAGGCCGTGCTTTGATCATCAACCACAAGGCTTTGCTTTTCAACAGAAGCCCTTATCATCAGCCACTTAGGCATGCCACACAGGCAATTCACTCCATGCGATTGATTTCTACCGATATATAACCTCTGAGCTCGTACGTCTCAGAGAAGGGCGTTAAGCAAGAGAATAAATTCTTCGCCGCCAAACAGATATATATTTAACAGAGATCAATCGGCATAGAACAAAATCCAATGTCAGACGAACAGTCCATTTACAAGTCCGTTTTGGGTCTGAACGAAACCTGAGAAACCATATTCCTAGTATATCCGTACCATCCACAAGTATGTCCGGACGGCCACCACTGTAACCCCTTCAAGGTAGCTACTCCAATCATGAGCAACAGTAGCACCCCTCCATTCGACGTGAAGATCGTCGGTCTTGCACCATCTTCTGTCTTCGACTTTGAATTGTGGATCAATTATTTGAAATGAGATTTAACTCGGCCTTTTCAAATAATTCATGTATATTAGAATTTAAATCGATTCTTTCCTTGGTTAAGTTATTCGACATTCACATTCAGTTCTTTTATATAATTTTTCATGCCAAACACATTCAACCATCAGAATATCAAGCAAACCAAGAAAAATTGGTTTATTTCCATTCCTTATCGCTTATAATATTTTATAACGATTTTTCGCCATTTTTATTTAATTAAAAATGGACTTATTTAATTAAACGACGTTTCAGGCCATAACGCGGTGTGGCGCTGTTTTTCTCTAAATTTGATTTACACATTTCTAAAAATCTAACCGTTGGATCTTTACAAATTTTACACCGTTGGAAAGATCTTTCCAAGGCGGATCCAACGTGTCCAGTTTCGAGAAAATCCGACTGTCGGATCTCTCGGTATACTCGTTTAAAGTTACAAAATCAAAACACGAACTGCAGCGTCATTATTCGTTTTATTTTAATTTTAATTTATATATATATAAATATAATTTCTTCGTCGATTTCTAAACCATTTTCACTTCATATAAAGGTTAAAAATAATATTTTTAACTCACTAATGTTTATTTCAACACATGAATATTTTTACCACTTCGTATATTTGATAAAATGTGATCTTTATCTTTCTAGTCATTTATTCAACATATGAATATTCTCTAACTTTACTAACACGATAAAAAGGTGATTTTTATCGTTCTATCTTTTTATTCAACACATGAGTATTTTATATACTTACTTACATGATAAAAATGTGATCTTTATCGTTCTATCTTTTTATTCAACACATGAATATTTTATACACTTTGTTCATATAATAAAGATGTGATTTTTATTGTTAAAACAATTTATTTATTCAACACATGAATTATTTTCCAACATATGAACATTCCACACATGGATATTTTATATAGTTTGTTCATATAATAAAAATGTGATTTTTATTCTCTAAGCAAATTATTTCAAACATGGATAAATTATCAACACATGAATAAATTTCCATACATGAATAAAATTCAAACACACAAATATTTCAAGGAATTTCGACAGCATAACGGCAGGGTAGTAAAACCGGCACCACCCTATAGATGGCTCCTCGCTCTACCTTAATACCTGGCGGTATTTGGCAGTGGGGATTCATGCATCTAGTTCGCACGCAGGTGGCATGTTTTTCATTCATTTCCTCACCCATATTCTATTTGGATTCTAACTACACTCAATTTCTCTCAACCACAAAGGTATATTTCAACCACAAGGGTATTTTTCAACCACAAGTATTTTTCAACCACAAAGGTATTTCAACCACAAAGGTATTTTTCAACCACAAACAACCATTCACACATATCAACCAAATTTCACATCACAACTCAAACAAGTCGTCCATAGTCTGTGGACGACGGGTGTCAGGAGTTTCTTAAACTCCGTCGGCAACCTAATATATTTTATATCAATTCACATGAATTAGAAATCTCACATTGGTTTGTCGCTTTGCTAAGAATTGTAGAAGGCTCAGAAAAATATCCGGTCTCTTCTAGAATGTAGAAGACGTCCTCACGGCCCCGGTGTCTCTTGTTTCACTGAATTTCGACCACATACGAAAAAGTTACGATTTTTATTAGTAAATCATAATTAGCATCACTTAAAAGTGTTATGGCCTTAATTAAAAACGCCAGGCCGTTACCTCTCCGAAACCTTCCGAACTAGGTTTTGAATTTCAGCGCAAACCGTTGCACGAGGATGGAAACCAGTTGCACCACGTCGAAGAGCATCAGAGGGCACTCAGAACGACGGTACTCCGATCGAATTCGGTGGCGAACTCGAGGCAGGGCGGCGCTCCGACTTTGCTGACTTCGGGGAGGTGATTCCAGAGAAATACGCCATGATAATTTCCAAATCTTATATGGATGTGTAGAGGAGGATTAGATCTTCGAAATGAATACAGAATGGCGTGATTTCATTGAGAGATCGGAGAGAAAAAGAGGAGAGAAGATTGGAGGTGGTTTCCTCTCGTGCGATTGGTGGATCGTGGAGAGAGACGATGGCATGAGAGAATTGTGATTGGCCCGCCTCCTTTTTTTATATTTAGAAATTTTATAAAATCGGGAAATACCCCCTTTCACATACGAACTCCAATCCAAACCCAACGACTGTCGTCCTTAGCTAAATACCCCCATTTTGAACACAATGGAATATGTTTCGTAACCCATTTCGGCTGTTACGACCAATTATTCTTCAAATTAAAATATAAAACATTCAACTTCTATTTTGAACGTGCATTTTAATTTTCCGGGCCCACATACTGACTCGAAAAATTCCAGAAAAATTATTTCTAGCATCGTATCGACGATATGATCTTAACAAAACTGATTTCATCGAATTCTAAGACCGTTTGAAAAATGGCCATTTTCTGGTCGATCAGTTTTAACTGAAACTGACAAAACAAGTTTTCTTCTACCACGCTCACATATTGATTCAGAAAATTATGAACTTTGGAACATAGCAGTAATTCGACGTCCCGGACCCAACAAAAGTGGTTTCGTCGAATTCCTAGGTCGTTTACAAAATGGCTATTTTCAAGGCCTTTATATATATTAAAATATATATAAATTCCACAGCGACTTTTCAAAATTTTTAACTGGGTATATCTTTCACTCTATAAAATGAAATCTCAGTTTCTTCATTCCATTAGAAAAATATCTTCACATAGATTCCAATATTTCTTGTTTCGTTCAATTCTGACTTATATTGAATTCTGTATATTCATTTGAAATTCGAAATCGAATTTTCGAACTGCCACGCTATTTCAGGCTCGCTATATAATTAAAATAAATTTATTCATTTTCAACTTTGATTTAAATTATTTTTCCTCGTTATTATTTAAAATATTCATTTAAAATAATCAAAATCCGCTAAAATGGCCAAAATAAAAATTTTAAATTGGCTCAGATTTTCCGGGTTGTTACAATCTCCCCCACTTAAAATCTTTTCGTCCTCGAAAAGGAAAGAAATCGGGAGTTGTTTTCAAATCAACTCAACTTGCATTATTTTAATTATGGCTTAAGTTCTTCAACTTTTCAGTTTCTAAGAACTTTTCTAATTTCTCAAAAATTTGCCTAACACCCTAAATTTTCGAAAAATTTCGCTATAACCTCCTTTGTACGGGGCTACCGGAAAAATCGCAAGTGGCCTCCCAAGGCCCTCGCCAGTCCAAAAGAAAAAGAAAAAGCCAAGCGGCTAGCCAATCGGCTCATAAAATCATCAAAACCCCAAGAAATACAATATACATGTAACAACCCGCCTATTTAACGATGATATGTTTAACTATTTTATTTAAATATAGCGTCGTTAATCATTAACCGATGTGTATTCAAAAAGTCACATTTTTATATACGGTTGAATTTGGACTCGAGATCACTTCCATTGAGTCTGGATCATCCTTTACGACCTTTTTAACTATAAACATCGATACCTTTTGAGTTAGTGAAATTTGGCCATCCTCTCATTCTAGTGTATGATCAAAATACCACTTTGCACATATGAGATATTCTGGACTCGAAACCACTTCCATTGACTTCAAAACGTCGTTCAGGTGTTCGAAAACTATAAGTTTCGATATGTTTCGAGTTGGTGAAAATTGGGACTTTGGTTGGGCTGGGATGGCTAAACCTAGCCCACTCCTTTAAGTCCCCCATCATCCCTCTGTCCCTCATAACATTCCAACACCTAGAAATAAAATAGAAAATGGAGAAAGGAAAGGGAAATGGAGATTCCTAAACCTAGTTTACTTCTTGGAGCTTACAAATTTAAGTAGAAATCAAAGAGAAACTTAGGTAAGCCCCTACTCCATCTTCTCCATCTTCACCAACTTGATTCCTCTTCAATTTTTGGGGGTTTTCCTAAACCTAACTATTGGAGATTTCTATATATATGTATATAGGTTGAAGTGTAGTAAGCAATACCCGAAGAGAGGTTGATTTGACTAAGTCTTCATTCATCTCTTTGCTTGCAACAACCAAAGGTGAGTTCTTTGTGAACTCACATCAATGCCACAAGCTTTAAGCTTGTGCAAGTGTAATTGTATGTTATTTATGATGTTCATGTGTGCTTGAATTTGTTTGGTTCATGACCGATACTTGAATTTGTGTTGATTTCCATTATCGTCGAATGTTTGCTTTGAAAATATTTAAGTACATATATGTTGAATCACTCTTGTCTCTGGCTCGAATGGTTGGTGTGCACGCACCGGTCAGAGTTGTCAAGGAGCCGGAGAAGAGCCTCGAGGATGGTGGTCGCGACGGGGGGGAGGGGGGACGAAAACCCCCGTCACCGGTGCCTGGGCTCGTGCACAAGCAAGACCGGTCAACCGGTCCTGGAGGACCGGTCGACCGACCGGTTCATCCGGTGCCTGGGCTAGGCCCAGGCTAAAAACCGGTCGATCGGCCCTAGAGGGCCAGTCGACCGTTTGAGTCTCTGACTCAGAAAATCGGTCGACCGGTAAAAACCTGGGCGCGAGCCCAGGTTTGCCCCCCCCCCCCCACCCTCTTTTTGTGCCGCGCGATGCGGTGCGCGACTCCGTGCTCCTTCGGCCTCCATCTTCCATCCTCCCCCGCGCCTACCATGGCGATCACAAGCTCGTTTGGATCGTCGGTGGTACGCCGCCTTGTATGATTTCCAAATCATTGTAAATGAAAACCATGAATGCGGATTTTGTTCTATGATTTCTTAGTATCCCATTTGCAACAGCAATGGGTCTTTATGAATATTGAACCACAACGGATTATGGGGTTGTGTATTGTTAATGAGCATCGAACCAACTTTTGATCAGTTTTCAATTACAAATCCTTTTAAAATAAATACGATTTCTAAACCCGGTTCTGATGCTATTGATCTATATACGATTCCTCCTCCTATCGATCGAACGAGAAATTTAGTTTATTCACCTTAACGAAACCGAGGATTATGACCCCTTATACGTTCATTTTGGTGAATATCTACTGGACTCGTTCGCTTGAACTTATGTGGTGACTTTCACTGTTTCGAGTATGAACCAACAACGGGCTCGTAGATATTCGAGAATAGCGGGTGGTTATAGGACATTTAGCTATCTTCTCATACTAACTATCTCGGTGTAATTTATACTCACCGGATCGATGAGGTCCTTTTATGACATATTTGTTGATTCGAGTTCGACACGGTGGGGAGCTTCGGCACCCGGCACCGTGGGGAGCTTCGACACCCGGCATGGTGGGGAGCTTCGGCACCCGGCACTGTGGGGATCTTCGTTTTTATGATGTTCCTTTTGGATTTCGAGTAATTTCTGGATTCTTGGTGATTTTTATGCGATGCGCGTCAAGTTGATTTCTGTTTGGCATTTAATTGTCGATTCTTGTCGTTTTATGCTTTCCTCTCGTCTTGGGATTTATGGAGATTAATATATGTTTGTTGACATCATGAATTGCATAGTGTTTATGAATCATCACGTTTATTCTTACCATGTCAGTTATGTTATATCTACTAGTATTGCCTCATGTATGAATAAGAATGGTTTGACTGATCTGTTTATTTTTTATTTTCTGAAATAATACTCGGGTCAGACCCAAGTGTTACAGGTGCTTAGGTGACATTCCTGCTGGGACCCTATGATGACGCTCAGCTTAACTGCTTTATAGTTGCAGTCTTTTGGATATATGTAGTTGACTACCTTTATGACATGTATCATTATTAGTATGGGATCTGGTACATGTACTTATTATTTTGGTGTTAGAGTGTCGTGTATGACCTCTAATTGATGTAAACACTTATGGTGTTATATTCATATCAGTTTATTTGCCTGTGATGTGAATATCTGTGACTATCTGTGTTATATTATTTTGTATGCGTTCTGAGGCTATAATGCCGTTGTATAGATGCTGAAACACCCCACCTCCGTTAAGGTCACTCACAAAGGGAATGCCTTAATTTTGGTGGAGGTTTATAGGTAAAATTCACAGATAAATACAAGACAGATATAAACACATATGTATAAGCAGTGGAAAACAACAGACTTTTTATTTCATAAAAATACGTGTTTACATAAACATTCCACAATTGTCTCAAAACACCCTTCTAATTATTACAATCATGATACTGTCTTGATTTCATAACATAAAGAAGCATAAAAACATAAGTAAACTGCATAAATCCGCATAATTGCTATCCAAAGCCATAGTCCAAAATGAAAGAGATCCAAGCAATACATTCTCTCTCTTCAAGCTGGATGTAAAACTGGTCAAGCTGTGGTGTTCCCTCCCTGTGGACCTGGGGAGGGGGGGGGAATGAAAGAAAAGAAGACGAAAGGAAAGTAGAGTCAGACATAAAGCCTGAGTAAGTCTAGGACCATTCAGTCTATGAATAAAGAAATGAGCATGATAAGTATAAACTGGAAATGGGGAAAGCACCACACTAAGTTAAGTTGTCTGGAATCGAACATACTAAAGTACCTCATATTAATCTCTGCACCCCTATAAACTAGTTCCCAACAGGCACCCCATAATTAGGGTAAAGTGATCTTTATTAATGATCGGCTCCTACTCGCATAGTTACATGTGTCTTACGGCCCCCGATGTTGTAGCTACCTATGCTGGTCCCACCATAGGGTGTATCAAGTCCCATGGTGGCGGCCCGACACAGTCCTAGAATGCACATGTATACTACTGGTGCCCAGTGCCTTATTTTTCTGTGCCGGAGTGTGTGCACGTCCGCACCCCGTTAGAACCTACACTGCTGCACCACCGCCGTCGATTTGACCTCTTACAGTCAGCCCAGTAATCGTGCCCCACCCTGCCTAGTTCAGGGTATCCTGATACACCATGTAGGGTTACTGCTGAAAAGGGTCCCCCGCTACTAGGTTTTCTATTTCTAGCCAACATGCTAAGTTGGTTAAGTGTTCTGTATATACCTAACCCCCAAATCAGTCTGTATAGTTTAGCATGTTCAAATTTGATTAAGTATTAATTAAATTTACTTAATCCTATCAATCCTGAATCAGCCTTAATTGTCTTATTAAGGCCCAAACCACTCACATTAGACAGGTATTGTTGTGACTGCCTGTTGCCGGTTGGGTCCGGGCAGTCTTACGTCACAACTCAGTCTAACCTCGGGTCTTTATTGGGCTCCATGTTTAACCACCCACATTGGATAGGTGTTGTTGTGACTACTGGACAGCCGGGCGGTTCCGGGCTGGTTTATGTCACAACGCAATCCAACCTCGGGTTAAACACATCGTATTTTCTATGTTTACATATTTTGTCTCTTTTCATTTTATATGTAAATATTTATGGCCCATTATTCAAATTCATTCTTATTGGGTATAATTAATTTATACCACTTAAAATGTCAAGTCGTTGGCATGTGTCAAACATGCTAACACATGTGTTTTATATTTTTAACCCAACGTTATTACCCCGCTTTATACGTTCGCTATATTACAACATATGTTGGGCCTAACATTTAAGCCCAACTTAGCCACATGAAAAGGGGAGGCTTAGAATATGGTGTTTACATTCTAAGTAACATACAAAGGGGAGTGTGAACGCGTGAACTTGCAACATAGCGAACTAATTAACATAACTTGGCAATTGTGAACTTGCAACATAGTAATCTAATTAACATAAATTAGGCACTTGTGAATTTGCAACATAGCGATTTAATCAACATGAATTAGGCAATTGTGAACTTGCAACATAGCAATTTAATTAACATGAATTAGACAATTGTGAACTTGCAACATAGCAATTTAATTAACATGAATTAGACAATTGTGAACTTGCAACATAGTAATTTAATTAACATGAATTAGACAATTGTGAACTTGCTACATAGCAATTTAATCAACATGAATTAGGCGATTGTGAACTTGCAACATGGCAATTTAATCAACATAAATTCATGGTTTTTGATCTATTCATATAATCATGGCATAAATATACCTAAACATGAGATCATGGTTTTTAATCTATTCATATAAACTTGTAATTGAATTGTAGATCTAACTTAATTTATGTGTTACATATATCACCGTATGACTTTTATAACAACATAGGCTTAAACATGGTTTCAACTAAGCATAACACCAAACATAGTTTAGTCACGTTCATAAAAATGCTTACTTTTGTTTCTAATTACAAAAGTATGATTTTCCAATTCCAACATAGATTCATATAAACCATAGTACTTAGTCAAATCCAATTATACACTAAAATGATCGTAAAAGTATGTACATCATTTTGGCATGATAGTGAATCATATACTTGCATGAATCCCAAATAAAATATCACAACACATGGTTGTTAACATGAATCATATACTTGCAAATAACCAATCGTATACCACAACATATCCAAATCGCTTAGAATCAAAACAACATACAAATATAGATTATTATCGCCACCATTCCATTTTACATAATCAAAACACAAATATTTATTCACATCGGAATAGCACTCTACTTACTACGTATGACGATTCTTCAATTCAGGAATCTGATTTCTGAATTTGGAGATGCTATCCTTTGTTGTAGGCGTTGTTTTGATTTGATTAACGTTGCTTTAAGCTTTTGATTTATCTTCTAATTGTCTCTCAATTTCTGGCGGCTATACTTAGACTCTCCTCAGCAGCATGACGGCCTCATCTCCATTTTATTTGTGTAGATTAGGTGGAGTCTAGGGTCCTTTTTATAGAGTTAGGGGATTGATGAGAGCCGTCGATGGAGCCAGGATAAATATAAGCCGTTCGTTTTAAAGGGATACCAATCAGAAGCTGACACATAAGCCCCAGTGACAAGACAAGGCTCAGAAATTCGGCCAAGCATAGACCAGGCCAGCCAGGAGGGGACTGGGCTCGACCTGGTTCAGGGCCAGGTCGACTGCCCTGTCGACAGCCCTGTCGACAGCCCAGTCGACTTGGGTCCCCCCAAGTCGACTGCCCAGTCGACTTGGGCCTTGGGCGGGAAAATTCCCGCCCTGCCCAGTTGGGTCCGATTTTTGAATTTTGAACCTCGTTTTCTGCACTGTTTCTGTTCGTTTGAATTTTAAACTGAATTCTGAAACTTCCGGTGGTCATATCTCCCTCACACGCAGTCCGTTTTACGCAAACTCGGACTCTATCTCAAGCAGAATTCCGAGACGAACGCAATGGCGTATCCCGTTTCCCTTAATTCTTTGATTTAAAATTAATTATACTTTAATTTATTAATTTACTGTTAACGGTAAAATCCGGGGTGTTACATTCTCCCCTCCTTAAAGGATTTCGTCCCCGAAATCTTCAAGTCATAAATCCTAACATCCAAACGTCCATCTACTCATCCATCAAACACGAGCATTCATTGTCCTTAAAAGACTTCTAATGCTTCATGATCATATGCAAAGTGTGTGTATATGTACTTATCTAATGCAAAATCAGGCGGTCTACTGATTCAGTTGACCTCCTTAATGCAAATTATGTAAGTGTCATGAATCCATTATGTATGCAAACTTTCCTACTCATGATTCTACATGAGTGCACAATCATTCATATAAATGCAACATCCATATGACAACACATTAGACTTCAACCATACACAAATAGTAAATACACATATGCATATGCAATATGAAGTGACTGAGCCGATCTAAAACCTAGATTGTGTGTGTATATGCAACCACGAGCAACCACTAGCAATCACTTGCAACCACTTGCAACCATCATCCATAACATGTTTCAATTACATGTTTTCATCCAAAGGGTTTCTATCTAAAAGATAAGGTCGAGGAGATATGCCTAAAAAGATAGATAAAAGCACGACTTAAGGGAAAAGAAAGATCAAGGATGTACCCTCAAAAAGAAAAGGGTAGGCTGCACGTATTCTGTCCTCAGTTTCCCAAGTCGCGTCTTCCTCGGCGTCGCTCCACTGAACTTTGACGAGCTTGACTTCGCGGTTGCGTAGCCTTTTTCACTTCCGTTCCTAAGATGCGGGTTGGAGCTTTCCTCACGGTTGCTTCACGTTCCACTTCAGCTTCTTCAAGGATGTTTGGTTCCACCACTTCAGCAGATTCATGTAGACATTTCCGAAGGTGTGAAACATGAAAGACGTTGTGAACTCCAGCTAGTCTCTAAAGGAGCTCTAATCTATAGGCCATCCTCCCAATCTTCTCGATGATAGGAAACGGCCACACGAACCTTGGTGCTAGCTTCCCTGTGGTTCCAAAACGAACGACATTCCTTAAAGGAGATACCTTAAGAAAAACTCTGTCCCCAACCTCAAACTCAAGGTCGGTCCTTCTCTTGTCTGCGTAGGATTTTTGTCTATCCTGGGCTGTCTTCATCCTCCTTCGTATTAAGTATACTTTTTCTGAAGTCTCTCTGATCATGTCTGGTCCAAGTATGAGCTTATCAGTAGTCTCCCACCAACAAGTGGGCGATCGACACGGTCTTCCGTATAAGGCTTTGAAGGGTGCCATTCCGATGGTGGCTTGGTAACTGTTGTTGTAGGAGAATTCCACCAAATGAAGGTGGTCTTCCCAAGTTCCTCCAAAATCAAGGACGCATAGTCTTAAAAGATCCTCCAAAACTCTGTTCACTCTTTCTGTCTGGCCGTCGGTTTGGGGGTGGTAAGCTGTACTCAGGCATAACTGTGTACCTACCGCTTCTTGCAGACTCCGCCAAAACTCACTTGTGAAGATAGGGTCTCGGTCACTAACAATGCTGGAGGGTATCCCATGGAGTCGAACAATTTCCTTGAGATAAAGAGATGCTAGAGATGAGGCAGTCCTTATACTCTTGACAGGTAAAAAGTGGGCGCTCTTAGTAAGCCTATCCACTATTACCCAAATGCTAGTGTTGCCTCTTCTGGACCTAGGCAGCCCATCAATGAAGTCCATTGAGATGCTATCCCACTTCCACTGTGGAACCTCTAGAGGATGGAGCAGACCGCCAGGTTTCTTTTGTTCCGCCTTAACCTGTTGGCAAACCGTACACTTGGAGACGAAATCTTCCACATCCTTCTTCATGCCGCTCCAAAAGAAAGTTCTCTTTATGTCCTTATACATTTTTTCTCTGCCTGGATGTATCGTCATCTTGGAGTGATGTGCCTCCTCGAGAACCGTCTTTACTAAATCTCCTGTCTGTGGGACGCATAGTCTTCCGTCTCGCCTTAGCCAACCCTTATCGTCGATGGAGTACCTGTTGAGGTGACTTGAAGTCTCACCCATAGTTAGCCTATCAATCGTCTCCATAAGCTGAGGGTCTTCGCGTTGTGCGGCCCCTACTGAGTCCAAGAGGGTAGGCCGTACTTCTAGCGATGCTAACAAACCGGGTACAAAATCAGAGGAGGGTCTGAAGTCAAAACTGGCTATAAACTCTAGGCTTTGCCTTTCAACAAACAGCGGGCTTAAAGTTAGCTTCTTTTTTCTCAAAGCATCCGCGACTACATTGCCTTTTCCTGGAGTGTAGGAGATCTCGAAATCTTATGAGGCAAGGAACTCCATCCACCTTTGTTGCCTCAAGTTAAGGTCCTTCTGCGAGAAGAGATACTTCAAAGATTTATGGTCAGTATACAGTGCAAATTTCTCACCTAGCAGATAGTGACGCCAAGACTTAAGCGCAAAGACGATGGCGGCCAACTCTAGATCATGGACTGGGTAGTTCTTTTCGTGCACTTTCAACTGTCTTCCGCCATAAGCTACTACCCTTCCTTCTTGCATTAAGACAGCGCCTAGCCCTGTGCCGCAAGCATCCGTGTATACTGTAAACATTTTGCTTCCATTCAGTAAGGTCAGAACTGGGGCTGTTGTAAGAGCCCTCTTTAGTCGTTGGAAAGCAAACTCGCAATCTAGATCCCAAGCAAACGCTAGGTTCTTCTTTGTTAATCTAGTGAGCGGAGCTGATATTTCTGCAAAGTCTATGATGAATTTCCGATAGAAGCCTGCTAGCCCGAGAAAACTTCGGACTTCTGTTGCATTCCTTGGCGTCTTCCAATCCTGTACTGCTACTACTTTAGCAGGGTCCACAGCTAACCCTTCTTTGGATACTACATGCCCAGGGAACCTTACTTCCTCTCTCCAAAAGTGGCACTTGGAGAATTTTGCTTTCAGCTGATGGACTCGAAGAGTCTCCATAATTGCCTTTAGGTGCTGAGCATGTTCTTCCTCATTCTTTGAGAAGATCAAGATATCGTCTACGAAGACCACTACGAACTTGTTGAGGAATTCTCTGAACACCCTACTCATCAAATCTACGAAGTAAGCGGGTGTGTTTGTCAAGCCGAAAGGCATGACCAACCATTCAAAGAAACCGTCTGGGGTTCTGAAAGCTGTTTTATCGATGCTATCTTCAGCCACCCTTAACTGATGAAACCCAGTGGCCAGATCAAGTTGAGAGAAAACTGACGCTCCTACAAGTTGATCGAACAGATCGTAAATTCTGGGGAGAGGGTGCCTATTCTTTTTGGTCAACTTGTTAAGCTCCCTATAGTCAACACACAGACGGAGTGAACCATCTGCTTTTGTAGCGAATACTACTGGAGCGCCCCATTCTGAAATGCTCCTTCTAATGAACCCCTTTTCTAGAAGCTCTCTAATCTGCTTACTGAGCTCTTTCCTTTCCCGTGGAGCCATGTGTCTAACGGGCAACGCAACGGGCTTTGCATTATCTACAAGATATATGCGAAAGTCTATCTCCCGCTTTGGAGGTAAGCCCTTCACTTCTTCGAAGACATCCGGATATTCACGGACCACTCCAACTGATTGCAAACTTTCAACAGAAGCATCTTGCGATTCAAGATAGCTAAGCATAACCGCATTCGAGGGATTACAAGCAATTTCTAGAGTGTTACCGAGTTGGGTCAAAAGCCTAACCACTCTTTTCTCACAATCAAGGATGGCACTATTACTGGATAACCAGTCCATGCCCAAAATCAAACCATATCCCGAGAAGCCCAAAACAAAGGCACTACATCTAAATTATACACTTAGAATAGAGATTTTCAAATTCACACAGATCATAGACAAATAAGCTGGGCCCCTAATTGGATTTGAAACAATCAAGGGATCCTCTACCATACTAGTTTCTAGGTGCAGAGATTCTACTAAAGCAGATGAAATAAAGGAGTGTGATGCGCCAGAATCAAACAAAGTGCGAACTGGGTGATCATAAAGATAAACTACACTTTCTACAGAGGTATTTATATCTCGCTGTTGCAGAGGAGGTGCCTCTAGCGCATGAACCTGTGCCCCTGAGGTGGATCCAGCCTTCTGCCCCTGCCCTCGGTTCTTTGGGCAGTCCTTAGCCATGTGGCTTGTCTCTCCATAAGAAAAGCACCCACCATTCATCTTGGCTTTCTTCTTCCGGCAGTCTTTCACTAAGTGCCCCACTTTGCCACAGAAAATACACTTCCTCTTCTCTTTGGACTTGTTGTCTTTCCCGCCCTTCTTAAAGTCTGTCTTCTTAGGCTGTAAACCTTCTTTCTTCCCTTGAGACCCTTCTGCTTTTGTCTCCTTCTTGCCCTTATCCTCTTCGTTCAGCAAAGCCATCTGCACCAACCTTTCATACGTAGCTCCCATGGGTATATGGGTCATGGCCAAGCTGTGTAATGGCTCATTCAATCCTTTGACAAAGCGGAGAGCCTTCTTGTGCTGAGTGTTGACAAGGTCCAGTCCGAACCTAGCCAGCTGATCGAACTGGTTAACATACTCTTTGACTGTCATATTCCCTTGCTTAAGAAATAAGAATTTTTCCAATTGAAGACTTCTTTCAGCTACTAAGAGAAATTTAGCCTCAAATCTCGCCCTAAAGTCCTCTCATGTTTCCACTGGTCTTTCAGCATTGGTAACTTCCCACCAGTAGGAAGCTTCGCCTTTAAGTAGCCATACCGTCAGTCGTACCTTCTGCCTATCTTCCATAGTAAAGATGACGAATAAGTCCTCGGTCTCTTTTAACCAGTTCCTGGCTGCCACAAAGGACTCGGTTCCATGCAAGTCCCTCCCTCCCATAGCTTTGAAATCTTACATATCTTAGCAAAAGCATTATCACGCGGAGGGCGTGGAGGAGGAGGTGCTGCTGCATCTGGGGGAGGAGGAGGAGGAATAGCGGGACCTGGCTGATTGGCCCTTGCTTCTAAGAATCGTCTGAACCAACCAGGTATTGGTACACCCTCTGGCAAGTTAAGTTCTGCGGACATGCTGAAACAAAAAGGACAGATTCAAAACGAAGGATAAAAGATAGTACCTATGGCTTTGGGGGACTATGCTTTTTTTAAAAAAAAAAAAAATGCTTCTTTAAATTTTCTTTTGAAAATGAATTTTCAAAACTTTTTATCTGATCTAGTTAACCTATGCTCTGATACCAAGTGAAACTCCCCACCTCCGTTAAGGTCACTCACAAAGGGAATGCCTTAATTTTGATGGAGGTTTATAGGTAAAAGTCACAGATAAATACAAGACAGATATAAACACATATGTATAAGCAGTGGAAAACAACAGACTTTTTATTTCATAAAAATACGTGTTTACATAAACATTCCACAATTATCTCAAAACACCCTTCTAATTATTACAATCATGATACTGTCTTGATTTCATAACATAAAGAAGCATAAAAACATAAGTAAACTGCATAAATCCCCATAATTGCTATCCAAAGCCATAGTCCAAAATGAAAGAGATCCAAGCAATACATTCTCTCTCTTCAAGCTGGATGTAAAACTGGTCAAGCTGTGGTGTTCCCTCCCTGTGGACCTGGGTGGGGAACGAAAGAAAAGAAGACGAAAGGAAAGTAGAGTCAGACATAAAGCCTGAGTAAGTCTAGGACTATTCAGTCTATGAATAAAGAAATGAGCATGATAAGTATAAACTGGAAATGGGGAAAGCACCACACTAAGTTAAGTTGTCTGGAATCGAACATACTAAAGTACCTCATATTAATCTCTGCACCCCTATAAACTAGTTCCCAACAGGCACCCCATAATCAGGGTAAAGTGATCTTTATTAATGATCGGCTCCTACTCGCATAGTAACATGTGTCTTACGGCCCCCGATGTTGTAGCTACCTATGCTGGTCCCACCGTGGGGTGTATCAAGTCCCATGGTGGCGGCCCGACACAGTCCTAGAATGCACAGGTATACTACTGGTGCCCAGTGCCTTATTTTTCTGCGCCGGAGTGTGTGCACGCCCGCACCCCGTTAGAACCTACACTGCTGCACCACCGCCGTCGATTTGACCTCTTATAGTCAGCCCAGTAATCGTGCCCCACCCTGCCTAGTTCAGGGTATCCTGATACACCATGTAGGGTTACTGCTGAAAAGGGTCCCCCGCTACTAGGTTTTCTATTTCTAGCCAACATGCTAAGTTGGTTAAGTGTTCTGTATATACCTAACCCCCAAATCAGTCTGTATAGTTTAGCATGTTCAAATTTGATTAAGTATTAATTAAATTTACTTAATCCTATCAATCCTGACTCAGCCTTAATTGTCTTATTAAGGCCCAAACCACTCACATTAGACAGGTATTGTTGTGACTGCCTGTTGCCGGTTAGGTCCGGGCAGTCTTACGTCACAACTCAGTCTAACCTCGGGTCTTTATTGGGCTCCATGTTTAACCACCCACATTGGATAGGTGTTGTTGTGACTACTCGACAGCCGGGCGGTTCCGGGCAGGTTTATGTCACAACGCAATCCAACCTCGGGTTAAACACATCGTATTTTCTATGTTTACATATTTTGTCTCTTTTCATTTATATGTAAATATTTGCGGCCCATTATTCAAATCCTTTCTTATTGGGTATAATTAATTTATACCACTTAAAATGTCAAGTCGTTGGCATGTGTCAAACATGCCAACACATGTGTTTTATATTTTTAACCCAACGTTATTACCCCGCTTTATACGTTCGCTATATTACAACATATGTTGAGCCTAACATTTAAGCCCAACTTAGCCACATGAAAAGTGGAGGGTTAGAATATGGTGTTTACATTCTAAGTAACATAAAAAGGGGAGTGTGAACGCGTGAACTTGCAACATAGCGAACTAATTAACATAACTTGGCAATTGTGAACTTGCAACATAGTAATCTAATTAACATAAATTAGGCACTTGTGAATTTGCAACATAGCGATTTAATCAACATGAATTAGGCAATTGTGAACTTGCAACATAGCAATTTAATTAACATGAATTAGACAATTGTGAACTTGCAACATAGCAATTTAATTAACATGAATTAGACAATTGTGAACTTGCTACATAGTAATTTAATTAACATGAATTAGACAATTGTGAACTTGCACCATAGCAATTTAATCAACATGAATTAGGCGATTGTGAACTTGCAACATAGCAATTTAATCAACATAAATTCATGGTTTTTGATCTATTCATATAATCATGGCATAAATATACCTAAACATGAGATCATGGTTTTTAATCTATTCATATAAACTTGTAATTGAAATGTAGATCTAACTTAATTTATGTGTTACATATATCACCGTATGACTTTTATAACAACATAGGCTTAAACATGGTTTCAACTAAGCATAACACCAAACATAGTTTAGTCACGTTCATAAAAATGCTTACTTTTGTTTCTAATTACAAAAGTATGATTTTCCAATTCCAACATAGGTTCATATAAACCATAGTACTTAGTCAAATCCAATTATACACTAAAATGATCGTAAAAGTATGAACATCATTTTTGGCATGATAGTGAATCATATACTTGCATGAATCCCAAATAAAATATCACAACACATGGTTGTTAACATGAATCATATACTTGCAAATAACCAATCGTATACCACAACATATCCAAATCGCTTAGAATCAAAACAACATACAAATATAGATTATTATCGCCACAATTCCATTTTACATAATCAAAACACAAATATTTATTCACATCGGAATAGCACTATACTTACTACGTATGACGATTCTTCAATTCAGGAATCTGATTTCTGAATTTGGAGATGCTATCCTTTGTTGTAGGCGTTGTTTTGATTTGATTAACGTTGCTTTAAGCTTTTGATTTATCTTCTAATTGTCTCTCAATTTCTGGCGGCTATACTTAGACTCTCCTCAGCAGCATGACGGCCTCATCTCCATTTTATTTGTGTAGATTAGGTGGAGTCTAGGGTCCTTTTTATAGAGTTAGGGGATTGATGAGAGCCGTCGATGGAGCAAGGATAAATATAAGCCGTTCGTTTTAAAGGGAAACCAATCAGAAGCTGACACATAAGCCCCAGTGACAAGACAAGGCTCAGAAATTCGGCCAAGCATAGACCAGGCCAGCCAGGAGGGGACTGGGCTCGACCTGGTTCAGGGCCAGGTCGACTGCCCTGTCGACAGCCCAGTCGACTTGGGTCCCCCCAAGTGGACTGCCCTGTCGACTTGGGCCTTGGGCGGGAAAATTCCCGCCCTGCCCAGTTGGGTCCGATTTTTGAATTTTGAACCTCGTTTTCTGCACTGTTTCTGTTCGTTGGAATTTTAAACTGAATTCTGAAACTTCCGGAGGTCATATCTCCCTCATGCGGAGTCCGTTTTACGCAAACTCGGACTCTATCTCAAGCAGAATTCCGAGACGAACACAATGGCGTATCCCATTTCCCTTAATTCTTTGATTTAAAATTAATTATACTTTAATTTATTAATTTACTGTTAACGGTAAATCCGGGGTGTTACAGATGCCCTTCGCCTGGAATGGTCATGTCGAAATTTTTGGTACGGCCGTGCCATTCGACGTTACGTTCCAAGCATGAGTAAATATATTAACGGTCGCTCCTAACCAACCTTATTCTCCGCTGTGGCCGACGACATTTGACACGGAATGTACTTGACTATGGCGGGTATAGAGGCGGGGCGTTATCGTTGGTATCAGAGCCAATCTTCGGAACAATATAGGATTTTATAGCAATGGTTATATCTCGGACATCTTTTAGGAATTTGAGGCTAAGGGTTATGTTGAGTCATGGTTGCTTATCTGTCCTAGAATAGGGTTATGATCCTTGATTTTTGAGTCTTAGGATCACTGTAATAAGTCTTTATTAGGAGATCATGCTTAGGATTTTATTCGAGTCTTATGACCCATCGTATCCTATCTTATATCATGATCCTTGTTTGACCAATCGACTTTTGTTTGATTCTAACCTCTTGCTCTTCTATCTTTTAAAGAAGAAGAATGGATAGGAGTTCTCCTTATAATGCTGGGCGGCCTCACCATCCTACTCAGGATGGCGTATTCTTGACTACCCAACAACTCTTGGATATTATAAGGGTAGCTCAAGAGTCCAACCTTGCTTCCAAGCCTGCCCACCCAGAGTCTGGATTGACATGCTCAAGTTGTGATCTAACTCCCCTCGAAGGAGAGCCACTCAAGGGCTCGGGAAGTGGTGTTATTGTTGGTGGCTCCAAGAAGCGACATCCACATAACAAATCCAAAAATTTCCATCCATACAAAAGAGGAAAACAAACAATTCCAATGACTAAAACCCCTACCTCTAGTCGTGGGTTATGTTCAAATTGTGGCACCATGGGTCATTATGTTAGCGAGTGCCCGAAACTCTTCTCTTGCCGGTATTGCAAAGCCTCGGGTCACTCATTGCATTCTTTCCCTAAACTCGAGGGAAAGAAAGGGAAGCAAGCAGCTTCAACATCAAAGGCTCATGCCCCTCATTTTGGGGCATGTTTCAATTGTGGTGCAAAGGACCACTTTGTTAATGATTGTTCGAAACCCTTCTCTTGCCGCTATTGCAAGAGGCAAGGCCACATGATAAGCAAATGTTCCACTCGTCCTCCTAATAAGAGCATGGGAAAGCTGAACATCGAACAGACCTCCAGCGACCCTTCCCTGGGTCAAGGTACCTTTCTTTTGTTCTTTAAGTTGTTGGTTCCCGCAAATGTGAAATTTTAGTTCTTGGGAGTTATGGCTATTCACCTCCTTTGCGTCCAAGGAACTTGGGGACATCATGTCCTTAGGAATTCGGGGACGCTCATTTTATATCTTGGTATGTAGATTTTCCAAACCTATGTTTTGTGAAAATTCTTACATGCTACATCGAGTTTTCGCTACCCATTCATTATGTTATTGAGATGACTTTTGTTTTCTTCGGATAATGATCGGGTATTCTCTCTATTTCACATTTCAATGTTATTTGTTTCAAACAAGTAATTTTTCCTTTTTGGTTGACTATGGAATTTAATTAAACGTCTTGATAAAAACGAGTGAGTCGACGCACTTGTGTTTCCCTTGTTGATTAATTTCTGGACTTAGTCAGTTAAAATTTGCTTTCCAATTGAATTCACAGCTATGCTCCAGTTTATGGCTTGAACAAGTGTAATTTAGTGATTATATGAGTTTGCATTTGCCAGTAAATTGGTTATGTTAGTGTAACTTAGCCGACTTCATGTTTTAGTGTCTCATTGAGTTGAAAATTATGATAAGGATTGTTCATATGATCTTATGCATATGCTATGAGTTGAATTGGTGTTGTTGTGAAGCTCCATTGTCCCCCGACAAGTCCTAAGTCTTCACAAGTCGCTTAAATCGCTTTGATAATTTGTTTGTTCAATTGAAATAGAAATTATGACATGTGTTATTCACACGATCAATACACATGATTTGAATCGAGTAAGTGGCGTAGTGAAGTACCATTGTCGCACCCGGTAAGTTCTAAGACTTCACAATTCGCTTATGTCGCGTGTATTCATTTTGGTTTGGAAATTTGGTTCATTTAGAACCTATAATCAAATTCTCTGCATTCGAGCTTTGCGAGTTGATACGGTAGGGCGAAGAGGTCTCGCTGATGTGTAGAAGAAGCCACGAGCCTCGACGATCGAAGCCAGGCACTCGCAGGGGAGCAAATCCCCCTAGGTTTGGCCTGAGCAACAGCCCCGGCCAAAACCGGTCGACAGGCCCAAAATGGGCTGTCGACTGGTTTTTCTTCTGTTTGAAAACGGTCGACCTCCCATTATTGACCAGTCGACTGTTTTCTGCTATGGACCAGAGGGACCTCGGTCCACAGTCTACACCCATCCAGGATCTTTCCCGGTCGGAGCTCGGGTCGTTTGGACTTCGTTTGTGAACTTCAGCTTTACGAATTCACAAATTCCAGCAGCTCGATTCGTCGACTTTGATTCTCATTTGATTCGTACAATGTTGATCCTTCTTGGTCGATTCATGTTTGTTTGTGATGGTAATTGGATAAGTGATCATTCTACGGATCGTGCGTCCTATTTTGTATATCAGAATTATTCGATACTCTTGTTAAGATGATTCACACCATTAAAACATGAATTATCGACTCGATATCCTTCGAGTCTATTTTGATGTAGTTTAAAACCTTCGGGTGCTCGTTTGGGATTTCAATTCGTCCGTTGATCGAAATTACAACCGTTATCCCTCGATTTCCTGTATGTTGTTGTATGTGAATTTAAATGGTTCACCTTACACGTGAATTTCTAAAACTTTACACCCGTTCTAGAATAGCTACCTTAACGGATAATTTAGTTCGTAATTGATTTTTTTTATTTCCGTAGCTCAATCTAGTTGTGCTTAAGTCATTCCACTACTTGACTTAATAATCGATTCTCACCAACCGCTTTTCATCGTGCACTTTTCGTCATTAGGATTAAAAAATATTCCAGTTTGTTTTGTTAACTTTAATGAACCAAAGTTTTCAAGATCATTACCCGATTGGTTTTACCTCATTCTTGTTGGTGATATACTTGTGAATTTGAAAACCAACATTTTCAAGTTTTGCGAAATTCTTCCAACTTCTACAATTTATTTAGTTTTCATGATTTTGAAGTTGTTCGTGAAATATTAGAGGACGTACTAATATTTCAAATTTGAGATTTTTAGGGTCTATTGGAAATTTAAGAGTTCCAATTTATTTATTTTTGAAATATTAGAGAACGTGCTAATATTTCTAATTTAGGGTATATAACCCGGATTTATTTTATGATCTAGTTTCCCCAACGGGATCAATTTTTCCTTGTGAATGGGATAAATATGACCACCATATACATCCTATTCAATGTAGGAAAATTTTGTAGGCTAGTACTTTTAAGAAATTTTATAAGGGATAAAATTTTCTAGCTAAAACGTGACAAGGAATGTTCAACGATTTTTGGATAGTCGATATTTCCAACTTTCTAATTTGATGGATTAATTGGTTTGTGTTGAAAACATAAGAGTATGGGTTTATAATTTATAAACTTATTCAATGTTAAACGAACTAATTAAATTTTATTAAAACGAGCTTACCGAGTGGCGGTAGTTCGTAATTTTATATTTGAATTTCAAATGAGTGTGTAGAATCCAATATAGGCCGGAATTCTGTGAAATAAGAATTATCCGGATCTATTGGATTGTGGTTTTATAATGAAAGAAAAAGATTTGAATTCCATCTTGTAAATTTTGAGATATATCTAAACCAGGTTTTCAGAAAAATCGCGGTAGGGAAATTCACGATTAAAATGTTAATAATTATTGGAATTGAGGGTTTAGAATACATAGAATTTGAGTAAGAAAATTCTAATTTCTTATAAACACTTATGGGAAGAATAAGTTAGTTGCTCATATATGTTCGTGACTTTTATTTGAACATCGTACGTGTATAAACTAAAGTTATATAGTGACTCATAACTCAGAGTTAAATTTTTTTTTTCGAAAGTGAGTTTAGAGTTAATTTGTCGTTAAATAGATCTTGATAATGCGTGGTTGTTACTTCATGGGTTTTACCTTAAGTAATTGCGGGGACGCAATTTCTTTAAGGGGGAAGTCTATAACAACCCGCCTATTTAACAATGATATGTTTAAATATTTTATTTAAATATAGCGTCGTTAATCGTTAACCGATGTGTATTCAAAAAGTCGCATTTTTCATACAGTTCAATTTGGACTCGAGACAACTTCCATTGAGTCTGGATCACCGTTTACGACCTTTTTGACTATAAACATTGATACCTTTTGAGTTAGTGAAATTTGGTCATCCTCCCATTCTAGTGTATGATCAAAATATCACTTTGCACATATGAGTGATTCTGGACTCGAAACCACTTCCATTGACTTCAAAACGTCGTTCAGGTGTTCGAAAACTATAAGTTTCGATATGTTTCGAGTTGGTGAAAATTGGGACTTTGGTTGGGCTTGGATGGCTAAACCTAGCCCACTCCTTTTAGTCCCCCATCATCCCTCTGTCCCTCATAACATTCCAACACTTAGAAATAAAATAGAAAATGGAGAAAGGAAAGGGATATGGAGATTCCTAAACCTAGTTTACTTCTTGGATCTTACAATTTCAAGTAGAAATCAAAAAGAAACTTAGGAAAGCCCCTACTCCATCTTCTCCATCTTCACCAACTTGATTCCTCTTCAATTTTTGGGGGTTTTCCTAAACCTAACTATTGGAGATTTCTATATATATGTATATAGGTTGAAGTGTAGTAAGCAATACCCGAAGAGAGGTTGATTTGACTAAGTCTTCATTCATCTCTTTGCTTGCAACAACCAAAGGTGAGTTCTTTGTGAACTCACATCAATGCCACAAGCTCTAAGCTTGTGCAAGTGTAATTGTATGCTATTTATGATGTTCATGTGTGCTTGAATATGTTTGGTTCATGACCGATACTTGAATTTGTGTTGATTTCCATTATCGTCGAATGTTTGCTTTGAAAATCTTTAAGTACATAAATGTTGAATCACTCTTGTCTCCGGCTCGAATGGGTGGTGTCCACGCACCGATCAGAGTTGTCAAGGAGCCGGAGAAGAGCCTCGAGGACGGTGGTCGCGACGGGGGGGACGAAAACCCCCTTCACCGGTGCCTGGGTTCGTGCCCAGGAAAGACCGGTCGACCGGTCCTGGAGGACCGGTCGACCGACCGGTTTATCCGGTGCCTGGGCTAGGCCCAGGCTAAAAACCGGTCGACCGGCCCTGGAGGACCGGTCGACCGACCGGTTTATCCGGTGCCTGGGCTAGGCCCAGGCTAAAAACCGGTCGACCGGCCCTGGAGGGCCGGTCGACCGTTTGAGTCTCTAACTCAAAAAATCGGTCGACCGGCCCTTCTGGCCGGTCGACCGGTAAAAACCTGGGCGCGAGCCCAGGTTTGCCCTCCCCCCTCTTTTTGTGCCGCGCGCTGCGGCGCGCGACTCCGTGCTCCTCCGGCCTCCATCTTCGATCCTCCCACGCGCCTACCGTGGCGATCACAAGCTCGTTCGGATCGTCGGTGGTACGCCGCCTTGTATGATTTCCAAATCATTTTAAATGAAAACCACAAATGTGGATTTTGTTCTACGATTTCTTAGTATCCCATTTGCTACGGCAATGGGTCTTTATGAATATTGAACCACAACGGATTATGGGGTTGTGTATTGTTAATGAGCATCGAACCAACTTTTGATCAGTTTTCAATTACAAATCCTTTTAAAATAAATACGATTTCTAAACTCGGTTCTGATGCTATTGATCTATATACGATTCCTCCTCCTATCAATCGAACGAGAAATTTTGTTTATTCACCTTAACGAAACCGAGGATTATGACCCCTTATACGTTCATTTTGGTGAATATCTACCGGACTCGTTCGCTTGAACTTATGTGGTGACTTTCACTGTTTCGAGTATGAACCAACAACGGGCTCGTAGATATTCGAGAATAGCGGGTGGTTATGGGACATTTAGCTATCTTCTTATATTAACTATCTCGGTGTAATTTATACTCACCGGATCGATGAGGTCCTTTTATGACATATTTGTTGATTCGAGTTCGACACGGTAGGGAGCTTCGGCACCCGGCATCGTTGGGAGCTTCGGCACCCGGCATGGTGGGGAGCTTCGGCACCTGGCACGGTGGGGATCTTCGTTTTTATGATGTTCCTTCTGGATATCGAGTAATTTCTGGATTCTTGGTGATTTTGATGCAATGCGCGTCAAGTTCATTTCTGTTTGGCATTTAATTGTCGATTCTTGTCGTTTTATGCTTTCCTCTCGTCTTTGGATTTATGAAGACTAATATATGTTTGTTGACATCATGAATTGCATAGTGTTTATGAATCATCCCGTTTATTCTTACCATGTCAATTATGTTATATCTATTAGTATTGCCTCATGTATGAATAAGAATGGTTTGACTGATCCGTTTATTGTTTATTTTCTTAAATAATACTCGGGTCAGACCCAAGTGTTACAGGTGCTTAGGTGACATTCCTGCTGGGACCCTATGATGACGCTCAGCTTAACTGCTTTATAGTTGCAGTCTTTTGGATATATGTAGTTGACTACCTTTATGACATGTATCATTATTAGTATGGGATTTGGTACATGTACTTATTATTTTGGTGTTAGAGTGTCGTGTATGACCTCTAATTTATGTAAACACTTATGGTGTTATATTCATATCAGTTTATTTGCCTGTGATGTGAATATCTGTGACTATCTGTGTTATATTATTCTGCATGCGTTCTGAGGCTATAATGCCGTTGTGTAGATGCCCTTCGCCTGGAATGGTCATGTCGAAATTTTTGGTACGGCCGTTCCATTCGACGTTACGTTCCAAGCAAGAGTAAATATATTAATGGTCGCTCCTAACCAACCTTATTCTCCACTGTGGCCGACGACATTTCACACGGAATGAACTTGACTATGGCGGGTATAGAGGCGGGGCGTTACATAACATGTACCTATTTGACGGGCAAACAATTTTATTCCTCTTCTTTGCGTACCTGCTATGACCTGTTCAATTACATACAGATATATGTACACATGTATGCATGCATTTCAATAAATTTTCACACAGTTCAATTTTTGATTCAACTTGGATTAATTTACTCTTATTCTCATGTTGGTTAAATTCATTACCCTTTTAATGTTTGATTAATCCAATCAATAGTCGCACAACACAAACCACAATCAACGAGTTGATTAACTTTTCAAATATATATAACTTTTATAAATTCAAAAATTATATTTTCTAAGATCGGATTATATATATAATCACAAATGCGTTACTTATAAACTTTTCACTCTCAACTCATTCTAGGGCATTACTAACCCCATCTCTAACGAGTTTCTCATTCTGCTATACTCATTCTAGGATCTTACTGATCCTATCTATATGATTTATTCATCCTAGAACACTATTGGTTCTATTTCTGACGAGTTCGTTAATATGTTATATTCCTGAGCTAAGATTAACCAAAGCTCTGATACCAAATGAGATGACCCCGAACCCCGTGAAGACGGTGGCTAGGATAATCTTTGGAATATAACACATAAACAAATAACAGCAGTAAAGAAACATAGAATTACACCAGAATGAGCATCAAATAACACTGGAAATAATAATCATCATCAGAGTTATACAACATAGGATCATACTTAGCACAAAATACAGTTTTAGCTTAATATAAAATGTCTGCAGCGGAATCAAACATAATATACATAATGGTGACTGAAACAGTAAAATAGAAATGATAAGTCCAGCTCCAGCTCCACAGCTATCCAAAATAAGTCTGCTAACCTATATACAAGGCTACTCGTGTAGAAAAGAGGGGCACCCGAGTTTTCAAGTGAAACAAACTACGAGTCAGGCATGGGACTGGTATGAGAAATCAACTTAACTGCTTAAACAACAATAACAAGGCAAATCATAGGACCACGCCGCTTTCGTAGAACGGGTTTACTCCAGTGATCGCCAGTACACTAAATCAAAGTAGATCATTAAATCAACGCAATGCTTTTTAGAAAGATGAAGCCAATATAAGACTCAGGTCCCATCACACAATGCAACACAAACCGAAGGATAGAGTTTTACCATATATTAGCCCAATATGCTTAATACGATGAAACAAAGTCTTTTGATATTATTACTAGTGTTTATATGTTTCAAAAACAATATCAATCATAATATCAATCCAAGACGGCATGGGTACCATATATCATGTCGCCATATATATTTACAATCAAAACCGCACATGTCATATTTGGAAATTGGATTTCCGTCATGAACCGAGGCTAGGCGCAAGATCCTCACCGATTCGAGACTGTCTAGCCCGAGTCTCAGGCAAGTACTCAGCCAAGCCTTTGGAGCCACAGGGTCGGTCCACCCGATGTTGATTAAATAACAACCTGAACACTACGTCAATCCGCCCTATGGGGCGTAAATGAGCCCACTGACTCTATATCTGAGGCGCCTCGCAACAGTAACAACCACACAGGTGAAAAGTATATAAATGTCGGCCAGTTTAAGCACCGACACCACCTCTAGCTAGAAAGAGACGCATATTCTCCCTGGATCCTTCTCCCGTTTTTGGTCCATACCACGGTGTGAGGATCGCGAATCCATGCTATACACAAAGCTATGCCACATGGGCCGTGCTTTGATCATCAACCACAAGGCTTTGCTTTTCAACAGAAGCCCTGATCATCAGCCACTTAGGCATGCCACACAGGCAATTCACTCCATGCGATTGATTTCTATCGATATATAACCTCTGAGCTCGTACGTCTCACAGAAGGGCGTTAAGCAAGAGAATAAATTCTCCGCCGCCAAACAGATATATATTTAACAGAGATCAATCAGCATAGAACAAAATCCAATGTCAGACACACAGTCCATTTACAAGTCCGTTCTGGGTCTGAACGAAACCGGAGGAACCATATTCCTCGTATATCCGTACCATCCACAAGTACGTCCGAACGGCCACCACTGTAACCCCTTCAAGGTAGCTACTCCAATCATGAGCAACAGTAGCACCCCTCCATTCGACGTGAAGATCGTCGGTCTTGCACCGTCTTCAGTCTTCGACTTTGAATTGTCGATCAATTATTTTAAATAAGATTTAACTCGGCCTTTTCAAATAATTCCCGTATATTAGAATTTAAATCGATTCTTTCCTTGGTTAAGTTATTCGACATTCACATTCAGTTCTTTAATATAATTTTTCATGTCAAACACATTCAACCATCAAAATATCAAGCAAACCAAGAAAAATTAGTTTATTTCCATTCCTTATCGCTTAAAATATTTTATAACGATTTTTCACCATTTTTATTTAATTAAAAATGGCCTTATTTAATTAAACGACGTTTCAGGCCATAACGCGGCCGTGGCGCTGTTTTTCTCTAAATTTGATTTACACATTTCTAAAAATCTAACCGTTGGATCTATAGGTGTCCAGTTTCGAGAAAATCCAACGGTCGGATCTCTCAGTACACTCGTTTAAAGTTACGAATTAAAAATAGGAACTACAGCATCGTTATTCGTTTTATTTAATTTTATATTTGTATGTATATATAAATATAATTTCTTCGTCGATTTCTAAACCATTTTCACTTCATATAAAGGTTAAAAATAATATTTTTAACTCACTAATGTTTATTTCAACACATGAATATTTTTACCACTTCATATATTTGATAAAAATGTGATCTTTATCTTTCTAATCCTTTGTTCAACATATGAATATTCTCTTACTTTACTAACACGATAAAAAGCTGATTTTTATCGTTCTATCTTTTTATTCAACACATGAATACTTTATATACTTCAGTTACATGATAAAAATGTGATCTTTATCGTTCTATCTTTTTATTCAACACATGAATATTTTATACACTTTGTTTATATAATAAAGATGTGATTTTTATGATTAAAAAAATTTATTTATTCAACACATGAATTATTTTTCAACACATGAACATTCCATACATGGATATTTTATATAGTTTGTTCATATAATAAAAATGTGACTTTTATTGTCTAAGCAAATTTTTTCAAACATGGATAAATTATTAACACATAAATAAATTTCCATACATGAATAAAATTCAAACACACAAATATTTCAAGAAATTTCGACAGCATAACGGCAGGGTAGTAAAACCGGCACCACCCTATAGATGGCTCCTCGCTCTACCTTAATACCTGGTGGTATTTGACAGTGGGGATTCATGCATCTAGTTCGCACGCAGGCGGCATGTTTTTCATTCATTTCCTCACCCTTATCCTATTTGGATTCTAACTACACTCAATTTATCTCAACCACAAAGGTATATTTCAACCACAAGGGTATTTTTCAACCACAAATATTTTTCAACCACAAAGGTATTTCAACCACAAAGGTATTTCAACCACAAGGGTATTTTTCAACCACAAACAACCATTCACACATATCAACCAAATTTCACATCACAACTCAAACAAGTCGTCCATGGTCTGTGGACGACGGGTGTTAGGAGTTTCTAAAACTCCGTCGGCAACCTAATATATTTTATTTCAATTCACGTGAGTTAGAAATCTCACATTGGTTTGTCGTTTTGCTAAGAATTGTAGAAGGCTCAGAAAAATATCCGGTCTCTTCTACAATGTAGAAGATGTCCTCACGTTCACGGTGTCTCTTGTTTCACTGAATTTCGACCACATACGAAAAAGTTACGATTTTTATTAGTAAATCATAATTAGCAACACTTAAAAGTGTTATGGTCTTAATTAAAAACCCCAGGCCGTTACCTCTCTGAAACCTTCCGAACTCGATTTTGAATTTCAGCTCAAATCGTTGCACAAGGATGGAAACCAGTGGCACAACGTCGAAGAGCATCAGAGGGCACTCAGAACGACGGTACTTCGGTCGAATTCGGTGGCGAACTCGAGGAAGGGGGCGCTCTGACTTTGCTGACTTCGGGGAGGTGATTCCATAGAAATACGCCACGATAATTTCCAAATCTTATACGGATGCGTAGAGGAGGATTAGATCTTCGAAATGAATCCAGAATGGCGTGATTTCATTGAGAGATCGGAGAGAAAAAGAGGAGAGAAGATTGGAGGTGGTTTCCGCTTGCGCGATTGGTGGATCGGGGAGAGAGACGATGGCGTGGGAGATTTGTGATTGGCCCGCCTACTTTTTTTATATTTATAAATTTTATAAAATCTGAAAATACCCCCTTTCACATACGAACTCCAATCCAAACCCAACGACTATCGTCCCTATCTAAATAACCCCATTTGGAACACAATGGAATATGTTTCGTAACCCATTTCGGCTGTTACGACCAGTTATTCTTCAAATTAAAATATAAAACATTCAACTTCTATTTTGAACGTGCATTTTAATTTGCCGGGCCCACATATTGACTCGAAAAATTCCATAAAAATTATTTCTAGCATCGTATCGACGATACGGTCCGAACAAAACAGATTTCGTCGAATTCTGAGACCATTTGAAAAATGGCCATTTTCTAGTCGATCAGTTTTAACTGAAACTGATAAAACACGTTTTCTTCTGCCACGCTCACATATTGATTTAGAAAATTTTGAACTTTGGAACCTAAAAATAATTCTACGTCCCGGACCCAACAAAAGTGGTTTCGTCGAATTCCGAGGTCGTTTGCAAAATGGCTATTTCCAAGGCCTTTATATATATAAATTCCACAGCGACTTTTCAAAATTTTAAACTGGGCATATCTTTCACTCTATCAAGTGAAATCTCTGTTTCTTCACTTCATTAGAAAAATATCTTCACACAGATTCCAATATTTCTTGTTTCGTTCAATTCTGACTTATATTGAATTCTGTATATTCATTTGAAATTCAAAATCGATTTTTCGAACTGCCGCGCCATTTCAGGCTCGCTATATAATTAAAATAAATTAATTCATTTTCAACTTCGATTTAAATAAATTTTCTTCGTTATTATTTAAAATATTCATTTTAAATAATCAAAATCCGCTAAAATGGCCAAAATAAAAAATTTTAATTGGCTCAGATTTTCCAGGTTGTTACAAATACTGTGCGAGTTTTTCTCACTCTGGTTCACCAGACTGACCCGATGTTTTGTAAATGCTCGGGTTAGCCTCAGGTGTACAGGTCCAGGTTATCGAATGCTGTGAAGAGACGAGCTAAAGGTGTTCAGACGTATTATACCTAGTATCTATTCCGCTGTGTGTTGTATCTAAGGACATGTTATTATAACTGTCCAGATGTGTGATGTACTCTGATGATTGTAAGTATTTTAAAGCTCTCAGTAAAGATTTATTTCTATATTATATTTTGTTCCGCTACGATGTGAGACTCTGATTCTGTGTTGTGGTGTTTCTTCTTCTTCTTCTATTCTTATATTTCTTTCTTTCTTATCTCACCCTCTAAATTCTTTCTAATCACGTTCCGGTGTTTTCGGTGTTTGGAAGGTCGGCATGAGGTACGGGAGATGTATTTATGTCGATTTTCAGGGCCGAAAATCCCTGGGTCGTTACATGTTTGTTGTGATGAATGAATTCATATCCATCTGATCGTATGGTTCATTTGGATAAATATGATTGCATTGCATGATATTATACACACACACCGTGGTTGTGGAATATATGGGTGATCTATTTAGATTCTCCTTCCTATATACGATTTTATTTAAATTATTAAATAATATTTAAAATTTTGTTTTTAAATTAAATATCAACTTTTAAATATTTAATTAGGATTTGGAAAGCGATTAAATTATGTATTGATTTTTGTATAACGATCTTTATATCTATTTGAAACTGGTTTTGGTAAAAATGCATTATTTTCAATTTAAATTCGAAATGAGATTTTGGAATTTGAATATGATTCTATATATATTAACAATGTCTTTTTATAATATACACCAGAACGTTCTAGGATCACAGAGAAGATAGTGTCTAGGCATGGGTTTGCAAATTCAGTTTCCTGCTCTCCCTGGCTATCCCTAACTGATACGACAACGGGATGGTAAATTCAGAATCTAATTTGAAATGTAATTTGAAACTGTTTTTCCAAATGATTTAGAAATATAAATTAAATTGAAAAGGACGTGAATAATTTATAATCATTATATGATTTGAATATAACATGTTTTGATGCGATAATTTGTAAATATCGATTTCAAGTTTTAAATGGTTTTAACTTGTTCATTTGAAATTAATTTGACTTGGAATAAGAAACATGGAATTGCAAATGATAACAGTTTTGAATAGCAAAGGAAATTTAAAAATTTCAACGAATGATTTTCAAGTATAACAAATTTGGAAAGATCGTTATGCTTGCAGTCGGCTATCATAACGAAAAGTCGAATAAAACAAGTTTATGAAATTTGGAGAAATTTATGATAATTCCTATTTATAAATTTAAGGGCGATTAGAATTGGAATATTTGAATTTCGAATAACTTTTAAATCTATTGATTTAAATGGCTATTTTAACAGCAGTGCTTTTGGTAACACCCCAAATGTTGTTATTAGTTTTGAAATTTATAAGCATGAACCATTAGTTGACTATAAGAATAGTTTCGAAGATTATTAAAGTATTGGAAATATTTTTATATAAGAACCTGGATATGGTTGGAGATAAATCTTCAGTTGTTCGATATTAACGCGGTAGATGATGACTTTTATTATTTGAGGAATTTAAAAGGTAACTCACCATTATTCCGCTTATAATATGAGTTGGATACGGTAATTAATATCGAAGATAAGTTAATGGTATTTCTATCCAGATCAAATGTCAAAGAGTTGAATAAATCTTTAATTAAGATACAAGTTTCTCAACCTGATTGAACTAAGTTAGATAGAAATAATTTTCAATATTTAGTATAAAATTTCGTGATGTAAACGTAAACTGTCTGAGCAATTTGGAAGATATTATTATATCGTTATTCCGCTTATAGTATTCATTGATTATGAGGATTTATATCGAATATAAGTGGATACAATTTCTGTGTAATTTATGATTCAAAACCAAATTGATTTGGGTTTTTCGTGAATCGTATCTTCAATAATACCATTCTTGAAACCCAATAAGGTTGAGTTGTGGAAATTCATATCCAAATTTGGATTTAGTCAAATCTTTGATTCAAGGAAATTAAAGTAAGAATTGAAGTGAAGGTATAATCTTTGATTTCAAAGAAGAGCTTAAGATGATAACGAGATGTATGAAATTTTAGTAATTCAAATCTTGAGTCGTAAATGAATTGATAAATATTTGGGAGGAGATTTGAATTGAAAGGCCTGTGTAAACCATAGCTACTATTTTAAAATACGCTTATTACTTGGAAAGACCGGGATCGAATATATGTTCGAAAACCATTCCAAGTAATAATACGACGTTATGAAGCCATTCAAGACTTGGTAAATGGCGAATGAAGACCGGGAATATTTGAATTGTTTAGATTGATTGTTGATTTATGTCTCGGTTGGGTAGGCCACCCGATACGAGGTAAAGTTGCATGAGACCCAAACATATTTAAGTATTTTCGGGTTGTGTTCCGTTCAGACCCAGAACGGACTTGTATAGATGGTGTGTCTGACAATTGAAATTGACCGCATAGCACTGATTTCCGTTAATGTATATCGGATTTGTGGCAATATATTATCCTCGTCTTTAAGTCATTTGAACTTAGAGGGTACGCAATGATTGAAATCAGTGATATGTCGCGAATTGTCAATGTGGCATACCCAAGTTATGAAACAAGCTGGTGATGATCAAAGAATGGCTTATCAAAGCATAGCTTTGTGTATGACGTGACATCGACAAACCTAACACCCCGGATGATGAGAAACTGGCGGTTAGGTTGTGTGTATGTATATGAATTGAAGATGACGGCTGCAGCAGTGGGAAACCACTTATGACTTATGGAATAGGGTATGTTCGGGGGGGGTCGTGTCTGGTCAAAAACCGTTGATCTACCTCGCGATTTGTATTGGTGCCCGTGTCTGGATGAAAAACCCGTGATTACATTTCGTTTGTGTTCCGATTGATCTTTCGTGCCAGGAATTATCAAGTTGGAAACCCAAATCTCCAATACGTGCCACACGGTTTTGGTTTGTATATATATATGGCGACATAATAGGATGGGTATTATGCCGTCTAGGATTAATACATTTATTTGCGAAATGTTTTCCATACTATATATATCATGGTATTGAAAGAGGATTTTACCTATGAAAGCATATTTGGTTGTCATAAGATAAACCTCGCCCATCTGGTGTGCGCTTGCATTGTGTGATGTGGGACGAGCTTATGATAGCTTCATTTTAAAAAGGTCATTGCGTATTTATATGCACGGGTGTTCACATGGAGTAAACCCGTTCCGCGTTAGCGGCGTGGTCCGGTGAAATTCCCAACTTTAAAATGAACCTAATAATAACTGTTTTAAGTTATCACACCAGTCCCACGACTGACCTGGAGTTTATTGTTCCCTCACCTAAACTCTAGGTGCAAATAATTTTCACACGGGTAGCCAGTAGTTTAGTTTTGCAGTTATAGACCATTGGAGCAGGATTCAGAGCGCTTTTAGAGTTGGAGTTCACGCAAGAGTTTGGAGCTTCTACTATCATACAATTTCTTCCGCTGAGAGTATATTTTCTTTTCTTCCGCTGTATATGTTATAACTCTGATATTCTATATAACTTTGATGTAACATTGTATTTTGCAATAAAAAGTTCTGTTATTTTGTTAAATATATGTATGTACCCATAACAATTCGTCTTTATGAACGATTTGAGTCGGTTTAATTACAGGCAAGAACTGGGAAAAAAGGCGGGTTGTTACAGGATCTCCCGTTATAATCGTTTAAAGTTACAATTCCAAAACGCAAGCTACCACACGCGGTTCTTTTAATTTTAGTTTATATATATATATATATATATATATATATATATATATATATATATAATTCTGGCGCTGTTTTTGTTCAGATTTGAATTAAACATTTCACACAATCTAACCGTTGGATCTTTACCACTTTTATATCGTTGGAAAGACTTTTTCAAGGCAAACCTGACGGTTCCAATTTCAGGAAAATCCAATGGTCGGATTTCTCGGTATAACCGTTTAAAAGTACGATTCGAAAATGCGAACTACAGCGTCGTTATTCGTTTTATTTAATATATATATATAAATATAATCCATTCGACGATTTCTAAATCGTTTTTCACTTCAAATATTTCATTAACGCCTTTAAATTTCAAAAAAAATTCGCCATAATCCCCTTTGTACAGGGAGGGGTTTGAAAAACAGTAACTCGCCTCGCAGGGATCTCATCAATCCAAAAGAAAAAGAGAATGCCAAGCGGCCAGCCTTAGGCTCATAAAATCTTTAAAAGAAAAAGAAAATGCCAAGTGGCCAACCTTAGGCTCATAAAATCTTTAAAAGAAAAAGAAAATGCCAAGCGGCCAGCTTTAGGCTCATAAAATCTTTAAAAGAAAAAGAAAATTAGTAAACACGTACCTATTTGTCGGGCATAAAATTTTATTTCTCGTCTTAGCAGTTTATCCATAACATATTCAACAATGTGTATATAGATGCATATCTAAGCTAAAAATAATATTTTTCGCGAACAAATATTTATTTCCATACATGGTTATTTTTAATACTTCATATACATGTTAAAAATAATATTTCCAACTCACCAATATTTATTTAAACATGTGGTTATTTTTAACACTCCATACATCGTATAAAAATGATATTTTTGGCAAACAAAAATATATTTCGACTCATGACTATTTTATTTAGTTCATAAACATGTTAAAAATAATATTTATAGCGAACAAATATTTATTTAAACTATGAAAACCCGTAACTTCCCCGTAAAGGAAAGCGGTGGATAGTTCGAGAACAAGCCACAACAGAACGCATATAAAAGAACATTTCATTGTATATTACAACAATGAATCAGATTACAAGAATATACAGAGTATAAATGAATATTACACAGAAATATCAGAGATTTAAATTACATTTAAATACATAGCAGCGGAAAATAATACAATACACAACTAGAAGGAGATATACGGATACAAAGCTTTCCGGATATCGTTCCAGCTGTAAACCAGGATCCTGTGAATATAAATCTGCAAAACCAAAACTACTAGTTGCCCGTGCCAAAATAAGGGCACCCAGAGTTTAGGTTAAAACAATAAACTCCAAGTCAGTCATGTGACTGGTGTGAGAACTAAAACAGTTATTAATCTTTATTTTAAAGTTAGGTAAATCAAGGGACCACGCCGTATAGCACGGAACGGGTTTCCTCCCAAGAATACCAGTGCATAAAACAAACAGCGCAATGCTAAATAAAGAAAAATGAAGCTATTATAAGACCCAGTTCCCATCACACAATGCAACGCAAGCCGGAGGATAGGGTTTTTACCTTATAATAGCCAAGAATGCTTGATACGATGAAAACAAATCATTTGATACTATTACAAGTGCATAGTGTATAAAACAACTTCAAATAAGTATCAATCATAGGCGGCATGAGTGCCCCATCCCACTATGTCGCCATACTAGGCTCTACAAATAAAACCGCAAATGTCACGTATTTGGAAATTGGATTTCCTTTTATGAACCGAGGCAAAAGATAGTCCTCAACCGATTCGAGACGCTCTAGCCCGCCCCTCAGGTAAGTACTCTGTCAAGCCTTTGGATCGTCAGGGCCGGTCCACCGATGTGGATTAAAATTCCTGAACACTACGTTTCCCCACCCTATGGGGTGTAAGTCTGGTCCGTCAGCCGACCAGAATGCATCGGCCGAAACCGATATAACCGAGGCGCCTCGCAACAGCAACAACCACATAAGTCAAACTCGTCAGGGCATGTAAAACCACTGACGCCACTTCTAGCTAGAAAGAAACGCAAGTCCTCCCTGAGGTCCGTCTCCCGTTTTTGGTTCATACCGGGTGTGAAACTCGCGAAGTATACGTTACACAAAGCTACGCCACAAAGGCCGTGCTTTGATCATCACCACAAGACTTTGCTTTTCAACAGAAGCCTTGATCAATTGCCACTTAGGCATGCCACACAGGCAATTCACTCCATGCGTTTGATATCCATCAATATATAACCCCTGAGCTCATACGTCTCAGAGAAGGGCGTTAAGCAAGAGAATAAATTCTCCGCCGCCAAACAGATATATATATTTAATAGAGATCAATCACACAGACTAAAATCCAATGTCAGACACACAGTCCATTTACAAGTCCGTTCTGGGTCTGAACGAAACCGGAGGCACCTAGTACCCCGCATATCCATCGATCTCCAAGTACGTCTGGACGATCACCAACTGTTTCCATCTTCTTGGGTGTACAGCCCAATCAAGATCATCAGTAATTACCCAAACGACGTGAAGACCTCCGATCTTCGACCATCGTCTTCATCTTCGACTTATCGTCGTATCAGTTATTCAGAATGGGATAAACCCGGTCTTTCCAAATAACTCGCGTATATTTTAAATAAGTGTTACACAAACACAACATACGCCTCATTCCAATTCATCAGTCACTAACGGTAAATTAACCAAGAGAATAATTCCCCAAATATTAACCCCGAAGGCCGAAACCAACATCAGATCAATATCCAGAAAACCATTCTGCTTGGCTAACCGACAATTAGTTTCTAAATTTCACATTCATAGGGAAAGGTTCCCACTAATTTTATCAAAGATAAATTCTTTAATTTATCCTTGAATCTACTTTTGAATATCAATTCAAACTAGTCGGGATTAGCGAACCACACCGAAGTAATCATTTATTTTATTTCCCAATCCCAACCTATTCGTCCCATGAAGTAAAACTGGTAGTACTTCATATCTAACACCACAGTGTTATCGGTAATTCAATTACCATTTCACGTTCAAATCTAATTAAAGATTTAACTATCGCCTGGAGCAAAACTGGTGATACTCCATTTTCGATCATTTCAATCTAATTAAAGATTCATTAAAACTCCACTTAGTTTTAATCTTTGACTGGGTTAAAGAATCAATGTCATTTAAAAACACGGTTCACGATAAACCCAAAATCACATTCATTAATCATCGGGTTAAAGAACGAGTGTTATTTAAAACACTGTTCACGATAAACCCAAAAATCATTCCATTAATTATCGGGTTAAAGAACAAGTGTTATTTAAAACACTGTTCACGATAAACCCAACAATCAATACCTATTCAATTCTAATTAAATATCATTTAATTGGTACACTTCATTAAATCTAAATAAAAAGATTTAATCTTTTCTCAACTGGGTTCAAGAACAGTGTTAGTGAGACACCATTCACGACAAACCCAAATCACATTTGATATTCAATACAAGGCTCTGAATACAAAATATATCGGCTTATATTCAATATCAAATTCTACGACTAACAAATGTCGTATTGGAAATAACGATATAAATATATATCTTTCAAATTTCCGTAACAACATCCGTATAATCACGAATTTCAACATCGAAATATTCCGAAGACAATTTCGATTCAAATCCACTCCAATGCAATCATTGGAAATTCTGGTTATTTTTAAAACCCTTTTCAAATTCAATTTATTTATTTAAAAATAAATAGAATTATATTTCTAGTTCAAAACTAGTTCATTTCGATAAAAATCTATTTTTATCTTTTCAAATATGGAGTTTTTCATCCCAAATCTTCTCAAATCATTTCTTATGATTTTAAACAAATTATTACTATTTTTAATAATTTTATCAAGGCCCGTACAGTCGATTTCAAACAACGGCCATCGAACTGCACTTACAGCGACCTTTTTCAAATTTGATTTGGACATAATTCCCAATCCAACCGTTAGATTTCTAATTTCTAATATTCGTTAGAAAGCTCTTTTCGATACGAACCCAACGGTTCCGGTTTTAGGAGAATCCGACGGTCGGATCTCCCGTAATGTCCGTTTGAAATAAATGGTCAAAATTCACGAACTGCCGCGGCGCGGCGCGTTCTATTCAGGCCATTATATTATATATATATATAATATATATAATATATACTTCGCCGATTTCTATTTAAAACGAATTATATAAATAGTTTTAAAATCGTTTCAAAAGCAATTTCAACTTTCTTTTCAATTCAAATCAAAATTGAATTCTTCTTGATAAATTCGTTTTAAAATTCATTTCTATTCAATTCAAATTTCAATTCAATTTGAATTCATTTCAATTTGCTTTTAATCCATTTCGAATTCGTTTTCAATTCAATTCATTTCGAAATCGTTTTCAATTCAATTCATTTCGAAATCGTTTTCAATTCAATTCATTTCGAAATCGTTTTCAATTCAATTCATTTCGAAATCCTTTTCAATTTATTTCGAAATCGTTTTCAATTCAATTCATTTCGAAATCCTTTTAAAATCGATATAAATATCGTTCACGTCAAAATGGCGTCAATCTAATCAACACGGCTTCATATATTCCTTTATTTTCAAATATTCTATTTCAAATATTTCTTTTTCAAATATTTCTTTTTCAAAACTGGAATGAGGCCCAATCAATTACCATACAAAATTTATTATATGGATTTTCATACAACACATGTATATAATAGCAACGATAAATAATCAACCATCAACCAAAGTGCACTACACTGTATAAGCATCAAATATAGATATCTAACACTTATAACAGCCTGTCAATCAATCGATCGACATATTTAATCAATCAGGATGAGTGAACTTCAAATTTCATCCCAACACCCATGTGGGGTTTCAAACAATCAAACACAGATTTTATTTGTGCAGTTGGGCGATGTGTAAAATTTATCGACCCAATCAATATCAGTCAAATCAGTGTACATAAACAAACCGTCTGGTTTGTAAATGAATATTTTATTTATTCACATTCACTATATTCATATTCACGTTAAAAATTATATTTTTAACGATAAAACATTTTATTCCAACATATGAATTTCTATTCAGTTCATTCTTTAAATAAAATGATATTTTTATTTTTCTAACATATTTTAGAAAATTTCGGCGGCATAACGGCACGATACTAGAAACGGGACAAGGCCTAGCCTTATCCCCGGTCTAGTGAAGGCCCATGCCATTCACACATCAATCAAATCAATTCATTTCAACACACCATTCAATTTCAATCAAATAATCTAACTAATTTTTGCAATCAAACAAACAAGTCCATGGTCTGTGGACGATTGTGTCGGGTGCTACTAAACACCGTCTGCATCCTAGTATATATATATAACTAGAAATTTAAATTGAAGAGTGAGAAGTTCTCACATATAGCTATCCTAGCTCCCCGACACTTCATTGATAGAAATCTTCATCGCTATCGCATCTTCGTTGCCCACTTTCACTACCTATGTAAAAATCGAATTTTTACTTTGTTATTCAATATATAAAAATCGAATTTTTAGTTTGACATTCAATATATAAAAATGTGATTTTTACTTCGGCTTTCAATATATAAAAATATGATTTTTACTTCGGCTTTCAATATATAAAAATATGATTTTTCTTTCGACTTTCGATATATAAAAATATGATTTTTACTTCGGCTTTCAATATATAAAAATATGATTTTTCTTCGGCTTTCAATATATAAAAATCTGATTTTTACTTCGGCTTTCAATATATAAAAATCTGATTTTTACTTCTTAAAGTTCAAATCCTTTTTCTCTTTAAAGATTAAACCTTTTTCCTATTTAAAGTTTTTACTTTTAAACAAAATCAGTTTTTACTTTTTAAAACATCAGTTTTTATTTTTTTTAAACATCAGTTTTTATTCTTTATAAAATTTCAGTTTTTATACTTTATAAAATTTCAGTTTTTTTATACTTTATAAATTTCAATTTTTATACTTTATAAATTTCAATTTTTATACTTTATAAATTTCAATTCTTATACTTTAAAATAAAAATCAGTTTTTATACTTTATAAATTTCAATTTTTATACTTTAAAATAAAAATCAGTTTTTACATCTAAAATAAAAATCAGAAAAAAAAACAGTAAAATAAAAATCAGAAAAAAAAACAGTAAACTTACAGGGGGGGCTGTAGCGAGGTCGACGCCGGGGGGGGGGGTTCGATGATGGACTGCGGCGGTGGCTAGGAGGTCGGGCGCGGGGGTTTTGGGTAGGGTCGGGGGTTCGATTGATGGAGGGGGAGCTTGAGGTGGACGTGGCGCGAGGGCGGCGGGGCAATGGGCCTGGGGGATGAACGGAGGTGGTGACGGTGGACGGAGGCGAGGTCGAGGGGGGAACGACGAAGCGATTCGGGATTCTTTTCTTTCTCTTTTTTTTTATCTCCTCGATCTGTAGAGTGAACGTGAGGGGGGGGGCAGGAGGATTTAAGGGGAGGGAGGGAATTTTTATTAATTTTTTTTTAATTATTTAATTATTAAAAGGTTGACTTTCACATACGACCTCTAAACGAGGTCCACCGCCTGTCGCCTATAGCGTTTCACCCCCATTCCGAACACAATGGGATATGTACCGCAAGCTGAATCGACCGTTTCCTTTTGAATTTTCATTTAAATCACTATATTGAATTTTAAACGCACATTTCAAATTACCGGGGTCACATACTAACTAGAAAAATCCCAGAAAAATATTTTCTAGCTTCGTATTGACGATACGGTCCTAACAAAACTAATTTCGTCAAATTCTGAGACCGTTTGAAAAACGGCCAATTTCCAGTCGATTAAAATCAACGGAACTGGTCAAACGCGTTTTCCTTTGCCACGCTCACATATTGATTCGAAAAATTATGAAATTTGGAATTTAGCAATAACTTGACATCCCGGACCCAACAAAACTGGTTTCGTCGAAATCCGAGGTCGTTTGCAAAATGTCCATTTTTTTAAGGGCCTGAATTCCATAGCGACTATTCAGAATTTTCAACTGGACATATCTTTTGATTCCCGCTACGAACTTTTGATTTTTCGGATTCGTTGGAAAGATATTCACTATTAGATTCCATTATTTTTGGTTTCACTAAAATCCAGATTGTTTTGCACCCGGTACATTCAATTGAAGTTTGAAATCGAATTATCGAACTACCGCGCCATTTTCAATTCCTTTTATAATTATATATAATTATTTATATTCTAACGACGACGCGTATAAATATATACGTTCAAATTATATTCAAATAAAATTTCTCGTCGATATTATTTAAAATAATCTATTTTAAATATTCAAAATTCGCTAAAATTGCCAAAATAAAAATTTTAAACTGGCCCAGATTTTCCGGGTTGTTACAATCTCCCCCACTTAAAACTTTTCGTCCCCGAAAAGGAACAAAGTCGAAAGTGGTTTGATTAATCAACTCTACGCTCGATCTGACTTCCCTTCTCCAACTCTTTAGTTTCTGAGAATTTTCAAAACTTCAAAAATTTGGCTAACACCCTAAATTTTCGAAAAATTTCGCCATAACCTCCCCTGCACCGGGAGCATGGGGGAATTTCAAATAGCTTCCCCGGTCCTTCAGATCTCAAAAAGAAAAAGAAAAAGCCAAGCGGCTAGCCAATAGGCTCATAAAATCATCATCACCCAAACAAAACAGGAAATTATGTAGTAAACAAGTACCTATTTGTCGGGCAAACAAATTTTATTCTCTGCTCTAGCCTCCTTGCTATGACCTGTTCAATGATATACATGTATATGCAAGAAAATGCGACCAATTTTCAATACAATTCAATATTTGATTCAATTAGGCATAATAGTTCAAAATTATCAAACAATTAAACAAACAACACAATCATCAATCAATTAGTGAATTAGAGTTTCAAATTCATAATTTTGATACATATAGAAAAATCAAATTTTGATGCCAAATCACAACAATGTATTCTAACTATATTAGTTTTGGTTCTCACACCAGTCTAATGGAAATATATAGAAATCACACCTTCGTCACTCGAAAATAAATGCTGATGATGTTTCGAACCACCATCAGAACATTGTCGGGCTACTAGAGTACGGTTCTATATCTACCCGGTATATTAAAACTTCGAATATACGCGGATCAGACGTATACGCAAAATCTATATATACTGGATTGTCCAAATCAATATAAATAGATAATCAAATACGAATAATTGATTTAAATTTTCAAAACAAAAATTTGTTTTCATTTTAAAAATATACTCTTCACACTCGTTCTAGGATACTACTGATCCCATCTCTAACGAGTCATCCCCATTGGATATTACTAATCCAATATCTGATGAATTCTTTCGTATGGTTCTAATGTGTCTTGTTCTCTGAGCTTTGTAAACCAAAGCTCTGATACCAACTGTGAAAACCCGTAACTTCCCCGTAAAGGAAAGCGGCGGATAGTTCGAGAACAAGCCACAACAGAACGCATATAAAAGAACATTTCATTGTATATTACAACAATGAATCAGATTACAAGAATATACAGAGTATAAATGAATATTACACAGAAATATCAGAGATTTAAATTACATTTAAATACATAGCAGCGGAAAATAATACAATACACAACTAGAAGGAGATATATGGATACATAGCTTTCCGGATATCGTTCCAGCTGTAAACCAGGATCCTGTGAATATAAATCTGCAAAACCAAAACTACTAGCTGCCCGTGCCAAAATAAGGGCACCCAGAGTTTAGGTTAAAACAATAAACTCCAGGTCAGTCGTGTGACTAGTGTGAGAACTAAAACAGTTATTAATCTTTATTTTAAAGTTAGGTAAATCAAGGGACCACGCCGTATAACACGGAACGGGTTTCCTCCCAAGAATACCAGTGCATAAAACAAACAGCGCAATGCTAAATAAAGAAAAATGAAACTATTATAAGACCCAGTTCCCATCACACAATGCAACGCAAGCCGGAGGATAGGGTTTTTACCTTATAATAGCCAAGAATGCTTGATACGATGAAAACAAATCATTTGATACTATTACAAGTGCATAGTGTATAAAACAACTTCAAATCAGTATCAATCATAGGCGGCATGAGTGCCCCATCCCACTATGTCGCCATACTAGGCTCTACAAATAAAACCGCAAATGTCACGTATTTGGAAATTGGATTTCCTTTTATGAACCGAGGCAAAAGATAGTCCTCAACCGATTCGAGACGCTCTAGCCCGCCCCTCAGGTAAGTACTCTGTCAAGCCTTTGGATCGTCAGGGCCGGTCCACCGATGTGGATTAAAATTCCTGAACACTACGTTTCCCCACCCTATGGGGTGTAAGTCTGGTCCGTCAGCCGACCAGAATGCATCGGCCGAAACCGATATAACCGAGGCGCCTCGCAACAGCCACAACCACATAAGTCAAACTCGTCAGGGCGTGTAAAACCACTGACGCCACTTCTAGCTAGAAAGAAACGCAAGTCCTCCCTGAGGTTCGTCTCCCGTTTTTGGTTCATACCGGGTGTGAAACTCGCGAAGTATACGTTGCACAAAGCTACGCCACAAAGGCCGTGCTTTGATCATCACCACAAGACTTTGCTTTTCAACAGAAGCCTTGATCAATTGCCACTTAGGCATGCCACACAGGCAATTCACTCCATGCGTTTGATATCCATCAATATATAACCCCTGAGCTCATACGTCTCAGAGAAGGGCGTTAAGCAAGAGAATAAATTCTCCGCCGCCAAACAGATATATATTTAATAGAGATCAATCACACAGACTAAAATCCAATGTCAGACACACAGTCCATTTACAAGTCCGTTCTGGGTCTGAACGAAACCGGAGGCACCTAGTACCCCGCATATCCATCGATCTCCAAGTACGTCTGGACGATCACCAACTGTTTCCATCTTCTTGGGTGTACAGCCCAATCAAGATCATCAGTAATTACCCAAACGACGTGAAGACCTCCGGTCTTCGACCATCGTCTTCATCTTCGACTTATCGTCGTATCAGTTATTCAGAATGGAATTAACCCGGTCTTTCCAAATAACTCGCGTATATTTTAAATAAGTGTTACACAAACACAACATACGCCTCATTCCAATTCATCAGTCACTAACGGTAAATTAACCAAGAGAATAATTCCCCAAATATTAACCCCGAAGGCCGAAACCAACATCAGATCAATATCCAGAAAACCATTCTGCTTGGCTAACCGACAATTAGTTTCTAAATTTCACATTCATAGGGAAAGGTTCCCATTAATTTTATCAAAGATAAATTCTTTAATTTATCCTTGAATCTACTTTTGAATATCAATTCAAACTAGTCGGGATTAGCGAACCACACCGAAGTAATCATTTATTTTATTTCCCAATCCCAACCTATTCATCCCATGAAGTAAAACTGGTAGTACTTCATATCTAACACCACAGTGTTATCGGTAATTCAATTACCATTTCACGTTCAAATCTAATTAAAGATTTAACTATCGCCTGGAGCAAAACTGGTGATACTCCATTTTCGATCATTTCAATCTAATTAAAGATTCATTAAAACTCCACTTAGTTTTAATCTTTGACTGGGTTAAAGAATCAGTGTCATTTAAAAACACGGTTCACGATAAACCCAAAATCACATTCATTAATCATCGGGTTAAAGAACGAGTGTTATTTAAAACACTGTTCACGATAAACCCAAAAATCATTCCATTAATTATCGGGTTAAAGAACAAGTGTTATTTAAAACACTGTTCACGATAAACCCAACAATCAATACCTATTCAATTCCAATTAAATATCATTTAATTGGTACACTTCATTAAATCTAAATAAAAATATTTAATCTTTTCTCAACTGGGTTCAAGAATAGTGTTAGTGAAGACACCATTCACGACAAACCCAAATCACATTTGATATTCAATACAAGGCTCTGAATACAAAATATATCGGCTTATATTCAATATCAAATTCTACGACTAACAAATGTCGTATTGGAAATAACGATATAAATATATATCTTTCAAATTTTCGTAACAACATCCGTATAATCACGAATTTCAACATCGAAATATTCCGAAGACAATTTCGATTCAAATCCACTCCAATGCAATCATTGGAAATTCTGGTTATTTTTAAAACCCTTTTCAAATTCAATTTATTTATTTAAAAATAAATAGAATTATATTTCTAGTTCAAAACTAGTTCATTTCGATAAAAATCTATTTTTATCTTTTCAAATATGGAGTTTTTCATCCCAAATCTTCTCAAATCATTTCTTATGATTTTACACAAATTATTACTATTTTTAATAATTTTATCAAGGCCCGTACAGTCGATTTCCAACAACGGCCATCGAACTGCACTTACAGCGACCTTTTTCAAATTTGATTTGGACATAATTCCAAATCCAACCGTTAGATTTCTAATTTCTAATATTCATTAGAAAGCTCTTTTCGATAAGAACCCAACGGTTCCGGTTTTAGGAGAATCCGACGGTCGGATCTCCCGTAATGTCCGTTTGAAATAAATGGTCAAAATTCACGAACTGCCGCGGCGCGTTCTATTCAGGCCATTATATTATATATATAATATATATAATATATACTTCGCCGATTTCTATTTAAAACGAATTATATAAATAGTTTTAAAATCGTTTCAAAAGCAATTTCAACTTTCTTTTCAATTCAAATCAAAATTGAATTCTTCTTGATAAATTCGTTTTAAAATTCATTTCTATTCAATTCAAATTTCAATTCAATTTGAATTCATTTCAATTTTCTTTCAATCCATTTCGAATTCGTTTTCAATTCAATTCATTTCGAAATCGTTTTTAATTCAATTCATTTCGAAATCGTTTTCAATTCAATTCATTTCGAAATCGTTTTCAATTCAATTCATTTCGAAATCCTTTTCAATTTATTTCGAAATCGTTTTCAATTCAATTCATTTCGAAATCCTTTTAAAATCGATATAAATATCGTTCACGTCAAAATGGCGTCAATCTAATCAACACGGCTTCATATATTCCTTTATTTTCAAATATTCTATTTCAAATATTTCTTTTTCAAATATTTCTTTTTCAAAACTGGAATGAGGCCCAATCAATTACCATATAAAATTAATTATATGGATTTTCATACAACACATGTATATAATAGCAACGATAAATAATCAACCATCAACCAAAGTGCACTACACTGTATAAGCATCAAATATAGATATCTAACGCTTATAACAGCCTGTCAATCAATCGATCGACATATTTAATCAATCAGGATGAGTGAACTTCAAATTTCATCCCAACACCCGTATGGGGTTTCAAACAATCAAACACAGATTTTATTTGTGCAGTTGGGCGATGTGTAAAATTTATCGACCCAATCAATATCAGTCAAATCAGTGTACATAAACAAACCGTCTGGTTTGTAAATGAATATTTTATTTATTCACATTCACTATATTCATATTCACGTTAAAAATTATATTTTTAACGATAAAACATTTTATTCCAACATATGAATTTCTATTCAGTTCATTCTTTAAATAAAATGATATTTTTATTTTTCTAACATATTTTAGAAAATTTCGGTGGCATAACGGCACGATACTAGAAACGGGACAAGGCCTAGCCTTATCCCCGGTCTAGTGAAGGCCCACGCCATTCACACATCAATCAAATCAATTCATTTCAATACACCATTCAATTTCAATCAAATAATCTAACTAATTTTTGCAATCAAACAAACAAGTCCATGGTCTGTGGACGATTGTGTCGGGTGCTACTAAACACCGTCTGCATCCTAGTATATATATATAACTAGAAATTTAAATTGAAGAGTGAGAAGTTCTCACATATAGCTATCCTAGCTCCCCGGCACTTTATTGATAGAAATCTTCATCGCTATCGCATCTTCGTTGCCCGCTTTCACTACCTATGTAAAAATCGAATTTTTACTTTGCTATTCAATATATAAAAATCGAATTTTTAGTTTGACATTCAATATATAAAAATGTGATTTTTACTTCGGCTTTCAATATATAAAAATATGATTTTTACTTCGGCTTTCAATATATAAAAATATGATTTTTCTTTCGACTTTCGATATATAAAAATATGATTTTTACTTCGGCTTTCAATATATAAAAATATGATTTTTCTTCGGCTTTCAATATATAAAAATCTGATTTTTACTTCGGCTTTCAATATATAAAAATCTGATTTTTACTTCTTAAAGTTCAAATCCTTTTTCTCTTTAAAGATTAAACCTTTTTCCTATTTAAAGTTTTTACTTTTAAACAAAATCAGTTTTTACTTTTTAAAACATCAGTTTTTATTTTTTTTTAAACATCAGTTTTTATTCTTTATAAAATTTCAGTTTTTATACTTTATAAAATTTTAGTTTTTTTATACTTTATAAATTTCAATTTTTATACTTTATAAATTTCAATTCTTATACTTTAAAATAAAAATCAGTTTTTATACTTTATAAATTTCAATTTTTATACTTTAAAATAAAAATCAGTTTTTACATCTAAAATAAAAATCAGAAAAAAAACAGTAAAATAAAAATCAGAAAAAAAAACAGTAAACTTACAGGGGGGGCTGTAGCGAGGTCGGCGCCGGGGGGGGGGGGGGCTTCGATGATGGACTGCGGCGGTGGCTAGGAGGTCGGGCGCGGGGGTTTTGGGTAGGGTCGGGGGTTCGATTGATGGAGGGGGAGCTTGAGGTGGACGTGGCGCGAGGGCGGCGGGGCAATGGGCCTGGGGGATGAACGGAGGTGGTGACGGTGGACGGAGGCGAGGTCGAGGGGGGAACGACGAAGCGATTCGGGATTCTTTTCTTTCTCTGTTTTTTTTTTATCTCCTCGATCTGTAGAGTGAACGTGAGGGGGGGGCCAGGAGGATTTAAGGGGAGGGAGGGAATTATTATTATTATTTTTTTTAATTATTTAATTATTAAAAGGTTGACTTTCACATACGACCTCTAAACGAGGTCCACCGCCTGTCGCCCATAGCGTTTCACCCCCATTCCGAACACAATGGGATATGTACCGCAAGCTGAATCGACCGTTTCCTTTTGAATTTTCATTTAAATCACTATATTGAATTTTAAACGCACATTTCAAATTACCGGGGTCACATACTAACTAGAAAAATCCCAGAAAAATATTTTCTAGCTTCGTATTGACGATACGGTCCTAACAAAACTAATTTCGTCAAATTCTGAGACCGTTTGAAAAACGGCCAATTTCCAGTCGATTAAAATCAACGGAAACTGGTCAAACGCGTTTTCCTTTGCCACGCTCACATATTGATTCGAAAAATTATGAAATTTGGAATTTAGCAATAACTTGACATCCCGGACCCAACAAAACTGGTTTCGTCGAAATCCGAGGTCGTTTGCAAAATGTCCATTTTTTTAAGGGCCTGAATTCCATAGCGACTATTCAGAATTTTCAACTGGACATATCTTTTGATTCCCGCTACGAACTTTTGATTTTTCGGATTCGTTGGAAAGATATTCACTATTAGATTCCATTATTTTTGGTTTCACTAAAATCCGGATTGTTTTGCACCCGGTACATTCAATTGAAGTTTGAAATCGAATTATCGGACTACCGCGCCATTTTCAATTCCTTTTATAATTATTTATATTCTAACGACGACGCGTACAAATATATACGTTCGAATTATATTCAAATAAAATTTCTCGTCGATATTATTTAAAATAATCTATTTTAAATATTCAAAATTCGCTAAAATTGCCAAAATAAAAATTTTAAACTGGCCCAGATTTTCCGGGTTGTTACAATCTCCCCCACTTAAAACTTTTCGTCCCCGAAAAGGAACAAAGTCGAAAGTGGTTTGATTAATCAACTCTACGCTCGATCTGACTTCCCTTCTCCAACTCTTTAGTTTCTGAGAATTTTCAAAACTTCAAAAATTTGGCTAACACCCTAAATTTTCGAAAAATTTCGCCATAACCTCCCCTGCACCGGGAGCATCGGGGAATTTCAAATAGCTTCCCCGGTCCTTCAGATCTCAAAAAGAAAAAGAAAAAGCCAAGCGGCTAGCCAATAGGCTCATAAAATCATCATCACCCAAACAAAACAGGAAATTATGTAGTAAACATGTACCTATTTGTCGGGCAAACAAATTTTATTCTCTGCTCTAGCCTCCTTGCTATGACCTGTTCAATGATATACATGTATATGCAAGAAAATGCGACCAATTTTCAATACAATTCAATATTTGATTCAATTAGGCATAATAGTTCAAAATTATCAAACAATTAAACAAACAACACAATCATCAATCAATTAGTGAATTAGAGTTTCAAATTCATAATTTTGATACATATACAAAAATCAAATTTTGATGCCAAATCACAACAATGTATTCTAACTATATTAGTTTTGGTTCTCACACCAGTCTAATGGAAATATATAGAAATCACACCTTCGTCACTCGAAAATAAATGCTGATGATGTTTCGAACCACCATCAGAACATTGTCGGGCTACTAGAGTGCGGTTCTATATCTACCCGGTATATTAAAACTTTGAATATACGCGGATCAGACGTATACGCAAAATCTATATATACTGGATTGTCCAAATCAATATAAATAGATAATCAAATACGAATAATTGATTTAAATTTTCAAAACAAAAATTTGTTTTCATTTTAAAAATATACTCTTCACACTCGTTCTAGGATACTACTGATCCCATCTCTAACGAGTCATCCCCATTGGATATTACTAATCCAATATCTGATGAATTCTTTCGTATGGTTCTAATGTGTCTTGTTCTCTGAGCTTTGTAAACCAAAGCTCTGATACCAACTGTGAAAACCCGTAACTTCCCCGTAAAGGAAAGCGGCGGATAGTTCGAGAACAAGCCACAACAGAACGCATATAAAAGAACATTTCATTGTATATTACAACAATGAATCAGATTACAAGAATATACAGAGTAAAAATGAATATTACACAGAAATATCAGAGATTTAAATTACATTTAAATACATAGCAGCGGAAAATAATACAATACACAACTAGAAGGAGATATACGGATACAAAGCTTTCCGGATATCGTTCCAGCTGTAAACCAGGATCCTGTGAATATAAATCTGCAAAACCAAAACTACTAGCTGCCCGTGCCAAAATAAGGGCACCCAGAGTTTAGGTTAAAACAATAAACTCCAGGTCAGTCATGTGACTGGTGTGAGAACTAAAACAGTTATTAATCTTTATTTTAAAGTTAGGTAAATCAAGGGACCACGCCGTATAACACGGAACGGGTTTCCTCCCAAGAATACCAGTGCATAAAACAAACAGCGCAATGCTAAATAAAGAAAAATGAAGCTATTATAAGACCCAGTTCCCATCACACAATGCAACGCAAGCCGGAGGATAGGGTTTTTACCTTATAATAGCCAAGAATGCTTGATATGATGAAAACAAATCATTTGATACTATTACAAGTGCATAGTGTATAAAACAACTTCAAATCATAAGTATCAATCATCGGCGGCATGAGTGCCCCATCCCACTATGTCGCCATACTAGGCTCTACAAATAAAACCGCAAATGTCACGTATTTGGAAATTGGATTTCCGTCTATGAACCGAGGCAAAAGATAGTCCTCAACCGATTCGAGATGCTCTAGCCCGCCCCTCAGGCAAGTACTCTGTCAAGCCTTTGGATCGTCAGGGCCGGTCCACCGATGTGGATTAAAATTCCTGAACACTATGTTTCCCCACCCTATGGGGTGTAAGTCTGGTCCGTCAGCCGACCAGAATGCATCGGCTAAAACCGATATAACCGAGGCGCCTCGCAACAGCAACAACCACATAAGTCAAACTCGTCAGGGCGTGTAAAACCACTGACGCCACTTCTAGCTAGAAAGAAACGCAAGTCCTCCCCGAGGTCCGTCTCCCGTTTTTGGTTCATACCGGGTGTGAAACTCGCGAAGTATACGTTACACAAAGCTACGCCACAAAGGCCGTGCTTTGATCATCCCCACAAGACTTTGCTTTTCAACAGAAGCCTTGATCAATTGCCACTTAGGCATGCCACACAGGCAATTCACTCCATGCGTTTGATATCCATCAATATATAACCCCTGAGCTCATACGTCTCAGAGAAGGGCGTTAAGCAAGAGAATAAATTATCCGCCGCCAAACAGATATATATTTAATAGAGATCAATCACACAGACTAAAATCCAATGTCAGACACACAGTCCATTTACAAGTCCGTTCTGGGTCTGAACGAAACCGGAGGCACCTAGTACCCCGCATATCCATCGATCTCCAAGTACGTCTGGACGATCACCAACTGTTTCCATCTTCTTGGGTGTACAGCCCAATCAAGATCATCAGTAATTACCCAAACGACGTGAAGACCTCCGGTCTTCGACCATCGTCTTCATCTTCGATTTATCGTCGTATCAGTTATTCAGAATGGGATAAACCCGGTCTTTCCAAATAACTCGCGTATATTTTAAATAAGTGTTACACAAACACAACATACGCCTCATTCCAATTCATCAGTCACTAACGGTAAATTAACCAAGAGAATAATTCCCCAAATATTAACCCCGAAGGCCGAAACCAACATCAGATCAATATCCAGAAAACCATTCTGCTTGGCTAACCGACAATTAGTTTCTAAATTTCACATTCATAGGGAAAGGTTCCCATTAATTTTATCAAAGATAAATTCTTTAATTTATCCTTGAATCTACTTTTGAATATCAATTCAAACTAGTCGGGATTAGCGAACCACACCGAAGTAATCATTTATTTTATTTCCCAATCCCAACCTATTCATCCCATGAAGTAAAACTGGTAGTACTTCATATCTAACACCACAGTGTTATCGGTAATTCAATTACCATTTCACGTTCAAATCTAATTAAAGATTTAACTATCGCCTGGAGCAAAACTGGTGATACTCCATTTTCGATCATTTCAATCTAATTAAAGATTCATTAAAACTCCACTTAGTTTGAATCTTTGACTGGGTTAAAGAATCAGTGTCATTTAAAAACACGGTTCACGATAAACCCAAAATCACATTCATTAATCATCGGGTTAAAGAACGAGTGTTATTTAAAACACTGTTCACGATAAACCCAAAAATCATTCCATTAATTATCGGGTTAAAGAACAAGTGTTATTTAAAACACTGTTCACGATAAACCCAACAATCAATACCTATTCAATTCCAATTAAATATCATTTAATTGGTACACTTCATTAAATCTAAATAAAAATATTTAATCTTTTCTCAACTGGGTTCAAGAACAGTGTTAGTGAAGACACCATTCACGACAAACCCAAATCACATTTGATATTCAATACAAGGCTCTGAATACAAAATATATCGGCTTATATTCAATATCAAATTCTACGACTAACAGATGTCGTATTGGAAATACCGATATAAATATATATCTTTCAAATTTCCGTAACAACATCCGTATAATCACGAATTTCAACATCGAAATATTCCGAAGACAATTTCGATTCAAATCCACTCCAATGCAATCATTGGAAATTCTGGTTATTTTTAAAACCCTTTTCAAATTCAATTTATTTATTTAAAAATAAATAGAATTATATTTCTAGTTCAAAACTAGTTCATTTCGATAAAAATCTATTTTTATCTTTTCAAATATGGAGTTTTTCATCCCAAATCTTCTCAAATCATTTCTTATGATTTTACACAAATTATTACTATTTTTAATAATTTTATCAAGGCCCGTACAGTCGATTTCCAACAACGGCCATCGAACTGCACTTACAGCGACCTTTTTCAAATTTGATTTGGACATAATTCCAAATCCAACCGTTAGATTTCTAATTTCTAATATTCGTTAGAAAGCTCTTTTCGATACGAACCCAACGGTTCTGGTTTTAGGAGAATCCGACGGTCGGATCTCCCGTAATGTCCGTTTGAAATAAATGGTCAAAATTCACGAACTGCCGCAGCGCGGCGCGTTCTATTCAGGCCATTATATTATATATATAATATATATAATATATACTTCGCCGATTTCTATTTAAAACGAATTATATAAATAGTTTTAAAATCGTTTCAAAAGCAATTTCAACTTTCTTTTCAATTCAAATCAAAATTGAATTCTTCTTGATAAATTCGTTTTAAAATTCATTTCTATTCAATTCAAATTTCAATTCAATTTGAATTCATTTCAATTTGCTTTCAATCCATTTCGAATTCGTTTTCAATTCAATTCATTTCGAAATCGTTTTCAATTCAATTCATTTCGAAATCGTTTTCAATTCAATTCATTTCGAAATCGTTTTCAATTCAATTCATTTCGAAATCCTTTTCAATTTGTTTCGAAATCGTTTTCAATTCAATTCATTTCGAAATCCTTTTAAAATCGATATAAATATCGTTCACGTCAAAATGGCGTCAATCTAATCAACACGGCTTCATATATTCCTTTATTTTCAAATATTCTATTTCAAATATTTCTTTTTCAAATATTTCTTTTTCAAAACTGGAATGAGGCCCAATCAATTACCATATAAAATTAATTATATGGATTTTCATACAACACATGTATATAATAGCAACGATAAATAATCAACCATCAACCAAAGTGCACTACACTGTATAAGCATCAAATATAGATATCTAACGCTTATAACAGCCTGTCAATCAATCGATCGACATATTTAATCAATCAGGATGAGTGAACTTCAAATTTCATCCCAACACCCGTGTGGGGTTTCAAACAATCAAACACAGATTTTATTTGTGCAGTTGGGCGATGTGTAAAATTTATCGACCCAATCAATATCAGTCAAATCAGTGTACATAAACAAACCGTCTGGTTTGTAAATGAATATTTTATTTATTCACATTCACTATATTCATATTCACGTTAAAAATTATATTTTTAACGATAAAACATTTTATTCCAACATATGAATTTCTATTCAGTTCATTCTTTAAATAAAATGATATTTTTATTTTTCTAACATATTTTAGAAAATTTCGGCGGCATAACGGCACGATACTAGAAACGGGACAAGGCCTAGCCTTATCCCCGGTCTAGTGAAGGCCCACGCCATTCACACATCAATCAAATCAATTCATTTCAACACACCATTCAATTTCAATCAAATAATCTAACTAATTTTTGCAATCAAACAAACAAGTCCATGGTCTGTGGACGATGGTGTCGGGTGCTACTAAACACCGTCTGCATCCTAGTATATATATAACTAGAAATTTAAATTGAAGAGTGAGGTTCTCACATATAGCTATCCTAGCTCCCCGGCACTTCATTGATAGAAATCTTCATCGCTATCGCATCTTCGTTGCCCGCTTTCACTACCTATGTAAAAATCGAATTTTTACTTTGCTATTCAATATATAAAAATCGAATTTTTAGTTTGACATTCAATATATAAAAATGTGATTTTTACTTCGGCTTTCAATATATAAAAATATGATTTTTACTTCGGCTTTCAATATATAAAAATATGATTTTTCTTTCGACTTTCGATATATAAAAATATGATTTTTACTTCGGCTTTCAATATATAAAAATATGATTTTTCTTCGGCTTTCAATATATAAAAATCTGATTTTTACTTCGGCTTTCAATATATAAAAATCTGATTTTTACTTCTTAAAGTTCAAATCCTTTTTCTCTTTAAAGATTAAACCTTTTTCCTATTTAAAGTTTTTACTTTTAAACAAAATCGGTTTTTACTTTTTAAAACATCAGTTTTTATTATTTTTTTAAACATCAGCTTTTATTCTTTATAAAATTTCAGTTTTTATACTTTATAAAATTTCAGTTTTTTTATACTTTATAAATTTCAATTTTTATACTTTATAAATTTCAATTTTTATACTTTATAAATTTCAATTCTTATACTTTAAAATAAAAATCAGTTTTTATACTTTATAAATTTCAATTTTTATACTTTAAAATAAAAATCAGTTTTTACATCTAAAATAAAAATTAGAAAAAAAAAACAGTAAAATAAAAATCAGAAGAAAAAAAACAGTAAACTTACAGGGGGGGCTGTAGCGAGGTCGGCGCCGGGGGGGGCTTCGATGATGGACTGCGGCGGTGGCTAGGAGGTCGGGCGCGGGGGTTTTGGGTAGGGTCGGGGGTTCGATTGATGGAGGGGGAGCTTGAGGTGGACGTGGCGCGAGGGCGGCGGGGCAATGGGCCTGGGGGATGAACGGAGGTGGTGACGGTGGACGGAGGCGAGGTCGAGGGGGGAACGACGAAGCGATTCGGGATTCTTTTCTTTCTCTTTTTTTTTTATCTCCTCGATCTGTAGAGTGAACGTGAGGGGGGGGCCAGGAGGATTTAATGGGAGGGAGGGAATTTTTTTTTAATTATTTAATTATTAAAAGGTTGACTTTCACATACGACCTCTAAACGAGGTCCACCGCCTGTCGCCCATAGCGTTTCACCCCCATTCCGAACACAATGGGATATGTACCGCAAGCTGAATCGACCGTTTCCTTTTGAATTTTCATTTAAATCACTATATTGAATTTTAAACGCACATTTCAAATTACCGGGGTCACATACTAACTAGAAAAATCCCAGAAAAATATTTTCTAGCTTCATATTGACGATACGGTCCTAACAAAACTAATTTCGTCAAATTCTGAGACCGTTTGAAAAACGGCCAATTTCCAGTCGATTAAAATCAACGGAAACTGGCCAAACGCGTTTTCCTTTGCCACGCTCACATATTGATTCGAAAAATTATGAAATTTGGAATTTAGCAATAACTTGACATCCCGGACCCAACAAAACTGGTTTCGTCGAAATCCGAGGTCGTTTGCAAAATGTCCATTTTTTTAAGGGCCTGAATTCCATAGCGACTATTCAGAATTTTCAACTGGACATATCTTTTGATTCCCGCTACGAACTTTTGATTTTTCGGATTCGTTGGAAAGATATTCACTATTAGATTCCATTATTTTTGGTTTCACTAAAATCCGGATTGTTTTGCACCCGGTACATTCAATTGAAGTTTGAAATCGAATTATCGAACTACCGCGCCATTTTCAATTCCTTTTATAATTATATATAATTATTTATATTCTAACGACGACGCGTATAAATATATACGTTCGAATTATATTCAAATAAAATTTCTCGTCAATATTATTTAAAATAATCTATTTTAAATATTCAAAATTCGCTAAAATTGCCAAAATAAAAATTTTAAACTGGCCCAGATTTTCCGGGTTGTTACATAAACACATCTGTATTTTTAGTGAGTCGTATACATGATAAAAATGATATTTTTATCGTTCAAAATATTTATTCAATACATGAAGGTTTTTAGCACTCCATATACATGATATAAATGTTAATTTTATCATTCTAGGATTTTATTCAACACATGAATATTTTTATTGCTTTATATACACAATAAAAATGTTAATTTTAATGTTCTAGGATTTTATTCAACACATGAATATTTCTAGTGACTCGCGCGCTTACATGATAAAAATGATATTTTTATCATTCCAATATTTTATTTAACACATGAGTATTTTTAGTGACCCAACCGTATAATAAAAATGTGAATTGAATTGTTTAAACATTTATTCCCATCATGAATATTTTATATACTTCATACACATAATAAAATGTGATTTTTATTATATAAACTGAAACGACCCGAACTTCCCAGCAAAGGAAAGTCTGGATTGCTTTGAGAACAATACACATTAGAACATAAACTGAAGAACATTTTATTGCTGGTTACAACAATTTCATCAGAGTACAAGAATATACAGAGTATGAATACTTTATTACATAATAGAAATGCAATAAGATCATAGATTTTAATTACATTTAAATAGCAGCGGAAAATAATACAAATATACAACCGAAAGGATTACACGGGTACAGAGCTTTCCGAATACTACTTCAGCTGTAAACTAGGATCCTGTAAATATATCTGCAAGAGCTACTCGACTGCTCGTGTGGAAAATATGGGCACCCGAGTTTGCCAGTGAACCAAACTACGGGTCAGTCATGGGACTGGTATGAGAATTCTTAACTTGACCTATATAACGATAAAAATAAGGCTAATCACAGGACCACGCTGCTGACGCGGAACGAGTATACTCCATTGGATTGCCAGCGCATAAAATAAGGTAAATCGTTAAACAACGTAATGCTTTTTAGAAAATGAAACCATTATAAGACCTAAGTCCCATCACACAATGCAACGCAAACCGAAGGATAGGGAATTACCTTATAATGATCAAAAGATGCTTGATACGATAAAGCGGATTTAATATTAGTGTGTATACGTTTTCATAAATCATTTCAATATAAATCTATTAATCCTAGACGGCATAGCTACCATATACTATGTCGCCATACTAGTTCTACAATCAAAACTGCATGGTGTCGTATTGGAGATATGGTTTCCATCATGAGTCAAGACTAGGGAGGAGCTCCTTACTGATTCGAGGCACTCTAGCGGATACCTCAGGATCACAACTATGGGCAACCCTTGGATCCTGCAGGGTCGGTCCACTCCGAAGGGTCGTGGATTGGCAATTCCTGAACACACGTTTCCCGGTCCCTTTGGACCTATAATATGACCACTAACGGCCTATAAATCCGAGGCGCCTCAAAATCCAACATCTACATAAGTAAAATGTCAGCCAGTTTTAAGCACTGACACTACTCCTAGCTAGAAAGATAACGTGTGCACTCCCTGCGTTCCCTTCTCCCGTTTTAGAATCATACCGGCGTCTGAGGTTCGCGAAGTCAGGCTACACAAAGCTACGCCTAAACAGGCTATGCTTTGATCATCAACCACAAGGCCTGCTTTTCAACAAAAGCCTTGATCATTTACATCTTGGCATGCCACACTGACAATTCATGCCATGTGTCTAATGTCTATCAATATATACTCTCTAGGGTGTTAAGCAAGAGAATATATTCTCTGCCACCAATGAATATATATTTAATAGAAATCAGCTCACACAGAACGAAATCCAATGTCAGACACACATCCATTTACAAGTTCGTTCTAGGTTTGAACGAAACCGGAGTCTGGACAATCAACAGTACGTCCGGGCGTTTACCACTGTAGCCCCTTCAAGGTAGCTACTCCAATCATGGGCATCAGTAGCAAACATCCATTCGATGTGAAGATCGTCGGTCTTCAACCACCGTCTTCATCTTCGACTCTTCATAGTCGTAGTGATCATTCAGAATGGGTTAAACCCAGCCTTTCCGAATAATTTTCGTATTTTTATAATTAAAAATCAAGTGGTGTATAAAACACATCCAACGCCTCATTCCAATTCAGAATTTTTCTTCAAATAAAATATTCACATTATTCTGTCAAAGATAAATTCTTGAAATTTATTCATAAATCTTTCTTTTAAAGATTTATTAAACACCCAATTTGGTTTTAAATATCAAAAATCATTATTCAATGATTATTTAATTTTAAGAAATAAATCTTATCTTTAATTGGGTTAAAGAACTAATGTCATTTTAAAACACCGTTCACGATAAACCCAAAATCGACTTCCATTAAATAAGGAATCTTCGCATAAATCAAATAATTGTTATAAATTTTTGTATCCGACCAATAATATAAATGGAATAACGGCAAAGCGTCTTAAATTCCATATGTAGTATCGATCTTCTTTTACAGAAACTTATCTCGGTTATTATTAATTCGAATTTCCATTCAATTCCAATTTAATATATTAAATTGGAAAACTTTACTTTTGGAAAGTTTCCACTTTAAATCTTAATAAAATATTTACAAATTCCAAATTATATTCTTACGGTAAATTGAGTTAAAGAACAAATGTCGCTAAAACACCATTCACGATATACCCAATTCACATTTCTTTTTATTTCAATTGTTAAATATAATTGAAAACTCTAATAATCTCAATTAAAAGATTTACTCATTTCTCAACTGGGTTTATGAAAGGTGTTATTGAAGACACCATTCATGACAAACCCAAAATCCAATTTACTTAATTTAATTTCAATTAAATATTCATTAATTGGAAAACTTCATTAAATCTTAATTTAATGATTTATTCTAGTTAATAACTTAGTTCATTTCAATAAAAATATATTTTTTCTAAAATATATTCTTTTCTAAAATATTATTTTTCTATAATATTTTTTATTGGTATGTGACTCAGTCGACAACCATATATTGTATGCAATCAACAATCATGATAAACAATTATCAAACATCCAAATGATGACCAGAGTTGAATTTATATCTATGTGAGCATTAAAGTAAATAACTAACACTCATCACAGACTGTCAATCCATCGATTGACATATAACTAAATATTGGGATTAGTGTGTGCCCAATATCATCCCAATACCCGTGTGGGGTTTCATCCATCAAACAAATAATAAATTATTCGCGCACTTGGGTGATGTGTGAAAATTATCGTCCCAATCACATAAACAAGTCGGGTAACTTGTAAATGGGAGTGTAATATTCAAACTTGAATGCTCTAAACATTATATTTGACACATCACAGATTTCAACATTTAGACATGTATTTCTATTCTTTTTGTTGTGAACAAATGACAATAAAAACCTAGTCTTTAAATTCAATTCTTTTATTGTAAACAATGTTACAATAAAAGGTAATCCTTTAATTTAATATGACAATAAAAACTAATCTTTTATTTCAATTACCCTAAAGATGTAATCTTTATTTTCTAATCCTTTCATTGTAACAAAATGACTACAAAGATATAATCATTTTGTTCTAATCCTTTCAATGGAATCTAGACTACATTGAAAATGTAATTTTTAATGTACAATCTTTTTATTGAAAACAAAGTGTCAATAAAAATATAATCTTTTATCTCAATCTTTTTATTTTAAACAAAATGACATAATTATCTAATTCTTTTTAATGTAAACAAAATATGATGATTTTGTTTAATCCTTCTTATGTAAACAAAATGTGGATCTTGTTATAATTCTTTTAATGTAAACAAAAATGTAAATTTGGATATAATCCTTTTAATGTAAACAAAATGTAAATTTGGTTATAATACTTTTTAACAAACAGAAACGTGATACTTTTCTTCACTAATCATGTTTACACAAAAATGATATTTTCTTATAACATCCTTTTTAAATGAGTGAAATGTACATTTTTGTTTAATTCTTTTTGATGAATACTAATTACATAGAAATGTAATTTCACATGTTAACACATTCTAATCAAGGTTTTATTCTTTTTAATAATCCATTTATTTAAAAATGTAAATTACATGTTCACAAGTTTCAAACAAAGATTCATTCTTTTCAATGAATTCAAATTATTATTAAAAATGGAAATTACATGTTAACAAGTTTTCAAACAAAGATTCATTCTTTTTAATGAATTCTAATAATCATTAAAAATGGAAATTACATGTTAACAAGTTTTCAAGCAAAGATTCATTCTTTTAAAATGACCAAAACTGATAATTTTGTCTATTTTTTTAATCAAACAATTCAAATAAAAAGTGTCTTTTTAATCTTAACCTTTATTCAAAAAGAAAATGTAAATAAATGTGTATTTCCAGTCTTATCCTTTTATTCAACAAATACAATGTAAATAAATGTGTATTCTAATCTTGTTCTTTTATTCAACAACTACAATGTAAATAAAAGTGTTTTTTATAATCATGTCCTTTTTATTTATCATAACAATGTCAGTAAAAATGTAATTTCTATCATGAGCTTTTTATTGCAATGTAAAATGTAAAATAAAGCGATTCACACAATTTGCACTTTTATTTACAATGGAAAATGTAAATAAAAGTGATTCACATGATTGTCTTTTTATTTATAGTGAAAATGTAAAATAAAATCAACTCACGTATTTGTACTTTTTATTTACAGTGAAAATGTAAAATAAAATCAATTCACATATCTGTACTTTTTATTTGCAGTGAAAATGTAAAATAAAATCAATTCACATATTTGTACTTTTTATTTACAAATGGAAAATGTAAATAAAGAGTTCTACACAATTTGTTCTTTTATTTCTGTCATGAAAATATATATAAAAAAAACAAAAGGGTTCTATGCTACTTGTTCTTTTTATTTACAATGAAAATTTTAAACAAAAGAGTTCTACACTATTTGTTAATTAAAATGTTAAATAAAATGTTAATCTTACCATAGCTTTTTAATTAACAAATAAAATGTTAACTAAAAAGTAAAACTACTCTTGTCATCTTAAATTAACACATAAAATGTAAATTTTCCATGTCATAATAAATTAACACGTACAATGTTAATAAAAATGTTAATGTTTCATGTCATTATAAATTAACACATAAAATGTTACTTTTATTTCACAAATCAAGTTTTAATAAAAATGGGATTTTTATTTCATAAATCAAGTTTTAACAAAAATGGAATTTTTATTTCATAAATCAAGTTTTAACAAAAATGGAATTTTTATTTCATTCTTTTTTAATGTATAAAAATATACCTTTTCATTTCACTAACATGTTCTAATTACCAAGAATATTAATTTTGTACTATATAATCTAATTAACAAAATGTTAATTTTATCCAATATAATCTAACTAAAAAAAAAAGTTAATCTTGTTCTTTATAATCTAATAAACAAAAATGTCATTTTATTCACTAATCATTCTTTTGATAAAAATGGTCATTTTTATTCACTAATCATTCTTTTGATAAAATTGGTCATTTTTATTCACTAATCATTCTTTTGATGTTCGTGTGTCAAAATAGAAGAAGAACTCTATTACGAACTAAATCAATACAGATCTAACCAAACACATGCATCACAGTCATCATCATCAACAAGCAACAATTACAATAACATATATCACAGATCTGAATTTAAACAATCGTACATAAATGGAATTTTAAATGAGGTGAGATAATTTAAATTTTAATTATTTAAAAAAAATATAAATCTCACATTTGTTTTTGTCTGAAATTTCAAACTGCTCACTTCCAGTCCCGATCTGTTTCATCATCTAGATCTCATCACAAGGATTCCAACGGATTTCGTTTCGTCAAATTCTGCTTTGTTTTGAGCAAGATATGATGGTTTAATCGTTAATTACATTTTAATATAATTAAATTAATTAATTACATTAGCTAATTAACCTTAATCACACCGGGTTTAAACCCCTTTCGTTCCCGTTCGTTGTTTCTCAGAACCCATGCTCCCAATTGAAACCCGATCGCACGTCCATCGAGGCAGCAGAACCCGATCTGCGACCTCCATGATGTAGCCCCGAAGCTCCTCCACCACCACCTCGAACTACATGACACTCACCGCCCCTAAGTGTGCCAGAAAACCCTTCGACGTCGGCCACTTTGAGCCCCGATTTCCACCCCTCTGATGATCAGAAAACGATCACTACCATATCATTTTGTAGATCTCCCGATTCTCTACCCTTTTCTCTTTAGAACCATGAATCAATTTGAAAGGAGACGGAAGAAATTAAGAGTTTAATTTGGGATGATTCTGGCCATTAAAAACTAAATGGCGGCTGCATATTGAGATGTAATTAGGGTTAGGGTTGGCACGTTTTCCAAGGGTATTTATAGGGTATATTTATATTATTTAATTAATAAATTCAAAAATAACTTGTTAAACCATCCGAACTCCAAATGAGACCCAACGACTGTCGCCCCTAGCCAAATACCCTCGTTCCGGACGCAATGGAATATGTCTCGTAACCCAGTTCGGGAGTTACGATATGTTTTTCTTTAATTCAAAATATAAATCCTCTAATTATTTAATTTCATCGTATATTTAAATTCACCGGGGCCATATACGGACTCAGAAAATTCCAGAAAAATTATTTCTAGTTATGTTTTGACGATACGGTTCTAACAAGACTAATTTCGTCGAATTTCGAGATCGTTTGAAAAATGATCATTTTCAAGTCGATTAAATTTGACTAAAACTGACAAAACAGTTTTCCTTCGCCACGCTCACATATTAATTCGAATAAATCTGAAAAATTAAACTTAACAATTACTTGACATTCCAGTTAGAATAAAAGTGGTTTCGTCGAAAACCAAGGTCGTTTGCAAAATGGCTATTTTTAAGGTCAATATATTATATTAAAATTATATATAAATTCTACAGCGACTTTTCTAAATTTTGAACTGGTCATAACTTTCTATTTTAAAGTGAAATTTCAATTTCTATGATTCGTTAGAGAGATATTGTTAAACAGATTCAAATATTTTTGGTTTTACTGAAATTCGATTTATTTTGAATCCTGTACATTCAGTTAAAGTTTAAAATCGAATTTTCGAACTGTCGCGCCATTTCAAACTCCTTTTGTAATTAAATTAAATTTATTCGTTTTAACTTCGATTAAAATAAATTTTTGGCCATTATTATTTAAAATAAATTATTTTAAAATGTTCAAAATCCATTAAAATTTCTAAAATAAAAATTTTAAATTGGCCCCAAAATTCCGGGTTCTTACAATCGCCCCCACTTAAAAATCTTTTCGTCCTCGAAATGGAACGTAACTAAAAGTTGTTTAATTAACTAACTAAACTTTAAATTTTTTTTTATTTCAATAATTTTATTAGTTATCATTCCAATATTTTAATTAGTGAAACTAATAATCAAACATCACAACCAGCAATCAATTAGGTGATTAACTTTTCAAATATATAACTTTTATATATATAATCAAAATCATTTTCTCAGTGCAAATCACAGCAATGTGTACTAACTAAGTTTTGATTCCCATACTAGTCAATGGAAATATATAGATATATCACTTTCGAAACTCGAACATAATTTCTGATGATGTTTCAAACCACCATCAGAACATCTCCTGGCGACTAGAGTGTGATTCTATATCTATCCAGTATATTAAAACTTCGAATATCCGTTAATTACTCGTATATTCAAAATCTTTATATACACGATTGTCCATATTAAAATATAATATACTCAAATACGTATTTAAGATAAAATTTTAAAAACTAAATTTGTTTTCATTTTTATTTTTAAATAAAATAATACTCTTCCCACTCGTTCTAGGATACTACTGATCCCATCTCTAACGAGTCATTCTTATTGGATATTACTAATCCAATCTCTGATGAATTCTTTCGCTTGGTTCTAATGTGCTTTGTTCTCGAGCTCCATAAACCAAAGCTCAGATACCAACTGAAACGACCCGAACTTCCCAGTAAAGGAAAGTCTGGATTGCCTTGAGAACAATACACCTCAGAACATAAACTGAAGAACATTTTTTTGCTGGTTACAACAATTTCATCAGAGTACAAGAATATACAGAGCATGAATACTTTATTACATAATAGAAATGCAATAAGATCAGAGATTTTAATTACATTTAAATAGCAGCGGAAAATAATACAAATATACAACCAAAAGGAATACACGGATACAGAGCTTTCCGAATACTACTTCAGTTGTAAACCAGGATCTTGTAAATATATCTGCAAAAGCTACTCGACTGCCCATGTGGAAAATATAGGCACCCGAGTTTGCCAATGAACCAAACTACGGGTCAGTCATGGGACTGGTATGAGAATTCTTAACTTAACCTATATAATGATAAAAATAAGGCTAATCATAGGATCACGCCGCTAACGCGGAACGGGTTTACTCCATTAGATTGCCAGTGCATAAAATAAGGTAAATCGTTAAACAACGCAATGCTTTTTAGAAAAATTAAACCATTATAAGACCCAAGTCCCATCACACAATGCAACGCAAACCGGAGGATAGAGTTTAACCTTATAATGATCAAAAGATGCTTGTTATGATAAAGCGGATTTAATATTAGTGTGTATACATTTTCATAAATCATTTCAATATAAATGTATTAATCCTAGACGGCATAGCTACCATATACTATGTCGCCATACTAGTTCTACAATCAAAACCGCATGGTTTTGTATTCGAGATCTGGTTTCCATCATGAGTCAAGGCTAGGGAGGAGCTCCTTACCGATTCGAGGCACTCTAGCGGATACCTCAGAATCACACCTATGGGCAAACCTTGGATCCTGCAAGGTTGGTCCACTCCGAAGGGTCGTGGATTGGCAATTCCTGAACACACGTTTCCCGGTCCCTTTGGACCTATAATATGACCACTAACGACCTATAAATCCGAGGCGCCTCAAAATCCAACATCCACATAAGTAAAAAGTCAGCCAGTTTTAAGCACTAACACTACTCCTAGCTAGAAAGATAACGTGTGCACTCCCTGCTTTCCCTTCTCCCGTTTTAGACTCATACCGGTGTGTGAGGCTCACGAAGTCACGCTACACAAAGCTACGCCTAAACAGGCTATGCTTTGATCATCAACCACAAGGCCTGCTTTTCAACAAAAGCCTTGATCATTTGCATCTTGGCATGCCACACTGACAATTCATGCCATGTGTCTAATGTCTATCAATATATACTCTCTAGGGTGTTAAGCAAGAGAATAAATTCTCTGCCACCAATGAGTATATATTTAATAGAAATCAGCTCACACAGAACGAAATCCAATGTTAGACATACATCCATTTACAAGTCCGTTCTGGGTTTGAACGAAACCGGAGTCCGGACAATCAACAGTACGTCCGGGCATTTACCACTGTAGCCCCTTCAAGGTAGCTACTCCAATCATGGGCTTCAGTAGCAAGCATCCATTCGATGTGAAGATCGTCGGTCTTCAACCACCGTCTTCATCTTCGACTCTTCATAGTCGTAGTGATCATTCAGAATGGGTTAAACCCGGTCTTGCTGAATAATTTGCGTATTTTTATAATTAAATATCAAGTGTTGTATAAAACACATCCAACGCCTCATTCCAATTCAGAATTATTCTTCTAATAAAATATTCACATTATTCTGTCAAAGATAAATTCTTGAAATTTATTCTTAAATCTTTCTTTTAAAGATTTATTAAAAACCCAATTTGGTTTTAAATATCAAAAATCATTATTCAATGATTATTTAAATTTAAGAAATAAATCTTATCTTTAACTGGGTTAAAGAACTAATATCATTTTAAAACACCGTTCACGATAAACCCAAAATCGACTTCCATTAAATAGGGAATCCTCACAGAAATCAAATCAATATATAATCGTTATAAATTTCTGTATCCGACCAATAATATAAATGGAATAACGGCAAAGCCTCTTAAATTCCATATGTAGTATCGATCTTCTTTTACAGAAACTTATCTCGGTTATTATTAATTCGAATTTCCATTCAATTCCAATTTAATATATTAAATTGGAAAACTTTGCTTTTGGAAAATTTCCATTTTAAATCTTAATAAAAGATTTACAAATTCCAAATTATATTCTTACTTTAAATTGAGTTAAAGAACAAATGTCGCTAAAAACACCGTTCACGATTTACCCAATTCACATTTCTTTTTATTTCAATTGTTAAATATAATTGAAAACTCTAATAATCTTAATTAAAAGATTTATTCTTTTCTCAACTGGGTTTAAGAAAGGTGTTATTGAAAAAACCATTCACGACAAACCCAAAATCCAATTTATTTAATTAAATTTTAATTAAATATTCATTAATTGGAAAACTTCATTAAATCTTAATTTGATGATTTATTCTAGTTAATAACTTAGTTCATTTCAATAAAAATATATTTTTTCTAAAATATATTCTTTTCTAAAATATTATTTTTCTAGAATATTTTTTATTGGAATGCGACTCAGTCAACAACCATATATTGTATGCAATCAACAATCATGATAAACAATTATCAAACATCCAGATGACGGCCAGAGTGGAATTTATATCTGTGTGAGCATTAAAGTAAATAACTAACGCTCATCACAGACTATCAATCCATCGATTGACATATAACTAAAAATTGGGATTAGTGAGATGACCGCGAACCCCGTACGACGGTGGCTAGGATAATCTTTGGAATATAACACATAAACAAATCACAGCAGTACATAAATATAGAATTACACCAGAATGAACATCAAATAACACTGGAAATAATAATCATCATCAGAGTTATACAGCATAGGATCATACTTAGCACAAAATACAGTTCCACCTTAATATAAAATGTCTGCAGCGGAATCAAACATAATATACATAATGGTGACTGAAACAGTAAAACAGAAATGATAAATCCAGCTCCAGCTCCATAGCTATCCAAAATTCGTCTGCTAACCTATATACAAGGCTGCCCGTGTGGAAAAGAGGGGCACCCGAGTTTGCAAGTGAAACAAACTACGAGTCAGTCATGGGACTGGTATGAGAAATCAACTTAACTGCTTAAACAACAATAATAAGGCGAATCATAGGACCACGCCGCTTTCGCGGAACGGGTTTACTCCAGTGATCGCCCGTGCACTAAACAAGTAAACCATTTAACCAACGCAATGATTTTTAAAAGAATGAAGCCAATATAAGACTCAGGTCCCATCACACAATGCAACACAAACCGGAGGATAGAGTTTTACCTTATAATGGCCCAATATGCTTAATACGATAAAACAAGGTTTTTGATATTATTACTAGTGTTTTATATATTTCAAAAACAATATCAATCATAGGCGTCATAAGTGCCCCATACCACTATGTCCCCAATATAGGTATACAATACAAACGCACATGTCGTATTTGGAAATTGGATTTCCGTCATGAACCGAGGCTAGGGGCAAGATCCTCACCGAATTCGAGACTGTCTAGTCCGAGTCTCAGGATCAGAACGCATTGACCCTTGGATCATAAGGGTCGGTCCACCGATGTGGATTAAATAACAACCTGAACAATACGTCTCCCCGCCCTATAGGGCGTAAATGAGCCCACTGACTCTATATCTGAGGCGCCTCGCAACAGCAACAACCACACAGGTGAAAATATATAAATGTCGGCCAATTTAAGCACCGACACCACCACTAACTAGAAAAAGACGCATGTCCTTCCTGAGTCCTTTCTCCCGTTTCTGGTTCATACCGGGGTGTGAGGCTCGCGAATCCATGCTATACACAAAGCTATGCCACACAGGCTGTGCTTTGATCATCAACCACAAGACTTTGCTTTTCAACATAAGCCTTGATCATCTGTCACTTAGGCATGCCACACAGGCAGTTCACTCCATGCAATTGATTTCTATCGATAAATAACCTCTAAGCTCGTACATCTCAGAGAAGGGCGTATAAGCAAGAGAATAAATTCTCCACCGCCAAACAGATATATATTTAATAGCGATCAATCAGCACAGAACAAAATCCAATGTCAGACACACAGTCCATTTACAAGTTCGTTCTGGGTCTGAACGAAACCGGAGGAACCATATTCCTCGTATATCCGTACCATCCACAAGTACGTACGGACGGCTACTACGGTCGCCCCTTCAAGGTAGCTACTCCAATCCCGAGCGACAGTAGCACCCCTCCATTCGACGTGAAGATCGTCGGTCTTGCACCGTCTTCAGTCTTCGACATTGAATTGTCGATCAATCATTTGAAATGAGATTTAACTCGGCCTTTTCAAATAATTCACGTATATTAGAATTTAAATCAATTCTTTCAATGGTTAGATTATTCGACATACACATTCCAGTTCTTTAGTATAATTTTCGTGTCAAACACATTCAACCATCAGAATATCAAGCAAACCAAGAAAAATTGGTTTATTTCCATTCCATATCGCTTATAATATTTTATAACGATGTTTCGCCATTTTTATTTAATTAGAAATGGCCTTATTTAATTAAACGACGTTTCAGGCCATAATGCGGCCGTGGCGCTGTTTTTCTCTAAATTTGATTTACACATATCTGCAAATCTAACCGTTGGGTCTTAACAAATTTTACACCACTGAAATATCTTTCCAAGGCGGATCCAACATGTCCAGTTTCGAGAGAATCCGACGGTCGGATCTCTCGGTACACTCGTTTAAAGTTACGAATTCAAAACGTGAACTGCAGCGTCGTTATTTGTTTTATTTTAATTTATATTTATATATATCTATAAATATAATTTCTTCGTCGATTTCTAAACATTTTCACTTCATATAAAGGTTAAAAAATACTATTTTTAACTCCCGAATATTTATTTCAACACATGAATATTTTTGTCACTTCATATAATTGATAAAAATGTGATTTTTATCTTTCTATTCCTTTATTCAACAAAAGTATATTTTCAAATTTCACTAACACGATAAAAGGTGATTTTTATTGTTAACAAAGAATTTATTCAACACATGATTTTTTATTCAACACATGAACTTCTCAACACATGAGTATCGTCAACACATGACTATTTTTAATGGTTTATACACTTGATAAAAATAATATTTTTATCGATCTAAATATTTATTCAACACATGAATATTTTCTATATTTCTTTTAAGTGATAAAAATGTGATTTTTTTTTCGTTTCAAAATTTTCTCAACACATGAATATTTTTAGAACTTTGTTCATATAATAAAGATGTGATTTTTATTGTTATAACCATTTATTCATTCGACACATGAATTATTTTTCAACACATAAACTGTTTATTTTACAACACATGAACTGTTTATTTTTCAACACATGAACGGTTTATTTTACAACACATGAACTGTTTATTTTTCAACACATGAATATTCCACACATGGATATTTTATATAGTTTGTTCATCTAATAAAAATGTGATTTTTATTATTAAAATATTTTATTTCTAACATATCTATTTTTAACACTTTATACATATAATAAAAAGGTGATTTTTATCTTTCAAGAAATCTATTCAACACATGAATTAGTTCAACACATGAATTTGATTCATTACATGAATTTGATTCAACACATGAATTTGATTCAACACATGAATTAGTTCGATACATGAAATAAATTCGATACATGAAATAAATTCAAACACACAAATATTTCAAGAAATTTCAGCAGCATAACGGCAGGGTAGTAAAACCGGCACCACCCTATAGATGGCTCCTCGCTCTACCTTAATACCTGGCGGTATTTGACATTGGGGATTCATGCATCCAGTTCGCACGCAGGCGGCATGTATTTCATTTCATTTCCTTACCCTTATCCTATTTGGATTCTAACTACACTCAAATATTATCTTAACCACAAGGGTATTTTTCAACCACAAGGGGATTTTTCAACCACTGGTATTTTCAACCACAAAGGTATTTCAACCACAAAGGTATTTTTCAACCACAAACAACCATTCACACATATCAACCAAATTTAACATCACAACTCAAATAAGTCGTCCATGGTCTGTGGACGACGGGTGTTAGGAATTTCTAAAACTCCGTCGGCAACCTAATATATTTTATTTCAAATCACGTGAGTTAGAATTCTCAAATTGCTTGTCGCTTTGCCAAAAAATTTAGAAAACTCAGAAAAATATCCGGTCTCTTCTAGAATGTAGAAGACGTCCTCACGGTCCCGGTGTCTCTTGTTTCACTGAATTTCGACCACATAGCAAAAAGATATGATTTTTATTAGATCAACCTATTTCGCGACGCTTTTAAATGTTTAAAACCCTTTTAATTATCATCAACCGTTACCTTCCACTATGGTTCGAAACTAGGTCAGGCTTTTCCGGCAAATCCATTAAACTTTGAGACGATCGAGTGGCACTGCGTCGAAGAGGGTGGCCTGGCGCACAGGCGCGTGGTGGTGGGGTCGGTTCCGGTCGCCTCTGGCGATAGTGGCGGCGGCCTAAAGCCGGCGGCTTCTCGAGCTCGATTCGAGCTCCACGATCCACGAAAAAATTCAAACCCTATATTGATTTGAAGCCCTTGAGAAGCTCTTCAAAATGGATCCAGAATCATCTGATTTCGTTGAGAATTGAAAGCGAAATCAAAGAGAGAAGTTGGGAAAGGCTTTCCGTCGTGCGCGACGATGGATCGAGGAGAGAGAAAATAATTTGGGGAAATGAAATTATATTTTATAATTTTCTGATTGGCCGATGGTTTTATTAAGTTTTAAAATAGTGTTTTCGCATACGAACTCCTTTTCTAACCCAACGACTGTCGCCCCTAGCTAATTACCCTCATCCCGGACACAATGGGATATGTTTCGTAACCCATTTCGGCTGTTACGACCAGGTACTCTTCAAATTAAAATATAAAACATTCAATTTCTATTTTGAACATACATTTTAATTTGCCGGGCCCACATACTAACTCGAAAAAATTCAAAAAAATTATTTCTAGCATCGTATCGACGATACGGTCCTAGCAAAATTGATTTCGTCGAATTCCGAGACCGTTTGAAAAATGGCCATTTTCTGGTCGATCAGTTTTAACTGAAACTGACAAAACACGTTTTCCTTTGCCACGCTCACATATTGATTCAGAAAATTATGAACTTCGGAACCTAGCAATAATTCGATGTCCTGGACCCAACAAAAGTGGTTTCGTCGAATTCCGAGGTCGTTTGCAAAATGGCTATTTTCAAGGCCTTTATATATATTAAAATGTGAATATTAGGCTCACATCCCTATTTTGAAACTTAATTAGGCTCACATCCGGTCATAAACTTATTATAAATTAGGTCCCTGTTTACAAAACTTATAAAATAATAATTAAGAAAAATAAAAAAAATCGTAAATTAGTAATAAAATAAATTATGCATTATACAAAAAATTTAGTTCAAAAAACAACAAAAATCATGTCAGAAAGAAGAAAACAGGAAAAAAACAGAAAAAACTACAGTTAAATGCATAATATTATGCACGTTTTTGAGTTTATTGCATGCATATGTGCAATTATTACAGTTCTTACAGCGCCTAGATTTAACTGCATATTTCAGTTCATTTTTATTTGCATCGAAATGTGCAAATATCTCAAAAAACATGCACACATGTGTGCAGCATTTTTACAGGATAACACGTTAGCTAAAAGTAGGGATCTAATTTATAAAAAAAAAAAAGAAATTTAAAATTAAAACACGCACCCTATTTTCTGAGTTCCGCCTTTTTAAAAAAAAATGTGCGGTACTTCATAAAAAAAAAATTCTAAAATCTGGAAATAATTTCAGGATTCCACGGAAAACCAAAAAAAATAGTTGCATACATTTATGCAATTATTACTGATAATTGCATATATGTATGCAACTTTTCCGTAAGCTGTGTTCAGTTTGGAAATCTGAAAATAAACCTGCACAAATGTGTGCAAGTATTTGAAATATTTGCACACATGTAAGCATGTATTTGCTTGAATAAAAATCAACGAAGATGAATGTAGTGAAAAAAAGCACGGATGTATGTAGGAAAATGATATATGTGCATACTATTATGCATTTAACTGCAAATTTCGTTTTTTTCTTCTGTTTTTTTGATTTTTGACGCCTTGTTTGATGGTTTTTTGTTCTGAATTTTTTAGCGTTTACATGTTTTATTTAAATACGAATTTACGTGATTTTTTTATATTTTTTTAATATTTTTTTGATGAATTTTCAGAAAATAGGGACCTAATTACAATAAGTTTATGACCGGGTTTTTTTATATTTTGAAACTGAATAGGGACCTCTAAAAAACGCACCCTATTAAAATATATATAAATTCCACAGCGACTTTTCAAAATTTTAAATTGGGCATATCTTTCAAACCTTAAAGCGACTCATCAGTCTCTCAGCTTCGTTAGAAAGATATCTTCACACAGATTCCAATATTTCTTGTTTCGTTCAATTCTGACTTATATTGAATTCTGTATATTCATTTGAATTTCGAAATCGAATTTTCGAACTGCAGCGCCATTTCAGGCTCGTTATATAATTAAAATAAATTTATTCAATTTCAACTTCTATTTAAATATATTTTTCCTCGTTATTATTTGAAATAATCATTTTAAATAATCAAAATTCGCTAAAATAGCCAAAATAAAAAAATTTAAATTGGTTCAGATTTTCCGGGTTGTTACAGATTATAACCAAATTTACTTTTTGTTTACATTAAAAGGATTATAACCAAATTTACATTTTTGTTTACATTAAAAGAATTATAACAATATCCACATTTTGTTTACATAAAAAGGATTTAACAAAATCATCATATTTCGTTTACATTAAAAAGAATTAGACATTAAAATGTACGTTCAAAATAGAAATTGAATGTTTTATATTTTAATTTGAAGAGTAACTGGTCAAAACAGCCGAAATGGGTTACGAAACATATCCCATTGTGTCCGGGATGGGGGTAATTAGCTAGGGGCGACAGTCGTTGTGTTAGAAAAGGAGTTCGTATGCGAAAACACTATTTTAAAATTTAATAAAACCATCGGCCAATCAGAAAATTATAAAATATAATTTCATTTCCCCAAATTATTTTCTCTCTCCCCGATCCATCGTCACGCACCACGGAAAGCCATTCCCAACTTCTCTCTTCAATTTCTCTTTCAATTCTCAAAGAAATCACATGATTCTGGATCCATTTTGAAGAGCTTCTCAAGGGCTTCAAATCAATATAGGGTTTGAACTTTTTAATGTAAACGAAATATGATGATTTTGTTTAATCCTTTTTATGTAAACAAAATGTGGATATTGTTATAATTCTTTTAATGTAAATAAAAATGTAAATTTGGTTATAATCCTTTTAATGTAAACAAAATGTAAATTTGGTTATAATCTGTAACAACCCGGAAAATATGAACCAATTTAAAAAATTTATTTCGGCTATTTTAGCGAATTTTGATTATTTAAAATGATTATTTTAAATAACAACGACAAAAAATTTATTTAAATCGAAGTGAAAATGAATAAATATATTTTAATTATAATTCAAGCCTGAAATGGCGCGGTAGTTCGAAAATTCGATTTGGAATTTCAAATGAATATACAGAATTCAATATAAGTCAGAATTGAACGAAACAAGAAATTTTGGAATCTGTGTGAAGATATCTTTCTAATGAAGTGAAGAAACTGTTATAGAGTGAAATATATGCCCAGTTTAAAATTTTGAAAAGTCGCTGTGGAATTTATATATATATTTTAATATATATATAAAGGCCTTAAGAATTGCCATTTTGCAAACGACCTCGGAATTCGATGAAACTACCTTTGTTGGGTCCGGGACGTCGAATTATTGCTAGGTTCCAAAATTCGTAATTTTCTGAATCAATATGTGAGCGTGGAAAAGGAAAACGTGTTTTGACAGTTTTAGTTAAAACTGATCGACCAGAAAATGGCCATTTTTCAAATGGTCTCAGAATTCGACGAAATCAGTTTTGTTAGGACCGTATCGTCGATACGATGCTAGAAATAATTTTTCTGGAATTTTTCGAGTTAGTATGTGGGCCCGGCAAATTAAAATGTACGTCCAAATCAAAAATTGAATGTTTTATATTTTAATTTGAAGAATAACTGATTGAAACAGTCGAATTGGCCAACGAAACATATTCCATTGTGTTCGGGATGGGGGTAAAACGCTAAGGACGATAGTCGTTGGGTTTGGATTGGAGTTCGTATGTGAAAGGGGTATTTTCGGATTATAAAGAATTAAATAAATAAAAAGAAAATAGGCCCGCCAATCATCATTCATCGTACATTTTCTCTCTCCCCGACTTTCCCAGGCGCAAACGACGGAACTGAGCTCTCTTCTTCTCTCTTCTTTTTCTCACAAATCGCTCAGTAAAATTCATGGCTCCAGTGGAGTAATTTGTAGATCTCATCACGAGCTCCCAATCCATACCACTTGCACCCGTCACCGTTGAGCATTCATCGAGAATCACGGCCCTGAAGTTCCACCGTTCGAGCCCCAATTCCTCCGTCAGGCGTTGCGCGAGTTCACCAGTGGGGGGTGGCGCAGGTGCGCCCTTCCTGGCCCAACGACGTGGTGAAGACGGATCGGCTTCATACTTCGCAGATTTGAAGTAAAATCGAAACCTAGTTTCGGTCAAAACTGCTGAGATATGGCCTTGTTTAGTTTAAACTGAAAATTACACTTCTAAGTGTTGCAAACTTTGAAAAATCGTATCTTTTTCATGTGTTGACGAAATTCGATGAAAAAGGAGACATCGGGACCGTGTCGACGGTCTCTACATTCTAGAAGAGAGCGGATATTTTTCTGAGCCTTCTACAATTTTTAGAAAAGCGACGAACCAATGTGAGATTTCTAACCGATGTGAACTGAAATAAAATATATTAGGTTGCCGACGGAGTTTTAGAAACTCCTGACACCCGTCGTCCACAGACCTTGGACGACTTGTTTGAGTTGTGATGTTAAATTTGGTTGATATGTGTGAATGGTTGTTTGTGGTTGAAATATACCTTTGTGGTTGATAAACCTTTGTGGTTGAAAAATACTTGTGGTTGAAAAAATCGCCTTGTGGTTGAAAACTACCCTTGTGGTTGAGAGAATATTTGAGTGTAGTTAGAATCCAACTAGGATAAGGGTGAGGAAATGAAATGAAATACATGCCGCCTGCGTGCGAACTAGAAGCATGAATCCCCACTGTCAAATACCGCCAGGTATTAAGGTAGAGCGTGGAGCCATCTATAGGGTGGTGCCGGTTTTACTACCCTGCCATTATGCTGCTGAAATTTCTTGAAATATTTGTGTGTTTGAATTTATTTCATGTATCGAATTTATTTCATGAATCGAACTAATTCATGTGTTGAATCAAATTCATGTGTTGAATCAAATTCATGTGTTCAACTAATTCATGTGTTGAATAGATTTCTTGAAAGATAAAAATCACATTTTTATTATTTGTATAAAGTGTTAAAAATAGATATGTTAGAAATAAAATAATTTTAATAAAAAAATCACATTTTTATTACTTAAATGAAATATAGAAAATATTCATGTGCTGAATAAATATTTAGATCGATAAAAATATTATTTTTATCAAGTATATAAACCATTAACAAAAGTCATGTGTTGACGATACTCATGTGTTGAATAAAAGTCATGTATTGTATAAATACTTTGTTAACAATAAAAATCACCTTTTTATCGTGCTAGTGAAATTAGAATATTTATATAGTGAATAAAGGACTAGAAAGATAAAAATCACATTTTTATCAAATATATGAAGTGTTAGAAATATTCATTTGTTTAAATAAATATTTGTGAGTTAAAAATATTATTTTTAACCTTATATGAAGTGGAAATGGTTTAGTAATCGACGAAGAAATTATATTCATATATATATATATATATATATATAAATATAAATTAAAATAAAACAAATAACGACGCTGCAGTTCGCGTTTTGAATTCGTAACTTTAAACAAGTGTACCGAGAGATCCGACCATCGGATTTTCTTGAAACTGGACACGTTGGATCTGCCTTGGAATGATCTTTGCAACGGTGTAAAATTTGTGAAGATCCAACGGTTAGATTTTTAGAAATGTGTAAATCAAATTTAGAGAAAAACAGCGCCACGGCCGCGTTATGGCCTGAAACGTCATTTAATTAAATAAGGCCATTTTTAATTAAATAAAAATAGTGAAATATCGTTATAAAATATTATAGGCGAATGGGTTTGACACGAAAATTATATTAAAGAACTAAAATGTGAGTGTCGAATAATTTAACCAGAGAAAGAATCGATTTAAATTCTAATATACGTGAATTATTTGAAATGGCCGAGTTAACTCTCATTTCAAATAATTGATCGACAATTCAAGGTCGAAGACTGAAGATGGTGCAAGACCGACGATCTTCACGTCGAATGGAGGGGTGCTTCTGTCGCTCAGGATTGGATTAGCTACCTTGAAGGGGCGACGGTAGTAGCCGTCCGGGCGTACTTGTGGATGGTACGGATATACGAGGAATATGGTTCCTCTGGTTTCGTTCAGACCCAGAACGGACTTGTAAATGACCTGTGTGTCTGACATTGGATTTTTTTCTATGTTGATTGATCTCTATTAAATATATATCTGTTTGGCGGCGGAGAATTTATTCTCTTGCTTATACGCCCTTCTCTGAGACGTACGAGCGCAGAGGTAATATATCGATAGAAATCAATCCGGTAGAGTGAATTGCCTGTGTGGAATGCCTAAGTGGAATATGATCAAGGCTTCTGTTGAAAAGCAAAGTCTTGTGGTTGATGATCAAAGCACGGCCTGTGTGGCATACCTTTGTGTATAGCATGGATTCGCGAGCCTCACACCCTGGTATGGACCAAAAAGGGAGAAGGACGTCAGGGAGGACATGCGTTTTCTTCTAGTTAGAGGTGGTGTCGGTTCTTAAACTGGTCGACATTTATATATTTTTCACCTGTGTGGTTGTTGCTGTTACGAAGCGCCTCGGATATAGAGTCAGTGGGCTCATTGACGCCCCATAGGGCGGGGAGACGCATGTTCAGGGTTTAAGTTTAATCCACGTCGAGTGGACCGACCCTGACGATCCAAAGGTCACTCGACCTCTAACCTGATACATGGACTAGAGCGTCTCGAATTCGGTGAGGAACTTGCCCCTAGCCTCGGCTCATAACAGAAATCAAATTTCCAATACGACATGTGCGGTTGTGATTTTGAACCTATATTGGCGACATAGTGGCATGGGACGCTCATGTCGTCTATGATTGATATTATGATTGAATTTGTTTTTGAAACATATAAACACTAGTAATAATATCAAAAGACTTTGTTTGATCGTATTAAGCATATTTAGCCAATATAAGGTAAAACTCTATCCTCCGGTTTGTGTTGCATTGTGTGATGGTACCTGAGTCTTATATTGGCTTCATTCTTCTAAAAAGCATTTCGTTGTTTAAGAATTTACTTGGTTTATTGCATGGCGATCACTGGAGTAAACCCGTTTCGCGAAAGTGGCGTGGTCCTATGATTCGCCTAGTTATTGTTGTTTAAGCAGTTAAGTAGATTTCTCATACCAGTCCCATGACTGGCTCGTAGTTTGTTTCACTTGCAAACTCGGGTGCCCCTCTTTTCTACACGGGCAGCCTTGAATACAGGTTAGCAGACTTATTTTGGATAGCTGGAGCTGGATTTATCATTTCTATTTTACTGTTTCAGTCACCATTATGTATATTATGTTTGATTCCGCTACAGACATTTTGTATTAAGCTGAAACTATATTTTGTGCTAAGTATGATCCTATGCTGTATAACTCTGATGATTATTATTATTTCCAGTGTTATTTGATGTTCATTTTGGTGTAATTCTATATTTCTGTACTGCTGTTATTTGTTTATGTGTTATATTCCAAAGATTATCCTAGCCACCGTCTTCACGTGGTTCGGGGTCGTCTCAGTTGGTATCAGAGCTTTGGTTAATCTTAGCTCAAGAATATAACATATTAACGAACTCGTCAGAAATAGAACAAGTAGAGTTCTAGGGCGAATTACTCATATAGATAGGATCAGTAATATCCTAGAATGAGTATAGCAGAATAAAATACACCTCGATAGACACATTTACATTTAGGTATATGTTTCTATGCTTTACAATATCCTTTCTGTTGACCTGGCACTTGGTCTGCCATTTGCAGAAATAGTAGAAAATGAGTGCCAGAAATAGAAGAGGTAATGCAGAACCAGATCTAGAGGCTCTATTAAAGAGGTACCGAAATCTTGGTGGATCACTATTCTCGGGCAACGAATCCATTAGTCAAACTCAAGATTGGATGCGTACTGGTGAAAGTATCTTTGAACGTCTCCAGCTAAGAGATGATCAGAAAAGATTACTGGCATCCTGGGCACTCAAAGAAGAAGCTTTGTTCTGGTGGGAAACAGTTATTCAGAATGATCCAGAAGGTAATATTACCTGGGATAGATTTAAAGAAGTTTCCAAAGAAAGGTTTACTCCTCCAGAAGCAACTGAGCGTTTAGGTGATGAATTCTACTATCTGATACAAGGAGATATGGATATTCCAGAATATCATCAGAAATTCAGTGAACTTTCTCGTTTTTCCCTTCATCTAATTCAAGATCCAAAGAGGAAGAATTTGAAGTTTAACCAAGATCTTTAACGAAAATATCAGAAAAGTGTAATAAGGCATTTGAGGCTTCCTTTTTCTGGAATGATATACATGGCTTATCAGTATGAAGATCTTGATAGGCAAGGCCTTTTGGAGGACGAAGAAGAAGTTAGTTCTAGCAACAAAGGAAAAGTTGAAACTGATTTCCCAGAGGCAAGTACGCAGTCTGAGGTCAGTAAGAACTCTAAACTCAACCGGAAAAGGGCCAGATCTGGGAATGAACCAGTAATGACTGCCACATGTTCTAACTGCAATAAGACAGGGCATTTAGCGAAAAATTGCGGTCCCTTATTGAAACGGATAAAGAGTGAGTCTAAATCCAAGAAGAAGTTTCAAGAGAATAGAAAATGCGATCAATGCCATCAGACTGGTCACATTTCAAAGTATTGCCAGTTATCAAAGAAGTCTGAAGTAATACAGATAAATGAAGTGGCAGAAACTCCAGCACCCTCAGCTAGTCAGGAAAGACCGGATGTTTTGCAAGGCACGCTTAATATCAAAAATATTCCAGTTAAAGTATTGTTTGACACAGGCGCGTCGAAAAGCTTTATTGCAAGTGACGCAGTTAAGAAGTTGGATTTGAATTTGAAAAAGCTCAAAGCACCCATCACTGTCCAAAATCCAGTTGGGGGTCCCATCGATCTTAGTTGGATTTGTGCAGTGCCTGTCTCTTTTTCCTGTTATAAGTTCCCTACTATCGTGATCGTCATGAAGTTTACCTAATTTGATCTTATTTTAGGATTAGATTGGTTAACCAAATACGAAGCTGAGGTTAAATGCGCTGAGAGAGTTGTTAGGGCAAAGATCAAATTAGGAAATTATATAACCATACCATGTGAAGGTTCGAATTCTGATAGGAAAGACTTCTGGTCAGCTCTCGATGTTTCTCCTGCTCAAATAGAACCTATTCCTGTCGTCACAGAGGATATTCGAGTCACCATAAAAGATATCCCTGTTGTCAAGAACTATGCGAATGTGTTCGAAGAAGTTGTCAGCTTACCTCCGCAAAGAGAAATTGATTTCAGGATCGATCTAGTTCCGAACGCAAGGCCAGTGGTGCACGCCATTCGGAGAATGACTCTAAAGGAGAAAGAAGAGTTAGATAATCAAACTCGACAACTTGTATGGAAAGGTCTGATCAGGCCTAGTTTCTCTGATTGGGGAGCAGCTGTGGTATTTGTGCCAAAGTCCTATGGTACCCTCAGATTATGTGTGGATTATCGTGACTTGAATAAGCAGACATTAAAGAACAAGTATCCATTGTCGCGAATCGATGACTTATTGGGTCGTCTGAATGGAGCACAAGTATTTTCACGAATGGACCTAGCTACAGGTTTCCATCAGCTTCGTATTGCCGAAGAGTGTGTTTCCTTAACAGAATTCCGAGGTCCCGATTTATTCTACGAGTGGTTAGTAATGCCGTTCGGCTTGTGTAACGCTCCAGCATACTTCGTCGATCTAATGAATAGAGTGTTCCGTGGTGTCTTGAATAAATTTGTCCTGGTATTCATCGATGACATTCTAATCTTCTCCAAGTCAAAAGCTGGACATGAAAAACATTTGGAACAAGTTCTAGAGTTTCTGAGAAAGAATATCTTGAAAGCTAAATTTTCCAAGTGTATATTTTGGCAAGATGAAGTTAAGTTTCTTGGCCACGTCGTGTCAAAGGAAGGAATTTCTATGGGTCCAAGTAAAATTACAGCAATTCAAGACTGGAGACAGCCGAGAACACCCACGGATGTCCGGAGTTTCCTGGGATTGGCTAGTTACTATCGAAAATTCGTTAAGGATTTTTCGTTGACATCCCGTCCCTTAATGTGACAACCCTGAGACTCGAACCTCCGACCTCCCGTAAAGCAACACCACGCACTAACCACTGTGCTAAAAGATCTTTGTGTTAGCTTTTCGAGAGGGGTGTTACAGACTACCCCCCTTAAAGAGCCCAACGTCCTCGTTGGCTCATGTCACTCACCACCCAGGCGTTGTGCATGTAACCCGCACCAGTACCACACCGACTGACATCCGCAGCGTTACACACACAATTGCGACTGGGTATGGGCTCTGATACCAAATGTGACAACCCCGAGTCTCGAACCCTCGACCTCCCGTAAAGCAACACCATGCACTAACCACTGTGCTAAAAGATCATTGTGTTAGCTTTTCGAGTAGGGTGTTACACTTAACACAGCTTACTAAGAAACATTCAAGGTTTAAGTGGACTCCTGAGTGTGAGGAAGCTTTTCAAAAGCTGAAATTGAAATTGACAACCACTCCAATGTTAACCATTATTGATGGCAACCAGGACTTGCAAGTCTGGACGGACGCTTCTATTGATGGTCTCGGCGCGGTACTAATGCAAAGAGGGCGAGTTGTTGCTTATGCTAGCCGACAGTTAAAACCGCATGAAAGAAATTATAGAGTTCATGATCTTGAGTTATTGGCCATCGTATTTGTTTTGAAAATCTGGAGACATTATCTATTGGGTGAGAAGTTTGAGCTATATACTGATCATTAAGCGTTGAAGTATTTATTCACCCAGAAAGACTTGAATCTGAGACAACAACGTTGGCTAGAATTCCTTGCAGCATATGATCTTGATATTTTGTATACACCGGGGAAAGCCAATGTAGTAGCAGATGCTCTCAGCAGAAAGAATGAGATCATCGCCAGTCTTACCATTATTACGCCTCGGTTGATTGACAAGATCTCTATTCTCCAGAAAGACGATGAATTTATTCAAAGAATTAGCCAGCTAATTCGAGAAGGAAAATCTTCAGATTTCAATCTTGATAGCAAAGGGATTCTTAGATTACAAGGGCGGATTTGTGTTCCAGCAGTTGCAGAACTTAAAAGAGAAGTACTTGATGAATGTCACAAATCTAAGTTCAATATCCACCCTGGTGTGAGTATGATGTATAATGATATCAAACGAACATTTTGGTGGAAGTCGCTAAAAAGAGACATCTCTATATACGTTCGCAAGTGTTCCACTTGTCAACAAGTTAAAAGCGATCAGCAGAAACTGGCTGGATTGTTGCAACCGTTGGAAATTCCAAATTGGAAATGGAAACAAATTTCTATGGACTTCATTGATGGTTTGCCTCGAACCAAGAAAGGAAATGACAGTATTTGGGTGATCGTAGATCATCTCACGAAGATCGCCCATTTCATACCTGTCAAATCCAATAGAACCGCCCAAAGTTTAGCACAGATTTATTTCAAGGAAATAGTCAAACTACATGGAGTTCCCATGAGTATCGTTAGTGATCATGACCCGATATTTGCTAGTAAATTCTGGGAAGCGTTCCAAGCAGAATTGGGAACAAAACTAAATCTGAGCACCGCATATCATCCTCAAACAGATGGCCAAACTGAGAGGGTGAATCGTATACTTGAATATCTATTGCGGGCTTGTATTATTTACAATGGTGGATCATGGGAAGAATACTTGCATTTGGCTGAATTCTCATACAACAACAGTTACCAAGCGAGCATGAAAATGTCCCCGTTCGAAGCCTTGTATGGTAGACCGTGCAGATCTCCCGCTGTTTGGGTAGAACCTGGTAATAGACTTGTATTGGGACCAGATATGATTCGCGATGCTTCAGACAAAGTCGATTTGATTAAGAAACGATTACTAACGGCTCAAAGCCGGCAGAAGAGCTATGTTGATCCGAAAAGAAGAGATGTGGAATTTGCTGTTGGCGACTATGTTTATTTGAAGGTTTCTCCAATGAGAGGAGTGATCAGATTCGGTAAAACTGGGAAGTTAGCACCGAGATTCATTGGTCCCTTTCCTATTCTTGAACGGATTGGAACTCTCGCTTATAGAGTTCAACTACCTGATTGGTTGCCTGGAGTAAATGATGTGTTTCACGTATCTCAACTTAGAAAGCATGTGCATGATCCAGACTCTATTGTGGAAGAAGCCTCACAAGAGTTCTTGGACATTACTCCAGAATTAGCTGTGAGAAGAGAGCCGATAAAGATTATTGGCAAGGAAACCAAAGAGTTGAGGAACAAGAAAGTTCACTTGGTCAAGGTTCAGTGGAGTGGAGATCCTCGAGACTGTACTTGGGAAACTGAAGGGAGCATTAAGAAGGCTTATCCCAATTGCAGAGTGGATATCTCTGACTGACTCTGGTGCAAGGTACATTTACCATACTTTGCATTTTTGTTTCATTCTCAACTTTACCGTTGTTTTATGCTTTTCTATGTTTTCTTTTCATGGACGAAATGTTTTAAATACATAGTCACCCAAATATGATTTTTAAGTATATAAACTGGTTATTATACACTTGAAAAGTTAATCAACTCGTTGATTGTTGTTTGTGTTGTGTGGCTATAATTTGAATAATTAAATGTTGGAAGGATAATGAATCTGTAACACCCCACACCCGCTACGGTCACTCACTATGGGAATGCCATAGCATCGGTGGAGTATTTTAAGTGAATATAGAACAGAAAAATTACAACAAGACAGATATAAAATGATACTTGGAAATAAAAACTTCATTTCATTGCAGCGGAAAGTAAGACATGTTTGGTTACATCACAAACCATAAACAAGAGTCAAGTACATAATATCCATCTTGATAAAACAAAAGTACATAACCCCACTACATAACTAATAGCCATAAAAAAAAGATAAGCTGGGCTTTACTTCAACGGTCCAAGCTCCAGAAGATAGGTAAAGCAATCCAATCAAAGCCCACTAGCACTAGGCCCACTCTGAGAACCTGGGTTTTGGGAAAAAGATAAAAACAACGGGGTCGGACATAAGTCTGAGCGAGTCCTATAACCTTAACAATACAATTATTAAAGTAATTAGGGTATGACATAAACCTGGTACGGTACGGCTGGGGATGAATGACTACTACATTAAGCAGCCAACTAGACTTAGGATAAACTAAGATAACCGTAAAGACACATCTACCCACCCAAGGGTATTTACTACACTGCACCACACCAGTCATTCCTACTTAAAGGTTGATCCCACTAAGTGTACTTAGTAATCTTTCACGTACCCCTAGCTGACTACATAGGTGCCGTCTGCCCCTATCTCCACTAGGTGTACCCACTGCCCCCATTCGATCGGCTCCCTAACGTAGATACCCGTGTTGGCCCCACAGTGGGGTGTATCACTCCCCTAAAGTGGCAACCCGATACTATCAACGGTGCAAGGCTTATACCTACACGATGCAACAACGTCTTACCTACCAGCCCGGGCCCACACACGCATATGAAACCCGTTGGACTTGCGTTGCCACCGCTAACCCGTTTTGGCCTCTTATAGTCAAGCCCAGTACGCGTGTCCCGTCCTCGACATGGGTCGAGCCCATAAAGATACATATGGGTTACTGGTTGAAATGGGCCCCCCACAAGCTACCCACCTAAGCTTGTCCTTTCTAGTGTATCCCACTTAACCCTTTTTAATTATCATGTCCACTTACATGTTTAAAATTTGGTTAAGTCATCTAATCGTATTTCAATTGCCACCCAAGGCACCCACTAGATTTCCACATGCCACCCAAGGCACCCACTTAACCCTTTAATCATGTTTTAATTACATGTTCCACTTTGGTTAAGTATTCTAATCGTATTTTCTATTGCCACCCAAGGCAACCACTAGATTTCCACATGCCACCCAAGGCACTTACTTGATTTCCACATGCCACCCAAGGCACCCACTTAACCCCTCATGCCCCACTACATGGTAATATGGTTAAGTGTTTCTTAACTGATTAAGACCGTAACCTTTGTAAAGACCTCTCACATTAAACTATCTTTTATGGCAGCTAGATTTGCCGGTCGGGTCCGGGCAGCCTTACGCCATAACAGAGTCTAACCTCGTGTCTTTACACTTGTCACGTATTTAGTTCATGTCTAAGACCTCTCACATTGGGCCAATCATTTGTAGCCGCTGGATTTGCTGGTCGGTTCCGGGCAGTCTTATGCTACAAAAGGGTCCAACCTCGTGTCTTCGTCGATTAATTACACCTAATTAATCACCCCCATAATTTATATTAATTATCCATGTTCATGTTCAAGTTTTCAAGAATATGGGTAGACCTAACTCAATAGGTAAATTCCCAATTCCATAATATGGGTATACCTAACTTAATAGGTAAATTCCCAATTATGTCCATCCACTTTATGGTATGCATAATCATACCAACCTCACACAATTTTATTAACATGCATATTAACCCCATCGTTCCCCACGTAATTCGTTCTCATAACATGACATATAAAAGGGAAGATTCATCACCATTACCATGGGTTTAACTAGCATCATCTTAGCATTATCATGGGTTTAAAAGGTGTCAACTTGCATATATGAACATTGTATTAAACCCAACTAGCATAAGTAATTAACCCAAACTTACATGAATCACATATGTCATAAAGAGGGTAACTTGCATATGTATATATGACATATAAAGAGGTAAACTTGCATATGTATGCATATCATTCAAAGGGGTAAACTTGCATATATGTATGCATATCATTTAAACACTTAACTTGCATAGCATATTATATGTCAACTTCATATAATCAAATACTTAACTTGCATAGCATATTTATATGTCAACTTACATATAATCAAACACTTAACTTGCATACATGTCATATGCTAACTTGCATATAATCTAACATCTAACTTGCATACATACATCATAGCATGAAACTTGCAAAACTCACATCATAGCAATAACTTGCATAACCCTCATCATAGCATAAACTTGCATAACTCACATCATAGCATAAACTTGCATAACTCACATCATAGCATAAACTTGCATATTTATCATCATGAACATATAGCCTCAAACTTGCATTAACATCATGAACATATAGCATACAACTTGCATATGATAACAAACTTGCATTAATCCACATACATAGCCATAACCTCATTATATCCTATCATAATCACTTAATAATTGGTTATTAAGGCCATAGAAACTCACCACTTGTAGATTAACACTCATATGAAGAAGGTTTAGTTGCTAGAGTTGATTAGGAGTTGATTTGATTAGCAAACTTCTTCCTAGACTTGGTGGAGGCTCCTCCTAGTTGCTTTTTGATGGCATGACGGCGTTGTAACCATTTTTAGTATGAATTAGGGTAGTATTAGGGTGTATTTATAGATTAGTTAGGTGTTTTAGGCCCTTAGATTAACCTTAGGTTAGATTAGGACCATCAGATCTCGTCACAAGCCAAAGACTAGCCCAGAAAACCAGATCTGGTGCACCCAGGCCAACAGGGCCGACACCCTGTGTCGACACCCGTGTCGACAGGGCAGTCGACACCCCTGTCGACACCCCTGTCGACACCCCTGTCGACACGGGGTTAGGCAGGAATTTTCCCGCCACTTCCGCTTTGGCTCCAGATTTGATTTCGAACTGAATTTTTAAATCTGTTTTTAACTTTGAATTTTCTGAAAACTTCTTTGGGCCTTAACCGGGTCATACGGACTCCGATTTAAGAAATTTCGGACTCTATTTCGCGTATTTTTCCGTGACAAACACAATGACGTAACCCGTTTCCCCTGATTCTCACGTCTGAGATTATTTATTCTGCAATTACTGAATATTAGTATTAACTGAAATTCGGGGTGTTACATTCTCCCCACCTTAAAGGATTTCGTCCCCGAAATCTTCAAGTTAAGGAGAATGCATATCCTACCATCCAAATAACCATCTACTCAATCCATCAAACACGGGCATCCATTGTCCTTAAAACAATAATTCTAATGATGTATGAACATATGCAAAAAGTGTGTGTATATGTTCCCTACCTAATGTAAAATCAGGCGGTCCACCAATTCAGTTGACCTCCTTAATGCAAACCATGATAGTGACATGCGTCCAATATGTATGCGAAAGAACCCTATTGACACACACTATTTCTACATGTGTGCACAACCATACACGAAAATGCATCATCCATATGATAACGCAACCATTATACATCCATTAATATAGCTACCTACACATATTTATATGCAATATGCAATATGAAGTGACTGAGCCGATCTAGTGCCTAAAGTGTGTGTATATGCATCCACGAGCAACCACTAGCAAACACTTGCATCCACATGCATCCGTCAATCATAACATGTCTCAAACACATGTTTCAACCATAGGACTATCCTATCTGAAGGTCAAAGGTACTAACGAGAGGACATACTAAGAATAAGATAAGCACAAGATAAGCGATGAAGGAGAAGCAAAAGGACATACCCTCCGAAAGAAAAGGGTACCACTAACACATCTTCGCTTCCGTCTCCCAGGTAGCGTTGCTCTCTTCATCTCCCCATTGTACTTTGACTAGTTGAACCTCTCTGTTTCTCAACTTCCAAATCTCTGATCCATGGATGCAAGTAGGAGCTCGTCGAATCGTCGCATCTCGCTCTACCTCTACTTCTCTAAGCAAGCTCGGCTCTACCACCTCCGTGGTCTCATGTAGGCACTTCCTCAAATGTGACACATGGAATACATCATGTACACCACTAAGTCTCTCGGGCAACTCTACTCTATAGGCCATCTGCCCAATCCTTTCCTTAATAGGAAACGGCCCTACAAACTTTGGTGCTAACTTCCCAACAGACCCAAAACGAACAACATTCCGTAATGGAGATACTTTGACAAAGACCATGTCCCCAACCTTAAACTCAAGATCCGTTCTCCTCTTATCCGCGTAAGATTTATGTCTGTCTTGCGCCGCTTTCATCCTTCCTTGAATCAAATCAATCTTTTCCGAAGTCTCTCTAACCATATCAGTCCCTAGCAAGATCTTATCCGTAGATTCCTACCAACATGTAGGTAAACGACAAGGCCTTCCATAAAGAGCTTCAAAAAGGTGCCATGCCAATACTAGACTGAAAGCTGTTATTCTACGCAAACTCCACGAATGGAAGATGCTCTTCCCATGTACCTCCAAAACCTAAGATACATAGCCTCAAAAGGTCTTCTAAACTTCGATTCACCCTCTCGGTCTGGCCGTCCGTCTGAGGGTGATATGCGGTACTCAGACACAACTGAGTCCCTACTGCCTCTTGCAAACTCTTCCAAAACTCACTAGTGAAGATGGGATCTCGATCGCTCAATATGCTAGAAGGTACTCCATGCATTCGAACTATCTTTTGAATGTAAACTGAAGCTAGCCATGGAGCAGTCCTCTTACTCTCTACGGGTATGAAATGGGCACTCTTAGTAAGCCTGTCTACCACCACCCAAATTCCCGTATTACCCTTTCTCGATCTTGGTAACCCGTCGATAAAAAAATCCATCGAGACACTATCCCACTTCCATTGTGGAACCTCCAATGGGTAAAGCAACCCACCTGGTTCCTTTTGCTCCGCTTCCACTTGTTGGCACCCCAAGTATCTAGCGACATACTCGGCCACATCTTTCTTTATACCGGCCCAAAAGAAAACTCGCTTCATGTCTTGGTACATCTTGTCCCCACCGGGATGTATGGTCATCCTCGAACGATGTGCATCATCAAGTATAACCTTCCTCAAACCCTCGTCTTGCGGTACACAAAGTCTACCGTTTCTACGCAACTACCCCTTATCATCTAGGGTGTACCTACTCAAATGGCTGGACGACTCCCCCCCTTATGAGCTTCTCTACTAACTCAACCAACTGTGGGTCGTCCCGCTGTGCCTCACCAATCCATCCCAAAAGAGTAGGTCTGACCTCTAAGGATGCTAGCAAACCAGGTATAAAGTCAACGGAAGGTATGCAGTCAAACATCGAGATAAACTCCAAGCTTCGTCGTTCCACGAACAATGGGCTCAAGGACAACCTTTTTCTGCTTAAGGCGTCCGCTACCACGTTACCCTTGCCAGGGGTATGCGCTATCTCAAAAACATAGGATGCTAAGAATCCCATCCACCTTTGCTGTCCTAAGACTATGCGCTCGAAGAGTCTCCAACACTTCCCTATGATGTAGGGCATGCTCTTCTCCGCTTCCAGAGAAAACCAGGATATTATCCCATACACAATCGTCACAACTATCCTCCTCTCACGTAGATCATCCTAGTCGAACTCGACATCCCCCAAATGCAAGCCCCAAAGGCCTAAACCAATATCAGACCAACACCCAAGGGATACCTCCTTCGAATTCAAACGACCTACGTGAGATGATACTAGTAAAAACGGCAAAACAATTAAGCCCTTGACCAACTCTGGATGTCCTTGCCAGTCTCGCTCCAAAACCACCGTTGATCACATAACTGGCTTCGCTTAACCTATTAAGCACATACAAAAACTTGTTTCGCTCTTAGAAAAGCCCAAGATGTCATCCACAAAGACCATCACGAACTTACTTAGGTACTCCCTGAACACCCTACTCATCAAATCAACAAAGTATGCGGGGGCGTTCGTCAAACCAAATGGCATCACCAGCCACTCATAAAAACCATCCGGAGTCCTAAAGGCTGTCTTCTCTATACTATCCTCAGCCACTCTCAACTGATGAAACCCCGTGGCTAAGTCCAACTGCGAAAACACTGAGACGCCAACCAACTGATCAAAGAGATCATCAATCATCGGCAATGGGTGTCTATTCTTCTTTGTAAGCTTGTTGAGTTCTCTATAGTCTACACAAAGTCTGAGGGACCCATCCGCCTTCGTGGCCAAAACTACTGGAGCACTCCACTCAGATATACTTCGTCTTATGAACCCCCTTCTCAAGCAAATCGCCTACTTGCTTATGGAGTTCCCTCCTCTCACGAGGAGCCATGTGGCGCCCTGGCCAAGATACTGGTTTGGCACTGTATACCAGATATATTCGGAAGTCCATCTCCCGCTTCGGAGGTAAGCCCTTCACCTCCTCAAACACACCCAAGTACTCTCGGACCACTCTAACAGATCGCAAACTCTCGACCGACGTGTCAAGCGATTCAAGATAACTTAGCATAACAGATTCCATAGGATTACAAGAGATCTCGAGAGTGTTACCCAAGCGGGTCATAAGCCTAACAACTCTCCTTTCACAATCAAGAACGGCACCATTACTGGATAACCAGTCCATGCCCAAAACTAACCCATAGCCCGTGAAGCCCAAAAAGCATCACCTCTAAACTCAACGCTAAGTATTGAAACTTTCAAACCCAAACACATCATGAAGCCCCCTATTGGGTTTGAAACGACTAAGGGATCCTCTACTAAACTGGTGTCTAAGTGCAGTGACTCAACTAATAACGATGAGATAAACGAACTCAATGCGTTAGAATCAAATAAAGTACGAACTGGATGATAAAGAAATCCAAATTCCAACCTAGACGGTCCTCTCCCCATCTGGTATACTAGCCGTGAGGGAATACAACTACCCTTCAGAAGATTCCGTACCTTGCCCTTGCCTCTTTGGACAATCCTAATAAGGTGTCCTATTCTTCCCAAAAGAACAACTACTAGCCTTCATTTCCCCATTCTCCACTCGTAACCTCCCAATAATGAGGTTTCGTCCTTTATTAACCAAACAACTATTTGAGCGTTCCTCCCATCGTCTATCCTATAGGTACCTACAAGTCCTCCTCCTTCCTGAACCAACTTCTAATCCGACAAATGTCTAAGTCCCTTGAAGTGGTTTTCCATCCTTATCTATCTTAAAAAGATCATCTATTCACGGAGGGGAAACTCAAAACGAGAGAGGAAGAGATTCAAAACGGAGAATTCGAAAGAAAAAGATATGGCTATCAGGGATTATGCTTTTCTTTCAAAAACTTTGCTCTTAAAAGACGTGTTTTTGAAAATACTTCTTCCAAAAATATTCTTAGAAAATAGTTTTTCTTAAAATTTTATCTGTTTCGGTAACCTTAAGCTCTGATACCACGTGTAACACCCCACATCCGCTACGGTCACTCACTATGGGAATGCCATAGCATCGGTGGAGTATTTTAAGTGAATATAGAACAGAAAATTTACAACAAGACAGATATAAAATGATACTTGGAAATAAAAAATTCATTTCATTGCAGCAGAAAGTAAGACATGTTTGGTTACATCACAAACCATAAACAAGAGTCAAGTACATAATATCCATCTTGATAAAACAAAAGTACATAATCCCACTACATAACTAATAGCCATAAAAAAAAAGATAAGATGGGCTTTACTTCAACGGTCCAAGCTCCAGAAGATAGGTAAATCAATCCAATCAAAGCCCACTAGCACTAGGCCCACTCTGAGAACCTGGGTTTTGGGAAAAAGATAAAAACAACGGGGTCGGACATAAGTCTGAGCGAGTCCTATAACCTTAACAATACAATTATTAAAGTAATTAGGGTATGACATAAACCTGGTACGGTACGGCTGGGGATGAATGACTACTACATTAAGCAGCCAACTAGACTTAGGATAAACTAAGATAACCGTAAAGACACATCTACCCACCCAAGGGTATTTACTACACTGCACCACACCAGTCATTCCTACTTAAAGGTTGATCCCACTAAGTGTACTTAGTAATCTTTCACGTACCCCTAGCTGACTACATAAGTGACGTCTGCCCCTATCTCCACTAGGTGTACCCACTACCCCCATTCGATCGACTCCCTAACGTAGATACCCGTGCTGGCCCCACAGTGGGGTGTATCACTCCCCTAAAGTGGCAACCAGATACTATCAACGGTGCACAGCTTATACCTACACGATGCAACAACGTCTTACCTACCAGCCCGAGCCCACACACGCATATGAAACCCGTTGGACTTGCGTTGCCACCGCTAACCCGTTTTGGCCTCTTATAGTCAAGCCCAGTACGCGTGTCCCGTCCTCGACGTGGGTCGAGCCAACAAATATACATATGGGTTACTGCTTGAAATGGGCCCCCGACAAGCTACCCACCTAAGCTTGTCCCTTCTAGTGTATCCCACTTAACCCTTTTTAATTATCATATCCACTTACATGTTTAAAATTTGGTTAAGTCATCTAATCGTATTTCAATTCCCACCCAAGGCACCCACTAGATTTCCACATGCCACCCAAGGCACCCACTTAACCCTTTAATCATGTTTTAATTACATGTTCCACTTTGGTTAAGTATTCTAATCGTATTTTCTATTGCCACCCAAGGCAACCACTAGATTTCCACATGCCACCCAAGGCACTTACTTGATTTCCACATGCCACCCAATGCACCCACTTAACCCCTCATGCCCCACTACATGCTAATATGGTTAAGTGTTTCTTAATTGATTAAGACCGTAACCTTTGTAAAGACCTCTCACATTAGACTATCTTTTATGGCAGCTGGATTTGCCGGTCGGGTCCGGGCAGCCTTACGCCATAACAGAGTCTAACCTCGTGTCTTTACACTTGTCACGTATTTAGTTCATGCCTAAGACCTCTCACATTGGGCCAATCATTTGTAGCCGTTGGATTTGCCGGTCGGTTCCGGGCAGTCTTATGCTACAAAAGGGTCCAACTTCGTGTCTTAGTCGATTAATTACACCTAATTAATCACCCCCATAATTTATATTAATTATCCATGTTCATGTTCAAGTTTTCAAGAATATGGGTAGTCCTAACTCAATAGGTAAATTCCCAATTCCATAATATGGGTAGACCTAACTTAATAGGTAAATTCCCAATTATGTCCATCCACTTTATGGTATGCATAATCATACCAACCTTACACAATTTTATTAACATGCATATTAACCCCATCGTTCCCCACGTAATTCGTTCTCATAACATGACATATAAAAGGGAAGATTCATCACCATTACCATGGGTTTAACTAGCATCATCTTAGCATTATCATGGGTTTAAAAGGTGTCAACTTGCATATATGAACATTGTATTAAACCCAACTAGCATAAGTAATTAACCCAAACTTACATGAATCACATATGTCATAAAGAGGGTAACTTGCATATGTATATATATCATATAAAGAGGTAAACTTGCATATGTATGCATATCATTCAAAGGGGTAAACTTGCATATATGTATGCATATCATTTAAACACTTAACTTGCATAGCATATTATATGTCAACTTCATGTAATCAAATACTTAACTTGCATAGCATATTTATATGTCAACTCACATATAATCAAACACTTAACTTGCATACATGTCATATGCTAACTTGCATATAATCTAACATCTAACTTGCATACATACATCATAGCATGAAACTTGCATAACTCACATCATAGCAATAACTTGCATAACCCTCATCATAGCATAAACTTGCATAACTCACATCATAGCATAAACTTGCATAACTCACATCATAGCATAAACTTGCATATTTATCATCATGAACATATAGCCTCAAACTTGCATTAACATCATGAACATATAGCATACAACTTGCATATGATAACAAACTTGCATTAACCCACATACATAGCCATAACCTCATTATATCCTATCATAATCAATTAATAATTGGTTATTAAGGCCATAGAAACTCACCACTTGTAGATTAACACTCATATGAAGAAGGTTTAGTAGCTAGAGTTGATTAGGAGTTGATTTGATTAGCAAACTTCTTCCTAGACTTGGTGGAGGCTCCTCCTAGTTGCTTTTTGACGGCATGACGGCGTTGTAAACATTTTTAGTATGAATTAGGGTAGTATTAGGGTGTATTTATAGATTAGTTAGGTGTTTTAGGCCCTTAGATTAACCCTAGGTTAGATTAGGACCATCAGATCTCGTCACAAGCCAAAGACTCCCAGAAAACCAGATCTGGTGCACCCAGGCCAACAGGGCCGACACCCTGTGTCAACACCCGTGTCGACAGGGCAGTCGACACCCCTGTCGACACCCCTGTCGACACGGGGTTAGGCGGGAATTTTCCCGCCACTTCCGCTTTGGCTCCAGATTTGATTTCGAACTGAATTTTTAAATCTGTTTTTAACTTTGAATTTTCTGAAAACTTCTTTGGGCCTTAACCGGGTCATACGGACTCCGATTTAAGAAATTTCGAACTCTATTTCGCGTATTTTTCCGAGACGAACACAATGACATAACCCGTTTCCCCTGATTCTCACATCTGAGATTATTTATTCTGCAATTACTGAATATCAGTATTAACGTAACTCGTTTCCCCTGATTCTCACATCTGAGATTATTTATTCTGCAATTACTGAATATCAGTATTAACTGAAATTCGGGGTGTTACATAATCTAATCAACATGAGAATACGAGTGAATAAATCCAACTTGAATCAAATATTGTGTTGTGTGAAAATTTTGATTGAAATGCATGCATACATGTATAATATCTATGTATGTCATTGAACAGGTCATAGCAGGTACGCAAAGAAGAGGAATAAAATTGTTTGCCCATCAAATAGGTACATGTTTATTGTATTTCTTGGGTGATGATGATTTTATGAGCCGTATCGGCTAGCTGCTCGGCTTTTTCTTTTTCTTTTGGACTGGCGAAGGCCGTGGGAGGCCACTTGCAATTTTTCCGGTAGCCCCGTACAAAGGAGGTTATAGCGAAATTTTTCGAAAATTTAGGGTGTTAGCCAAATTTTTGGAAAAATTTGAAAGGTTCTTAGAAACTGAAAAGTTGAAGAACTTAAGCCATAATTAAAATAATGGAAGTTGAGTTGGTTTGTAAACAACTTCCGACTTCGTTCCTTTTCGAGGACGAAAAGATTTTAAGTGGGGGAGATTGTAACAACCCGGAAAATCTGAACAAATTTAAAAAATTTGTTTTGCCTATTTTAGCGAATTTTGATTATTTTAAATGATTATTTTAAATAACAACGACGAACAATTTATTTAAATCGAAGTGAAAACGAATAAATTTATTTTAATTATAATTCAATCTTGAAATGGCGCGGCAGTTCGAAAATTCGATTTCGAATTTCAAATGAATATATAGAATTCAATATAAGTTAAAATTGAACGAAACAAGAAATATTTGAATCTGTGTGAAGATATCTTTCTAATGAAGTGAAGAAACTGAGATTTCACTTTATAGAGTGAAAGATATGCCCAGTTTAAAATTTTGAAAAGCCACTGTGGAATTTATATATATTTTAATATATATAAAGGCCTTAAAAATAGCCATTTTGCAAACCACCTCGGAATTCGACGAAACCACTTTTGTTGGGTCCGGGACGTCGAATTATTGCTAGGTTCAAAAATTCGTAATTTTCTGAATCAATATGTGAGCGTGGCAAAGGAAAACGTGTTTTGACCGTTTGAGTTAAAACTGATCGACTAGAAAATGGCCATTTTTCGAACGGTCTCAGAATTCGACGAAATCAGTTTTGTTAGGACCATATCGTCGATACGATGCTAGAAATAATTTTTCTGGAATTTTTTGAGTTAGTATGTGGGCCCAGCAAATTTAAATATACGTTCAAATCAGAAATTGAATGTTTTATATTTTAATTTGAAGAATAACTGACTGAAATAGTCGAATTGGCCAACGAAACATATTCTATTTTGTTCGGGATGGGGGTAAAACGCTGGGGACGACATTCGTTGGGTTTGGATTGGAGTTCGTATGTGAAAGGGGTATTTTCGGATTTTAAAGAATTAAATAAATAAAAAGAAAATAGGCCGGCCAATCATCATTCATCGTGCATTTTCTCTCTCCCCGATTTTCCCAGGCGCGAACGACGGAACTGAGCTCTCTTCTTCTCTCTTCTTTTTCTCTCAAACCGCTCAGTAAAATTCATGGCTCCAGTGGAGTAATTTGTAGATCTCATCATGAGCTCCCAATCCATACCACTTGCACCCGTCACTGTTGAGCATTCATCGAGAATCGCGGCCCTGAAGTTCCGCCGATCGAGCCCCAATTCCTCCGTCAGGCCGCGCGCGAGTTCACCAGTGGGGGGTGGCGTATGTGCGTCCTTCTTGGTCCGACGACGTGATGAAGACGGATCGGCTTCATACTTCGCAGATTTGAAGTTAAATCGAAACCTAGTTTCGATCAAAACTGCTGAGGTACGGCCTTGTTTAGTTTAAACTGAAAATTACACTTTTAAGTGTTGCAAACTTTGAAAAATCATATCTTTTACATGTGTTGACGAAATTCGATGAAACAGGAGACATCGGAACCGTGTCGACGCTCTCTACATTCTAGAAGAGACCGGATATTTTTCTGAGGCTTCTACAATTTTTAGAAAAGCGACGAACCAATGTGAGATTTCTAACCGATGTGAATTGAAATAAAATATATTAGGTTGCCGACGGAGTTTTAGAAACTCCTGACACCCGTCGTCATGTGAAATTTGGTTGATATGTGTGAATGGTTGTTTGTGGTTGAAATATATCTTTATGGTTGATATACCTTTGTGGTTGAAAAATACTTGTGGTTGAAAAAATCCCCTTGTGGTTGAAAAATACCCTTGTGGTTGAGAGAATATTTGAGTGTAGTTAGAATCCAACTAGGATAAGGGTGAGGAAACGAAATGAAATACATGCCGCCTGCGTGTGAACTAGATTCATGAATCCCCACTGTCATATACCGCCAGTTATTAAGGTAGAGCGAGGAGTCATCTATAAGGGGGTGCCGATTTTACTACCCTGCCGTTATGCTGCTGAAATTTCTTGAAATATTTGTGTGTTTGAATTTATTTCATGTATCGAACTAATTCATGTGTTGAATCAAATTCATGTGTTGAATCAAATTCATGTGTTGAACTAATTCATGTGTTGAATAGATTTCTTGAAAGATAAAAATCACATTTTTATTATATGTATAAAGTGTTAAAAATAGATATGTTGGAAATAAAATATTTTTAATAAAAAAAATCACATTTTTATCACTTAAATGAAATGTAGAAAATATTCATGTGTTGAATAAATATTTAGATCGATAAAAATATTATTTTTATCAAGTATATAAACCATTAACAAAAGTCATGTGTTGACGATACTCATGTGTTGAGAAGTTCATGTGTTGAATAAAAGTCATGTGTTGAATAAATACTTTGTTAACAATAAAAATCACCTTTTTATCGTGTTAGTGAAATTAGAATATTCATATAGTGAATAAAGGACTAGAAAGATAAAATTCACATTTTTATCAAATATATGAAGTGTTAGAAATATTCATGTGTTGAAATAAATATTTGTGAGTTAAAAATATTATTTTTAACCTTATATGAAGTGGAAATGGTTTAGAAATCGACGAAGAAATTATATTTATATATATATAAATATAAATTAAAATAAAACGAATAACGACGCTGGAGTTCGCGTTTTGAATTCGTAACTTTAAACAAGTGTACCGAGAGATCTGACCATCGGATTTTCTTGAAACTGGACACGTTGGATCCACCTTGGAAAGATCTTTCCAACGGTGTAAAATTTGTGAAGATCCAATAGTTAGATTTTTAGAAATGTGTAAATCAAATTTAGAGAAAAACAGCGCCACGACCGCGTTATGGCCTGAAACATCATTTAATTAAATAAGGCCATTTTTAATTAAATAAAAATAGTGAAATATCGTTATAAAATATTATAGGCGATATGGAATGGAAATAAACCAATTTTTCTTGGTTTGCTTGATATTCTGAGGGTTGAATGGGTTTGACACGAAAATTATATTAAAGAACTGAAATGTGAGTGTCGAATAATTTAACCAGAGAAAGAATCAATTTAAATTCTAATATACGTGAATTATTTGAAAAGGTCGAGTTAACTCTCATTTCAAATAATTGATCGACAATTCAAGGTCGAAGACTAAAGATGGTGCAAGACCGACGATCTTCACGTCGAATGGAGGGGTGCTTCTGTCACTCAGGATTGGAGTAGCTACCTTGAAGGGGCGACTGTAGTAGCCGTCCGGACGTACTTGTGGATGGTACGGATATACGAGGAATTTGGTTCCTATGGTTTCATTCAGACCCAGAATGGACTTGTAAATGGGCCGTGTGTCTGACATTGGATTTTGTTCTATGCTGATTGATCTCTATTAAATATATATCTGTTTGGCAGTGGAGAATTTATTCTCTTGCTTATACGCCCTTCTCTGAGACGTACGAGCTCATAGGTTATATGTCGATAGAAATCAGTCCCGTAGAGTGAATTGGCTGTGTGGCATGCCTAAGTGGAAGATGATCAAGGCTTCTGTTGAAAAGCAAAGTCTTGTGGTTGATGATCAAAGCACGGCCTGTGTGGCATAGCTTTGTGTATAGCATGGATTCGCGAGCCTCACACCCCGGTATGGACCAAAAACGGGAGAAGGACGTCAGGGAGGACATGTGTTTTCTTCTAGTTAGAGGTGGTGTCGGTGCTTAAACTGGCCGACATTTATATATTTTTCACCTGTGTGGTTGTTGCTGTTGCGAGGCGCCTCGAATACAGAGTCAGTGGGCTCATTGACGCCCCATAGGGCGGGGAGACACATGTTCAGGGTTTAAGTTTAATCCACATCAAATGGACCGACCCTGACGATCCAAAGGTCACTCCAGCTCTGACCGAAGACACGGACTAGAACGTCTCGAATTCGGTGAGGATCTTGCCCCTAGCCTCGGTTCATGACAGAAATCCAATTTCCAATACGACATGTGCGGTTGTGATTGTGAACCTATATTGGCGACATAGTGGCATGGGACGCTCATGTCGTTTATGATTGATATTATGATTGAATTTGGTTTTGAAACATATAAACACTAGTAATAATATCAAAAGACTTTGTTTGATCGTATTAAGCATATTTGGCCAATATAAGGTAAAACTCTATCCTCCGGTTTGTGTTGCATTGTGTGATGGGACCTGAGTCTTATATTGGCTTCATTCTTCGAAAAAGCATTTCGTTGTTTAAGAATTTACTTGTTTTATTGCACTGGCGATCACTGGAGTAAACACATTCTGTGAAAGTGGCGTGGTCCTATGATTCGCCGAGTTATTGTTGTTTAAGCAGTCAAGTAGATTTCTCATACCAGTCCCATGACTGACTCGTAGTTTGTTTCACTTGCAAACTCGGGTGCCCCTCTTTTCTACATGGGCAGCCTTGTATACAGGTTAGCAGACTTATTTTGGATAGCTGGAGCTGGAGCTGGATTTATCATTTCTATTTTACTGTTTCAGTCACCATTATGTATATTATGTTTGATTCCGCTGCAGACATTTTATATTAAGCTGAAACTGTATTTTGTGCTAAGTATGATCCTATGTTGTATAACTCTGATGATGATTATTATTTCCAGTGTTATTTGATGTTCATTCTGGTGTAATTCTATATTTCTGTACTGCTGTTATTTGTTTATGTGTTATATTCCAAAGATTATCCTGGCCACCATCTTCATGGGGTTCGGGGTCGTCTCATAATCCTTTTTAACAAACAAAAATGTGTACTTTTCTTCACTAATCATGTTTACACAAAAATGATATTTTCTTATAACATCCCATTTAAATGAGTAAAATGTAAATTTTTGTTTAATTCTTTTTGATGAATACTAATTACATAGAAATGTAATTTCACATGTTAACACATTCTAATCAAGGTTTTATTCTTTTTAATAATCCATTTATTTAAAAATGTAAATTACATGTTCACAAGTTTCAAACAAAGATTCATTCTTTTCAATCAATTCTAGTTATCATTAAAAATGGAAATTACATGTTAACAAGTTTTCAGACAAAGATTCATTCTTTTTAATGAATTCTAATTATCATTAAAAACGAAAATTACATGTTAACAAGTTTTCAAGCAAAAATTCATTCTTTCAAAATGACCAAAACTGATAATTTTGTCTATTTCTTTAATCAAACAATGCAAGTAAAAAGTTTCTTTTTAATCTTAACCTTTTATTTAAAAAGAAAATGTAAATAAATGTGTATTTCCAATCTTATCCTTTTATTCAACAGATGCAATGTAAATAAAAGTGTATTCTAATCTTGTTCTTTTATTCAACATCTACAATGTAAATAAAAGTGTTTTTATAATCATGTCCTTTTTATTTATCATAACAATGTCAATAAAAATGTAATTTCTATCATGAGCTTTTTATTGCAATGCAAAATGTAAAATAAAGCGATTCACACAATTTGCACTTTTGTTTACAATGGAAAATGTAAATAAAAGTGATTCACATAATTGTCTTTTTATTTACAGTGAAAATGTAAAATAAAATCAATTCACGTATTTGTACTTTTTATTTACAGTGAAAATGTAAAATAAAATCAATTCACATATTTGTACTTTTTATTTACAATGAATATGTAAAATAAAATCAACTCACATATTTGTACTTTTTATTTACAGTGAAAATGTAAAATAAAATCAATTCACATATTTGTACTTTTATTTACAAATGAAAAATGTAAATAAAGAGTTCTACACAATTTGTTCTTTTATTTCTATCATGAAAATATATATAAAAAAACAAAAGGGTTCTACGCTACTTGTTCTTTTTATTTACAATGAAAATTTTAAACAAAAGAGTTCTACACTATTTGTTAATTAAAATGTTAAATAAAATGTTAATCTTACCATACCTTTTTAATTAACAAATAAAATGTTAATTAAAAAGTAAAACTACTCATGTCATCTTAAATTAACACATAAAATGTAAATTTTCCATGTCATAATAAATTAACACATACAATGTTAATAAAAATGTAAATGTTTCATGTTATTATAAATTAACACATAAAATGTTACTTTTATTTCACAAATCAAGTTTTAACAAAAATGGGATTTTTATTTCATAAATCAAGTTTTAACAAAAATGGAATTTTTATTTCACTACAAGAAAAAACACTTTTCGCAACAGGCAAAATCTGTTGCAGTAGGCCTATTGCAACGGGCCAACGCCCGTTTGTATAGCTGAAGTTGCTAAAAGTCTGCAACAGTTTTCGCCCGTTGCAATAAGATGTTGCGGTATACTTTTTTGCAACGGACTTTTGCTGTTGCAACAGATCTTTTTGCAACAGTATATGCCCGTTGCAATAGATTCATAAATCTATAAAAAAAAAATACTACAGCTTATAGATATTATATATTAAATGTATTTGTTTTAGTAATAGTGTATATCATAGAATGAAATAAACAGATAAAAAAATTATTTTAACAAAGTTTTAATAGTACAAACAATTACAACAAAAATTTCTACAATTTTCATACACCATTTATGTATAACAATTTCTTCTCTCATACAACATGTTTTTTTCGAATAGAGTATTTTCTAGTCATATTTTTACTCTATCATACATTTCCTATAACAAGAGAATAAATATCATCAGTTCACTAGAACAAATCTGCAGTTCATGCTCCAAATTTGCTGTCGATCATGAACATGTACATGCCTATCCAAGAATATGTATGTCACTCTAGCAAACTCTACATCAAATAAAAGCTTAGAACCGACAACACCTTCTGTACTTCCTTGCAACCCATTGATGTGCAACACTGCAAAATCCAATTTTTTTGACTGACTTGTTTCAACAAATCTACGATACTTTCTTAACAAAAAAAGTAAATTACCTGGTGGGGACCAAAATCAATTGCAGTGAACTTGTCCTTCATCTTGAAGAGAAGAATGTTGCTGCTACCCAAAAAAACTAAATACAATTCCAAGTGATATTAAGATAATAAAAAACATTGATTGGAATGGATGTCCAACTCAAAAGCGGACCTGTTTTGCTTTAAAATAAATAAAATATTAAGCTAGAATTATAATGAAGTATGAAAATTTTAACAATAATGCCCAAAAAAAATAAAATGTGATGGACCGTGAGCTGTAAGATCCCCTAAAGTGAAGTTCTAGTAGTGATGGATTCAAACCCAGAAGATACAGTGTTTCTTATTCTTAACAAAAGTAATGCAAGATTTCAAATACTGTTGGTCACTATTAATAATTAACAATATATATTACCTAATCCATTTGTGGATTTCGGTTGCTACCTGACTCGCTGCGCAAGTAATGAAGTTTTAAACGAAATATTGTTGTCCAGATCCTTTTTTTCCATAAATGTGAACCATGTACTGTTAGAAAAAATAAAAAATAAATAACAGTTATTGCATGTCCGTGCAAGTAATTCCAATTTCTATGAATACAAAGGCTTCAGCGTCTTACCAATATTCAATGAAGTTGTCATTCATCTTGAACTTGTCCTTCATCTTGAACAAAATGTTTAATAACAACATTATTTGTTATGCAATGACCAACGTTTTTGATAATGTCCAGAATAATGTTTTTGAACATGTATATGGAAAGACACTTACAAATGATATCTTTGATAGTTCGGACATTACTGAACCTTCCATCTATTGCTTCATAAATTCCAATAGAAAGTCATGCATCACTGCTTGCTTTCCGAAGATAAGTCTCAGGCCCTTTGTCATGATAAAGAGTACAAGAAGATATTATGTCCGATAAGTTGGCAAATCTAGATGGAACAATGATGGAGACATACATGCCGATAAATCTGAGAAAAATTAGTCAAAAGTTATTGTGCAAATTATACACCCAAATGGTAGCATAATATCCATAAATTCAAGAGAATTAAAATAAATATGTACACAACTATACAAAAAGCAATATTTATGTCAAAATAATCATTTGAATTTAGAAATCAAAAGAATCTAACTTTGTTGAATGCTTAAAGCAGTACTGAAAATCCTATATTTATTTTAAGTACAACTTTGCCAACATACAACATCAAATTTCAAGCAAAGGCCTCGTATATAATTGGAACTTTTATATGCAGTAGTAATGCAATTTTTAAGCAACTTTTAAACTCAAAACATACCTAAATAGAAATAATGCACATTGTTATGATCTACCTAACCATGGGAGATAACCGAAATAAGGATTACGAACCATATGTTAAGTAACCATAAAATGAATCACACATAAGATTATTGACCTTGTGTTAAGAATACATAAGAGGAAACCATTACCGCATAAAAATACACTGAAAACCAGCGATACTTTTGGACAAATATCAAGGAACAATGATGGAGACATACAGATGTATCGAAGAAATGACCAATGATGTCAATTTTTTCTCAACTTAAATGTATATTTCTATTCCTTAGTCATACCAAACAAGGCTGTTACCTTAATACTTTGTATTTTACATATGATTCTTCTTTGAACACACAGGTGTATCTAAGAAATGACTGGTTTTAGCTATTGCATCTTAATTATTCTCAAGTTATCAGAACACTACTTATAATGCCAAATATACATTGATTGTTTATTACCATCTCTAGATTATTTTATGCCTAAATTTTATCAATAGTAGGTAAACACATATACGTATATATATCAGGAATTTTTCTCGCCATCTCCTTATGGAAACAGTACATATCTTGCCATTTAAATAATCTATGGCCTTAGATCCTATCATCTACAGGTATGTTCAAAACATATAAAATATACCAATTTCCAGTTTTTTTTTCTCTTTCTTTTTGTCAGTACTTCAATGACACTCTCATATCCCATGTATGCATATCTATATAGCCGTCCTAATTTATACCCATTTTTCATAAAAGCATGACAGTGTATATAGATATAGAAACTACATTTTCATTCTCTATAAAAGTTCATTACATCCAATGTGCTTTTTCATCTTTCTCTTAAAAGAGAATGCCATAGTGGCAACTGCAGTAGTTTTACTGTCATAACGAGCAAGCTCAATATTGATTTCAGACACTGGAATCATATACCTAATTCTGAAAGCCATACCAATACCTAGAACAAACCGAGCAAATAATTCTCAAAAGCAAACGACGGAGAGGAGGGTGGTTTGGAGAATTTAGATTTGGGGAAAGTACCTGTTGTTACCGTTGAATCCCTAGACTGCCTCATGCCGGCCAGAGGATGATGAGTTTTCCGGCGAGATTTGACCTTCTGAAATCCATCGTCATCAATTGGGGGAGGAAGAGGAATTAAAGATGGGCTCGGCGCTGCTGTGTCGGTTGAAATCGAAACCAAGGTGATTTCCGTTGAAGTATATTCCATCCGATATCGACCATCACGTTGAGGCGCAGTGGAGTCGACCGGGTCTGGATGGGGTAAAGCTGAAGGAGGACGGACTGGAGGGGAAGAGAGCACCGGCGGAGGTCGTGGAGGAAGGTCAGGCGACTCGAAAGAGGGGAGACTGCTAGTATTTTCTGGAAGCAATGAGAATGTCGGGTTTTTTTTAAAGTGTTTTTTTTTTCGTGAACTGGAGGGAGCCTGAAATTTTTCAACCCTCGCAAAGCGGGACAATGAAAAGCATGGCGGGATAATGAAAAGTATTTCAACATAGCAAAGTATTCCAACTGTTTGAATAACGAACGAAGTAGGGTCGGTTGGTAACAAACGAATATGAACTAAAAAAAATTGGTATTTAATAAGCAGGAAACATAGATACAAAAGGTAGATAAATGAATATTAAACTATGTAGATCAAATTATTGGATGAAACGTAAATTGAAAAATGAATAATTCGTTACTAAATTAACTAAAATTGTTGGAACAAAGACATTGGATGCCTCTAATATTAAATAGCGGGAATTCGTGAAAGTAAATGAAGTTTGCCCAATTTCTACCGAGATATTTTTCTACCAAATTCAAGATGGAATATTTTGCACTCCACATATTATAATGTTTAAAATTTATTATTAGCTACAATTATCAGTTGCCTATCCATTCAAAAACTTATTTTATCTTGAATTTCAAAGTCAAAAAACAACTAGATATACCGTGTGATCGATCGATCGACCAAATTTAAACTTTAAATTTAAAATTTTATTTTATTTCTAACATACAAATTGGACTAGCTCTCGATTGATTACAAATTCAAAAGAAATATTAATTATATCTAGTTGTTTTTAATTATGTATATATGTATATGTGTGTGTGGGTGCGTGTGTTTGTGCATGTGTGTGTGTGTGTATACTATTATGCTTATACTTCTTATATTATAACCGAATATTACTTGGGGAAAAATAATTTTTAAAAGTACATTTTTTGCAAGTGGCTTTACCTGTTGCAAAAAAAAATACAGTTATTGCAACTGGTGAAAACAGTTGCTAAATATATAATTTTTGCAACTGGTTTGAAAGTGTAGTTGCAAATAATATGTCTACTGCAACAGGAATGAAAGAGCAGTTGCTAAAAGTATGTTTTCGCAACAGGCTTGAAAGCGCTGTTGCGAAAAATATGCTTTTCGCAACAGGAAGGAAAAGCCTGTTGTTAAATCTTATCTATTGCAACAGCTACGAAAGGTCTGTTGCTAAATATCATTTACTGCAACTGACATTTGAGGCCTGTTGCAAATAGCTAGTTGCGATAGGGTATTTTTCTTGTAGTGTTTCATAAATCAAGTTTTAACAAAAATGGAATTTTTATTTCATTCTTTTTTAATGTATAAAAATATACCTTTTCATTTCACTAACATGTTCTAATTACCAAGAATGTTAATTTTTTACTATATAATCTAATTAACAAAATGTTAATTTTATCCAATATAATCTAACTAACAAAAAACAAGTTAATCTTGTTCTTTATAATCTAATAAACAAAAATGTCATTTTATTCACTAATCATTCTTTTGATAAAAATGGTCATTTTTATTCACTAATCATTCTTTTGATAAAAATGGTCATTTTTATTCACTAATCATTCTTTTGATGTTCGTGTGTCAAAATAGAAGAAGAACTCTATTACGAACTAAATCAATACAGATCTAACCAAACACATGCATCATAGTCATCATCATCAACAAGCAACAATTACAATAACATATATCACAGATCTGAATTTAAATAATCATACATAAATGGAATTTTAAATGAGGTGAGACAATTTAAATTTTAATTATTTAAAAAAAATAGAAATCTCACATTTGTTTTTGTCTGAAATTTCAAAGTGCTTAGTTCCAATCCTGATCTGTTTCATCATCTAGATCTCATCACAAGGATTCCAACGGATTTCGTTTCGTCAAATTCTGCTTTGTTTTGAGCAAGATATGATGGTTTAATCATTAATTACATTATAATATAATTAAATTAATTAATTACATTAGCAAATTAACCTTAATCACATCGGGTTTAAACCCCTTTCGTTCCCTTTTTTGTTTCTCAGAACCCATGCTCCCAATTGAAACCCGATCGCATGTCCATCGAGGCAGGAGAACCTGATCCGCGACCTCCATGATGTAGCCCCGAAGCTCCTCCACCACCACCTCGAACTGCGTGACACTCGCCGGCCCCAAGTGTGCCAGAAAACCCTTCGAAGTCGGCCACTTTGAGCCGCGATTTCCACCCCTCTGATGATCAGAAAACGATCACTACCGTATCATTTTGTAGATCTCCTGATTCTCTACCCTTTTCTCTTTAGAACCATGAATCAATTTGAAAGGAGATGGAAGAAATTAAGGGTTTAATTTGGGATGATTCTGGCCATTAAAAACGAAATGGCGACTGCGTATTGAGATGTAATTGGGGTTAGGGTTGGCACGTTTTCCAAGGGTATTTATTGGGTATATTTTATATTATTTAATTAATAAATTCAAAAATAACTTGTTAAACCATCCGAACTCCAAACGAGACCCAACGACTGTCGCCTCCAAACAAATACCCCCGTTCCGGACACAATGGAATATGTCTTGTAACCCAGTTCGGCTATTACGATATGTTTTTTTTAATTCAAAATATAAATCCTTTAATTATTTAATTTCATCGTATATTTAAATTCACCGGGGCCATATACGGACTTAGAAAATTCCAGAAAAATTATTTCTAGTTATGTTTTGACGATACGGTACTAACAAGACTAATTTCGTCGAATTCCGAGACCGTTTGAAAAATGGCCATTTTCAAGTCGATTAAATTTGACTGAAACTGACAAAACATATTTTCCTTCGCCACGCTCACATATTAATTTGAAAAAAATCTGAAAAATTAAACTTAACAATTATTTGACATTCCGGTTCCAACAAAAGGGGTTTCGTTGAAAACTGAGGTCGTTTGCAAAATGGCTATTTTTAAGGCCAATATATTATATTAAAATTATATATAAATTCTACAACGACTTTTCTAAATTTTGAACTGGACATAACTTTCTATTTTAAAGTGAAATTTCAATTTGTCAGATTCGTTAGAAAGATATTGTTAAACAGACTCAAATATTTTTGGTTTTACTGAAATTCGATTTATTTTGAATCCTGTACATTCAGTTAAAGTTTAAAATCGAATTTTCGAAATGCCGCGCCATTTCAAACTCCTTTTATAATTAAATTTATTCGTTTTAACTTTGATTAAAATAAATTTTTAGCCGTTATTATTTAAAATAGATTATTTTAAAATGTTCAAAATCCATTAAAATTTCTAAAATAAAAATTTTAAATTGGCCCCAAAATTCCGGGTTGTTACATAAACACTTTATGGAAATCATGAATATATTATCAACACATGAATATATTTCAATACATGAATAAAATTCAAACACATGAAAATTTCAGAAAATTTCGGCATTATAACGGCAGGGTAATTAAAACTAGCACCGTCCCGATGTTCGGCTCTTCGCACTACCTTAGGCCTCGCGGCGTTTACAGGGGGCTTACTAAATGATCTAAACATTTCGATCATTTTTCATATCATAATGAATTTTTCCACAAATAATTCCAATTTGGTTTCAACCAAAATCAACCATTCTCAATATCATCCATTCACAATATCAACCAAATTTCACATCATAACTCAAACAAGTCGTCCATAGTTTGTGGACGACGAGTGTCGGGAGTTTCTAAACTCCGTCTACAACCTAATATATTTTATTTTCAAATTTAATTGAATTTAGAAATCTCATATCGCTTTTTAATCCTTCTTAAATTGTAGCGAGCTCTAAAAATTCCCTGGCCTCTTCTAGAATGTGGACAACGTCGTCACGAGTCCAATGTTTCTGGTTTCACTGGATTTCGACAACATATGTTAAAAATATGATTTTTATTAACAAAACGAACTTCGCAACGCTTTAAAGCGTTATAATCCATTTAAAATAAAACAGTCGTATACCTTTCAAAATGATTCAAAACTAGGCCTTGCTTTTACTGCAAATCCGTAGCACGTGGACAAAATCGAGTTGTACCACGATGTAGAGCGTCGACAGGCGCTCAGATCGATTGGGGTGGCGTTGAACTCGAGGCGGGGCGGCGCTTCGAAGTCGCGCACTTCAGGGAGGTGGTTCTCACGATATACTTGACGAGAGGGGGTGTAATGGGTATTGATTCGAGGCTGGAGAGGAGTACTTCAAAAACTTCTACTGAGGTGTAAAGGCCCGAAAATCCATACCAATTTGAGCTGACTAATATCTTACACATTCAACTCAAAATGCACGAAAGTTCAGACCATTAATAGAGAGAAATTAGAGGATGAGATAGAAAAGATAGAACTAATAGAATAAAAGAAGAAGAACATAGCTAAACATAATCAGAGTAAACACGAATCTCACAGCGGAACAAATAAAATGTATTATATAACGTAACTTTGAAATACAAATCTGAATTCGTATATATGTAACAACCCGCATTCTACGCATCGGGGGATCGTAGAATATTTATTTCTTCTTTGTTTGTGGTCATATGGTCATGTAACCTTGAGGGATGGCTATTAGGGTCATTTCCAATGTTCATGATTTTTGCCAATTTTTAAATGACCGTTTTGCCTCTAGCTGAGTTTGTTTTGGCCATAACTTTTGATTGGAAAGGAGTTTTGACCTGAAACCACTTACATTGTCTTGGAATGATGGTTTACCTTTCCGTAAAGTGGTCATATGTTGAAAACGGGCTTGCCGTTTGGGAGAAATGGCTAAAACAAGGTTTGCAAGGTGAAAATTTGCATAATTGGGCTAAACCGGGTCATTTGGAATTGGGCCCATGACCCATTTCGGGATTAGGGTTAGGAGAGGGCTGAGATGGCTTAGGGTTTCATCTCATGTCAGTTTTCTCGCCTCCACTTACCTCTAAGAAACCCTAAAAATGGCCTCCACTCTCTAAAACTCTCCAAAACACCTCCTAATCACTAGCAACTTGAAGAAAAGAGATTAGCAACATCAAATCAAGGCAAATCAACACCAACACACGTTTAGAGCTGCTGCAACACCTTGGAATTCGTGCCAAATCGGAGTTTTATTTCAGATTTTAGTTTATTTGTGGCTAAGGTGAGTGATTAGCTTGCTTTTGCACTAATTATGGCTAATTTGGGGTGATTAGTGCTAATTAGTGTTTTTAAACGAGAATAAATTCTTGGAAAACGTTTATAAAATCTTAAATAATGTTTTAGACCTCTGATATGAGTTTGGGTTAATTTGGTTAAGTTTTGCTAATCCTCTCATTAGTTATGTTCATACAGGCTTAAGGGAAAATATGGGGTTCTAGGTATGTTTGATCCATTTTATCATATCATATTGATGTTTTGGTGTTTGAGGTCACTTGTATGTGTTGCTATGACTCTTTGGTATGCTTTGTGATTGATTACAATAGCTAGAATGGTCAAAAACGCCGTCGAGAGGCGTATAAACAAGTTGCTGGAAAGTTGCAGGAATTTATCCGAACCGGATCGGATCGGTGGAAGGAAGTGCGAACCGATCCGCCAGGGGAATCTCCGACCCGACCACTCGAGCATGGTAACTACGATCCGAACCGAGAATGCCCTCACGAACCGCACCGGCTTGGGTAGATACTTCTGATCCGAGCCCAATGTGGTACCACGATCCGAATGAGATGGAGACCGCGATCCGGTGTAGTGAAGAAGGCCGACCCGAACCATTTAAAGAGGACGATCCGATCCAGGAACGAAGAAGGAGGAGCCACGAACCGTGCTTGGGGGCGAACCGCGATCCGAGCCGTTACGTGGTGATGATCCGATCCGACCCGATGTGCTTGGGCATGAAGTGACGATCCAAACCGATCCGATGGAGACCCATAACCCGAGAAGCTAAGGTAGTTCAAATGGAAGTTAGAGCTCAGGATCCAGACGGGAACCAATGAGTTCACTTCATGATTGGACTTTGCTGCGGGACGTGTGCTAAGGAGTTGTCGATGTCTATGACTTTGGATCACTATGTATTAGAGGTGCATGGACGAATTCGGGCTTTGGATATGGTGCGACTAGGGAGCTACCTACCAATGGAGTGGGGTCATGGAAACGTTGGGCGTGATCCCATAGGTTTGGCGTTGGTGGTAGTAGGAATGGACATAGTCGTACAAAGTCGAGTTCTGTCATTTTCTTAAAGGGCTATGGTGATCGAAGAAGTAGATATCGTATGCTTTACGCACTGAGTGAGAGATTGTGAGGATGGTTGCTATGCTTGATTGTTTGACATACACATCCCCACCCCCGTATATTTACACACCATATGTTAGGGACATCCTAGAGTATCGTACCGTGTAGTACTAACTCTTTGGTTGCAGGTCCAGGTTCAGGTATGGTTTAGTATACCTGTTATTGTTCTGTTTATGCTTGCTACCACTCATACCAGACTTATGTCTGACCCAGAGTTTTATGTTTCTTCTTATTACTCTGGGTGCTCACACGAGCAGACTAGAGACAGGGATAGCTGGTTGTGCGCGAGTAGATGGACTGAAGACGAGCAGGAGGCTCCACGTATGATAGATAGTTATTCTCCCTGTGTCGTGATCGGTATCTACTTTGGGCATTAGTAGCATACCAATTTTGTTTATCTTAGAGACAGTATTTTGAAGTTGTAATAAGCTGTATTTGATTTTCCGCTACTCTGATGATGTTAGTTCAAGTTTTCAGCTTATGCACTGTCTCGTATGTTTATGTCAAGTATGTTATTATTATATTTTATCTGATGCGTTGTGAGACATATTACAGATTCTACATTGATTCTTCACCTACTTTCCTCTCTTTCTTACGATCCGTTCCATGCCAGTTGGTCATGCTAGGCAAAGGTGACGGTTGGTGCGGGGCGGGTTGTCACACTTGGTATCAGAGCTCTAGGTTGCGTAGTTCACCTATGGAAAGACACTAGGGAGAGATATGACGTATATGAGAGTGCGTATTTGTGATTACTTTGGTTTTCAAAAGCTATATCTATATATATAGTACTAGTATGTCTAGAGTGAAGTTGCATTGCACTGCACAAGTACCATTATAGAGATGGCTAATCGTTTCTCTATACAGATAGAACGATGAGCCGAGGTACGAGAGGTGCTGGCAGGGGAGCCAATAATGGGAATGCTCCTGACATGAGGGCTATGTTCACTAACCTCATGAGAGAGATGCTTGTGGATATTCAGGGGGCGGCTCCTAATGTTGCCAATGCTGGTGGTGTAGCGGTGCAAGTGCCTAGGGTCGATTTCGCCAAGCTGAGTAAGGATTACACTAATCTTGGTGGAAAGCCGTTCCACGGAACGGAGTCGGCCATGGATGTTCAGGATTGGTTGGATAGCTGTGATCTTATCTTTGAGGACTTGGGTATCGAGGATGCGATGAAAAGAAGACTAGCGTCTCGTCAGCTGCAAGGACGAGCGATGAATTGGTGGAATGCTATCAAGGCAGCCACTCCAGAAGATCAAGTGACTTGGGATCAGTTTAAGGCTCGCTTTAGCGACAAGTTCATCCCAGCTGCTGAAAAGTAGGAATTGTTTCGAAAATTCTTGGAGCTTAAGGAGAATGGAAGGGCAGTATCGGATTACGTTGCTGAGTTCGACACTTTGTCGAAGTATGGATTATCTCTTATCGATACTCCCGAAAAGAAGAATGAGAGGTTCATTACTGGTTTGGATGGATACTTAGGGGAGAGGCTGATTAACCACATCGATGAGACGTTTGAGTCGATTGTGGGGAAAGCTTTAAGGTCAGAGAGTCTTTACCCTAAGCCCAAGACTGGGGTTGTTGCTGCGTCTGCGGAAGGGCCAAAGCCGCAAGCAAGCGGTGGAGGCAAGAATAACTCCCAGAACAAGAGAAAGCAGAACCAAGCTAAGGATGGCCAGAAGAAAAGCAGGAAAGATGTTGAGTACTTCAAGTGTGGAAAGAAGGGCCATTATGCAAGGGAATGTAGGGCCAAGACAGTGGGAAAGAAGTGCTTTAACTGTGGCCAGGAGGGACATTTTAAGGATAAGTGTCTGCAACCTTTGAAGGAGGATCAGATTGTGAAAGCTTATGCCCTTAATGCTATTCCTTCTTCGTCGAATGCCCCAACTGCGGCGGAGAAAGGAAAGGGAGTCGTCATTCAAGGTATGCTTTCCATTTATGATATTCCTGTTCGAGTTTTGTTCGATACCGGGGCTTCCCATTCCTTCATATCTAGTGACCTGGTAGATAGGTTGGGATTGGAACCCGAGTTAGTCGATAGACAATTAGCTGTGACGAACCCGATTGGTGGTTCAACAAACCTCAGTATGATTTGTCGTAATGTGATCTTATCGAGTCATGGATGTATGTTTGTTTGTGATTGCTTTGTGTTGGGCTTTACTTGGTATGGCATTATTTTGGGAGTCGATTGGCTCCAGAGATACGGGGTGGTGGTAGACTGTGAAGGCTTTTTGGTGACAGTTAGGGCGGACGATGGGCGGAGGGTAGTGTTTGGTAGCTTACCTAGTGATGGGGTATTGGCTAGTTTTGTAAATTCCCTCGACATCCCGCATGATGAGTTGTCAGGTTTGCCCGTGGTTGGTCAGTATCCGGACGTCTTCGAGGAAGTGACCGGACTTCTACCACACCGAGAGATTGAGTTTCGTATTGATTTAGTGAAAGATGCCAGACCTATAGTGATGCCACTTCGTCGTATGGTACCAAGGGAGCAGCGAGAGCTCGGGGTCCAAGTTAGCGATCTTTTGAAGAAGGGATTTATTAGAAGGAGTGTTTCCGAGTGGGAAGCACCAGTTGTGTTTGCCACTGAGGCAGATGGTTCCCTTCGATTGTGTGTAGACTATCGCGAGTTGAATAAGGTGACGAGGAAGAATAAGTATCCTCTACCGAGAATAGATGATTTGTTTGATCAACTGGAAGGAGCAAGAGTTTTCTCCCAGTTGGACCTCGCGACAGGATTTCATCAGCTCCGTGTGGCAGTTGAGAGTATAGCTAAGACAGCATTTCGGACGCCGTCTGGATTCTATGAGTGGTTGGTCATGCCATTTGGGTTGACCAATGCACCAGCATATTTTGTGGATCTTATGAATAGAGTATTCAGGGATCGATTGAATAAGTTTGTTCTTGTGTTCGTGGACGATATCCTTGTTTACTCGAGGACAGAGGAGGAACACAAGGAGCATTTGAGGATTGTAATGGAGGTGTTGAGAAAACACCAATTAAAAGCGAAGTTTTCTAAGTGTCACTTCTGGAGGAGGGAGGTGAGATTCTTAGGCAATGTTGTTTCGGATAATGGTATTGCCGTGGATCCTGCGAAGGTGGCTACGGTACAAGATTGGTCTAAGCCCAAGAATGCAACAGACGTAAGAAGTTTCTTGGAATTAGCTGGATACTATCGTAAGTTTATCTAGGATTTCTCTAAGATAGCGACACCGTTGACTCAGTTGACTAAGAAGAATCAAGCCTTCGTTTGGGATGGAGTGTGTGAGAATGCATTCAAGAGTCTAAAGGAAAAGTTGACGCGTGCACCAGTGTTGGTCATTCCTAAGGGGAATGAAGAGATGACAGTATACACGGATGCTTGTGGTACCGGGCTAGGTGTTGTGTTGATGCAAGGAGGTAGGATTGTAGCTTATGCTAGTCGGCAATTGAAACCGCACGAGAAAAGATATCCTACCCATGATTTGGAATTAGCGGCGATTATATTCGCATTGAAGATGTGGAGACATTATCTCTTGGGAGAAAGATTCGAGTTGTTTACGGATCATAAGTCGTTAAAGTATCTCTTCTCCCAGAAGGATTTAAATCTCCGACAACAAAGATGGTTAGAGTTCTTGGCTTCATATGATTTTGATATCACATATACACCTGGTAAGGGAAATGCAGTAGCTGATGCCTTGAGTAGGAGACATGCCAGTTTAGGGGCTATGTTTCTTGAATGGAAGCAACTGGAATATATCGCGGGGTATGATTTCAGACCCAAGTGCGAATTGGATCCAGAAATGTTAGCGAACTTGACGATCAGACCCACTTTGATCAAGAGGATTGGTTCCAGTCAAAGGGACGACCCTAATTTATTGGAAGTCATCTCCAAGTTAGAAACGAATGTCGATGGGGAGATGGACAAGTATGGGCTTGATCGAGATGGATGGCTTCGAAAGGATGGGAGACTAGTTGTACCCAATGTCGATGGATTGAGAGATGAAGTGCTTAGGGAATGTCATCACTCAAGACTGACTATACATCCCAGTGGCGATAAGATGTATCGAGACATGAAGCAGACTTTTTACTGGGAAGGAATGAAAAGAGACGTTGGAAAATTTATATCCAAGTGTATGACTTGTCAGCTAGTCAAAGCCGAGCAAAAGAAGCCCAGTGGTTTGTTACAACCATTGGAAATTCCAGAATGGAAATGGGAACAAGTATCGATGGATTTTATCGATGGTTTACCAAGGACTAGATCGGGCCACGATAGTATTTGGGTAATTGTGGATCGATTGACCAAGAGTGTAAGATTTATACCAGTTAAGTCAAACAGAACTGCAGCTAAGTTAGCAGAACTGTATATGAAATGGGTAGTGAGATTTCATGGAGTACCAAAAGGCATTGTGAGTGACCGAGACCCGTTGTTTACTAGTGGGTTTTGGAAGAGCTTACAAGAGGCTTTAGGGTTAGAATTACATCTCAGTACCGCATATCATCCTCAAACCGATGGACAGACGGAGAGGGTGAATCGAGTATTAGAAGATCTCTTGAGAGCTTGCATATTGGATTTTGGTGGATCATGGGATGATCATTTGCATTTAGTGGATTTTTCCTATAATAATAGTTACCAGTCCAATATTGGTATGGCTCCATTTGAAGCTTTGTACGGAAGACCATGCAACTCACCGTCGTGTTGGTTAGAAACCGGTGAGAAGTTTGTACTTGGACCAGATGTGGTGAGAGAAACTTCAGAAAAGATCAAAGTTGTTCAACAGCGAATGAAGGCTGCCTAAGACAGGCAGAAGAGCTATGCTGATAAGAGACGAAAAGATTTGAAGTTCCTCGTTGGTGACTTGGTGTTTGTCAAGATTTCTCCGTTGAAGAGCGTGATTCGATTTGGCAGGAGAGGCAAGTTAGCACCAAGATTTGTTGGTCCATTCCCAGTGGTGGAACAAATTGGTAATTTGGCGTATAGAGTTGACTTACCAGAGATGATGGCGGGAGTTCATAACGTATTTCATGTTTCCCAGTTGAGGAAGTTCGTTCACGGCCCTGATATGACTATTTCACCGGATCAGTTAGAGGACTTCGAAGTAGAACCCGAGGCGGTTGGGAACCGCAAACCGATTCATATTGTTGGGAATGATACGAAACAACTTCGAAGGAAGGCGGTGAAGCTAGTCAAGGTCCAGTGGGCGAGAACGAGAATGACTGTACTTGGGAGACAGAGGAAAGCATTAGGAAGACGCATCCAGAACTCTTTGCTTGGTAAGATTTTCTTTGCGATTTAGTTTTCCGCATGCTAGGCTAGACTTGTTTGCTTGTTTTGCATGTTTGATTGTTGTATATGATTGATAGGCATGCGGGATCCTTTGTTTGTGGTTGAGATTAAGGAATTTCGGGGGCGAAATTTCTAAAGGGGGGGAGAATGTAACAACCCGCATTCTACGCATCGGGGGATCGTAGAATATTTATTTCTTCTTTGTTTGTGGTCATATGGTCATGTAACCTTGAGGGATGGCTATTAGGGTCATTTCCAATGTTCATGATTTTTACCAATTTTTAAATGACCGTTTTGCCCCTAGCTGAGTTTGTTTTGGCCATAAATTTTGATTGGAAAGGAGTTTTGACTTGAAACCACTTCCATTGTCTTCGAATGATGGTTTACCTTTCCGTAGAGTGGTCATATGTTGAAAACGGGCTTACCGTTTGGGAGAAATGGCTAAAACAAGGTTTGCAAGGTGAAAAACTGCATAATTGGGCCAAACCGGGTCATTTGGAATTGGGCCCATGACCCATTTCGGGATTAGGGTTAGGAGAGGGCTGAGATGGCTTAGGGTTTCATCTCATTTCAGTTTTCTAGCCTCCACTTACCTCTAAGAAACCCTAAAAATGGCCTCCACTCTCTAAAACTCTCCAAAACACCTCCAAATCACTAGCAACTTGAAGAAAAGAGATTAGCAACATCAAATCAAGGCAAATCAACACCAACACACGTTTAGAGCTGCTGCAACACCTTGGGATTCGTGCCAAATCGGATTTTTATTTCAGATTTTAGTTTATTTGTGGCTAAGGTGAGTGATTAGCTTGCTTTTGCACTAATTATGGCTAATTTGGGGTGATTAGTGCTAATTAGCATTTTTAAACGAAAATAAATTCTGGAAAAATGTTTATAAAATCTTATATAATGTTTTAGACCTCTGATATGAGTTTGGGTTAATTCGGTTAAGTTTTGCTAATCCTATCATTAGTTATGTTCATACATGCTTAAGGGAAAATATGGGGTTTTTGGTATATTTGATCCATTTTATCATATCATATTGATGTTTTGGTGTTTGAGGTCACTTGTATGTGTTGCTATGACTCTTTGGTATGCTTTGTGATTAATTACAATAGCTAGAATGGTCGAAAACGCCGTCGAGAGGCGTATAAACAAGTTGCTGGAAAGTTGCTGGAATTTATCCGAACAGGATCGGATCGGTGGAAGGAAGTGTGAACCGATCCGCCAGGAGAATCTCCGACCCGACCACTCGAGCATGGTAACTATGATCCGAACCGAGACTGCCCTCACGAACCGAACCGGCTTGGGTAGATACTTCTGATCCGAGCCCAATGTGGTACCACGATCCGAATGAGATGGAGACCGCGATCCGGTGTAGTGAAGAAGGCCGACCCGAACCATTTAAAGATGATGATCCGATCCAGGAACGAAGAAGGAGGAGCCACGGACCGTGCTTGGGGGCGAACCGCGATCCGAGCCGTTACGTGGTGATGATCCGATCCGACCCGATGTGCTTGGGCATGAAGTGACGATCCGAACCGATCCGATGGAGACCCATAACTCGAGAAGCAAAGGTAGTTCAAATGAAAGTTAGAGCTCAGGATCCAGACGGGAACCAATGAGTTCACTTCATGATTGGACTTTGCTGCGGGACGTGTGCTAAGGAGTTGTCGATGTTTATGACTTTGGATCACTAAGTATTAGAGGTGCATGGACGAATTCGGGCTTTGGATATGGTGCGACTAGGGAGCTACCTACCAATGGAGTGGGGTTATGGAAACGTTGGGCGTGATCCCATAGGTTTGGCGTTGGTGGTAGTAGGAATGGACATAGTCGTACAAAGTCGAGTTCTGTCATTTTCTTAAAGGGCTATGGTGATCGAAGAAGTAGATATCGTATGCTTTACGCACTGAGTGAGATATTGTGAGGATGGTTGCTATGCTTGATTGTTTGACATACACATCCCCACCCCCGTATATTTACACACCATATGTTAGGGACATCCTAGAGTATCGTACTGTGTAGTACTAACTCTTTGGTTGCAGGTCCAGGTTCAGGTATGGTATGGTTTAGTATACCTGTTATTGTTCTGTTTATGCTTGCTACCACTCATACCAGACTTATGTCTGACCCAGAGTTTTATGTTTCTTCTTATTACTCTGGGTGCTCACACGAGCAGACTAGAGACAGGGATAGTTGGTAGTGCGCGAGTAGATGGACTGAAGACGAGCAGGAGGCTCCACGAATGATAGATAGTTATTCTCCCTGTGTCGTGATCGGTATCTACTTTGGGCATTAGTAGCATACCTATTTTGTTTATCTTAGAGAAAGTATTTTGAAGTTGTAATAAGCTGTATTTGATTTTCCGGTACTCTGATGATGTTAGTTCAAGTTTTCAGCTTATGCACTGTATCGTATGTTTATGTCAAGTATGTTATTATTATATTTTATCTGATGCGTTGTAAGACATATTACAGATTCTACATTGATTCTTCACATACTTTCCTTTCTTTCTTACGATCCGCTCCGTGCCAGTTGGTCATGCTAGGCAAATGTGACGGTTGGTGCGGGGCAGGTTGTCACAATATACATACACTACACCAAATAAGCAAATTAGAAACACATGATATTTTTTATCTGAAACACTTTTGTTGTGTTTCCTAGTATGAAACCATTATTTAGTGTTTCTGTGTATTTCCAAGTGTTTCGATTACCTTATAATAAAATTTTGTTTTTATATTAAAAATGGGCAGGGCCTAATTTCTTTTACCAATGCACACATATGCTTGAGCATAATACAGAAAAGGCAAATTCTATTCAGACCCATCTATTTGCTGAGTAGCCGCCCAAATTTTTTAAAAACTTTCGCATGACCAAAATACCCTTTACCTCGTAGAATCACTACTAGGTTATGTTGCTTACCTCGTAGGGACTCTACGAGATAATGGTGCTAACCTCGTAGGGCCCCTACGAGGTATTGATGTCAACCTCGTAGGGCCCCTACTAGGATGAATCATAATCCTCACACCCGCGCTGCGTGGTTGATGAAAATGTGTAAAAAAAAATATATTCAACGAAGGGTATTTTTGTCCAGCGAAATTTTAAAATAAAAATGGGGCAACTAAGTATTTTTTTGGGTCTGAATAGAATTTGCCTATGGAAAATTAAACCGTTCCCAAATCCCAAAACATTGGCCGCGGTTCCTTCCTTTTTCGCAAACCCTCTCCCTCCTGCGATTATTTTTCAATATCTATTTCATTTTCAATGTCGAATTTTTTCATTGCCGATTATAAAGCGCTACCATCTGGTCATTGTCGATTGTTAACTTTTTTCTGTAGATTTGTATTGTCGATCGTCGAGCTAAGCTTCCCTCCATTGGTAAAGGTTAGTATATTATCATGACAAATTGATTATTGAACTTATTAGTCATTTTGTTTGCTAGTGCTTGTCTGGTTTTGGCCTTGAATTGGGGCTGTCGCTTGCTGTTAGGTTTTTATTGCTAAATTTGAATCTAATGGAACTCGGGTATAAATGATTTCTTTTATTATTGGGACCGGAAACAAGATCGACGAACTAGGTTAAGGTTTTCCCTAATTTATTAATTTTAGATATGTAGACGTCCAATTGTAATGGTCAAGACATTGAGGGAAAGAATGTGGAAGTATTTGTCACTTTAAACCAAAACTGTAGGCACTATCACTCTGCAATAATAGTAATTAACACTCATAAATGGACCACAACACAAACAAAACTAATATTGGATAATGACCGAGAAATTCATGCTCTGCATGCAAGCCATACAATGTTTTGATGTCCTACAGTCATTATCGTCAACGAGTTGTGTACAAGATTTTGTTATTTTTACTTAATCTGAAGATGTATATATAAAATGAAGTGAACTTTTACATGCTTTGTTACTTAATAAAGTTCGTAGGGTAATGTTGTTGCAATTAAGGGTAACCCGTCCACTTCATGACATTCTTTTGCTTTAAACATATGAATGCTGATATTGAATTATATTTGTTCATTTTCATGTTTATTTTCACAAATGCTGAGATGTTCTGTTTGACAGGAACTATTTTCGGGTAGAAGACGTGGTCTCCAGCCTGTTTATGCTCATATTACATTTTGTATTATATTTATAGCTCAAGAGTAGGTTAATATGTCTGGTAAGCATCATCTATTCTTGCATGTTTCTGTACATGTTCATGCATTACCTGTTTATGCTGTAATGTTGTTCGACCGTGTAGTTTATATACATGGAAGTCCCTGTCCACACTAGCCTATTTAGTCTTGCAAGTTTCCATGCTTGTCATGGGGGCTTCATTCTCATTCCACGTTGTAGCCCTTTATTAACCTTATCAGCATCTAGTTCACATCCTTCTATTCACATAGTGAGAAATGCATGTGTGCTTCGTTACCGTTCTCATTAAATTCAGCATGTTCCTCCACTTTAGGAATAATTACACAGGTGTAAATTATGTACTTTTATTCATGTTGAACTTGTGTTAGGCCTCATACTGACGCTGTGAAAAAAGAATTTGCTAATAAAATACTTGAATTCTTTGATTTGGCAACAAATGTTACATGGTTACCTGAACGCTAATATTAATAATATATTACAAAATTGATTTATCAACTGCCAATGATGAGTGTCACGTGGGTTACGTTACAGGTGATTGCTAGCTTGAAAAGAGAGGAAAGAAAAGCTAGCTTGAAAAGAAAAGCAGTTGATAAATCAAGAAGAGAGGAAAGAAAAGCTAGCTTGAAAAGTTGCTAGAGCAACAATTTTCTAATGATAAGTGTTGCATCATACAGGTGATTGCGGAGTTTACTGCGAAACGAAGAACTGGTGCTTGTGTAGTACAAATGAGTGGCTTCACTGAGCTCAAATGAATGGGTGAAGAGGAAATGTGTAGTAAATTGGCACATCTATACATGATTGGGCTTTATTAGGTGAGATTTTCAGTTCTTTAAATGTGTTTATAATTTATTCGAAATTTGAATTTTTGTTGTGTAAGGTTCGTTTGGCATGTAGACTTTGATGATACAATATACCCCTTTAGCTCTGGCATCTCTGCTGACTATAAGCCAAGAATATTCATGGTACTTTAAATTTCTTTGCACCTTCGCTAATTGTCGCTTGACCATGTTTAAAACCTGTTATATGTTACATACTTGTATGGCATTGATGTTAGAGAAGCTAGGGATTGAAGAAAACATAGTCTCGAAATTGTCTACTGTTTCGTATATGCAATACAGGACTACCATGGCTAGTCTAAGGGTGTGCGTTCGAGTTTGCAAAAACCTGATTCCAGTATGTATTTTATATTTTTATACACCTCATATATTTTTCATATTGATGCTTTCTGATTAGGCAATTAGCTAAAAGTTTGACTATGATGGTTTCCATGCATTTGTGCTTGGAAGATCACCTTATGACACATTCAAGCCTGATCAATTTCTTATAAAATGTAAGTTATTTATTTAATTTTCCAGATATTGGATATCAAGATAACAAGCACAGCTCATTTTTAAACATTTTCTTTAAAAATATTTGATTAGATGAATGTCTGACATTTAGTTTATTAGATTATTGCCAAACCAATACATGTATGTGCTCAAAGTGTCAAGGCTAACTATTGTGCTCAAAGTGGTCGAAAATAAAGAGAGTAGAGAGGCAGTGGTTTTAGCATCACCAGCAGATATCTATAACAAAGTTCAGATCAGAATCTCGGATCCAAACAAGGGTCTGGCCTCATACCGAAGTTCTGAAATTTAAATATGAATGCAGATCATTGGCATAGGATGCTGGTTTATGAATACATTCCATATGTTTCGTTACTGGAGCACACGGCTGATAAGAAGTGGACACAGCAGATAAATATAGCTATTGGAACTACCAAAGGTAAATCATACAATATCGATGTAGTTGAACTTCATTTTTATTATCATCATATACTCAGTTCCCACGATTGCCCGATGGATATGAAAAGATAATTACATAGATGGGTAGACAAGTTGTCATGAGAGCCTTGTATGAGGGTACGATGTTCGATGTCTTGCAAGGCCTCTTCCTGCTCCTGATGATTTTATACGTGATTACGGTGCAATTGTTAACCTATGTTTTGATTCAACTAAAAATCTGTGCTTATTTTGATTCAACTAAACATATATGATATAACGAAGGAATAATAAAATGAAGGAGAATGAAAACATGTCAATTTAAGACAGGTTGACGTGATATATTTGCAAAATCAATACAAAGGTGTATCGAAGGATTAACTTAATAAGTGTTACCTATCTGTCTCCAAACATTGGTTGAGAATACAAGCATTGGTTGAATTTATCATATTTACTAAAGTGCCATGTATGTTTCATGACGATTTCAAATTTAATGCTCAGATGATTATTTAATATCAAATTTTGAAGTCAAAATTTGAGTTAAATTGAACCTGGAAAATATATACAAGGCAGGGAACGTTGAGCCACTACACACGTCTAGTTTACCATTCATTTGAATTTTCTAACGTGGTATGTCTTTTTTTTGGGGATTACACCTGACATCAATACCAATGGATATTTACATCATTTTAACTAATTTATGCTTAGCTGAACATTATAAGACGCAATCGAATTCATATAAAGTTGGTTAATCCGTGTGTGTAGCATGAATTCCTAGTTTAATATAAAATAGAAGTCCATATAGACAAATCATATCATTGTTTTTCATTTTCTAAATTGGCAAGTTTATTTACCATTTATTTTCCAGAATGAAGAGTCATATAGCTACAATAGAGAAAATCATTAGTGTGTACTTCCTATTTGTTCACAATACTTTAGGAAGATTGAATTTGTCTCTCATGCTTATATAGGACAAATGGACAATTATTAGTTCTTGCTCGCGTTATTAATTCGACAGGACAAATAATTTTTGCTGCAGATGCTACCGTATAATACCTTTACCTCTTTCATTCTTGTACTAGTAAAGTTAAAGATGCATTCAAGTCAAAGCTCGGATATTCAGCTAATTTTTTTTTATGGGTATCTATGTATTTTCTTAATTTAAAAAAAAAAGCTCCTTTTCGAAAAACTATATACTATATATGCTAATTAGTTTCTCAATCCACGTTAAAACTAACCTTTCTAACAAAGCCTTGCCGAACAACCCTTGAAATATCAGTTTTATCATCTTTTAGTGAAAACTACTTGGGAATTAATGCAGAGAGGGAAGGCATCAACAAAGTCAATGTAGGCGTAATTGCAATTTTCGGTGGTCATAATGGTGCCGAAGCTAGTGATTTGTCATCTAAACTTTTACTAGATTACCTTCTGCTGCATATATGTCTCCTTCGGGATGCTTCACATTCTATACCGCCGACAAACTTTTTCGAGCGGCTTTCATCTCGCATATAATTAGATGTGAATTACCGATTGCTTAATTTGGACGAAGAGAAGTTGTGGAACTATAATTCAAAAAGGTTCCTCTTCCGTTGTGTAACACCCCACCTCCGCCAGGGTCACTCACAAAGGAATGCACTAGCTTTGGAGGGGCATTATTGGTAAACATGCATAATGATATAGCAAGGCAGGACATAACATATATATATATATATATATATATATATATGTAAATAAACAGAGTAAGTAAATAGAACAGCGGAAGACTTTTAAACTATTTCAAAAACAAGTCTGGTACATCAAAATGTCAATTTCCCAAATAAACAAGTCTAGTACATGAAATAACATCATCTGAACTGAAAAAGAAAACATAATAGTAGCCATCCCCAAAGTGGAAAAACCATAGCGAGCTCAAGTCCAAAGCATACATGAGCTATCCAAGCAAGCAGCTAAGATCCAAGCTAGGCTCCTGTATTCCCTCCCTGAGAACCTGGGGGGGGGGGAACGGAAGGAAAGAGGCGAAAGAAAACAGGTCAGTCAAAAAAACTGAGTAAGCCCTGCTACGATCAGTCTATAAACTAATAAAGTTAACATCATGATGGAAACTGAGATGATCATAGATAACAACATACTGGCATGGTAAATTAACTACAAGATAGATAGAGGTGTCATCGCATAAACAAAGTTAAGTTTTTGCACCACGGTGTACTAGCTAACCAACATAACCGGTATTGATCCCTTAGCCCAAACTTTGGCCCAATAACATGAAGTGACCTTAATATAAGGTCCAGCCCAACGGTCTAGTCGATCGGCTCCCTATAAACCTAACACGTCAAGTGTTGGTGTCCATATGGCCCACGTATGGTTGTAGTTAGTCTGTGCTGGGTCCACCTTTGGGTGTATCAAGCCCTCGGGTGTCAACCCCGGACACTTAAGCAATAATGCACAGCCCTAACCTACTGGTACCCGTGCCTCGAGTTTGTCCAACATCGGACTACGTGCACGTCCGTAGCCCGCCGGACCCGCACCGCTGTACCACTCGGCCATCGCCCTTTGGTCGCTTACATCTTCCAGTAATCGTGCCCCGCCCTAGCCTAGCTTCTAGGGTTGCGAATGATACCAAACTGGGATTACTGTTAGAACAGACCACGTTGCTAGGGTTTCCCCAAGAGGGTTAGGTGTGATTTAACCCTTCACTAATCCTGGATTAAACTGGTTAAGTGTGGCTTAACCCCGTTCTAATCCCTTGAACTCCCAAATGGATTAAACTAGTTAGGTGTAACCAACGGTTCACAACTTAACCACGTTCTAATCCCTCGAATCCCCAAATTGGTTAAGTATTAGTGGACCCTGACTTAACCCTAATCATGAGGCATTAATTAATTTAATGCACCTTAACCTCTCACATTAGACCTTTGTTGTGGTTACTAGTTAGGCCGGGCGGGTCCGGGTAGCTTTACACCACAACTTGGTCTAACCTCGGGTCTGGGCACCCCATGACCAACTTCTCACATTGGGTCCTATTGTTTGTAGCCACTAGTTAAGCCGGTCGGTTCCGGGTAGAATTATGCTACAAACTCAACCCAACCTCGAGTTGGCCACACTTATGTTTTCTAAGTGTCATGTCCACTTTATTTCAAAACATAATCACAAGTCAAACAATTATTTGGGTAGACCTAACTTAATAGGTAAATTCCCAAGGGGTAGACCTAACTTAATAGGTAAATTCTCAATCTTAGATTTTTATGCATTTTAAGTTTACCTCAAAACCCCCAACGTCATTCTATCGCTTACATATTCGTAGTAACGCATAAAGGATAGGAAGAGGGAACTTGGCACAACATAAACTTGCACAACAGTCATGCATAACATGTTAGACTTGCACAACTTAGCGTAGTGAACTTGCATATTACCATAAAACATGCATAACATGTTAAATTTGCATAACTTAGCATAATGAACTTGCATATTACCATAATCATGCATAACTTGTCAAACATGCACAACTTGTCATTTTAAACTTGCATAAACATGCACAACTTGTCAAAACATGCACAACTTGTCAAAACATGCACAACTTGTCATTTTAAACTTGCATAAACATGCACAACTTGCCAAAACATGCACAACTTGTCAAAACATGCACAACTTGTCGTTTTAAACTTGCATAAACATGCATAACTCAATAAGCGTACAAATCATGGCTTAGCAAACTTGCATAAACATGCATAACTTAGTAAACATACAAATCATGGCTTAACAAACTTACATAAACATGCATACCTTAATGAACATACAAATCATGGCTTAACAAACTTGCATAAACATGCATAACTTAATAAATCTTGCAAATCATGGCTTAGTATACATGCATAACTTAATAGATTTGCAAATCATGGCTTAGTACCCTTGCATAACATGCACAACTTAATAAACATACATAAACCCCAACTTTCATCACACATTAACTTTATAGTTTCTAAAATGAGGGTAAGAGGGCTTACAATGCTTATGCGGATTCAAATGAGTACCACAAATGCAAGAAACCCCTTATGCAACTAATTAAAACCCCCAAATGCAAGCAAACTTGATCAAGACTCCTCCTTTATGATGCCAATTGAAAAACAAGCCTTTAATGCAAGCTAAGGAGGATCATACAAGCCTAAATACACTTGTATGCATGGAAATCTCTTAGGAATTAATTTAGGGATTGTATGAAGAGGGTGGAGGCCATGAGAGTTTTGATTTTGGCATAGTTTAGTTACTAGGATGAATAATGAATGATTTAGGGTAGGTTAGGGTCTTATTTATAGATTAGGCTAGTGATTTGAACCATAGGATTAACCCTAGATTCAATTTGGGCCATCAGATCCCGGAACTCTCTAGAAACAAGCCACAAGACCCAACCCCAATCAGAAATGGTGCACCAGGCTAAGCAGCCCGTGCACCCCCTGTCGACAGGGCTGTCGACAGGGCAGTCGACTCCCTGGGGACCCTGTCGACAGGCCTGTCGACATGGGGCCCCTGGCGGGAATTTTCCCGCCTTGGCCCAGCTGGCCCAATTCCTTAAATTTGAATCTGATTTTTACTTAGTAATTTTCTGCAAACTTCAATGGGCCTTAACTGGGTCATACGGACTCCGATTTTCGAAAACTCGGACTCTATTTCGCGTATTTTTCCGAGACGAACGCAATGGCATAGCCCGTTTCCCTTGATTCCCATTTTATAATTTAATTCTGCCTCAATTTATGTTATTACAGGTTATTGAAAATACGGGTTGTTACATTCTTCCCTCCTTAAAGGATTTCGTCCCCGAAATCTTCAAGTTAGGAAGAACGTATCCTACCATCCAATCATCCATCTACTCAAAGCATCATCCACGAGCAATCATTGTCCTTACAAGATTCTAAATGCTGGATGAACATATGCAAAAGTGTGTGTATATGTACTTACCTAATGCAAAAATCAGGCAGTTACTGACACAGTAAACCTCCTATATGTATGTAAATCAGGCGGTCACTGATACAGTAAACCTCCTTAATGCATATGTATGTCAGTGAAATGAATCCATATGTATGCAAATTCCTAACATAATGTATAATATCTACATGCGTGCTCAATCATACATCCATATGCAACATCCATGTGATAGCATACGAATTTCATCCATGAATAAGCATAAACACTCATGCACATGCAATATGAGGAGTGTGTGAGCCGATCTAGTGCCTAATCGTGTATAATGCATCCACGAGCAACCACTTGCAAACACTTGCAACCACTTGCAACCATCAAGCATAACATGTTTCAAATACATGTTTCATCCAAAGGGTTTCTACCTAAGGTTCTCATGACAAGATAAACACGATAAACTAGATAAACTAGATAAACTCCTCTTTGGATTACAAGAAATCCACTCAAGCTTTGACATATAGTACTAACCGATGAGTCTTAACCCCCTTATGGAGTTTACAACAGAAATAAGATCGAGAATGGGATCGAGAGGACATATACAAAAGATAACTTGCAAGCAAGCTCCACAGGAAAACAAGGATCAAAGATGCACTCTTAAAAAGAGATATGATGTGCGTATCTAGTCTTCACTCTTCTTAGTCGCGTTTCCTTGAGCTTAACTCCACTGTGCTTTGACTATCTTCCACTTCATGATTCCTTGGCTTCCTAACTCCTATTTCCCAAATTCGAGTTGGAACTCATTTCATTATTGCCTCTCGTCTTTCTTTTCCACTTATTCTTCCTTCTGTATACTTGGCCTAAACATACTATAACCTCATGATTTCATGCAAGCTCTCCAAAATTCACTAGTGAATCCTGGATCTCGTCTTCTTACCATAAGGTATTCCATGCAGCAGAACTTTTCTTGAGAATACCAATCCACGTTGCCAATTGCCCTTATACACGTGATTTCCTATAACTCAGGCTTAATCGACATGAACCATCCGCCTATAGGCCGTACCTAGATTCAGTTGCCTACCCATGGCTTTCTGTAGGCTATTTTAAAACTGGCCAACTTCTTGAGGGTAAACCGTTGCTGACCATGATGCAGTCCTCTCGCTCTTCCCCGGACTGAAATGAGCACTTTTCGTGAGTCTACCTATTATGACCCTCATACCCGTATTCCCTTTTCTTTGATCTAGGTAGTCTATCCACATAATCTATCGAGATGTTTTCACACTTCCCTTGCGAAATTTCCAATGGAGGTAATGGCCCACTGGGCTCCTATGACTTGACCTTAACCTGGTGGCACAACATGTATCCTGAGACCAACTCGGCCACCTCCTCGAGTGATGCACATCTTCAAGAACCCTCTTTACCAAGTCTTTCCCTCGAGGAACGCATAATCTCTTGTCGCGCCTTAGTCATCCTTTATACTATATCTAGCGAGGTGACCTAACATCTCGCCTCGAGTCGACTGGTCCATGTTCTGGACCAACTGCGGGTCCTCTTCCCGTGAAACTCCCTTCTTGATCCAGAAGAGTAAGTCTAAGCTCCGGGAATGCTAACCAACTAGCCAAACGGAGAAAGCTTCTTACTTCAATTGCCCTTCTCAGAGCTTTCCGGTCTTAAACCGCAACCACTTCAGCGGAATCCACCGCTAAGCCTTACTTAAGAACTATGTGCCCAAGAAATCCAAATTCTTTCCTCCCAAGTGATATTTGGAGAATTTGACCTTCAACTGGCGGCTCTAAGCGTATCCATCTCCTTCTTGAGATGTCTAACATGCTCTTCCTCGTTCTTTTGAGGAGATCAAATACCGCCTACTACGACCCGGACAAACTTGTTCAAGGACCCCCTAAACACCCTACCCATCGAAATCACGTAATATGCGGGTGCCTTAGTCAAACCAAATAGCATGACTAACCATTCTAAAACCCATCCAGAGTCCTAAACGCAGTCTTGTCAATTCCATCCTCAGTCATCCTAAGCTGATGGAATCCGGTAGCTAGATCAAAAGAAAGCGGATGCTCCTACAAGCTGATCAGACAAATCATTGATCCTTGGTAACGGTTACCTATTCTTCTTACGAAGATCAACACATAAGCGAAGCAAACCATCCACATTAGTAACGAATGCTACTGGAGCACCCTACTCGAAAATGTTTCGTCTCAGGAAGTTCTTCTCAAGCAACTCCTTGACTTGCTTTCTTAACTCTCATTTCGTGAGGTCATGTGCCTAATCGGCCACGAAACTGGCTTGGCATTACCAACCAGATAATACGGAAATCTATCCCCAGATATCAGGATATTCTCGGACCACCCTCACAGATTGCAAACTATCGATAGACGAGTTGAGGGATTCAAGATAACATAACATGACGGGACCCATAGGGTTGCTAGAAATTTCTAAGGGTACTGCTGAGGCGAATCATGAGCCTCACAACCCTATATACACAAAAACCCAGAATGGCTCCAAAATAGGACAGCCATTCCATGCCCAAAACCAACCCATATCCCCTGAAGCCGAGAATATAAACATCCCACGAGAATTCTATACTCAAGATAGAAATTTTCAAATCCTCTTAGACCACAAACAGGCGGGCAGAACCCCCAATTGGATTTGAAACACATACGGGATCATCAACTACACTAGTACTTAGGTGCAAAACTTTCAACTAGATCAGATGAAATAAAACTATGCGATGTGCCAGAATCAAATAAAGTACGAACAGGGAAAATCAGAAAATGTAAACAAAACTTTCAACAGAAACACTACCTCTATCACAAGCTGGTACTGAGGGGATGAACTCGCCCTCCAGATAGTCCTGCACACTGAGTCTGGCCTTGTCTTTGTTTCCTCGGGCAATCCTTGCTGAAATGTCCAAACTCACCACAAATGAAGCATTCGCCCCGCTTTCTCTTCTCCTTCTTCCTACATTCCCTGGCTATATGTCCAAATTTACCACAGAAGTTACATTTCATATTCTTGCCCCGTTTCCCGGAATTTACTCTTTTGCCTTGAGACTCATTTGCCTTGACCTCGTTCTTATCATTGTTATCTTCTTCTTGAAGTAGGGCCAAATTCACTAAACTCTCGAAAGTCGCCCCCAAGGGTATATGAGACAGGGCCAAATCACGTAATGGCTCGTTTAATCCTAGAGCAAAGTGTAGGGCCTTCTTCTGGGCTGTATTAACCAAGTCTAAGTCGTCCTGAGCCCTTTGATTAAACTTATCTATGTATTCCCTAATAGTCATGTCCCCTTGCTTCAGTGATAAGAATCTCAGTCCAAACCTTCCTCTAAAGTCATCCCAAGTCTCAATTGGCCTGGTCGCAGTGGTGACTACCCACCAACGTGCAGCTTCTTCCTTTAGCAACCATACTGCTAATAAAACCTTCCTGCGGTCACCTAGATCAAAGGTGGCTAAAAGATCTTCGGTCTCTTTCAACCAATTCCCTGCTTCTACAAGAGTCTCTGTTCCATTAAAATTCTTGCCTCCCTTCCTCTTAAAGTTCTTGCAAGTTTCCGCGAAATCCGCTTGTGGAGGCTGAGGGGGAAGAGGAACATCAGCTACGGGAGGAGGAGGAGGAACAGCGGCCTCGACTGGGGAGACAACATTAGGGACACCCGGGACCGGTGCCGTGACTTCCAAGTACCGACGAAACCAATCGGGTATCGTTACTCCTTCGGGCAAGATGAGATTATCAGACATGCTGGAAACGAAAAGAAAAGAGTTCAAACGAGGAGTCAAAGGATAGTGCTAATGGCTTTTGGGGAATAGCCTTTAAAAACAACTAGACTTTTCTTTGGAAAATACTTTATACTTGGTTTTGAAAATAGTTTTTCAAAAGTTTTTAAAACCCTTTTATCCCTTCTCGTAAGCCTGGCTCTGATACCAAATGTAACACCCCACCTCCGCCAGGGTCACTCGCAAAGGAATGCACTAGCTTTGGAGGGGCATTATTGGTAAACATGCATAATGATATAGCAAGGCAGGACATAACATATATATATATATATATATGTAAATAAACAGAGTAAGTAAATAGAACAGCGGAAGACTTTTAAACTATTTCAAAAACAAGTCTGGTACATCAAAATGTCAATTTCCCAAATAAACAAGTCTAGTACATGAAATAACATCATCTGAACTGAAAAAGAAAACATAATAGTAGCCATCCCCAAAGTGGAAAAACCATAGCGAGCTCAAGTCCAAAGCATACATGAGCTATCCAAGCAAGCAGCTAAGATCCAAGCTAGGCTCCTGTATTCCCTCCCTGAGAACCTTGGGGGGGGGGGGGGGGGACGGAAGGAAAGAGGCGAAAGAAAACAGGTCAGTCAAAAAGACTGAGTAAGCCCTGCTACGATCAGTCTATAAACTAATAAAGTTAACATCATGATGGAAACTGAGATGATCATAGATAACAACATACTGGCATGGTAAATTAACTACAAGATAGATAGAGGTGTCATCGCATAAACAAAGTTAAGTTTTTGCACCACGGTGTACTAGCTAACCAACATAACAGGTATTGATCCCTTAGCCCAAACTTTGGCCCAATAACATGAAGTGACCTTAATATAAGGTCCAGCCCAACGGTCTAGTCGATCGGCTCCCTATAAACCTAACACGTCAAGTGTTGGTGTCCATATGGCCCACGTATGGTTGTAGTTAGTCTGTGCTGGGTCCACCTTTGGGTGTATCAAGCCCTCGGGTGTCAACCCCGGACACTTAAGCAATAATGCACAGCCCTAACCTACTGGTACCCGTGCCTCGAGTTTGTCCAACATCGGACTACGTGCACGTCCGTAGCCCGCCGGACCCGCACCGCTGTACCACTCGGCCATCGCCCTTTGGTCGCTTACATCCTCCAGTAATCGTGCCCCGCCCTAGCCTAGCTTCTAGGGTTGCGAATGATACCAAACTGGGATTACTGTTAGAACAGACCACGTTGCTAGGGTTTCCCCAAGAGGGTTAGGTGTGATTTAACCCTTCACTAATCCTGGATTAAACTGGTTAAGTGTGGCTTAACCCCGTTCTAATCCCTTGAACTCCCAAATGGATTAAACTAGTTAGGTGTAACCAACGGTTCACAACTTAACCACGTTCTAATCCCTCGAATCCCCAAATTGGTTAAGTATTAGTGGACCCTGACTTAACCCTAATCATGAGGCATTAATTAATTTAATGCACCTTAACCTCTCACATTAGACCTTTGTTGTGGTTACTAGTTAGGCCGGGCGGGTCCGGGTAGCTTTACACCACAACTTGGTCTAACCTCGGGTCTGGGCACCCCATGACCAACTTCTCACATTGGGTCCTATTGTTTGTAGCCACTAGTTAAGCCGGTCGGTTCCGGGTAGAATTATGCTACAAACTCAACCCAACCTCGAGTTGGCCACACTTATGTTTTCTAAGTGTCATGTCCACTTTATTTCAAAACATAATCACAAGTCAAACAATTATTTGGGTAGACCTAACTTAATAGGTAAATTCCCAAGGGGTAGACCTAACTTAATAGGTAAATTCCCAATCTTAGATTTTTATGCATTTTAAGTTTACCCCAAAACCCCCAACGTCATTCTATCGCTTACATATTCGTAGTAACGCATAAAGGATAGGAAGAGGGAACTTGGCACAACATAAACTTGCACAACAGTCATGCATAACATGTTAGACTTGCACAACTTAGCGTAGTGAACTTGCATATTACCATAAAACATGCATAACATGTTAAATTTGCATAACTTAGCATAATGAACTTGCATATTACCATAATCATGCATAACTTGTCAAACATGCACAACTTGTCATTTTAAACTTGCATAAACATGCACAACTTGTCAAAACATGCACAACTTATCAAAACATGCACAACTTGTCATTTTAAACTTGCATAAACATGCACAACTTGCCAAAACATGCACAACTTGTCAAAACATGCACAACTTGTCGTTTTAAACTTGCATAAACATGCATAACTCAATAAGCGTACAAATCATGGCTTAGCAAACTTGCATAAACATGCATAACTTAGTAAACATACAAATCATGGCTTAACAAACTTGCATAAACATGCATAACTTAATGAACATACAAATCATGGCTTAACAAACTTGCATAAACATGCATAACTTAATAAATCTTGCAAATCATGGCTTAGTATACATGCATAACTTAATAGATTTGCAAATCATGGCTTAGTACCCTTGCATAACATGCACAACTTGATAAACATACATAAACCCCAACTTTCATCACACATTAACTTTATAGTTTCTAAAATGAGGGTAAGAGGGCTTACAATGCTTATGCGGATTCAAATGAGTACCACAAATGCAAGAAACCCCTTATGCAACTAATTAAAACCCCCAAATGCAAGCAAACTTGATCAAGACTCCTCCTTTATGATGCCAATTGAAAAACAAGCCTTTAATGCAAGCTAAGGAGGATCATACAAGCCTAAATACACTTGTATGCATGGAAATCTCTTAGGAATTAATTTAGGGATTGTATGAAGAGGGTGGAGGCCATGAGAGTTTTGATTTTGGCATAGTTTAGTTACTAGGATGAATAATGAATGATTTAGGGTAGGTTAGGGTCTTATTTATAGATTAGGCTAGTGATTTGAACCATAGGATTAACCCTAGATTCAATTTGGGCCATCAGATCCCGGAACTCTCTAGAAACAAGCCACAAGACCCAACCCCAATCAGAAATGGTGCACCAGGCTAAGCAGCCCGTGCACCCCCTGTCGACAGGGCTGTCGACAGGGCAGTCGACTCCCTGGGGACCCTGTCGACAGGCCTGTCGACATGGGGCCCCTGGCGGGAATTTTCCCGCCTTGGCCCAGCTGGCCCAATTCCTTAAATTTGAATCTGATTTTTACTTAGTAATTTTCTGCAAACTTCAATGGGCCTTAACTGGGTCATACGGACTCCGATTTTCGAAAACTCGGACTCTATTTCGCGTATTTTTCCGAGACGAACGCAATGGCATAGCCCGTTTCCCTTGATTCCCATTTTATAATTTAATTCTGCCTCAATTTATGTTATTACAGGTTATTGAAAATACGGGTTGTTACACGTTGCCTAACTTTGGTAGTTTATTTTATTTTACCATAGAGGTAAGTTCTGTTATATTATCTTATTTCGTTCGTAAGAAATAAATTTTTTAAATTAATCTTATTATGTGTCGTGTGGATTAAACTGTACTTAGATGGTGGCAGTGGCGCATCATGTTAGAAAACAGTCCCTCCCTCCAATTTTGATACTAAATTATGCTTGGTATTCTCAGTGTTTGTTGAATAATACTAATTGAGGCATTTCATCTGATAGACATATTTTAGCCTTCGCTGCGTATCTCACTACATACATTTCAAACTCGAATAATTTTGTGGTTCATGTCCTTCAGGAGGTCCCAGCATATAGTGTTTTCGTACATACTTATTGTCCTGATATTTTGATTCTGTGTATTGTTCTTTAAGCTGCACTGTGAGTCTGTGTTTTTAGCAAATAAGTCTTAATCCTTATGGTTCCTGATATGTTATATTTACCACTTAACTTTTAGCTATTATTCTCCATTGCAAAATCCTTATTTGTTTTCACTGTTCTGATATTTTTGTTTTCCCAAAAAATGATTTGTATACACACATAAGTAGTTACATATATACTTGCATGTATATGCATGTATTTCTTTGAAGGATTTGCTCAAGACTTATGGTTACATTAACGAAGATCAGTCAAATATTTCTGTGGTCATAGACATTTCAGTTTTTTGTATGACTAAACTTCACATTATCGTCTCTTGATCAATGACCCATGTAAGAATTATTACAGGTTAGGGCGGGTATCACCAATAATTCATGAACGACCCTTTCATCTTGAAATATTAAAAGAATCATTGTTGAGAACGATTGATGACATTGATGCAACATTTTCCAAGGTGCATTAGCTTCTGTGATCGTATTGTACTGTTTTGCTTAAAGGAATAATGATATTTTTAAACTTAAACATAGGAAGCTTTGGCCAAAAGTATTCCTTTCGGATCAACTGCCACTGTTGTAATTATGGCAGATCAACAAATTTTAGGAGCTAATATAGGAGACTCAAAATAACTCATCTGCTCAGAGAATTACCATGGTTCTAATAGAAAAGGTTAGTTTCCTTGTTGAATTGACAAGGCTTTATAATCATTGTGAACAGCTTATCTAACAAACATTACTGTTTTGTGTACATTTCATTTGAAGAAAACTGGGGTTTGTGTGCTTTATAGACTACTTTTGGGTTGATTTATATAAGTCCTCTTTTGACCTTTTGGAAACCAAAATGAATTAGTTTTAACGAGGGGCGAGGGGCAATCGAGCTCTACGACAAGTTTTAACGGCTTAACATCCGAGAATTTCCTTGCAGCAGCAACTTCACTTCCATGTTAGCCTGTCGTAACTGCTTAACCTTTGTTAAATTTTGGACCAGATTAGATGCTGGAATTTGTGTTCAGGACTGCTGATCAATTTAGGAGTGAATGCTTGAGTCGATGATGTGGCAGACTTTTGTAATTTGAAATGTGAACTGATTTGTGCCTATGCGTACTCATGTCCTTAAAAGTTCCCAATTATGAATGGATGGGAAAGGAATAATAAGGAAGGTTAATAGAGTAAGCCTACATTTATACAGCCATTATAGTTACGTTGTGTAACAACCTGGAATTTTGGGGCCAATTTAAAATTTTTATTTTTAGAAATTTTATTAGAAAATACGTGAGAATTTAAAAAATTCTATTTTTAAATTTAAATAATTATAAAAAAAAAGTTAAATTAATTAATGGTGGTGCGTTCAGCTCAACAAAACAAGAAATAAATTGAGAAATAAGATATGTGCGCTAACTACGTTCACATTAATATAGCTTATTCCATAATTTAGAATCTAATGTTATTGGATTACATGAAATTGATCACATTAAAAAGTTTACAATGAAGAGTTGAATTTTTATAGTCACATGTTTTAGTTTCATAAATTGCTATGTTTGTATATATTCATATTGCAGCTAAATTTAGCTAAATTGGTATTTCACGTTTAAAAAAAAAAGCAAATGGTAAAACTAAAGAAATATAAATCAAATGTTCATTTACTTTTATATTGCTAGAAACGCGTAGCTACCCATCGTCATTATCTTCCTCTTTTACGCTTACTTTAAATTCATTTCAAATCTTATATGGCACGTTTAATTGACTAAGTTATGGTAAGAATAGTCTAATGAAATAAATGGTTTGACTTGATTAGGATACCATTAATCCTAAAATTATTTTCCTTTATTTTTTCATAATAAAAATGTCATTTATGTTGATTTAGGATTGTCAAAATATATTAAATGTTTACTCTTATATGTCATGTACACATTATTTTTGTATACATATTAAAATTTGCATTTTTATATGTCATGTATACATTAGGTTTGTATATATATATATATATATATATATATATATATATATATATATATATATATATATATATTAAAGTTTACATTTTTGTATGTCATGTTGTGCGTTGAATATATAAATATGCATACGTATATGACTGAACCATGCGCCTAATTTATTGCGGTCAATTATGATCCTCTTTATCAAACCGACCATTAGGAAGGTTTCCCTACTGTAAGAGCCAAAAACAAATTGTCTGAGCCAATAAATTTCGGCATAAATTTCGCTCACCCAATATTTTCTCCGTCCTTTCCTTCTTTCTCAAATCTATCCGACTCTGATTCTTTCTCCTTACGAAATCCCTTTCTCAAATCTATCCAACTCCAATTCTTTCTCCGTCCTTTTCTTCTTTCTCAAATCTATCCGTCGTTTTACATAAAAGAGGTTCCTGTTTTTTTTGCTTTTATTTTTCTGATTCATTTTTCTACTGTGATTAAGAAACCCTCGTATATTTTCAGATTCCACTATTCAACGGCAGATGATCAACGCAAAGTCAGAAGTTGCAAAATGAGGTAAATTTGTGCGTAGGAGAGCACTTAAAAGGTTTTGACTCATAAGTTTATTTGACAATCAATTAATGAATCGATTTGGAAATCGATTCACTTCAGAATCATTTCGAATTTGGTCCATCAATCATGTTGTTGTTATGTCATATAATTGCTCATTAATTTTGTTATAATATTTTGTTATTGTGGAAGTTTTGAACATAGATGACCTTGAGGTGGGGATGCTGACGAGGCGGCAGATGCTGGAGTTATGCTATAATCAAATGTTTTTTAGGGGTTAATGTGTAGGAATAGGTGATGCTTGTTTGCGGTGGAGCAGGTTCTGGATCTAAAGAGGAAGGGTTAGGAGGTAGATGAAAATGGTTCAAGTTTGGGTTTGCATTTGACTAATGATGCTGCTGCTGCTTCTTCTTCACATGCGATTAACTTGTAAGTTCAGTAATTAATATCTGATCTCGGGGAGTTTAATTTGATGTTATTTCCTTTATTAATATATGGTGGGTTAATGAGGTTTATTGCTTTGTACATAAACATTTATTTTCTGACCAATCTATTATATTTTCATATCAAATTTTATACTATTTAGATAAAAATTACATTATATTTTGATTGTTTTTTTAATATTGTTTTATTATCAAATTACATACAGTAGAGTAAGAGCAGTGAATTAAGTTGATGAGAAACGCGGTACTTGACTGAATTATGATTTCACGTTGGTTGAGGTGTCTAAATTAGAGCAGATTATTCAGTATATAATTTCTGGATGAATATGATGTTCTTCATTGTGATTTTATTACTTGTGTACTCATTTAATCCTTGAATTTTATAATTTTGATCAATGATTTTTGAATAATTATTTAATATCTTATGGTATTTAAAATAAAATAAATTCACAATTGCATTTTTGGTATTTTTAATAGTTAATTTGGTTTATTTCTTCCCTTTTTCATTTAAGAACATATTTTTACTTGAAAACAAGTTTTCAGAAAATTAATCTAAACTCATCAATATATGAATCTATGTGTAGATATCACTAATGGTGGTAAAGATACTCATTTGCATATGAAAACACTAATGAGTATTACTGTCATACTGTGATAAGTGTATCTTACCTTAGTATATATATTTGACAATTACTTAAAATTTCAGTGATGATTTTGTTATATTTTTTCACATTATAAATATCAATTGCATATATGAATGTGTTTTTAAAGATTTGTGTATCCATTTTTTAAGTGGTCAATCTGAATCTTCATGAATTGCTCGTAAAAAGTTAGGAATATTACTTGTGTCTGTTAGGACTAGGAAAACTCATCTTTTCATACATACATTTCAAGGCTTTCTGAGATAATTCTGACCTGTTTGTGATTATACATTGTAACTCAATGTTTGACATTTGGCAATGCAAGTACGGTACATATATCTTAGAAGCAACACTTGCTTTTCATGTTATTAAACCAGTTACAAACATTAGGTTGTCTTGTGGCAACTAAACTCCTTTAACTATTTATTATTGAATTTAAGATTTGTGACCAACAGTCAAATCTATCCGTCGTTTTACATAAAAGAGGTTCCTGTTTTTTTTTGCTTTTATTTTTCTGATTCATTTTTCTACTTTGATTAAGAAACCCTCGTATATTTTCAGATTCCACTATTCAACGGCAGATGATCAACGCAAAGTCAGAAGTTGCAAAATGAGTGTAAGAATGTTGCAAGGAATGTAAAAGAGCAAGAACTGAAATGTTGTATTATTACTGAAATGAAGATGTTTACATAGAAGAGAAATCATGTATATATAAGCACGGTTATACTGCTAATGATATATGAATTGTAATATAAAAGATAGTTGGGCTTTAGCCCAGGCCCATGTACAAAGCTCATGTACATAACAAAAGAAAATGTATTCTCCCATAAGCTTTCAGTTGTTATTTTATACCGCCCCTCAATTGAAAGCTAGGGTTTTCCATGCCTCCGCCGCCACAACTTGTGATGTTAAATCTGAGAGAAATCTCCAGTATTGAGTTCAAATCAGCTTCGATGCTGCTAAAGTCGCATTATGATGGCGAGGATCTGAGCTATTGGAGATTATACTTGCTTCTCTTGAGAGTGTCTGCTTCAGGTTGCTTTCAGTCCTTGGTGTGTGAGATGCTGATCCTCTTGCGAGCTTGGATTCTTCAATAATCAAGTTAGCAGCGTTCTTTGGCTTCCATACAAGGTTTCTGGGTATTGAGTGTTTCAGATCTGAACTTGTATGCTTTGCTTCTTCTCCAAGGTTTGATCTTTCAATTACTTTGAGTTCAGATCTAAGTCTGGTAAAGCTTTTACTTGATAATGGCTTCGTAAGTATGTCTGCTATCTGATAATTTGCTGGCACATGATTAATTTGTAATTTATCCTTGATTACTTGTTCCCGAACGAAATATAGATCAATCTCCATGTGTTTAGTCCTTGAATGCAGTATAGGATTAGATGATAGAGATACGGCACTTAGATTATCACACCATAGTGTTGGCGGCCTTTGACTTGATAATTTTAGTTCACTGAGGAGTGACTGCACCCACATGATTTCTGCTGTAGCATTTGCGATGCTTCTGAATTCAGATTCAGTGCTTGATCTAGAGACTGTAGGTTGTTTCTTAGCACACCAGGATATAGGATTGTTTCCCAAGTAGATACAATAACCTGATGTTGATCTTCTGTCATCAGGATCCGTTGCCCAGTCTGCATCACTGTATCCAGTAATGTTGAGTTGTTTGCCTTGAGTAAAGTGTAAACCATAGTCCATAGTTCCCTTTAAGTATCTTAGCACTCTCTTCATAGCCTTCCAGTGATCCTCTTTTGGTTCCTGCATGAATTGTGAGAGTTTGTTAACACAGTAAGCTATTTCAGGTCTAGTAATGGTAGCATATTGTAATGCTCCAACCAGACTTCTATATTGTCTAATGTTGACTATGTTTTCTCCCCTGTTTTTGAATAATTGTTGACTTGTTATCATGGGTGTAGGTAGAGCATTAGCAGCTTCCATTTTTGATCTTATAAGAATTTCATTGATATACTTCCTTTGATTCAGAAACAGTTCTGATTTTGATGTCTTTATGACTTCAATTCCAAGGAAATAGTTGAGTTCACCCAGGTCTTTGATTGAAAACTGTTTGCCCAGAATTTGAATGAGCCTTCTAATTTCAGCCTCACTATTTCCTGTAATGATTAAATCATCTACATAGATCAAGATAAAAATAGCTATATTATTATCAAATTTGACAAACAGTGAATGATCTGATTTGGTAGATTGAAACTTTAGTTTTGTCAACACAAATTTCAATTTATCAAACCAGGCTCTGGGAGCTTGCTTAAGCCCATAGATGGCTTTATTCAGTGTACAGACAATCTCTTTATTTTTCAGATATCCTTGAGGTTGACTCATATACACTTCTTCCTTTAGATCACTGTTCAGGAATGCATTGTTGACATCCAATTGTTGTATTTTCCAGTTGTTATGTAGGGCTATAGTAAGAATTATTCTTATGGTTGTTGGCTTAACAACTGGAGAGAATGTTTCTTCAAAATCAAAACCATATTGCTGTGTGAGACCTCTTGCAACAAGCCTAGCCTTGTGTCTGTGTATAGACCCATCAGCATTCCTTTTTAATCTATATGTCCACTTGCTATCTATTATATTCTTGTCTGTTGGGGCTTTAACAAGAGTCCATGTTTTATTCTTTATCAGTGCTTGATAGTCATCATCCATAGCTTGTTTCCAGTTTTGATTGTTGATGGCTTGATTGTAATTTACTGGTTCATCAAGGTCACTGATAACATTGTAGACCTTAGGCTTAAAAATACCCCTTTTTGATCTAGTAATCATTGGATGACCTATTTGAGCTTGTTCACTCTGCTGTTCATGAGTTCCAGTGTTTTCATTTCTGATATTTGATGGATTGCTTCTAACTTCTGAACTTGAGTCTTACAGAACATGTTCACTTTGTTGACTGGTACTGGGTTGATTGGAAGGCTCAGATGACTCACTGCTTGATGATGATGTGGACTGTTGAGATGACTCTGAGCTACCATCACCAGTATCTTTGGTAAAACTGTCAGAATATATGGGTATTCCTGGTATTGATTTTCTTGAATTGTATACTTTCTGTGTGGTAGCAATATCTTTACTTTTGAAAGGAAATACCTTTTCATTGAATACAACATGTCTGCTAATATAAATTTTACCCTTGTCATCAAGACATTTACATCCTTTTTGATCACTAGCATACCCTATAAAAGTACATGCTGAGGATCTAAAATTTAACTTATGAGAATTATACGGTCTTAGACAAGGATAACATAGACAGCCAAAAACTTTTAGTCTATGATAATCAGGTTTAATATTATATAGAGTTTCTAAAGGACATTTGTTATTCAGGGTTTCAGTAGGCAATCTATTTATTAAATATACAGAAGTATTAAAAGCTTCAGGCCAGAATTTCATAGTTAAGTTACTCTGAGCTAATAAAGTGAGACCACATTCCACAATGTGTCTGTGTTTCCTTTCAACCAAACCATTTTGCTCAGAGGTGTAAGGGCAACTTAATCTATGAATTATACCTTTCTTTTGAAAGAATTCATTTCGAGGTTTAAATTCAGTACCTCCATCAGTTTGTAAGATCTTTAACTTCTCACCTGTCTGTCTTTCAGCTTGATTAATGAAATGAATGACAACTTTGCTGGTTTCAGACTTAGATTTTAAAAAATATATCCAAGTATATCTGGAATAGGAATCAACAAAAGAAATATAATAATTGAATCCATAGTCAGAGTTTATTGGAGCAGGGCCCCATAGGTCTGTGGCAACAAGTTCAAGTGGTTTAGAGTAATTAGTTAAGGAAATTGTGAAAGGTAACTTGTGACTTTTGCCCATTTGACAGAAAGTACAAACATATGGCATAGGAATACTATCATATGAAATATTATTGGCAGTTAAAACTTTCTTGACAACATTCACATTAGCATGACCAAGTTTGACATGCCATAGGTCAAATATACTGATATTATCACTAATTTCTGATAGGTAGCAACTATTTTTCTCTTGATCATTGTTTGTGGAATTCACAACACTGAATTTGTATAGTCCTTTGCATGCTTTACCCTGCAAAATGATTTCATTAGTCAATAAGTCTTTAACCAAACAATGATATGGATGAAACTCAAAGTACACATTATTGTCTTTAGCAAACTGTGATACACTGAGTAAATTCTTTTTTATATGAGGAACCATAAGTAAATTGTTGAGATATAGTTGCTTTTTACCTTTTATGCTGCCAAAGCCAATATGTGTAATATTTACACTATCACCATTACCCATGAATAAAGAATTTTTACCTTTGTACTCCTTTTGACCTAGATTGAGATTATTGAGACTATTTGTGATATGATTTGTGGCACCTGAGTCAGGATACCAGTTGTCATCACCAATATCATCTGTTTGACTGTTTCTTGTTGCATTGCTTTGACTATTAGTTTCAACATTGGCTGGATTTGCTGTAGGGTTTGGCCTTCTTTGACTGTTTTGTGTCTGACCAGCAACATAGTTATTATTGAACTTGAAATAACACTTATTGACTGTTAGATGAACCTCCTCTCTGATTAAAAGAATCCCCTCTATTTTGATTCTTGTTTTTGGTTTCAGCAATATTGGCAGAAAGTTCATTTAATTGAGACCTTTTCGTTTCAATTCTTGCTTCATGAGCAAGAAGAATAGAATGCACATCCTCCGTAGGACTGGTTACCTTTTGTGATGTAATAACTGCCGCAATAGCCTCATATTCTTCACCCAGTCCATTTAGAATTGATAAAATGTGTTCAGAATCGTTAATCTTTTGACCTGCTGCCTCCAAGTGATCACAAATACCTTTAACTTTTGTCAAATATTCTCTCATAGACAAGTTATCCTTCCTGGCAGTCTGTAGTTGATTTCTGAACATTATCTTGGCAGATGATTGGGTGTTAAATGACTTTTCTATAGTTGTCCAAATATCATTTGCTTTTTTGCATCCAATCACTTGAGATAAAAAAATTTCACTTATAGATGACAATAGCCAAGCACAAATCAACCTATCTTGCCTATGATATCTAACATACTCATCATTACTAACTACCCTATTATCAGCGTCAGTTATGAACTTGGGTGGAACAGCAATAGCACCAAGAATGTATCCCTCAAGACCATATCCTTGAATGGCTGTTTCTACTTGCAATTTCCATAGCAAGTAATTATTCTCTTCAAGATGAATAGTTATTAACTGGGTTTGTGGATTTACACCTGTTTTTACAAGAGATTCTGCACCTGGTATGTTTTGATTGACTGAAGTTGCTTGATTTTGATTTGCAGATGAGTTTCTAGGAGGAATTGGTGGATTTGCAGGAGGAATTGTTGAAGAATTGTTATCATCCACCATGATGATAACAAGATACTGATTCTCGAAGCTTTAGAATTGAGAGTCCTTGAAAAGATTGTGCAGCTGATGAAGTTGCAACCTGAAGAGCTTCAGGTGATGATTATACACCGATGACTGGTTGATTTTTCTGATGAAGCACCCTGGTATGGCGCTTTGTTACAGCTAATTTTCCTTTTTCTTGAACTTCTTGATCGGTTTCAGGGAACTCAGATGACCCTCGGCAAGACTTGATCTGATTGTTTGATGCAGCCTATCTGAAAAGATATGGCAAGGCACAAACTATTACGATCAAGTAGCAACTCCTAAGTGATGAGATAGAAATTCTATCTTTGATAGGAGGGACTCGGATGATGAAGAATAAAGCCGACGAGTCTTCTGTTTTGAACAACAGAATTGCAGCTATTCAACTGGTTTTGATTTTGATGATTTTGATGATTTTTTTTTTCTGATTTCAAGATTCTTGATTGCTGTTAAGCTTTGATAGGCTCTGATACCATGTAAGAATGTTGCAAGGAATGTAAAAGAGCAAGAACTGAAATGTTGTATTATTACTGAAATAAAGATGTTTACATAGAAGAGAAACCGTGTATATATAAGCACGGTTATACTGCTAATGATATATGAATTGTAATATAAAAGATAGTTGGGCTTTAGCCCAGGCCCATGTACAAAGCTCATGTACATAACAAAAGAAAATGTATTCTCCCGTAAGCTTTCAGTTGTTATTTTATAATGAGGTAAATTTGTGCGTACGAGATCACTTAAAAGGTTTTGACTCATAAGTTTATTTGACAATCAATTAATGAATCGATTTGGAAATCGATTCACTTCAGAATCATTTCGAATTTGGTCCATCAATCATGTTGGTGTTATGTCATATAATTGCTCATTAATTTTGTTATAATATTTTGTTATTGTGGAAGTTTTGAACATAAATGACCTTGAGGTGGGGATGCTGACGAGGCGGCAGATGCTGGAGTTATGCTATAATCAAATGTTTTTTAGGGGTTAATGTGTAGGAATAGGTGATGCTTGTTTGCGGCGGAGCAGGTTCTAGATCTAAAGAGGAAGGGTTAGGAGGCAGATGAAAATGGTTCAAGTTTGGGTTTGCATTTGACTAATGATGCTGCTGCTGCTTCTTCTTCACATGCGATTAACTTGTAAGTTCAGCAATTAATATCTGATCTCGGGGAGTTTAATTTGATGTTATTTCCTTTCTTAATATATGGTGGGTTAATGAGGTTTATTGCTTTGTGCATAAACATTTATTTTCTGACCAATCTATTATATTTTCATATCAAATTTTATACTATTTAGATAAAAATTACATTATATTTTGATTGTTTTTTTAATATTGTTTTATTATCAAATTACATACAGTAGAGTAAGAGCAGTGAATTAAGTTGATGAGAAACGCGGTACTTGACTGAATTATGATTTCACGTTGGTTGAGGTGTCTAAATTAGAGCAGATTATTATATAATTTCTGGATGAATATGATGTTCTTCATTGTGATTTTATTACTTGTGTACTCATTTAATCCTTGAATTTTATAATTTTGATCAATGATTTTTGAATAATTATTTAATATCTTATGGTATTTAAAATAAAATAAATTCACAATTGCATTTTTGGTATTTTTAATAGTTAATTTGGTTTATTTCTTCCCTTTTTCATTTAAGAACATATTTTTACTTGAAAACAAGTTTTCAGAAAATTAATCTAAACTCATCAATATATGAATCTATGTGTAGATATCACTAATGGTGGTAAAGATACTCATTTGCATATGAAAACACTAATGAGTATTACTGTCATACTGTGATAAGTGTATCTTACCTTAGTATATATATTTGACAAATACTTAAAATTTCAGTGATGATTTTGTTATATTTTTTCACATTATAAATATCAATTGCATATATGAATGTGTTTTTAAAGATTTGTGTATCCATTTTTTAAGTGGTCAATCTGAATCTTCATGAATTGCTCGTAAAAAGTTAGGAATATTACTTGTGTCTGTTAGGACTAGGAAAACTCATCTTTTCTTACATACATTTCAAGGCTTTCTGAGATAATTCTGACCTGTTTGTGATTATACATTGTAACTCAATGTTTGACATTTGGCAATGCAAGTACGGTAAATATATCTTAGAAGCAACACTTGCTTTTCATGTTATTAAACCAGTTACAAGCATTAGGTTGTCTTGTGGCAACTAAACTCCTTTGACTCTTTATTATTGAATTTAAGAGTGTGATGACACCATTGTCCCAACTTATTTTTTGACTATTGTCCTCTTAATATACTTTTCTTGTCATTTGTGACCAACAGTAAAATTGTTTTTTGTTTTGATTATAACTGACCAGAGAAGTTTTTTTTACTCCAAATCGCATTTTTAAGACCTTTTTCTTCATCTTTCTCATCTAACATATGTATTTATTTCATTTTAGGAAGCTATGGATGTTGTTCATATTAGCAAAGAGGACCAAGATAATACGTTTGCAACGCTTGCTACAGTATTGTGGTTAGGAAACATCTCTTTTACTGTGGTTGATAATGAAAACCATGTCGAAGTTGTGAATGATGAAGGTTAGCATCATTTATTTATACATGATATATATAATAATTACAATAACAGGCTAACAGCTACTTGTGTAGTTTGATAATACTTATAGTCTCATAATGTGTTTGTGAAATTGCCGTAACTTATATACTATTATGAAATTTCCCAAAAAGGTGCAATATCTTATTTATTTTAGCTTTTTTTTCTGATGTACCTTCTGTGTTATGGTTTCAGTTTCATGCACTGTTTCTGAACTTTTAGGGTGTGACATAAAAGATTTAAAATTAACCTTGTCTACTCGAAAAAGAGAGTTAGAAATGAAGATATCATCCAGAAACTTGCATTATCTCAAGTAGCTCATTTGCTCAAATAAATTTGAAAATATTTGATATGATTTGTATTCGTTTAGATTTCTCTTTTAAATTGACACAAGAGATGCACTAGACAAAATCAGTCTATGCAAGCTTATTTGACTGGATAGTTGATCAAATTAATTAATCACTTGAAAAAGAAATGAATCGCTCATGGCATAAACCCTGAGGGAATGTGCCTTCGCTTAAATATATTCCGGTATTTCAAAGGTTGCATTGTATGCCATCATTGTATTTATATTGATAAAAAGATCTATTGTTTAAGTGCGTTAAGATGACAAGGCCCATCAAATTCTTGGTGGTGGATAGTTTAGGTGGACCACAGGCCCATCAAATAAGTGTGCAGATGACAAGGCCAGTAGATGAATAGACCGTTGGAGCGATGAATACAAGGTGAAGAGGACAAGCCAGGGAGAGAACTCGGAACAGATGCTTGGTGTTGCATGAAGAGCTGCATGTTACTGCAAGCCCATCAAATGAATAGCTGCTTCTTGTAGCAAGGCTAGCAAACTAAGCTCGTTCCTGGTCTAATTGGTGAGTAGATGTTAAGTGCCAATGTAGGAAAAAACTGTGGATGTTGAAGTTGCTTGAATGCAGAACAGTAGAAGTGGATGAGCGTCGATCAGCCTGACCACATCGCTTTGTGCCAAATGCAGAAATTGCAAAATCCAAGGCTTGAAAGTGCGTCCAGGCCTGTGATAAAATAAAGTTGTGCCCATACAAAAGAGTGATGCTACACTGACAAAAAAGGATCGGTGCGTGTGCTTCGTAATTCAGAGAGGGTGGTTTGACTGAAGTATTGAATTTAAAATGGCTGTTGGACGGTGATTAGGATGGCTTTTCTTCTGGGTAGTGTAACAATGTCGCTTACCAAATTGCCTGGAACAGCAAAACCAACAGCATGTTAATGGGTAAATTCTAAATTTATCTATTTTGATTTTTCTTAAATATGAATACAATTGTTCGACATGTCAACTTGAAAGAGTACGTAGAAACGCCCATGTCATTCAACTTGAATCAGCCCTTTTTCATTTTTAGTTTGATATTTCTACATAAAATATATTGCTAAATGAAGGTTATCTTTCAGAAATACTTTAGGCTTTTGATCTGTTACACCTTGCTTTATATTTCAAGTTGTGAATATTTTAGACTCTTTCATTACGAGAAAGATAAAGAGAAAAAAACCTCAGTTTATTATTGCAGCATAGTGATCTTGTATTTAAAAAAATTGAAGGATTCTTCCTAGTATAAGCAAAAAAGGGTGCGGTCTTTAGCGAAAAAGTTATTGAAAAAAAGCTAAGGTCGGTTGGATCAGTGTGGGAGATGTGACTATAGGAGAAGGGAAAACGGCAAATGAAATGATGCTTATAGGTAGTGGAATTTTAGTGAAGCCCGTATTGCAGTGGATTATCACATTATTGGCACTGGTAAGGACATATTTCACTCTTTCTTAACAAATTAAAGATTAAATCTAATAATTTGACACTAAGAATGTACTTGCAGTGCTTCTCTTTAGGACAAGAAGGACAAGTGACCGAAGAATTTTTTAACCTTATTGTTGATGATACGAGATCTGGGCCTGCTGATGTTAGAGTACCTATTAAATATTGATGTAAATTAAATCCTCTTACAGTTATGTTCTTATGGGGTACATGAATAAAACTTGATATGAGACTTGACTTTGTGGTCAACGAGTGAAGTATGCTATCACAATGGTTTGTACTTTGTTCATACGTAAGAACTTTCCCTGCCTTCTCATTGCAAAGACTTGGAGAAATACAATTTTACCCTCAGACCTGGAAGGGAATTTTTTTTATTTTTTTGTTTTTCCCTATATTTTCATGAATTTGAAATTTGTTTTTCGTGCTTATATTGTTTCTTAGATGCTAAATTTGTCATATTTAAAATGAATTAAGGAATTCATCAAATCTATATCACAAAGAGATTTGTGCAAGTATTGCGAAATGTGCTAAACTACATTTGGATTTTATTCGAGTGTCTAATTTCTATATTCAAGAATTAAATTGGATTTAACTACATGCATAGCTTTGGAGATGATAGATTAGATTTCTTTACTTTGTTATGTATTGTATTTACTTTGTCGTTAAATTTGAGGATATTATAATTTCATCTCTATACAAGAACTAGTGTGTAACATGTGCGTTGCACACAATACGTTTTATTAAAATAGTTTTTAAAATATATTTAAAATTTTGAGTTTACTATGCAATACATAGTGATTTTGTTAAGATGACTGAGTTATGTTTTAAACGTATTGTTTTAGGTATATAAATTTTGTAACGTGATTTATGTTTTTTCGTATGTGTAAAAGTAGGTCATTTAATTTTGTATATAATCATGGAGTTTTAAGTAATTGGGCATGAAATATCTATATCTAAAATTGAAAAAATTATGTATACATTTATTTATAAGAAACTAAACACCAACCGTATAAAGAAAACTAATGTATATTTCCCACTTTAATGAAGTATAAATTAAAAAAAAATTGTACAAGGTTAAATACAGAATAATAAGAGCACTAAATATAATTCTATACATAATCATGTAGTTTTAAGTTATACAAAAATAAATGAAATATTTTGTTAGTTAAATATGACATACATCAAAATTAAGTTGTCTTTTTTGACTGATTTGACCAAAAATTAAATATTAGTTAATTAAATCTATATTGAAAGTTTAAGTTTTAAATCAGCTAGTCAATTTAAATATATGAATCTGAATGTAAAATAATATCATAATACCTACGAGAATTTTGTAAATAATTATAGAAATTATTTTAATGTGAAATGTTAATGAAACAATTAATAGAATTTTGTAACAATAATAATAGTAAATAATTGTAGGGATTTGAAAATAAAATATCTACAGAGAATTAAGGAGGAAGTTAGAAATTCCTAGAATTAATGAGAAAACAGTAAATTCCTCTGTTTTACTATTATTTAATAGATATGACTCTTTAATAATCTGATTCTGATGAAACATGCTATTCAGCGAATAAAGGCAAGATAAATACTTATTTCAGCAAATGTTCAATACATGTTTATATGTTACGATTTTCTAAACTAAATGGCATGTTAACGGTTATGCTTTATACCAATTGTAATCCGTTAACGCTATTCCTATGCATTATCCATCCATGCTTTGAATACCAAAATCTAAAAATAGAGTTATCAAACCGATCGTTAGGGATATTTGTTTTCTATTATTTGGTCAAAATAAACATTTGTGAAGCTAAAAAAAATAATCCCTCTATATCGAAACTATTTTCTCCGATGTTATTAACGGCTCAAATTCTACTGTTTAAAATCTCTCTAAAATATTCATTACATTTTAAATCTATTTCAGATTGATCTAAATAAATTATATAGAAAATGCAACAAATTTTAAAAATGCAATAGATTCTTAATTCAATCATGTTTTAGTTGATTAATTTTAAAATACAACTTTTTTTAAAAATTATATAATCAAACGGTCGGTTTTCCCACCGTTGTGCGGTAATACTAGTTTGCACATGTTGAACAATGCAACATAAGGGGTCAAATTAATAAAATGGAGCATAGTAAAAAAATTCAAGGGTTAAATTAAAATTGCCTAACCTCTATATATTATCTCAAAACCTCAACCCTAATCCTATGTCCCTCCTTTTCCATGGCGGCTCTCTTCCTCTCTTTCCCTCCTCCTCTTTCTCTCTTTCAATCAGCCAACCCATGGCCAAAATCACTAACACCTACCTCCATTTGAAGAAATTAGAGCCAAAACAGCGAAACCATGTGCAAAAAGCGATAAAATGGCGAACGCGACGAAAATATAAAAAAATGATGGAGTGAAAAGCTTTTGGTGAGATTTCTGACTTTAATTAATTCAATTATTCTTATAGCTGTTAAATAATTGATTGTATGTAATGAGATAATCCTGTGTTGTGATAAAATTTGGATGATGATTTGTCTGTTTGTTTATTGATTATAATCCCATTTTGTCTGTTTATTGGATTTAGTTAGAATTGCCAATTCAATATATAAAAATATCATCTTGCTTGTTTGTTGATTGTATTGTCATTTCTTTTTAGTAATAAAAGGGAATCAAGTTTATTGTTATTTCTTTTTACATATAAAAAGGAATAAATTTTATTGTCATATCTCTTTTATAATAAAAAGATCATTTTATGTTGTTATTCCTTTTATGATAAAAAGGTCCATTTATGCTTTTAATTCTTTGGTAATAAAAGATCATTTTGTTTTGCATTTCTTTTTACATATAAAAGGAAACATTTTTGTTTATATTTCTTTTTATCAGCAAAAAGAGACATTTTGTTCATATTCCTTTTTGTCAATAAAAAGAATCATTGTAGTCGCTTTTTCTTTTTAACATTAAAAAAAGAACATCTTTGTTGCTATTTCTTTCTAACATTAAAAAGATAATTTTTGTCGCATTTCTTTTTAGCATTAAAAGTAAACAATTTGGTAGCATTTATTTTTAGCAATAAAAAGAAGCATTTTTATGTCGCATTTCTTTTTATTACTAAAAAGAATATTTATGTTGCATTTCCTTTTAGAATTAAAAAGGAAACATTCTTGTTTACATTTCTTTTCTAGATAAAAAGAACCATTTTGTCGCTATGTCTTTTAACATATAAAAAGAATCACTTGTTATCATATTTTTCTTTTCTAGATAAAAAGAACCATTTTGGTATGAAAGGTTACATTAAAATAAAAGCATCATTTTGGTGTAAAAAGTGATATTAGATAAAAATATCTTTTTGCATAAAAATACTCATTTTTATATTATGTTGAACTAGAACCGTCAGCATAAAAATACTCATTTTATATTGTGTTGAACTAGAACCATCAGCATAAAATACTCATTTTTATATTATGTTGAACTAGAATAAAAAGTCCATTTTTTTTAGTTATAATTGTCATATTAGAATAAAACACCATTTTGTTAGCAAATGTAAAATTAAGATAAAAACATCGTTTCACTAGAAATGTTATATTAGATAAATTTTGTCACTTTGGTTAAATTTAGTACAAACATATAAATTTTGTCACTTTGGTTAAATTTAGAATTGACATGTAAATTTGTCGCTTTTGTCAAATTGAGAATGAACATATTAAATATCACTTTTGGTTAAATTAGAAACATTGAACTAGTTATGCAAACAAGATATTCTTTTGTTTGTCATTAGAAAGAAATAACATTTTTGTTATAAATATACATTTTTTTTTGTTATAAATATACATTTATGTTAGACATATACATTTATGTTAAGAATATACATTTATATACATTTATGTTAGACATATACATTTATGTTAAGAATATACATTTTATACATTTATGTTAAGAATATACATTAATATACATTTATGTTAGACATATACATTTATGTTAAGAATATACATTTATACACATTTATGTTAGACATACACATTTATGTTAAGAATATACATTTATACACATTTATGTTAGAAATATACGTTTGTGTTAGAAATACACATTTATGTTAGAATTCAAGAATGTCATTTATGATTAGAATTCAAGAATGTCATTTATGTTAGAATTAAAAAGAACACTTATGAATAAACATTTATGTTAGAATTCAAAAATATGTTACACTGCCATTAACAAGTTTCCTGACTTGTTTATGTTGATTGGGACGATAATTTTTACACATCGCCCAAGTGCACAGATACTTTATTTAATTATTTGTTATGTGTTATGTGTTGGTTGAAAACCCCACACGGGTCTTGGGATGATATTCACACATCTCCCTTGTGATTTATTATAAGCGATATTTATTAAACGCTTATACAAGATATGGTGCACTTTGGATGTTGTGGATGGTTTTTAATAATATGTATCATTAGTATAGTATTCTTGCGGTGTGAAATCCATATAATTAAATTATATGGTAATTGTTTTGGTCTCATTCCAATTTTGAATTAAAAAGATATGTTAATATAATTAAAGAAATCAAAAATGGCTTTGATGTTTTTATTTTATTTGTTAAAAAGTTAAAATGAAAAGGGTTGAGTTAAAATATGAAACGGGCCATGACACGAGGTTAAGTACAACTTATGGGATAAGTCTGCTCGGAACCAACCGGCATATCCAGCATCCATAAGTCGCAGGCTCAATGTGAGAGGTCTGGCCTAGTACAAAATATAAGTGAATAAGATAATGAATTGGGTTATTTAATCTGTTTTAAAGAGAAGCACCGTTTTAACCCGAATGTGTTTATCCATTTATTTTATTCATTTTAAAATGAATATTAAAAAGAATTGATTTATTAATTTAATATTTTGGAAATATTAATATTTTTTAATATGATAAGAAAATAGAATATTCAAATTTGACTTTAAATTGAAAATGAAGTTAAAACTGTCTTAAAACGAATTTATAAATATTTTATAAAGTACGTTTTTAAAATCGACGATATAATATATATATATATATATATACATATATATATTTAATACCCTGAATAGAACGCGCCGCGCAGCGACAGTTCGCGAATTTCGACCATTAACTTTAAATTGACTTAACGGGAGATCCGACCGTCGGATTCTCCTAAAACCGGAACCGTTGGGTTCGTATCGAAAGGACCTTTTCAATGAATATAAGAGTTTTAAAACCTAACGGTTAGATTTGGAATTATGTCCAAATCAAATTTAAAAAAGGTCGCTATGGATGCAGTTCGGTGGCCGTTATTGGAATCCGGCTGTACGAGCGATAATAAAATTATTAAAAATATGGAAATATTATGTAAAATCATAATAAATGATTTAAAAGGAATTTAGATGAAAATTTCCAATAGTGAAGAGATAAAAATATATTTTATCGATAAGAGCTAGTTATTAACTCGAATAAATCTTATAATTAAGATTTTATAAAGTTTTCCAATAAATTAATATTTACTTGGAATTAAATAGAATAAATTGGATATTTGGGTTGTCGTGAATGGTGTCTTAAATAACACTATTCTTATCCCCAGTTAAGAAAAGAATAAATCTTTTAATTAAGATTTTTTTTAGTTTCAATTATATTTGATAATTGGAATAAAATGAAATGTGAATTGGATTTATCGTGAACAATGTTTTAAACGACACTTGTTCTTTAACCCAATTTGCAGTGAAATATAATTTGGGATTTATAAATCTTTTATTAAGATTTAAAATGGGATATTTTCCAAGAATAAAGTTTTCCAATTTAATATATTAAATTGGAATTGAGTGGAAATTTGATGTGATATAAATCGAGATAAGCTTCTGTAAAAGAAGACCGTTACTATAAATGGAATTTAAAAGGCTTTGCCGTTATTCCATTTATATTATTGGTCGGATACAGAAAATTATAACGATTATATGTTGTGTTGATTTTCTGCGAAAGTTCCATATTTAATGGAAGTCGATTTTGGGTTTACAGTGAACTATGTTTTGAATGACATTAGTTCTTTAACCCAGTTAAGGATAAGGTTTATTTCTTAAACTTAAATAATCATTAAATAATGATTTTGATATTTAAAACCAAATTGGAGTTTTTAATAAATCTTTAAAAGAAAGATTTAAGAATAAAATTTAAGAATTTATCTTTGATAGAATATTCTAAATTGGAATGAGGCGTTGATGTGTTTTATACAGCACTTGATTTTTAATTATAAAAATACGCAAATTATTCGGAAAGACCGGGTTTAACCCATTCCGAATAATTACTACGACAATGAAGAGTCGAAGATGAAGACGGTACAAGACCGACGATCTTCATGTCGAATGGATGAGTTACCATTGACGCCCATGATTGGAGTAGCTACCTTGAAGGGGCTACAATGGTGGCCGACCGGATGTACGTGTTGATTGTCCGGACTCCGGTTTCGTTCAGACCCAGAACGGACTTATAAATGGATGCGTGTCTGACGTTGAATTTCATTCCATGTACGTTGGTTTCTATTTGGTTTATATCTGTTTGGTGGTGGAGAATTTATTCTATGCTTAACACCCTGGTATATATTGATGGTTATCGATCGCATGGCGGGAATTGTCAATGTGGCACGCCAAGATGCGAATGATCAAGGCTTTTGTTGAAAAGCAGGCCTTGTGTATAGTATGAATTCGCGAGCCTCACACCCCGGTATGAGTCTAAAACGGGAGAAGGGACCGTAGGGAGTGCACACGTTTCTTTCTAGCTAGGGTGATGTCAGGGACCTACCAGCGCTGACATTTTACTCATTGTGGATGATGGATTATGAGGTACCTCGTGTTTTTATAGGTTGTTAGTGGCCATATTATAGGTCCAAAAGGACCGGGAAACGTGTGTTCAGGAATTGCCAATCCACAAACATACATGTGGACCGGTCCTACCGCTCCAAGGGTTGCCCATAGGTGTGATCCTGAGGTATCCGCTAGAGTGCCTCGAATCGGTAAGGAGCCCCTCCCTAGCCTTGACTCATGTTGGAAAACCAAATCTCCAATACGACATTACGGACTTGATTGTAAACTTATATACGGCGACATAGTAGGATGGGGTACTATGCCGTCTAGGATTAATACATTTATATTGAAATGATTTATGAAAACATATACATACTAGTAGTAATCCATTTTACGTATTTATCATCTTTTGATCATTATAAGGTAAAACCCTATCCTCCGGTTTGCGTTGCATTATGTGATGGGACTTGGGTCTTATAATGATCTCATTTTTCTAAAAAGCATAGCGTTATATTGAACGATTTACTTTACTTATGCACTTGGCAATCCAATGGAGTAAACCCGTTCCGCGTTAGAGGCATGGTCCTGTGATTAGCCTTATTATTAGATTAGTTATGTAAGATTTCTCATACCAGTCCCATGACAGACCTGTAGTTTTTTTCACTGGCAAACTCGGGTGCCAATATTTATCCACATGGGCAGTCGAGTAGCTCTTTTGCAGATATCTATTCTTTTAGCAGGATTCTGGATCGAAGCTTAAAGCTATGTCCAGAGCATTTATAGTCTTCCGCTGAGCATTGTATTTAATTTATTGTAATTTAACTTCCGCTGTATTATTCCTTTATTTGATGTACTCTGATATTCTGTACTCTGATGTAACATTTGTATAATGTTTATAAAAGTCTTCTGTGATCTTTTCTAATGTATTGTATTCCCAAAGTTAACGTATGCGAGTTTTGAACGGTCTTGGTCAATTTTGCGATCGATTAGGTCCGGGAAAAATCCGTGCCGTTACACGTTGTCAATCCATAGCACATTATTTTATGTATTATGCTAAGGTTCCTTTATATGCAGTCTGTCCTTGAAGCTTGATGTCATCCAGACAACACAACAAGGCCAATAGCAGCAAGCTTGGTCAAGCGTGTTATTGTGTCTTTTTTTCGGCTGCACTGCTCATGGTCAAATAACAGTAGGGTGATAATGTCTGTTTTCTTTTGGAACCGATGATTTTATAGTTACAAGGAAGTGTAAAGCTAAACCGAAATAACCTACTGTTATAGCATTGAACCTGGTAACTTCCACACTTTGCTGGATTGACATAATCAAGGACTAAAATATCCATGTCAAAAGTGCTGGAATTAATTAATTATTCATGTTGTTGTGTTGGATTCTCCTGATTGGCGTAGATTTATATTGCTAATTACATGTGCGCGCACAGAGTGGTTATAATGAAATATAGTTATTCTGATAATGATCACTTGGTTGCAGAAAAAGTTATATTGTGCAAGCTTGGCTTGGAGCTCCGATGGAAGCACTCTATTTGCTGGTTACACTGATGGAGCCATCCGAGTGTGGGATATCAGCCGCCACTAGGTATCAGCAATTATGCTCTTTTATGTTATTTACTACCGTTGGAGATAGGCTTCATTTACTTCCTCATTTTTTTCTGTACAGAACTAACCTTTATTTTTTTTGGTTGATTATTTATCTTTAGCTTTTCAAATCTAATTTGTTCTTGGAATATACCTCATTTGTAGGAGTGTTTTTCTTCATGATTTTCCTAGTGTGTATTTTTTCCCTCAGGTGAGCATGATATTTGATTTTAAAAGTAATTATTCTATTTCGTGGTCGCCTTTATTCTGTCTGAATTGCAGTGTTATTAGATCTTAGTACCATAGATTGAGTTAATATACAATATATAAAATATATTACATGTCAGTAGAATATAGAAGCTAGGAATTGCATGTCAATAGAATCTGGGATCTTTTGCATCAAAATTGAAGCGTTTAGCCATTGTTACACTATTGTTGGTTTTCAGATTTTTATTTGGAGCATAATAGCGAGCCCATTCTCCATTAGGTTTAGCGCAATATTGAAGCATGTAGCACTCAGTACCGGACATACCAAAAGGTGATGAATTAACATAGTTAATTGCCTCATTTATATTTTTGCGCAGTGGCCATGGAGCCATAAGCATTTGTAACCATTTTAGCTCATGGTTATTGAGACCCACTTTGTTTAGTAGGTGAAGCATATGGTTATTGAGACACACTTTGTTGATTAGATGGCAAAGAATACGGTCAGTGGTACCTACATTTCAATTAAATGGATAAAACATGGTTGGGTATTGCAATTATTTTGAATCTTTATCGCATTCCAAATTTACAATCATTGAATCAAGTTGAAAAAACCATTATTTATTCACAATTTATAACTTCCAACGGTCATGTGATATGCCCACTCTTTTTCTTGAGATGGCAATGAAAGCCTAGGAATGTTGAGCACAGTCATTTATATATCGGCTTATATTGACAGTTTGATTTGTAACTATTGCAGCTAAGAAGTTGGAATAACTGGAATTCAAAAGAACACAATAAACCACTTCAAGAGGTTGGTTCTTTAATTCAGACAAAACCAAAGATAAATATGCCGCCATAGTAAAAATTAACAATGTTTGGTTTTTTTGGGTACCTATTCAAGTTTAATACATATGATAAAATCCAAATTTATTAAATTTCTCTCATCATATAGTCGACATAACTAATGCAGGAGTTGATCAAAGTATGGAATGCTCTCGAGTATCTTAGGTTGATGTTTCATTCTTAAATATATCATAATCACATTTGGGATGTCTCATAGGAATAAGTGAGAATTATGGTCACTTTAAAACAGAATTATAGTCCTTTTTTTTTAACATAATTCATCACAGTTTGATGTCGTGAGGGTATGTATGTATACAGTATTGTTAATATATTGTTGATTTTTTTAATGTGCAACTCATGTGTTTATCATATGTTGCTTATATACATATATATATATATATATATCTGTGTGTGTGTGTGTATGTTTATATATATCGTAATTTGAGGCATACAACTATTTTTGTTTTGAATTGTAATTGTAGGACTCCCAGTTAGGGCTATAGCCAATTTGAAACTACCACTATATGTTGCGGATTATAAGTTTGGAATAGTCCTAAGTAGACTTAAAACATCTAATAAGTGTTGCTAATTACCAACTTGAAACACTTATTGGATGTTGCAGTTTGTCAATTTGGAACATGGAGTAAGTGTTTCTGATTTTCAACTTGAAACACTTACTGAGCGTTGCAGTTTATCAATTTGAAACACTTTTTAAGTGTTGCAGATTTTTAATTTGAAACACTTTTTAAGTGTTGCGGTTTCTCAATTTGAAACACTTAACAAGTGTTTCAAAAATCTGCAACATACAAATCTGCAACATACAAATCTGCAACACTTGAAAAGTGTTTCTAAAATTTTTAGCAACGGTTTATTACCGTTTCTAATTGATCATTTTGGTGTAGTGATACCATATTAGAGTATAATACTTATACATCACAGCGGAAATAATATCTAAATAACTAACAGTGGAGCCTCCTGCTTCGAGCTCCTCTAAGTGAATCTCCAAATTCCTGAAACACTTGACTGCCCGTACAAAATTGGGCACCCAGGAGTTTAGGGAAAACACAAACAAAGTAAACTCTGGGTCAGTCATGGGACCGGTGTGAGTAAACTCTAACCATATTGTTTTACTTTGAAAATCCTTTTGAAACAAAAGGATAACAGTTGGACCAGTCCACCCATAACATGGACGGTTTTTACATTACTATAACCCAGAATACTTTGATATCATAATCCAGTGATATTATAATAATGTCTAAACAAATAAATATTCAAGTAGCAGAACGCTTGCATCTCACACTCCACATATATATAGTATAAAATCATAAGCCGCAGGGCTCCTATTGGAGATTGGATTCCAACAGACAAGGTATGGGATCACCTTCCGATCTGTGTACTATAGAGGGTATACACCTGGGTTCAACAAGAATGTCTTGCAACCCGACCACACATGACCACCCACTCACTTAGCTTGAGTGTAGCGAACATATTGCCACCCATGGTTGTTGGCCATCCAACCGTAATCCAAAGATATAGAATCGAAAAGAAGAATAAATATAATTTTTCTTTAGATCGGTGACAATACACCCTGCTTGGGGATGACCCAACTAGCCATGTTGCCCACCCGATTTATGTCATTTCCCGGTTGTGAGGCTAGAAGCTATGTCTATCTTCAGAACGTCTGATCACCATTCACTTTGAATGCCATATACTCAAACCCGTCAATTCACTAATCGATTTCCAAAAATATCACGAGTATAAAAAGCTAAGAGGAACGAATTCCTCCGCCACCAGATGTCATACCTTTAAGAGATCAATCGTACGTGATTTGTTAGGTTACTCTGTCACACACTCGTCCATACAAGTTATCATGGGACTGGATAAACGTAAAACACCATTCTGGAACATAACGACCCTTGCACTTCACTCCGTTTTAGATTATCTTCAGTAAAATCTAATTCGTAGCGCTTATGCCTATACAAAGTGGTTTTCGGATAATAAATCCAACCGGTCTCTCCATATTGACAACGATGGTCAAAACACTTCGATAGTCGGTTATTTTACTATCAAAGTAAAAACAAACATCCATTCTAATGTATAAATAAACATCACACAATCACTGGCCCTTTTTATTTTAACATTAATTTTCCAGTTTCCTATATCTTCCTAGATATTTTCCCAAAACCCCTTTATCCGTTCACATTTCTTGGAAACATTTCCAGTTATTTTAACCTTTTACTCTCCCATATTCCAGGTATGTATGTTGTTAATAGTCGAAAAACATTCTCATCCTTTCACGATTCTTATTTTCGGTATATTAGAAAATATACGTTATTTACATTAGAAAATATTTCCAATCTCCATTTTACTACATAATCTGCAAACATTTGCTTTTTTAATTTTATTCACTTTGAAATGTGAATATTATTTCTTATAGAAATCTGATTTTGTTTATCAAATAAATCTTTATTTAGATAATCAATACCATTATAACTCAGTGTTGTCCTCCTATTTGATAAACACTCGGTTAGCCTTCCTTTAGTTCGGAAATAACAATATATATTATTTGTTCAATATTAAATTACCATTTCTTATACGATCCAGAATAATATCGAATGACATGTTATATAAACTCAAGTGTTATCACATTACCATATTTTAAAGAGTTCCCTTCGGTACGGGTAATATATATCAGATCTCAATTATTTACTTCTACTTCCAACTTCGTATAATTCATTTACACTTCTTTGCGAAAAAACATAATTATTCTCTTATCACTTAGGATAAGTGAATTCCAAACCTTACTAGTAAATAGTGTTATATATAATAATCACGCTTAAGCTTGGTTAACAATGTTAATTTATCGTTATAGTAAAAAACTTGCAGTACGCTGTAATATTTCCCTTTATAACTAATCTCGACATCACCGTCACGCTTAAGCCCGGTCAACAACATTATTTTATCTTTATAGTTCAAAAAATTGCATTACGCTGCTATATTCCACTTTATAACTAATCTCGACATCTCTTTCCGTTACAACTAATACCATCCCTCGATAATAGTGAAGTCGTTCAAGTTAATTACCTCTCAGACCTTGATTGACTATGTTCTTTTCTTTGAATAGATATAAGTCTGTAACTCTAAACTCCTTATTACTTATAGTATCCCTCAAACCGTATTTCTTGCTTTATTTTAAATATGGTTTTATGACGCTATATCCTTAATTTGAAAACTCAGTTGTTTACAACTATTTATTTAAATATTAAATCTTTGCTGCATCTTCGTTGTACAATTATATTTATAACTTCTTTTACCGAAATACATTTATGTTCATTGTCTCTTGAAATTTACTTTTATTTGAGTCATTTTACTTAATGCAAGTAACATCTCATTACCAATTCAATAACATCTTAAATGAGGTCCATTTAAGAAACATTTATTTAATTAAAAATAATTAAATAATATTCTACTTCATCATTGCTGAAGTAAATAATTAACTTCATCATTAATCTAAAATAGATTGGTTGCTTACTGTATATAAACAATAACTAATTATATTGGTTAATTAATTATTTAATACCTCATTAATTTAAAAAGGGTAATTAATAAGGAATCTTCTTAATTTTTGATCAGTTTACCGCTAAGTTATTTTCATTAGATGAATTTAAGACCAATTAATCTAATAATCATTTTCCAAATAAACAGTTGATTTAATCGACTTCATTACATCAGTAAATTCGTTAACTGATTTTAATTACCTCTTACCATCAAATTAATACAATTAATCTAATAATATTTATTAACTGTTTTCTTTAAAATAATTATCCAAATTATTCATTCGGATGATAATTATATATTAATAACTTATTCAAACGTCCAAATAATCGTTTATATTTACTTTATAAAATGAACTATAAAATACCACTTTATAATAGAACTTATATTATAATTTAATCTTCGCTTAAATTATAAAAATATAATTTTTATAATTATCTTCGTTGATTTGCCTGACGGCCAATCAACATCTTAACAAAAATGGATTTATGGTTGACTGTTGCTGTAACGGCCCAAGGATTTTCGACCCCGAAAATCGACACAAAAACACTCTGTCGACTATTCAAGCATCGAAAAACACTGGAACGTTATTAGAAAGAATTTAGAGGGTGAGATAAGAAAGAAAGAAATATTAGAATAGAAGAAGAAGAAGATCCATCACAACACAGAGTCTTACATCGCAGCGGAACAAAATATAATATAGAAAGAAATCTTTATTGAGTGCTTGAAAATATACTTACAATCATCAGAGTACATCACACATCTGAACAGTTACAATAATTTGTCCTCATATACAACACACAGCGGAATAATATAACTTCATATGTCTGAATTCTTCCAGCTCGTCTCTTCACAGCATCCGATAACCTGAACTTATAGACCTCGTTCTAACCCGAGCATTACAAATACTGGGTCAGTCTAGTGAACCAGAGTGAGAAACCCATTAAGTTTAAAGATATCACACAACTTGATTTTAAAGTTAAAATCCTTTTGAAAGAAAAGGATAATCGTAAGACCGAATCCAAACATAAATACAGATGGTTTTTTACCTTATGATAACCCAACACATTTTGAAATCAATATATTATTCTGATATTATAATAGTGTCTAAATACAAATAAATAGAATCTAGCGAAACTCTTGGATCTCACGCTCCACATATATAATATACAAACAAAATTGCGGGTACTTTTTGGAGAATGGATTTCATGGCAAGGTATGGAACCACCTTCCGATATTGTATCTCCGGAGATGAATACGTTGGGGTTCAACAAGAACGTCTTGCAACCCGGCTACACATGACCGACCCCTCATTTCTCTTGAGAGTACCAAATATATCATCACCACGATTAGGGGCAAGCCAACCGAACCGATAGCATATAAAATAAAATAAAAAAGGACAACTGAAGGCATTTGATTTCTCCAGATCAGGTAATGATATACCCTTTTGATGGGTGCGACCCACATAGCCATGCTGCCTACCCGATTTTGTGCCATTTTCTATTTGATGAGGCTAGAGGTTAAGTTTATCCTTCAATGCATCTCCATCCACTTTGAATGCCACATCGTCAGATCCGCCAGATATCACTAATTGACGTCCACAAAAATTTTATGGTCGTTAAGCTAAGAGAGGTGCCCATCTCTGCCACTAAAAGAAGTACATTTGAAGAAATCAACGCAAGTAATCCTTTTGGAAATATTCTGTCAGACACTCGCCCATACAAGTTATCCAGGAACAGGATGAACCGAAGGTACTCTCCTACTACATCTAATATAGGAATCACCCCATGAATCAGTAGCGAGTAGTCCTTGCAATCCATAGCTTTCAACCACGACAGAATCACAAAACAAATAACTCTGATTGCAAGCCAGAGAAATTCGGTAAGTAGTCCTTCCACTTATGAAGATCCACGGTCTTCTGCTGCTCCATCTTCAACCAGCATCTTTTACGTATTTTGTCCGGAATGGTTTTCGAATTTAAATTCGATCCCGGTCATTCCGTACCAACAACGCATTGGGCATGATTTTGATAGTCGGTTATTTAACTATCAAAATAAACAATCATAAAAGTAAAATAAATCCATTGGTTTATTTCACAGCGTCACTTAGCCAATTAAATAATATTTCAGTTATAATATCAAAAATAATGTATTAGTTCTAATATTTAATATCCTCAAATCATTTTATTAAAATACTTAAACGAAATACCTTAAAATCCTATCCAATTTCCTGTTACTATCCTCTGAAACACTTTCCCACCACATTACTTATCATCGAGATCAATTCACTTACCATCGTAAACACTAGTTACAAAATCCTCTTTTATTTCGTTACTATGGAAATATTTCTTCATATTCTCAAGCCCTTCTTTATTTCCTTTTTATTTCGGAACCCCATTATATATATATATATCCAAATTCTTTATGTACGTTACACTAATACTTTTCCAAACATTTTGCAACGATGGGGATTTCGCTCTGACCCAATCGATCGCTAAATCAACCAAGACCGTTCGAAACCCGGCTGCACTAACTATGGGCATACAACACATCAGAACAAATAACAGAAGACTTTTACAAACATCATAATAATGTTACATCAGAATACAGAATATCAGAGTATACCGAATATAATGACACGGCGGAAGAAAATTTTACAATAAAAGTAATACAATGCACAGCGGAAGACTATAAATGTCTGGACACAGCTTAAAGCTTCAATCCAGAATTCTGCTCAATATATCTGCAAAATAAAACGACTCGACTGCCCGTTTGGAAAATAGGGGCACCCGAGTTTGCAAGGGAAAAGAAAACTACAGGTCAGTCATGGGACTGGTGTGAGAAACTCTAAACAGTTATAAATCTTTATAAATGATAAGGCAAATCACAGGACCACGCCGCTAACGCGGAACGGGTTTACCCCCATGAATGCCGGTGTATAAACAACAATTAATATAGATATATGGATCTACTATGCATCAATCGACATGCAATATCCCAATCTACCCATTTAGATTAATCACCACACTTAGATTTTCCCAATCCAATTCAATTAACAGAAATTATTCCTTTGACTTTATTTCCCGATTTCTATTTCAAATCATTTGAAATACATATCTAGCTTTCATATCAAAGTAGATTTCACTCCGGGATCTCAAACTAAAATCTTTGGAAATATGAATTCCAACACATAACAATGCATACAAACATGTATGAAACCAAATATCGTGCTCCCCATAGACAAGGCAAAGGGTACGCACCTAGCAACTCGATATAAAAATGTGCACCTACCCCAAACAGGAGTAGGCTACACTGACGATGCACCATCCCACACACAGCGGGAATACTACACCGCCCTCTCACCCATACTTTTAGTCGTCCGGATCACCAGAATCTTTAGCCACATACTAAATCATTTCATATCCCGAAGTAGGGAAAATCATTTCACAACATAATAATCACAAGTACTTTCAAAATATAGTGCTTCACATCAGCAATTCACGCATATGATTAGTCACTATTAATCACATAACCTTTGAGCTCGTACGTCTCAAAGAAGGGTGTTAAGCAAGAGAATAAATTCTCTGCCACCAAACAGATATGTTATCAATAGCAACTAATCAATAAGCGATGAACCACAATGTAACACATAATGCATTTCGAAATCTTTTTGATAATATAGGGTTTAGGCCTCGAAATCCTTTCCGCTTTACAAACAATTTTTATAAAACATTCCCTATCTAAAATCGGGAATATATTTCTTTTCACTTAAGAAAATCACATTTCAAAATCATTCATTAATTTTGAAATATACTAAACAACATCGCTAAACATCTCATAGTCAAATCGTGAAGTGTTTCACAAGTTGCTAGCATACAGATATTTCAACCCAACCCAAAGCATATTCTGCCCATAAACTGGTCGAGCACAATCCAATCAATCAGTCACAATCAATATCAATAACCACGTATATTTGGTTTACACCACATCTCATGTTTTGGTAAATTTAATCACCATTCATTCATTCAAATCTAATTAAAGATTTATTCAAACTCCAACTGGTTTCATATCTAAAATCATTTCATATTGATTGTTCTACTTTTTGAAAATTAATCCTACTTTTACTCGGGTTAAAGAACTAATGTCATTTTAACACAGTTCACGGCAAACCCCAAATCCAATTTGATATTAAATACAAGGCTCTGAATAGAAAATATATCCGCTTATATTCAATATCAAATTCTGAAATCAACAAATATCGTATTGGAATAACGATATATATATATCTTCCAAATTCCTCCACAATATCCGTATAATCACAGAATCCAATATCGAAATATTCCGTAGATAATTTCGATTCAAATCCATTCCAATTCTTATGTTGGAAATTCTGGTAATTTTTAAAACCACTTCAAATCCAATTTATTTCCTTTAAAATATTGGATTATTTCTCTAATTATAAACTAGTTCATTTCGATAAAAATATATTTTTATCTTTACAAACATGGTATTTTTCATCCAAATTCTTCCCAAATCACCTATTATGATTTTACACAAATTATGAATATTTTTAATAATTTTATCAAGGCCCATACAGTCGTTTTCCATAAACGGTCGTCGAACTGCACTTACTACGAAATTTTCCCAATTTGATTTGGACATATCTCTAAATCCAACTGTTAGATTTCAGATTTCTTATATTCGTTGGAAAGCTCTTTTCGATACGAACCCAACGGTTCCGGCTTTAGGAGAATCCGACGGTCGGATCTCCCGTAACGTCCATTAAAAGTTAATGGTCGAAATTCGCGAACGGTCGCTGCGCGGCGTGTTCTATTCAGGTCATTTAATATATATAATATATATATTATATATATTTCGCCGATTTCCATTTAAAACGTATTTTATAAATCGTTTTAAATTCGTTTTAAAAACGATTTCAACATTCGTTTCAACTTTATATCAAAATTGAATATTCCATATACGCGACAATTTTATACAGTGTATATATATGTTAAAAATTATATTTTTAACAATCAAATTCATTTTCGCATTTCACATATATATTGATTTCACATTTCCTATATATAATATTTTCATTTCATATATATAATATTCACTTCATATATATATTTTTCACATTTCATATATATATATATATATATATATATATATATATATATTATTTTCACATTTCATATACATGTTATTTTCACTTTTCATATAATGTATATTTTTCACTTCTTATATATATATTTCACTTTTCATATATATGTTATTTTCACTTTTCATATACATGTATATTTTTCACTTCTTATATATATATTTCACTTTTCATATATATATGTTATTTTCACTTTTCATGTATATATATTTCACTTTTCATATATATGTTATTTTCACTTTCATGTATATGTTATTTTCACTTTTCATATATATATATATATATATATATATATATATATATATATATATTTCATTCCATACATATATTTTTCACATCGCTTATATATATTTCATTCACATCGTACCTATATATAATTTTCACATCGTGTATATATAATTTTCACATCGTATTTCACATCACAAACACAATACAATCAAACAAGTTGTCCATGGTCTGTGGACGACGGAGAGCAGTTCATATATGTAGTTACACTATAAATAACTGTACAAGAAAAATTATAGTGAGAGAATTCTCACATTGATTGGTTTTGAAATCGTTTAAATAACGATTATTTTTAATAAAATTAAACCCGACGTTTAATTTTACCAAAAATCCAAACTGCTTCGATTTCTTTTCCAGTTTGCTCCATCGCGAAGTTCTCGTTGAGACGATTGCAATGGTTCCAACCTTGTCAATTTCTGATGTCAAATGTACAAGTTATAGCCATTAATACGTTAATTACATTAATCAATAATTAAATATTAATTAGTTAAAGATTTTCCCCTAATTACCTACTCAGAAGAAGAAAAAAAGGCCCCTCCTGTTTACTTAATCGCTCTTCTTCCAGACCCATTCCAAACCCATCGTTCACCAAAAGAATCCGCCGCCAACACCTTATTCTGATGATCGGACCGCCATCTCCCTACCCACGCGAAAGCCTTCGACCTTGCCTTCCCACGCCTGGAACACAGATGAACTCGGTGGCCTGAACGACCAGAAAATGAAGCGCGAACGTTGGATGTTTGGGACAGAAATTCGAGCGCCTCCATCAACGAGGCATCATCTTCTCCGTTGAAACTATAGAGCGTGACAAGATCTTTGATTTTGCTTTGAGAATTTCGCGAGATAATTCATTGATTGTGCAATTTTTTGAAGAGAAAGATCGAATCGATTTTCACCGTTGAAATAGCAGATGGCGGCGAACCTGAATTGGTCCTAGGGTTTTAAGTTAGATTGGGTTATATAGGATATTAAATAATAATATTTAATTATATTTATCACTAAACTATGAAGTTTTCGCGTCCAACCTCCAAACGAACACCAATGACTGTCGTCCCTAGCTAATTACCCCCATTCTGAACACAATGGGATATGTTACATAGGCCAATTCGGCTGTTACAGTCATTTATTCTTCAAATTAAAATATAAAACATTCAATTTCTGATTTGAACGTACATTTTAATTTACCGGGCCCACATACTGACTCGAAAAATTCCAGAAAAATTATTTCTAGCTTCGTATCGACGATACGGTCCTAACAAAACTAATTTCGTCGAATTCTGAGACCATTTGAAAAATGGCCATTTTCTGGTCGATCAGATTTAATTGAAACTGACAAAACACGTTTTCCTTTGCCACGCTCACATATTGATTCAGAAAATTATGAACTTTGGAACCTAGCAATAATTCGATGTCCCAGACCCAACAAAATTAGTTTCATCGAATTCCGAGGTCGTTTGCAAAATGGATATTTTCAAGGCCTTTATATATATTAAAATATATATAAATTCCACAACGACTTTTCTAAATTTTAAACTGGGCATATCTTTCCACTGCTAAAGTGAAATCTCAGTTTCTCAGCTTCGTTAGAAAGATATCATCACACAGAGTCCAATATTTTTTGTTTCGTTCAATTCTGACTTATATTGAATTCTGCATATTCATTTGAAAATCGAAATCGAATTTTCGAAATGCCGCGCCATTTCAGGCTCGTTATATAATTAAAATAAATTTATTCCTTTTCACTTCGATTTAAACAAATTTTTAGTCGTTATTATTTAAAATGTTCATTTTAAATAATCAAAATTCACTAAAATTGCCAAAATAAAATTTTTAAATTGGTTCAGATTTTCCAGGTTGTTACAATCTCCCCCACTTAAAATCTTTTCGTCCTCGAAAAGGAACGAAGTCCGAAGTCGTTTGCAAATCAACTCAACTTGCATTATTTAAATTTGGGCTTAAGTTCTTCAACTTTTCAGTTTGTAAGAACTTTTCAAATTTTTCAAAAAAATTTGGCTAACACCCTAAATTTTCGAAAAATTTCGCTATAACCTCCTTTGTACGGGGCTACCGGAAAAATCGCAAGTGGCCTCCCAGGGCCCTCGCCAGTCCAAAAGAAAAAGAAAAAGCCAAGCGGCAAGCCAATCGGCTCATAAAATCATCAAAACCCCAAGAAATACAATAAACATGTACCTATTTGACGGGAAAACAATTTTATTCCTCTTCTTTGCGTACCTGCTATGACCTGTTCAATTACATACATATATATGTGTACATGTATGCATGCATTTCAATCAATTTTCAATCCAATTCACTATTTGATTCAATTCGGTTTAATTTACCTCTTGTTCTCATGTTGGTTTGATTCATTATTATTTCAATGTTTGATTAGTCGAATCAATGGTCACACAACATAAACAACAATCTACGAGTTGATTAACTTTTCAAATATAATATAACTTTTATAAATTCAAAAATTATATTTTCTAAGATCGGATTAGATATATAATCAAAAATACGTTATTTATAAACATATAACTCTCAACTCATTGTGGGGCATTTCCGACCCCATCTCTAATGAGTCGCTCATTCTAGAATGCTACTGATTCTATCTCTAATGAGTATTCTTCAATAGGATCTTTCTAATCCTATCTCTGATGAGTCTTTTGTTCAGTTCTAACGAGTTGTACCCCAAAGATTTGAGCTAACCAAAGCTCTGATACCATGTGTAATGATGGGGATTTCGCTCGGACCTAATCGATCGCTAAATCGACCAAGACCGTTCGAAACCCGGATGCGCTAACTCTGGGCATACAACACATCAGAACAAATAACAGAAGACTTTTACAAACATCATAATAATGTTAGATCAGAATACAGAATATCAGAGTATATCGAACATAATGACACAGCGGAAGATAATTTTACAATAAAAGTAATACAATGCACAGCGTAAGACTATAAATATCTGGACACAGCTTAAAGCTTCAATCCAGAATTCTGCTCAATATATCTGCAAAATAAAACGACTCGACTGCCCGTGTGGAAAATAGGGGCACCAGAGCTTGCAAGGCAAAAGCAAACTACAGTTCAGTCATGGGACTGGTGTGAGAAACTCTAAATAGTTATAAATCTTTATAAATGATAAGGCAAATCACAGGACCACGCCGCTAACGCGGAACGGGTTTACCCCCGTGAATGCCAGTGTATAAACAACAATCAATATAGATATATGGATCTACTATGCATCAATCGACATGCAATATCCCAATCTATCCATTTAGATTAATCACCACACTTAGATTTTCCCAATCCAATTCAGTTAACAGAAATTATTCCTTTGTCTTTATTTCCCGATTTCTATTTCAAATCATTTTAAATACATATCTAGCTTTTATATCAAAGTAGATTTCACTTCGGGATCTCAAACAAAAATCTTTGGAAATATGAATACCAACACATAACAATGCATACAAACATGTATGCAGTCAAATATCGTGCTCCCCATAAACAAGGCAAAGGGTACGCAACTAGCAACTCGATATAAAAATGTGCACCTACCCCACACAGGAGTAGGCTACACTGACGATGCACCATCCCACACACAACGGGAATACTACACCGCCCTCTCACCCATACTTTTAGTCGTCCGGATCACCAGAATCTTTAGCCACATACTAAATCATTTCATATCCCGAAGTAGGGAAAATTATTTCACAACATAATAATCACAAGTACTTTCAAAATATAGTGCTTCACATCAGCAATTCACGCATATGATTAGTCACTATTAATCACATAACCTTTGAGCTCGTACGTCTCAAAGAAGGGTGTTAAGCAAGAGAATAAATTCTCTGCCACCAAACAGATATGTTATCAATAGCAACTAATCAATAAGTGATGAACCACAATGTAACACATAATGCATTTCGAAATCTTTTTGATAATATAGGGTTTAGGCCTCGAAATCCTTTCCGCTTTACAAAACATTTTTATAAAACATTCCCTATCTAAAATCGGGAATATATTTCTTTTCACTTAAGAAAATCACATTTCAAAATCATTCATTAATTTTGAAATATACTAAACAACATCGCTAAACATCTCATAGTCAAATCGTGAAGTGTTTCACAAGTTGCTAGCATACATATATTTCAACCCAACCCAAAGCATATTCTGCCCATAAACTGGTCGAGCACAATCCAAACAATTAATCAGTCACAATCAATATCAATAACCACGTATATTTGGTTTACACCACATCTCATGTTTTTGTAAATTTAATCACCATTCATTCATTCAAATCTAATTAAAGATTTAATCAAACTCCAACTGGTTTCATCTCTAAAATCATTTCATATTGATTGTTCCACTTTTTGGAAATTAATCCTGCTTTTACTCGGGTTAAAGAACTAATGTCATTTTAACACAGTTCACGGCAAACCCCAAATCCAATTTGATATTAAATACAAGGCTCTGAATAGAAAATATATCCGCTTATATTCAATATCAAATTCTGAAATCAACAAATATCGTATTGGAATAACGATATATATATATCTTCCAAATTCCTCCACAATATCCGTATAATCACAGAATCCAATATCGAAATATTCCGTAGATAATTTCGATTCAAATCCATTCCAATTCTTATGTTGGAAATTCTGGTAATTTTTAAAACCACTTCAAATCCAATTTATTTCCTTAAAAATATTGGATTATTTCTCTAGTTATAAACTAGTTCATTTCGATAAAAATATATTTTTATCTTTACAAACATGGTATTTTTCATCCAAATTCTTCCCAAATCACCTATTATGATTTTACACAAATTATTAATATTTTTAATAATTTTATCAAGGCCCGTACAGTCGTTTTCCATAAACGGTCGTCGAACTGCACTTACTACGAAATTTTCCCAATTTGATTTGGACATATCTCTAAATCCAACTGTTAGATTTCAGATCTCTTATATTCGTTGGAAATCTCTTTTCGATACGAACTCAACGGTTCCGGCTTTAGGAGAATCCGACGGTCGGATCTCCCGTAACGTCCATTAAAAGTTAATGGTCGAAATTCGCGAACAGTCGCTGCGCGGCGTGTTCTATTCAGGCCATTTAATATATATAATATATATATTATATATATTTCGCCGATTTCCATTTAAAACATATTTTATAAATCGTTTTAAATTTGTTTTAAAAACGATTTAGACATTCGTTTCAACTTTATATCAAAATTGAATATTCCATATACGCGACAATTTTATACAGTGTATATATATGTTAAAAATTATATTTTTAACAATCAAATTCATTTTCGCATTTCACATATATATTGATTTCACATTTCCTATATATAATATTTTCATTTCATATATATAATATTCACTTCATATATATATTTTTCACATTTCATATATATATATATATATATTATTTTCACATTTCATATACATGTTATTTTCACTTTTCATATACATGTATATTTTTCACTTCTTATATATATATTTCACTTTTCATATATATGTTATTTTCACTTTTCATATACATGTATATTTTTCACTTCTTATATATATATATTTCACTTTTCATATATATGTTATTTTCACATTTCATGTATATATATTTCACTTTTCATATATATGTTATTTTCACTTTCATGTATATGTTATTTTCACTTTTCATATATATATATATATATATATATATATATATATATATATATAATTTCATTCCATACATATATTTTTCACATCGCTTATATATATTTCATTCACATCGTACCTATATATAATTTTCACATCGTGTATATATATAATTTTCACATCGTATTTCACATCACAAACACAATACAATCAAACAAGTTGTCCATGGTCTGTGGACGACGGAGAGCAGTTCATATATGTAGTTACACTATAAATAACTGTACAAGAAAAATTATAGTGAGAGAATTCTCACATTGATTGGTTTTGAAATCGTTTAAATAACGATTATTTTTAATAAAATTAAACCCGACGTTTAATTTTATCAAAAATCCAAACTGCTTCGGTTTCTTTTCCAGTTTGCTCCATCGCGAAGTTCTCGTTGAGACGATTGCAATGGTTCCAACCTTGTCAATTTCTGATTTCAAATGTACAAGTTATAGCCATTAATACGTTAATTACATTAATCAATAATTAAATATTAATTAGTTAAAGATTTTCCCCTAATAACCTACTCAGAAGAAGAAAAAAAGGCCCCTCCTATTTACTTAATCGCTCTTCTTCCAGACCCATTCCAAACCCATCGTTCACCAAAAGAATCCGCCGCCAACACCTTATTCTGATGATTGGACCGCCATCTCCCTACCCACGCGAAAGCCTTCGACCTTGCCTTCCCACGCCTGGAACACAGATGAACTCGGTGGCCTGAACGACCAGAAAATGAAGCGCGAACGTTGGATGTTTGGGACAGAAATTCGAGCGCCTCCATCAACGAGGCATCATCTTCTCCGTTGAAACTATAGAGCGTGACAAGATCTTTGATTTTGCTTTGAGAATTTCGCGAGATAATTCATTGATTGTGCAATTTTTTGAAGAGAAAGATCGAATCGTTTTTCACCGTTGAAATAGCAGATGGCGGCGAACCTGAATTGGTCCTAGGGTTTTAAGTTAGATTGGGTTATATAGGATATTAAATAATAATATTTAATTATATTTATCACTAAACTATGAAGTTTTCGCGTCCAACCTCCAAACGAACACCAATGACTGTCGTCCCTAGCTAATTACCCCCATTCTGAACACAATGGGATATGTTACATAGGCCAATTCGGCTGTTACAGTCAGTTATTCTTCAAATTAAAATATAAAACATTCAATTTCTGATTTGAACGTACATTTTAATTTACCGGGCCCACATACTGACTCGAAAAATTCTAGAAAAATTATTTCTAGCTTCGTATTGACGATACTGTCCTAACAAAACTAATTTCGTCGAATTCTGAGACCATTTGAAAAATGGCCATTTTCTGGTCGATCAGATTTAATTGAAACTGACAAAACACGTTTTCCTTTGCCACGCTCACATATTGATTCAGAAAATTATGAACTTTGGAACCTAGCAATAATTCGACGTCCCAGACCCAACAAAATTGGTTTCGTCGAATTCCGAGGTCGTTTGCAAAATGGATATTTTCAAGGCCTTTATATATATATTAAAATATATATAAATTCCACAATGACTTTTCTAAATTTTAAACTGGGCATATCTTTCCACTGCTAAAGTGAAATCTCAGTTTCTCAGCTTCGTTAGAAAGATATCATCACACAGAGTCCAATATTTCTTGTTTCGTTCAATTCTGACTTATATTGAATTTTGCATATTCATTTGAAATTCGAAATCGAATTTTCGAAATGCCGCGCCATTTTAGGCTCGTTATATAATTAAAATAAATTTATTCCTTTTCACTTCGATTTAAACAAATTTTTAGTCGTTATTATTTAAAATGTTCATTTTAAATAATCAAAATTCACTAAAATTGCCAAAATAAAATTTTTAAATTGGTTCAGATTTTCCAGGTTGTTACAATCTCCCCCACTTAAAATCTTTTCGTCCTCGAAAAGGAACGAAGTCCGAAGTCGTTTGCAAATCAACTCAACTTGCATTATTTAAATTTGGGCTTAAGTTCTTCAACTTTTCAGTTTGTAAGAACTTTTCAAATTTTTCAAAAAAATTTGGCTAACACCCTAAATTTTCGAAAAATTTCGCTATAACCTCCTTTGTACGGGGCTACCGGAAAAATCGTAAGTGGCCTCCCAGGGCCCTCGCCAGTCCAAAAGAAAAAGAAAAAGCCAAGCGGCAAGCCAATCGGCTCATAAAATCATCAAAACCCCAAGAAATACAATAAACATGTACCTATTTGACGGGAAAACAATTTTATTCCTCTTCTTTGCGTACCTGCTATGACCTGTTCAATTACATACATATATATGTGTACATGTATGCATGCATTTCAATCAATTTTCAATCCAATTCACTATTTGATTCAATTCGGTTTAATTTACCTCTTGTTCTCATGTTGGTTTGATTCATTATTATTTCAATGTTTGATTAGTCGAATCAATGGTCACACAACATAAACAACAATCTACGGGTTGATTAACTTTTCAAATATAATATAACTTTTATAAATTCAAAAATTATATTTTCTAAGATCGGATTAGATATATAATCACAAATACGTTATTTATAAACATATAACTCTCAACTCATTCGGGGGCATTTCTGACCCCATCTCTAATGAGTCGCTCATTCTAGAATGCTACTGATTCTATCTCTAATGAGTATTCTTCAATAGGATCTTTCTAATCCTACCTCTGATGAGTCTTTTGTTCAGTTCTAACGAGTTGTACCCCAAAGATTTGAGCTAACCAAAGCTCTGATACCATGTGTAATGATGGGGATTTCGCTCGGACCTAATCGATCGCTAAATCGACCAAGACCGTTCGAAACCCGGATGCGCTAACTCTGGGCATACAACACATCAGAACAAATAACAGAAGACTTTTACAAACATCATAATAATGTTAGATCAGAATACAGAATATCAGAGTATATCGAACATAATGACACAACGGAAGATAATTTTACAATAAAAGTAATACAATGCACAGCGGAAGACTATAAATGTCTGGACACAGCTTAAAGCTTCAATCCAGAATTCTGCTCAATATATCTGCAAAATAAAACGACTCGACTGCCCGTGTGGAAAATAGGGGCAACCGAGCTTGCAAGGCAAAAGCAAACTACAGTTCAGTCATGGGACTGGTGTGAGAAACTCTAAACAGTTATAAATCTTTATAAATGATAAGGCAAATCACATGACCACGCCGCTAACGCGGAACGGGTTTACCCCCGTGAATGCCAGTGTATAAACAACAATCAATATAGATATATGGATCTACTATGCATCAATCGACATGCAATATCCCAATCTATCCATTTAGATTAATCACCACACTTAGATTTTCCCAATCCAATTCAGTTAACAGAAATTATTCCTTTGTCTTTATTTCCCAATTTCTATTTCAAATCATTTTAAATACATATCTAGCTTTCATATCAAAGTAGATTTCACTTTGGGATCTCAAACTAAAATCTTTGGAAATATGAATACCAACACATAACAATGCATACAAACATGTATGCAACCAAATATCGGGCTCCCCATAGACAAGGCAAATGGTACGCACCTAGCAACTCGATATATAAATGTGCACCTACCCCACACAGGAGTAGGCTACACTAACGATGCACCATCCCACACACAACGGGAATACTACACCACCCTCTCACCCATACTTTTAGTCGTCCGGATCACCAGAATCTTTAGCCACATACTAAATCATTTCATATCCCGAAGTAGGGAAAATTATTTCACAACATAATAATCACAAGTACTTTCAAAATATAGTACTTCACATCAGCAATTCACGCATATGATTAGTCACTATTAATCACATAACCATTGAGCTCGTACGTCTCAAAGAAGGGTGTTAAGCAAGAGAATAAATTCTCTACCACCAAAAAGATATGTTATCAATAGCAACTAATCAATAAGCGATGAACCACAATGTAACACATAATGCATTTCGAAACCTTTTCGATAATATCGGGTTTAGGCCTCGAAATCCTTTCTGTTTTACAAAACATTTTTATAAAACATTCCCTATCTAAAATCGGGAATATATTTCTTTTCACTTAAGAAAATCACATTACAAAATCGTTCACTAATTTTGAAATATAATAAACAACATCGCTAAACATCTCATAGTCAAATCGTGAAGTGTTTCACAAGATGTTAGCATAAAGATATTTCTACCCAACCCAATGCTAAATGTAAAAGCATATTCTGCTCATAAACTGGTCGAGCACAATCCAAACAATCAATAAGTCACAATCAATATCAACAACCACGTATATTTGGTTTACACCACATCTCATGGTTTGGTAAATTTAATCACCATTCATTCATTCAAATCTAATTAAAGATTTATTCAAACTCCAACTGGTTTCATCTCTAAAATCATTTCATATTGATTGTTCTACTTTTTGGAAATTAATCCTTCTTTTACTCGGGTTAAAGAACTAATGTCATTTAAACACAGTTCACGACAAACTCCAAATCCAATTTGATATTAAATACAAGGCTCTGAATAGAAAATATATCGGCTTATATTCAATATCAAATTCTGAAATCAACAAATATCGTATTGGAATAACGATATATATATCTTCCAAATTCCTCCACAATATCCGTATAATCACGGAATCCAATATCGAAATATTCCGAAGATAATTTTGATTCAAATTCATTCCAATTCTTATGTTGGAAATTCTGGTTATTTTTAAAACCACTTCAAATCCAATTTATTTCTTTAAAAATATTGGATTATTTCTCTAGTTATAAACTAGTTCATTTCGATAAAAATATATTTTTATCTTTACAAATATGGGATTTTTCATCTAAGTTCTTCCCAAATCACCTATTATGATTTAACACAAATTATTAATATTTTTAATAATGTTATCAAGGCCCGTACAGTCGTTTTCCATAAACGGTCGTCGAACTGCACTTATAATGACCTTTTCCAAATTTGATTTGGACATATCTCCAAATCCAACTGTTAGATTTCAGATTTCTTATACTCTTTGGAAAGCTCTTTTCGATACGAACCCAACGGTTCCGGCTTTAGGAGAATCCGACGGTCGGATCTCCCGTAACTCCATTCAAAGTTAATGGTCGAAATTCGCGAACGGTCGCTGCGCGGCGTGTTCTATTCAGGCCATTTAATGTATATAATATATATATATATATATATTATATATATTTCATCGATTTCCATTTAAAACGTATTTTATAAATCGTTTTAAATTCGTTTTAAAAACGATGTCAACTTTCGTTTCAACTTTATATCAAAACTGAATATTCCATATACGCGACAATTTTATACAGTGTATGTATATGTTAAAAATTATATTTTTAACAATGAAATTCATTTTCGCATTTTACATATATATTGATTTCACATTTCCTATATATTCATATATATAATATTCACTTCATATATATATTTTTCACATTTCACATATATATATATATATATATTATTTTCACATTTCGTATACATGTTATTTTCACTTTTCATATACATGTATATTTTTCACTTCTTATATATATATTTCACTTTTCATATATATGTTATTTTCACTTTTTATATACATGTATATTTTTCACTTCTTATATATATATTTCACTTTTCATATATATGTTATTTTCACTTTTCCTATATATATATTTTACTTTTCATATATATGTTATTTTCACTTTCATGTATATGTTATTTTCACTTTTCATATATATATATACATATATTTTTCATTCCATACATATATTTTTCACATCGCTCATATATATTTCATTCACATCGTACCTATATATAATTTTCACATCGTATATATATATATAATTTTCACATCGTATTTCACATCACAATCACAGTCAATTTCTACAACACAATACAACCAAACAAGTTGTCCATGGTCTGTGGACGACGGAGAGCAGTTCATATATGTAGTTACACTATAAATAACTGTACAAGAAAAATTATAGTGAGAGAATTCTCACATTGATAGGTTTTGAAATCGTTTAAATAACGATTATTTTTAATAAAATTAAACCCGACGTTTAATTTTATCAAAAATCCAAACTGCTTCGGTTTCTTTTCCAGTTTGCTCCATCGCGAAGTTCTCGTTGAGACGATTGCAATGGTTCCAACCTTGTCAATTTCTGATGTCAGATGTACAAGTTATAGCCATTAATACGTTAATTACATTAATCAATAATTAAATATTAATTAGTTAAAGATTTTCCCCTAATTACCTACTCCGAAGAAGAAAAAAAGGCCACTCCTCTTTACTTAATCGCTCTTCTTCCAGACCCATTCCAAACCCATCGTTCACCAAAAGAATCCGCCGCCCACCACCTTATTCTGATGATCGGACCGCCATCTCCCTACCCACGCGAAAGCCTTCGACCTTGCCTTCCCACGCCTAGAACACAGATGAACTCGGTGGCCTGAACGACCAGAAAATGAAGCGCGAACGTTGGATGTTTGGGACATAAATTCGAGCGCCTCCATCAACGAGGCATCATCTTCTCCGTTGAAACTAGAGAGCGTGACAAGATCTTTGATTTTGCTTTCAGAATTTCGCGAGATAATTCATTGATTGTGCAAATTTTTTAAGAGAAAGATCAAATCGTTTTTCACCGTTGAAATAGTAGAAGGCGGCAGATCTGAATTGGTCTTAGGGTTTTAAGTTAGATAGGGTTATATAGGATATTAAATAATAATATTTAATTATATTTATCACTAAACTATGAAGTTTTCGCGTCCAACCTCCAAACGAACATCAACGACCATCGTCTCTAGCTAATTACCCCCATTCTGAGCACAATGGGATATGTCACGTAGGCCAATTCGGCTGTTACAGTCAGTTATTCTTCAAATTTAAATATAAAACATACAATTTCTTATTTGAACGTACATTTTAATTTACCGGGCCCACATACTGACTCGAAAAATTCCAGAAAAGTTATTTCTAGCTTCGTATCAACGATACTGTCCTAACAAAACTGATTTCGTCGAATTCTGAGACCATTTGAAAAATGGCCATTTTCTGGTCGATCAGATTTAATTGAAACTGACAAAACACGTTTTCCTTTGCCACGCTCACATATTGATTCAGAAAATTATGAACTTTGGAACCTAGCAATAATTCGACTCCCGGACCCAACAAAAGTGGTTTCGTCGAATTCCGAGGTCATTTGCAAAATGGCTATTTTCAAGGCCTTTACATATATATTAAAAAAAATATAAATTCCACAACGACTTTTCTAAATTTTAAACTGGGCATATATTTCCACTTCTAAAGTGAAATCTCAGTTTCTCAGCTTCGTTAGAAAGATATCATCACATAGAGTCCAATATTTCTTGTTTCGTTCAATTCTGACTTATATTGAATTCTGCATATTCATTTGAAATTCAAAATCGAATTTTCGAACTGCCGTGCCATTTCAGGCTCGTTATATAATTAAAATAAATTTATTCCTTTTCACTTCGATTTAAATAAATTATTCGTCGTTATTATTTAAAATATTCATTTTAAATAATCAAAATTCACTAAAATTGCCAAAATAAAAATTTCAAATTGGTTCAGATTTTCCGGGTTGTTACACATTTACTTTAACATTTCCATTATCACGCCTGATATAATCTTCGATAATCCTGATGTTGTTCAAGTTGGGGTATTTTAATTACCTCTCAGACCTTGACCAACCATGTTCTTATCTTATGCTAAATATGAATCGTAATTCAAATCCCATATTCATTTTAATTCCACTTCACTATTGTATAAAATACAGTTTAGAGAACCTTCTTGCTTTTGAAAATTCCTTTATAAATACATGGTTATTACTAAATTCATTGACTTAGAAAATGATTAATACACATTAACTTTAACTTCTTTAAAACTATTAGTCCCATTTTCTGGATTTTTACTTCAAATCTTATTACTAAACATTTTTCCAAATTCAATTACCAAAATCCCTTTTCTAATTCTTTAATTCATTTGCTTCGGGAAATCTTACTTCAATTCATCCATTACACTTACTGTCATTTCTAGGTAACGTTAATTTACAATTTAACATTTTAACTCCCCATCTCCTTATTCATAATTCGTTTACCCATCTGTAGTTTAACATAAAGCCCCTTTGCCATCTCACTTTCCTTTACTTAAATTATTAAGTAACATTTATTTTAAGCTTACCTTATGGCTTAAAATCACTTGATAACCTCATTTACCAAATTCAGTTTAAATATAAACCTGTTCATAAACCCCCTTCGAAACTCAATTATATTTTACTTCTAACTTTAATTTCTTACTTAAATAAAGTTCATTTAAGAATTAATTCCTTAATTAAATAAGAATTATAATTTACTTCATCATTAACTGGAATCTAATTTCCTTTTAATAATCTTATTAGGTTAAACAACTATTCGCTAATTTATTTTATTAGATTAATTGTCCTAATCTAATTTAATTAATAATCAATTCCCATTAAAACAGCTGGCATGGTCAGTCTTAAAACACGATTAACCCATTGATCAGCTCTAACTCGTCTCTTCAATTAAATTAATAAATAATATTATTAATTCAAATAATCTCATTCACTTTGATTATTAAACAATAATCTATTTCTAAATAAATCTCATTTTAATAAATCTCGATTATTAATCGCCACGTAAATTTCAGCCCCTAGCTTATCAATCTTATTTATATAAGAATCTACTTTATAAGATTATTTAGTAATTTAGGATGAAGCACGTGCTTCGCACACGATAGGATTCGGTATAAAAATAGTGGTTAAAACAAATGATATATATATATGTATTGATATATATATATATATATATAGGTTGGTCTATTTTATTTTAAATCTTCATTTAAAATTATATTTAAAAATCTATATTCAGTTAAAAATAAATTCCATAACTTCAATTCACCTGACGACAACTTAGTCTTTATAAACAGTTTGTATTTCGGCCATCTGCTATAAATTTCTCAACCAATATCACTCATTGGTTAATAACCAAACCAATGTTGCATTTGGGTTTGACAACCAATAACAATTCAATAATCCAATCATGTGGGATTTTTACAGTCCATATAATAATCATATGAAAACAAACAATAAATTTGAGGAATCCGGTTGGATTCCTCCAACCTGTCCTTCTCTACATAAAGATGTTATTTCAATATAATCACGGTTCACGGGGATATGTTTAACTAAACTGATAATTTCAATAATCATCCATCAATGAAAATTCAATGTTAATTATTTAATTTAACGTGTTTATAAAAATATAAAAGCGACCGATTGGGTAAGTTACCTCAGTCAGTTCCAATCGTTAGGATAATGATTTGGTTTTAATTAAATTAAACTAACGTTTAATTTAATTTATTCAGTCAATAAAAGTATCATTCAGAAATCAGCAAATAGTAAGCAACCATACCACACAAATATTAAACCCTACTTATAAAATATAAGTGGGTAAACTGAGTGAGTTATACTCACTTGGTCTGTGATGTATAAACAGCTCATTCTAGACAATTTCGTCCAATTCAATTCCATTCCATACCATCGTGCTCATTAATTTCGGTCTCAGTCTATGTGGAATTGGCTAGTTCTGATCAATTTTGAATACGTTGTTAATATTTAACTTTAATTTAATAACTAACTAATTAATTATAAATTAATTAAGGAAAAAATTACTTGGTTTTTAAAACATTACAGGCCGACTCCTATATTCAGTGCTTCGTCCGTTCCCGCCTTGTTCCAAGTTGTGACTGCAAATCCCAGACCCGGACGCAATGGTCATCAACTCTGCCATGATTTAAATTATTATATAATCATTAACAATTTAATATATAATTTAATGTGAAAATTAGGCTCACATCCGTAAAACGAAACTTAATTCAAGCCACATCCACCCAAACTATTCTTGCATTTCCGGTCCCTAAAAACAGTTGCTGCCCAAAAAATTTTGTCCATCCAGCCTCCTGTCACATCCCCCTTCGCCTTTATCAATTTCTGAGCAAAAAAAATATGCCGCTCACTAAAAAAAAATTTCCAAAAAATAGGAAATAATCCCAGGAGTCCACGCAAATTGAAAAAAAAAGTTGCATACATCTGTGCAACTATTGCTTATAGTAGCACATATGTATGCATATATTCATATAGTGTATTTGTACTGAAAATCTGGACCAATATACGCATTCATGTATGCACTATTAGCAAATAACTACATACATTTATGCATACAAAGTTGAACTGAGATTCACGTGTAACGAAAATTTCATACATGAATGCAACTATTGTGTATATATGCGTGCATGTGTGCAACAATTTTAAAAGGGACAATGGCTTGCAAATATACGCATGAATGCATGCATTTTGTAACAACCCGTAATTTAAATAACTTGTTATAACACAAATCGAGGCAGAATTTAATTCTAAAATCAGAATCAAGGGAAACGGGCTATGCCATTGTGTTCGTCTCGGAAAAATACGCGAAATAGAGTCCGAAATTTTGTAAATCGGAGTCCGTATGACCCAATTAAGGCCCAATGAAGTTTTCAGAAAATTCCAAAGTGAAAACAGATTTAAAATTCGAATTCAGATTTCGAAATTGGGCAGTTGGGCGCAGGCGGGAAATTTCCCGCTAGAGCACCCAAGTCGACAGCCCTGTCGACTTGGGAGTCGACTTGGTTGAGACCAAGTCGACAGCCCTGTCGACTTGGCTGTCGACAGGGGTGGCACGGGCCATTCTGGCCTGGTACACGACTGGTTGTTTGGGCTGGGTTTTGGGGCTGTTTCTGGAAGGTTCCGAAATCTAAGGGTCCTAATCTAACATAGGGTTAATCTAATGGCCTAAAAACACTCTAATCTTCTATAAATAAGACCCTAACCCTACCCTAAATCATCATTATTCATTCAAGTAACTAAACTATGGCAAAATCCTTTCTCCCATGGCCTCCACTTTCATTCAAAAATCTCTAAATTAATTCCTATGAGAGATTCATGTGCATACAAGTGTTTTTGAGTTGTGTAAGTGATCATTATCTTGCATTCATCATCAAGTTGCAAGCTTTATTTTCAAAGCTAGAGTTTTTGGTGATTTTTGGCAAGGGTTTTCTTATTGGATCTTCTTATTGGGTTTTAAGGGCTTGTCTCAATCTTTGTTTTGTGTCTTCATAAGAGTAGTAAGCCCTTTTACCCTCTTTTTGAACTATAAAGTTAATGAATGATGTAGATTGGGTGATATGCAAGTTTATGATGCTACTACATGCAAGTTTATGATGCTATTACATGCAAGTTTATGATGCTATTATATGCAAGTTTATGATGCCATTATATGCAAGTTAGTTAGGCTATAATATGCAAGTTTATGAGGCTATGATATGCAAGTTTATGATGCTATGATATGTATGCAAGTATGCCATAATGTGTTATGCAAGTATGACATGATATGTATGCAAGTATGCCAAGTTAAGTATGCAAGTTTGGGTTGAACACCTTCATGTCATGATTATGCCAAGTTCACTCTTTCTATCCTTTATGCGCATTGGCGATTATGTAAGCGATGGGATTGCGTGGGGTTGGGTAAACTTAAAACACATGAAAATATAAGATTGGGAATTTACCTATTAAGTTAGGTCTACCCCTTGGGAATTCACCTATTAAGTTAGGTCTACCCAAGTACTTATTAACTTGTAATATGTTTTGGAAACATAATGGACATGACACTAGATAATATGAAATGGCCAACTCAAGGTTAGACCTAGTTGTGGTGGAAATCTTCCCAGGTAACCACAACGGGTGTCTAATGTGGGTAGTTGGTCATGTTGCACTTTCAGACCCGAGGTTAGACCTAATTGTGGTGTAAATCTTCCCAGGTAACCACAACGAAAGTCTAATGTGAGAGGTTGGGTGCGTCAATGAATTAATCAATGCCTCATGATTAGGGTTTAAGTCATGGTCCACTTTATAATTAATCAATTTGGGGTTGGTGATTAATCGGGGTTAAGTCGTGAACCCATCGTTACACTTAACCAAGTTAATCCATGATTAGTAAAGGGGGTTAAACCACACTTAACCCACTAGAAAATCCTAGCAACGGGGGTCCGTTCCAGCAGTAATCCCAAGTTAGTATCATCATGACCCTAGGGACTAGGCTAGGGTGGGGCACGATTACTGGGCTGATATAAGCGACCAAAACGACGGTCGAGTGGTACGCCGGTGTAGTTCCGGGCGGACTATGGACGTGCACATAGTCCGTAGCCGGAGAAATCATGCACGGGTATCAGTAGGTTGAGACTGTGCACTCATGTTTTGGTGTCCAGGGGTTGACACCCTAGGGCTTGATACACCCGACGGGTGGACCCTGCACAGTCTGACTACAATTATGTTTGGGCCGTAATGACACCAACACTTTGCGAGTTAGGCTTAGGGAGCCGATCGATTAGACCGCGTTATTCGGGTCACCTCATGTTATTGGGCCAAAGCTTGGGCCAAGGGATCAATACTTGTTTATTCAAGTCATGTTAGTTTGCTAGTACACCTGTGGTGCAAGACTTAATCATGATTATGCGATGACACCTTTATCCTGTTAGTTAATCATCATGTCAGTATGTTGTTATCTTCATGTTCATCTCAGTTTCCATCATGCCAGTTAACTTTATTAGTTTATAGACTGATGGTAGTAGAGCTTACTCAGCCTTTTTGACTGACCTGTTTTCTTTCGCTTCTTTTCTTCCGTTCCCCCCCCCCCCAAGTTCTCAGTGTGGGAACAGTGGAGCTTAGCTCGGACATCTGATCGCTGCTTGTGGGAGTTTTGGCTCATGTACGGTTCCTACATGAAGCTGGCTATGGTTTATCACTGTTTTGGGGATAGCATTTATGTATTTCAGTTTTTCTCTTTATGATGTTTTTATCTAGACACTTTTATTTGGAAAGTATGTTGTAACTGACTTGTTTTGAAGTAGTTTTGAAAATCTTCCGCTGTTTTACTTATCTTGTTTACTCTGTTTACATATACTTATGTTCTTGTTCTGCCTTGATATATCATTATGCATGTTTACCCGGTTTAAACGCCCCTCTGAAGTCAGAGTGCTTGCAAGAGCCACCCTAGCGGAGGTGGGGTGTTACATTTGGTATCAGAGCATATGGTTTACGAGAAGGAACAAAAGGTTTTTGAAGCTTTTGGGAAACTATTTTCAAAATTAAGTATAAAGTATTTTCCAAAGAAAATTCTAGATTATTTTAAAGGCTATTCTCCAAAAAGCCATTAGCAAAAATTCCTTCGTTTTTCTCCATTCTGAATCTATCTTTTCTTCGTTTCAGTATGGCTGATAACTTTGTTATTCCGGAGGGAGTGCAACTACCCGTTTGGTATAGGAGACTTTTGGAGGCTAGGGCGGCCGGAGCCGGCCCTGCAAATGTTACTCCTCCTCCTCCAGTGGTTAATGTTCCTCCTCCTCCTGTCGCTGAGGTTCCTCCTCCTCCTCCCCCTCAGCAGCCTCAACCTAACTTCACGAAGACTTGCAAAGATTTCAAAGCAATGAGTGGCAAGAACTTTCAAGGCACCGAGACTTTTGTAGAGGCCAGGAATTGGTTGAAAGAGACCGAGGATTTATTTGCTATCTTTGGGTTAGATGATCAGAGGAAGATCTTGTTGGCGGTTTGGCTTATGAAGGATGAAGCCGCACATTGGTGGGAAGTCACCAATGGTACTAGGCCTGTTGAGACTTGGGCCGATTTCAGGGCCAGATTTATGCTTAAGTTTCTATCTTCTGCTGAGGAGAATCTGCAAATGGAGAGGTTCATAGCTTTGAAACAAGGAGATATGTCTGTCAAAGAATATGTGAACAGGTTCAATCAGTTAGCTCGTTTTGGCTTGGATATGGTGAATACTCCCGAGAAGAAGGCTCTTCGTTTCGCTAGGGGATTGAATGAGCCGTTGCAGGCATTGGCTATGTCACATGTTCCCCATGGGGCCACGTATGAGAGCTTGGTTAATATGGCATTTCTTCAGGAATATGGCAAGAAAGAGATTAAGTTGAATGATACTCAAGCTAAGAAGACTGATTCCCAGTGGAAGGGAAACCAGGGTAGTTCAAGCAGTCAAGGCAATCAAAACAAGAACAAGAGTCAAGGCAACAAGGGGAACAACAACAAGGGGAACAACAACAACAAGGGCAATAACAGCAAGGGGAAGTGCCATTATTGCGGTTCTGATGGACATCTTATCAAGGACTGTAAGAAGAGGAAAAGGAAGAATGGTGAGTGCTTTTTCTGTGGTGAGACTGGACACTTCAGCAAAGACTGCCCGAAGAAGCGAGGGCAAGGCCAGGGTCAGACTCAGCGTGCTGGACCTTCAGGAGGGCAAGTTCATGCTCTCAATGCCGCTCCAGTTCCCGATCGAGGTAGTATTTCTGTTGAAAGCCTTGTATATATTTCCGATTTTCCAGTTCGTACCTTGTTTGATTCTGGTGCATCGCATAGCTTTATCTCATCTGATCTTGCTGATAGTTTGCACCTTAGTACTAGCTTGGTAGATGATCCCATCTGTGTCTCAAATCCTATTGGGGGTTCCACCCATCTGTCTATGTTATGTGAGGGTTTGAGGATCTCTATACTGAGTGTAGAGTTCTTGTGTACTGCATATGTTCTTGGTTTCAGGGGATACGAATTGATACTGGGAATGGATTGGTTGTCCAGATATGGAGCCATCCTTGATTGTGAGCATAGGGTTGTGAGGCTCGTGACTCGCCTCGGGAACACCCTAGAAATTTCTTGTAATCCGAGAGGTCCCGTCATGTTGTGCTATCTTGAATCGCTCGACTCGTCAATGGAAACTCTTCAGTCTGTGAGAGTGGTTCGAGAGTATCCAGATGTTTTTGATGAAGTTAGGGGGTTGCCCCCTAAGCAAGAGATTGATTTCCGCATTTATCTGGTGGATAATGCAAAGCCGGTTTCTTTGCCTGTTCGGCACATGGCTCCGCGTGAAAGACGGGAGTTAAGTAAGCAAGTGAAAGAGTTGCTTGAGAATAACTTCATCAGACGAAGTATATCTGAATGGGCAGCGCCTGTGGTGTTTGCTACCAAGGCAGATGGTTCTCTTCGACTTTGTGTTGACTATCGAGAGTTGAATAAGCTGACCAAGAAGAACAGACACCCGTTACCGAGGATCGATGATCTCTTTGACCAGCTTGTCGGTGCTTCTGTTTTCTCTCAGCTTGATCTTGCTACTGGATTCCATCAGCTCAGACTAGCTGAAGATAGTATAGACAAGACTGCATTCAGAACTCCAGATGGATTCTTCGAATGGCTTGTCATGCCGTTCGGCTTGACTAATGCACCCGCATATTTCGTGGACTTGATGAGTAGGGTGTTCAGGGAGTTCTTGAACAAGTTTGTCGTGGTCTTCGTAGATGATATTCTGATCTTCTCTAAGGATGAGGAAGAGCATGCAAGGCATCTCGTGGAGGTGATGGATACGCTTAGAGCGCATCAGTTGAAGGCCAAGTTCTCCAAGTGTCACTTTTGGAGAAGGAAAGTTAGATTCCTTGGGCATATAGTATCTAAGCAAGGCTTAGCGGTGGATCCCGCTAAGGTAGTTGCAGTTCAGGATTGGAAGACTCCGAAGAATGCAACCGAAGTAAGAAGTTTTCTAGGTCTTGCAGGCTTTTACCGAAAGTTCATTGAGAACTTTGCAAAGATATCCGCTCCTCTCACTAAGTTGACGAAGAAGAACTTAGTTTTTGCTTGGGACTTAGAGTGCGAGCTTGCTTTCCAGAGACTCAAGAGAGCTCTCACATCAGCACCTGTTCTAGCTTTGCCCGATGGAGGGAAGTTGTTTACAGTATATACCGATGCATGTGGCACGGGGTTAGGAGCTGTTCTGATGCAAGAAGGAAGAGTGATATGCTTTGGCGGTAGACAACTCAAGGTGCATGAGAAGAATTATCCCACTCATGACTTAGAGTTGGCGGCAATTGTATATGCACTCAAGGCTTGGCGCCATTATCTTTTGGGAGAGAGATTCGAGTTATATACAGATCATAAGTCTTTGAAGTACCTCTTTTCACAGAAGGATCTGAACCTGAGGCAGCAAAGATGGATGGAATTCTTGGCGTCCTACGACTTTGAGATAGCTTATACCCCTGGCAAGGGGAATGTTGTAGCAGATGCATTGAGTAGAAAAAGGTTGACCCTGAGTCCTCTATTTGTTGAGATGAAGAATTTAGAGTATGTGGCAACCTTTGATTTCTCTTTGGCGGTTGAGTCGACGACCGGTTCTTTAGCTTCTCTGGACCTCAGACCTACCCTTCTTGATCAAGTTGGGGCTTCGCAGAAAGAAGACCCTCAGATAGTTGAGATTGTAGATAAGCTGATTCGAGGAGAGACGTCTAGTCATCTCGCTCGATATTCTATTGATGACAAGGGTTGGCTGAGGAGAGACGGAAGGCTTTGCGTTCCTATGGTAGAGGATTTAGTGAGAAAAGTCCTTGAAGAATCGCATCGCTCTAAGTTGACTATACATCCAGGCGGAGACAAGATGTATAAAGATATGAAGCGCATCTTCTTTTGGTCCGGGATGAAGAAGGATGTGGCGGAGTTCGTCTCTAGATGTATCATTTGCTAGCAAGTTAAAGCCGAATCGAAGAAGCCCGGTGGGCTATTGTATCCTCTAGACGTTCCACTATGGAAGTGGGAGAGTATTTCCATGGATTTTATCGATGGACTACCAAGATCAAGGAAAGGGAATACAAGCATTTGGGTTATTGTGGATAGACTTACGAAGAGTGCTCACTTTATTCCAGTGAAGAGCAAGAGGACTGCATCTTGGCTAGCGTTTGTATATCTTCGTGAGATTGTGAGACTACATGGAGTCCCTTCTAGTATAGTCAGTGACCGTGACCCAATCTTTACAAGTCAGTTCTGGGATAGTTTGCAAGAAGCTATGGGGACAAGGTTGAATCTAAGTACGGCTTATCACCCACAGACGGACGGTCAAACCGAAAGGGTGAATAGAGTACTCGAAGATCTGTTGAGGCTTTGTATTCTGGATTTTGGTGGTACTTGGGAAGACCATCTTCCTCTCGTCGAGTTTGCATATAATAACAGTTATCAGGCAAGCATAGGGATGGCACCATTTGAAGCTTTATATGGTAGGCCGTGCAAGTCACCAACTTGTTGGTGGGAAACGACTGATGAGCTTATACTTGGGCCTGATATGATCAGAGATACATCCGAGAAGGTCGAGTTGATTCGGAGACGGATGAAGGCAGCCCAAGACCGACAGAAATCCTATGCTGATAAGCGAAGGACTGATTTGGAGTTTGATGTTGGGGATATGGTTTTCATGAAGGTTTCTCCTTTGCGGAATGTGGTCCGATTTGGAGCCGTTGGGAAGTTAGCACCGAGGTTTGTGGGACCATTCCCTATTATAGAGAGGATCGGGCAAATGGCTTATAGAGTGGAGTTGCCCGAGAAGCTTGCTGGAGTTCATAATGTTTTTCATGTCTCGCATCTACGGAAGTGTTTACATGAATCAGCAGAGGTAGTTGAGCCAAGTGTTCTGGAAGATGTGGAAGTAGAGAAAGAGGCTACCTTGAGGAGAGCTCCGATTCGTATCTTGGGGACGGAGACCAAGAAGCTAAGGAATCGAGAGGTCAAGTTGGTAAAGGTTCAATGGGGTGAAGCCGAAGAAGACGCAACTTGGGAAACCGAGGAGAAGATGCGTGGGCTTTATCCATTCCTTTTTGAGGGTACACTCTCAATCTCTTTTCTTTGTTAGCGTATCTTTCTTTCGCTATCCATGTTTCTCTAGTTCATCTAGTTTATCGTGCTAATCGTGTCATGAGAACCTTAGGTAGAAACCCTTTGGTTGAAACATGTGTTTGAAACATGTTATGCTTGATGTTTGCAAGTGGTTGCAAGTGGTTTCTCGTGGATGCATTATACACCTTAGGCACTAGATCGGCTCACACACTCCTCATATTGCATATGCATGAGTGTTTATGCTTATTCATGGATGAATTTTTTTTTGTGTTATCACATGGACTTTGCATATGGGTGTATGTTATGTGCACACATGTAGATGTTATACATTATGTTAGGGATTTGCATACATGTGGATACATTTCACTAACATACTTTGCATTGATATTTGCATTAGATAAGTCCATATACACACACCTTTGCATATGTTCATACAACATTTAAAATCTTGTAAGGACAATGAATGCTCGTGATTGATGTTCTGAGTAGATGGATGTTGGATGGTAGGATACGTTCTTCCTAACTTGAAGATTTCGGGGACGAAATCCTTTAAGGAGGGGAGAATGTAACAACCCGTAATTTAAATAACCTGTTATAACACAAATCGAGGCAGAATTTAATTCTAAAATCAGAATCAAGGGAAACGGGCTGTGCCATTGCGTTCGTCTCGGAAAAATACGCGAAATAGAGTCCGAAATTTTGTAAATCGGAGTCCGTATGACCCAATTAAGGCCCAATGAAGTTTTCAGAAAATTCCAAAGTGAAAACAGATTTAAAATTCGAACTCAGATTTCGGAATTGGGCAGTTGGGCGCAGGCGGGAAATTTCCCGCCAGAGCACCCAAGTCGACAGCCCTGTCGACTTGGGAGTCAACTTGGTTGAGACCAAGTCGACAGCCCTGTCGACTTGGCTGTCGACAGGGGTGGCACGGGCCATTCTGGCCTGGTACACCACTGGTTGTTTGGGCTGGATTTTGGGGTTGTTTCTGGAAGGTTCCGAAATCTAAGGGTCCTAATCTAACCTAGGGTTAATTTAATGGCCTAAAAACACTCTAATCTTCTATAAATAAGACCCTAACCCTACCCTAAATCATCATTATTCATTCTAGTAACTAAACTATGGCAAAATCCTTTCTCCCATGGCCTCCACTTTCATTCAAAAATCTCTAAATTAATTCCTATGAGAGATTCATGTGCATACAAGTGTTTTTGAGTTGTATAAGTGATCATTAGCTTGCATTCATCATCAAGTTGCAAGCTTTATTTTCAAAGCTAGAGTTTTTGGTGATTTTTGGCAAGGGTTTTCTTATTGGATCTTCTTATTGGGTTTTAAGGGCTTGTCTCAATCTTTGTTTTGTGTCTTCATAAGAGTAGTAAGCCCTTTTACCCTCTTTTTGAACTATAAAGTTAATGAATGATGTAGATTGGGTGATATGCAAGTTTATGATGCTACTACATGCAAGTTTATGATGCTATTACATGCAAGTTTATGATGCTATTATATGCAAGTTTATGATGCCATTATATGCAAGTTAGTTAGGCTATAATATGCAAGTTTATGAGGCTATGATATGCAAGTTTATGATGCTATGATATGTATGCAAGTATGCCATAATGTGTTATGCAAGTATGACATGATATGTATGCAAGTATGCCAAGTTAAGTATGCAAGTTTGGGTTGAACACCTTCATGTCATGATTATGCCAAGTTCACTCTTTCTATCCTTTATGCGCTTTGGCGATTATGTAAGCGATGGGATTGCGTGGGGTTGGGTAAACTTAAAACACATGAAAATATAAGATTGGGAATTTACCTATTAAGTTAGGTCTACCCCGTGGGAATTTACCTATTAAGTTAGGTCTACCCAAGTACTTATTAACTTGTAATATGTTTTGGAAACATAATGGACATGACACTAGATAATATGAAATGGCCAACTCGAGGTTAGACCTAGTTGTGGTGTAAATCTTCCCAGGTAACCACAACGGGTGTCTAATGTGGGTAGTTGGTCATGTTGCACTTTCAGACCCGAGGTTAGACCTAATTGTGGTGTAAATCTTCCCAGGTAACCACAACGAAAGTCTAATGTGAGAGGTTGGGTGCGTCAATGAATTAATCAATGCCTCATGATTAGGGTTTAAGTCATGGTCCACTTTATACTTAATCAATTTGGGGTTGGTGATTAATCGGTGTTAAGTCGTGAACCCATCGTTACACTTAACCAAGTTAATCCATGATTAGTAAAGGGGGTTAAACCACACTTAACCCATTAGAAAATCCTAGCAACGGGGGTCCGTTCCAGCAGTAATCCCAAGTTAGTATCATCATGACCCTAGGGACTAGGCTAGGGTGGGGCACGATTACTGGGCTGATATAATCGACCAAAACGACGGTCGAGTGGTACGCCGGTGTAGTTCCGGGCGGGCTATGGACGTGCACATAGTCCGTAGCCGGAGAAATCATGCACGGGTATCAGTAGGTTGAGACTGTGCACTCATGTTTTGGTGTCCAGGGGTTGACACCCTAGGGCTTGATACACCCGACGGGTGGACCCTGCACAGTCTGACTACAATTATGTTTGGGCCGTAATGACACCAACACTTTGCGAGTTAGGCTTAGGGAGCCGATCGATTAGACCGCGTTATTCGGGTCACCTCATGTTATTGGGCCAAAGCTTGGGCCAAGGGATCAATACTTGTTTATTCAAGTCATGTTAGTTTGCTAGTACACCTGTGGTGCAAGACTTAATCATGATTATGCGATGACACCTTTATCCTGTTAGTTAATCATCATGTCAGTATGTTGTTATCTTCATGTTCATCTCAGTTTCCATCATGCCAGTTAACTTTATTAGTTTATAGACTGATGGTAGTAGAGCTTACTCAGCCTTTTTGACTGACCTGTTTTCTTTCGCTTCTTTTCTTCCGTTCCCCCCCCCCCAAGTTCTCAGGGTGGGAACAGTGGAGCTTAGCTCGGACATCTGATCGCTGCTTGTGGGAGTTTTGGCTCATGTACGGTTCCTACATGAAGCTGGCTATGGTTTATCACTGTTTTGGGGATAGCATTTATGTATTTCAGTTTTTCTATTTATGATGTTTTTATCTAGACACTTTTATTTGGAAAGTATGTTGTAACTGACTTGTTTTGAAGTAGTTTTGAAAATCTTCCGCTGTTTTACTTATCTTGTTTACTCTGTTTACATATACTTATGTTCTTGTTCTGCCTTGATATATCATTATGCATGTTTACCCGGTTTAAACGCCCCTCTGAAGCCAGAGTGCTTGCAAGAGCCACCCTGGCGGAGGTGGGGTGTTACACATTTATTCTGTGCATGAGCATAAATGTGTGCAACAATGTCTGAAAACGGCGAATGCTTTAAAAAACATGCCAAATTTGAATATATACATAAAAGGATGCATGTAATGTTGTTTAGCTGCATACATGTACGCATTTATCCTGCAGTTTGGGTGCAACACTAAAATATAAGCATGAATGTATGCAACTATTTATGAATAGGTGCATCTTTTGATGCAAAAACCTGCTGTTTCGCTGATTTTGTGTTATTTTGGGTTTTGACGTGGTTTTTGATTGATTTTCCACCTGAATTTTTTAGCGTGAACGTGTTTTATTTAATAATGAATGTACGTGTTTTTTTATATTTTTTTAACAATTTTTTATATGTTTTTGAAAAATAGGGACCGAATTTACATTAAGTTTAGGACCAGATGTGAGCCTAATTTTGAAACTTAATAGGGACCTGTGACAAACGGACCCTAATTTAATTACCTTTAAATTCCATACTAATTACTCTAATTATTAGTAAATATACTTAAGTAGGCCATTTGCTTTTCCTTACCGAAATTGGGTCTCCCTTGAATTCCATCCAACGACCTTAAAGCCCAATCGTTATAAACCCAAACTGGTTCACTTTAAAAAACCCCTTTCATTATAAAAGAACGGATCCGTTTTACTTTACACCATCAGCTCCTTATTTTCCTTCCGTCAAAAAGCTCTTCTGTCCAAAATCAAATCGCGGTGCCTTCCCCCACCTCCATTGATCGGTGTTCCGCCTAGCACCCCCAAATCAAGCACATTGGTCTGCTCCTCCTCTAGCTTTAACCGTGTCGCCCCTAACCCCTCCGTTGGACCGCAGTTCTCCCCCAAAGATCAGGTCCTTAAGGCGAGTTTCACCAATCTACGTTGCATCGAATCTCATCAAAATAGGTCAGCGCACCGATCTCTTCATTCTTTATATTGTTGTTGTTAAATAATTGATGAATAAGTGGATAGAATGAGAGTTTTGTGGGATGAAAAAATTGAATTGGCTACTGTATTTTCATTTCCTACTTCGTGAGTTTAGTTTGGATTTTCTGGTCATGGATTGGATCATTTGCGAAGTGAAGAAAATAGAACGAAGTGAAAAAAAAAAAAAACGATTTGCTTTGGGGAATATTGGTAATGCTTGGTATTTATAGTTGAATAGAAATTGAAGATGAGGCCGATGTCTGGTCATTAGTCATTGCATGGCCACGTCCGTTCCACTCTCATAGCTGATGTGCAGTGATCAGTTGATGTGAGAAGATAGGGGTGGGAAAACAAGGCACAGGTGATGGTTTAGAGCCTTAGACATGACTGATCTTCTCCAGTAGGGTATGGCGTGCTATTACTAATGAGAGGGATAGTCTAACCATTTGTTTTGTACAAGTAGTCTCATTTTTCTACATCGTTTTGTCATTCAATGTTGATGGTGGGAATTTTTGAAGTCTACATACTTTAATTGGTGTATTGGTATGTGTCCATATTGGTAATAACATTTTTGTTAGATCCGACATGGCAGAAAATCTTGTACATGAATATATACATGTGAAAAAACTGTTCTACCATATTTTATATTTTATTTCATTGTCCTTGTTCTCCTTTATTTATTTGATACCATGCTTCGTAAATGTTCACGTCATAAAAGTTTTGGTTGGATGATTGAATCAACTGATATGAGGAGTATAGAAGAGTTATTTGTTATGCATGTTCGTGATGTTGTCTTGTTGACTGATTCGAAAGCAGTGATGGGGTTTGTACATGGCATTATGTGGTATGTATTTGCTTAGATTAAAAGAAATTGAACTTTTCTACTTGTTCCAAACAAAGGGGTGAAGTTACCAGTTTTGATCATAATGCCATTTTTGTAGCTGAATGTGTTAGTTTTATATTGAATTCTTCGTATGTATAATGTCAGTTTTGTAGTTTGTTAATTTGGCTTGGTCAAAAGATTTTGCAGAGTACATAATATGGAGAGGCCATTCCTATCTTATTGTATTTTCTTTTTCTGTAATGTATTTGATTTGAGACTTTGCTTTGGTAGAATAGTTCTAGATTTGTAATAAAGGTGTTTGCTAATTCGCTAAGTTGGTTGTACCATTTTTATTTCATCCTTTATGATTTGTAATTGGTTGGATGATTTTTCTGGGATTTGGTTCTCCACCTACTTGCTAGTTAGAATGTACTCCCTCATGAAATAGTTCAAATTACCTCTAATAACTTGGTTATTATTATTATTATTCATTTCATGTTTAATATATAATTTGTTATGCATACACTAGGGGATATAACACTCACCGTAAAACAATTATACATCGCTCCGTATGTCCTACCATCTACGAATGTCCAAGTGTTACGTATTTTCATATATACACGTCCAAGTAGTGTCCGAATATTTATATAAATAAAATAATATCTATAAATATTTAAATAAATTCCGAGGCTATTAAATTCAAAATAAATAAACTATCATCGTCAGATTTACCCGACTGGAATAGTTTCTCATTTTAGATTTATCAATATCAAATTATAACTCAGATCAATGAGTTCGAGTCGACCGATATCAAATTCATGTAGAGAGCGTTATTAAATATATTAAATAAACGTTATCGTTTATTAACGATTTCCATAGTGAACATTTTAAAATTTGAATTGGACATAACTGACAATCTATAAATTGAAATCCCAATTTTTCTCTTTTATTCGAAAATTATAATCAAACAGATTCAAACGTTTCTCGTTTCACGAAATTCCAACTTATATCGGATCCTGTATATTCAATTGAAGTTCAAAACTGAATATTACAAATTACTGCGCCATTACGAGCTCGTTTACAATTAAAATAAATTATAATGTTAAACTTCGTTTTAATAAACGAATGAATTAAGAAAAGTCCATAAATATTTCAATTAAAAAATTTAAAACAAATTTAAATGTCCAAATTAAAATTGTCGGAAAATATGGGTCGTTACAGTTGTTAATTTCTTACTCGATATCGTCTATTTATTAAATTAACATAACGTTGAATTTCCATTTAACATGGTTCAAACAGTGCATATAAATATTGAGGAATCCAATTGGATTCCTCCAACCGGTTTCCTGCATCCATAGATATTAGTCAACACAATTCGCATAAGTTTCGTAATATCGAATATTTTAATCGATAGAATTGGTATCCAGCTAATGATATATATATGCAACGATATATCTATAATTCAACCAATTTAACTATAATTTACCTAAACGACCATCACACAACATTCAACCATTACTAAAATATAATTATAATATTTTAAAATAGATCAGAGTTAGTGATATTACTCACTTTCACGCGTTAACCGTTAAATAACGATTTGCGTTGATTGTTCCGATCATGCGTTTTATTCCGTCAAAAATCCCAGCAAGCTCCAAATTGCTCTCGACCAATTTGTTTCGTAGCGTAGCTTTTCTATGGAACAGTCCAATAGCCAATACCACGTCCGCTACCATTGTAGCATCTTCTTCCCAGAATCATCCCATCCCTAGCATCCATTTCGAACTCCATTGCCAATAATTCGATCGTCATATTTCCATTTTTCTTAATATGCTTGCAAAACCCTCTCCACTTTATTTTCTTCTTTCTACTAACACGTCTGAAACCAGCTTCTCCAACCAAACGTCATGGCAGTTGTAACTTCTTCCACCTCCCTATCTTCTTTTCATTTAAACACTACTGCCATCCAACAACATCCATCACCGTAGCCGTGATCGGAACAGTAGATAGCAGCCATTCTCTCAGCTTCCAATGCTGCCTTTCTGGTCCTCATCTGTCTTGGGGTTGAACTGTCATCACATAGTGATACATCAACTACAAAGGATGTGGCGAGCATAAATACCACTCCAGCTTGTGCCCATCACTTTGAACTTTCAAAATTTGGTTATATGCATTTTCCCAGAACAGGACCGGCTCCCCCTCTTTGAAACGAAATGCTGATTTCTCCCTATAATATATCCCTAGCAAAATTCCATTTCCTCTTCACTATTTTTCCCACTTCATCACAAACGTTCCCTACCTCACATGTATATGGTTTGCTGTGTACCTATCTTTCCATTTTAAACCATCCACTCATGCACTTCCTGTATACTCTCTCTAGCACACACGTTGGCTCCTTATTTCAAACTGACGTTAGTAATACATGCAACTTCAAGATATTCTACAAATAAACATTTCAACAAATTGTTGGTAAGCACCTACAGTATCCACCTCCTGTCACGCTTTACCTCAAACTTCACCAATCTTCACTGATATGAACCCCAACGTTTGTTCTCCCCAATAGCATTTGCATTCGTTCTCTGCCCTATTTTATATCATACGGCTCTCACTTCTTTCATGTTCAAACCATGCAAGCTCCAGTGAATCCCCCACCACGCCATTTGCCCCAACATGCTCACGTCCTTATCATCCAACTTGCACACCCTCCTTAACAGTTCTGCAGGCGTTCCATTTCTGTAGTGTAGAAAACCAAATGCCCTAGTCATCCAACTCCACATAGACATCATCTCCAGAAACCGTTTCTTACAGTATTATGTTTTCACCATCTCGAAATACTTCAAAAGTGCCAGAACGTCCTTACTCCATTAAACAGAGCTTATCCCCATCGTTCACACTCCCTAACTCTGTCTCCTCAGCCCGCACGTGAACAGTGCTTCTCCCCCTTCATCATTTCAAAACCGTACAGCCTTACTCCCCCATTTTCGAATTATGAATGTATGGGAGTCGGCTTCCACGAGACTGACAAGAATTAGTGTTGAAATGATTTCATTTTTCTCTCTATTTTTTCTCTTCTTAAGATGTCGAACCCATTTCCTTTTAAAGCTCACTGTTTTCTTATTTGCTTGCAAACATTCAAGAAAATGGATCCAACATAGATAATATGAGTATTTATATATTCATAAGACTTGCGTGTGAAGGAATAGAGTAAGTAGGGTACATAGTATAGGGTCTGCTGAGGATGGTGACAAGTCATGTTTGCCTTGGTCATTAAGGATTAGGGATCGTAGGTAGTTTAAATTGAGTTTTCACAATCATGGTTATAGCTGTGTATGCCAAGTGGGGTGTTACAAGGCCTGAGTTCTACGTAGATGGTCGGAGGACCAGACTTGCGGTTGGAAAGGGGTTGGTGCAGTTCTATCCTTTTCGGGAAAGATTAGAAGCAGAGGCCACGAAAGAATGAGAGGATGGTAGTAGTATCAAATAATGATTTGTAGGGAAAATGTGATGACCCCAAACTTCCGCTGTGCGAAAGCAAGGATAATCATTGGAATATAACACTGAAACAATAACAACAGAATAGAAATAGAGAATTACAACAGATAATGAACATCAAATTACACTGGGAATAAAACTTCATCAAAGTTACAGAGCATAAAAGGATCATACTTAGCATAAAGCACAGTTTTCACTTAATACAAAATGTCTGCAGCGGAATAAAATAATAATATCCTAAGTGGAGTCGGAACAGCAACATAGAAATGATAATGTCCATCTTCAGCTCCATAGCTATCTAGAATGAGACTGCTAAACCTGGAAACAAGGCTGCCCGTGTGGAAAAGAGGGCACCCGAGTTTGCAAAGTGAAACAAACTACGAGTCATTCATGGGACTGGTATGAGAAATCTTAGTTAACCTATTTGATAATAAAGCTAATCACAGGACCACGCCGCTAACGCAGAACGGGTTTACTCCATTGGATTGCCAGTGCATAAATACAGTAAATCGTTAAAGAACGCAATGCTTTTTATAAAAATAAAACCGTTATAAGACCTGTAACAACCCGAATTTTAACAACACGTTAAAACAAGAAATCAAGGCAGAATTAATTTTTAAAATTAGAATCAGGTAAAATGGACATCACCATTGTATTCGTCTCGGAAAAATACGCGAAATAGAGTCCGTGTTTTCGAAAATCGGAGTCCGTATGACCAAGATATGGCCAAAACAAGATTTCAGCAGTTTTCTAGCAGACTGGCCATGTGTCGACAGCCTTGTCGACTGCCAAGTCGACTTGCTCCCTCTGGTGTCGACTTGCAAGTCGACTCCCACCCTGTACAAGTCGATTTTTTTGTCCTGGGGCGGCCCAGAACCCATTTTTGAGGCCCGGGATGAGTTTTGATGGCCCGGATTGACTCTAGGGCTGATTTTAAGGCCCTAAATGGTTCCTACACTTGACTTCTTCTCCAAGACATGCTTTGGATGGCTAGGATCTAAACTAGGGTATATCCTACGGCCTAAACTATCCTAGTCTTCTATAAAAAGATCCCTAACTCTTCCCTAAACCCTCATAAATGGATCCTACAACTAAACTATGCCAAAATGTCCACTCACCATGGCCTCCATCCTCTTGTCATAAATTCTATCTTCATTCCTATGAGAAATTTTTTAATCATATGAGTGATTTCAATTTTGTATGAGAGTTTAGAAGTTGCATTCAAGCCAAATTTGCAACCTTTCTTGACCAAAAAAGCAAGGATTTTTATTGATATTTGCTCAAGGGTTTTCTAAGGAGCTTATCATTTGGGGTTTATGCTAGTGTGGCTTCGTCTCAATCTTATTTTGTATTGATTATTAGTATTCATAGCATTGTAAGCCCTCTTCTACTCTTAGATATTAACTTTAAACTTAATATGACATGTTGTAAGTTGAGTTTGAGCTTAAGTATGATGCATGCTTAAGACTATCATGTTTGTAAAGACATTATCTTGATTTTGTGGGCTAAAATCTAAAAGCTTTATGTTGAATGTTGCATTTTGCAACATGAGAACTCTCATATCCCTTAAGTTAACTTGCATAGAATGCTATATGCGAACTTCTAGCCATTTTTCTATGTCATCTAGCACCATGATTCACCTATATGCTAAGTTTTGGGGTTATGCATGTTTTTGAGGCTTAATAATGTAACATGCAAGGTTGTGAACACATTATGTCTCATATGCCGCCATGTTGAACTTGCGACCTTATACCCCTTTTGTCATACCTTTGCCAAGTTCCTTCTTTTAATCCATTATGCGTTGTTGCGAATGTATATGCGAGTTTAAAAGCGTTGGGGTTACGTTATGGATTAACTTTAATGACATGAAACATGATTTGGGTAAATTGGTATAAACATGACAACATGTAATTTTGGCTATGAACATGGAACTTGAAAACTAGACATGTATGGGTTGTAAGTGTAATATGACACTAGACTAAACATGAAATTGACCAACTCGAGGTTGGGTTGAGTTTGCAACGTAAAACTACCCGGACCCAACCGGCCTAACTAGTAGTTGCAAACAATATGACCCAATGTGAGAAGTTGGTCATGTCGCACTCAAGACCCGAGGTCAGACTAGGTTGTGGTGTAAAACTACCCGGACCCGACCGACTTAACTAGTAACCACAACAAGGTCTAATGTGAGAGGTTGAGGGTGCATTAATTTAATTAATGCCACATGATAAGGTTAAGCAGATTTGACTAATGACACTTAACCGTAAAATACAGTTGGGGGATGGGGTTAAGTAATCCAAACTTAATTAATCTAAACATGGTAATTAGATGGGGTTAAGTAATCCATACTTAATTTGTAACACCCCACGTCCATTAATGTCACTCACAAAGGGAATGCATTAACTTCCATGGAGGTTAAAAGTGAATATAGAACAGAAAAATTACAACAAGACAGATATAAAATAATACTTGGAAATTAAAACTTCATTTTATTGCAGCGGAAATTAAACATGTCTGTTACATTGCAAAACCATAGATCATAACCAAGTACAATATCCATCTTTATAAGACCAAAGTACATAATCCCATTACAATTAAAATAGCCATTAAAAAGAAAGATAACAAGCTGGACTTTACTTCAGCAGTCCAAGCTTCCCAAGAGATAAGTGATCCAACTAGACTCCACTAGAACTTGGCCCAACCTGAGGACCTGAAGGGAAAAAGAATGGAAAAAGGGGGGCCAGACATAAAGTCTGGCGAGTATGACAATTCTAACAATACTATTATCAAAATAACTGGACTAAGACATAAGCTGGAAAACAAGGAAATGTCTATGAAGGAACAGATAAAGAACATAGACAATCGCTAAAGGCAACGTTATAGGCGCTCCTAATTACTAAAGGATAAACACTTTACTGCACCACAACAGTCACCCTAAAGGTTGATCCCACTTAGTTTCACTTGGAAACTTCTTAATGGCTTTACGTACTCCTAGCTGACTACATAGGTGCCGCCTGCCCCTATCTCCACTAGGTGTGCCCCACTTCCCATTTATTCGATCGGCTCCCTATCTCGTAGATACCCGTGCTGGCCCCACAGTGGGGTGTATCACTCCCCTAAATTGGCAACCCGATACAACGGAGATGCACGGCTTATACCTACACGATGCAACAATGTCTTACTTACCAGCCCGGGCCCACGCACGCACATGACCCCGTTGGACTTGTGTTGCCACCGCTACCCCGTTTTGACCTCTAACAATCAGACCCAGTATGCGTGTCCCGTCCTCGACTTGGGTCGAGCTCCCAAAGATACTTAATGGGCTACTGGACTGAAAAGGGCCCCCACTAAGCTTCCCACCTAGGCTTGGTCCCCTCTAATACATCCCACTTAACCCCATGTCCACTTACATGTATAAATTTGGTTAAGTGTTTTCTAATTTAACCTAGTCTCACCCTTTGGTTTAATTAACGGGTTGTATTGGTTAAGTCTGTGGGCCTATATACACAAATATTACCCACCTACCCAAGATTTACTTAACCCTCTCACTGGTTCAGATATATTTAATTTACGGTTAAGTTTGTGGGTCTATATATACTAATATTACCCACCTACCCAAGATTTACTTAACCCACTCATTCCATATAACCCAGTTTACTTAACCCCCAACTTAAACTTAAGTTCATACAATCCTTAAGGATCAGATTTGGTTAAGTAGTCCATTTCGTTTACCATGCCCATTTTAATTAATTAATCAATTAATTAAAACCTTTCCCTTTATAGGTGTCAATACCTATTTTATCCAATAATTTGAATTACATGTCATAATTGTTTATATTCAAATTATTCCATTTTCTAATCGTATTTCAAATGCCACTAAAGGCAACCACTAGATTTCTCATGCCACCCAAGGCACTCACTAGATTCCCAAGTCCCACCACATGTTTTCTTTCCAAATTCAAGACCATCCCGTTCATTGGGTCAGTTAGGTATAGCCAGGGAGGGAAGGAAACTGGTTTTCCAAACCCAAGCCTAGACACTATCCTCTCTGTCACCCTAGAACCTTCTAGTGTATGTAGATAGAAAGAATGTTGATTAATTAAGTTATTAATTGTAATTAATTAATCCCTCCTAAATTTGAATTAACTTCCCTATTCAAATTTATAGTTTATTCATAAATTTAATGATGTCCATAATTGACTCAATTATGGGCATCCATTCATGGTATGCAAAACCATACAAGATTGCACCCAATTTATTAATTCCTAATATTTCCCCTACCCCACGTTTGAATGTTTATTCGCAAAGTATATGTTAGACTATAACATAAAAGGAATTATCATCACAACAACATGTATATGTGACTAAATAAATCACAGTAGGGGTGAAACTTGCATATGCCTAAAATTGCAACTTGCATAAGGTAAAGGTGTCAACTTATTCATGATTCACATAATATGACTTTCATCCAATTTCATAAACTTGCATAGAAACATGTGTGCATCAACATTATCTAACTTAACAATTTGGTTTAATATGGGTACACCTAACTTAATAGGCAAATTCCCATAATCAAGTTTTATTTAATGATAGATCTATGTTTATGGGTACACCTAACTCAATAGGCAAATTCCCATAACCAAGATCCATAAAAACATTGATTCATGTTTATGGGTACACCTAACTCAATAGGCAAATTCCCATAAACATGATCCACTTAATTTAAAAGAAAACATAAACTTAGACATGATCCAATTTACATAAATAACCACATCATGATTTTACAACTTGCATGATTCAACCCAACTTAACATTAATCATATAACATATGGGTTCCAACATGGGTGATAATATGAGATCTATGACATATATGAGACTTTCAACATAGTATAGCATAATATCATGATTTACAACATAGCATAGCATAGTAGCATAACATGATTTACAACATATGACATAGCATAATTTACAACATATGACATAGCATAATTTACAACATAGCATATTGTGATAGCATAACATAGCATAATTTGCAACATAATTTACATCATATGACGACATAAAATCATAACAAGAGATTCACAATACATAGAATTTATAATTACAATCATATCACTTTCTTGTGATCCGTTTACAACTTAATCAAATTATTTTATAATACCATTGTGAGAATCATCATACTCACCAACAAAAGAAGAGAATTAGAGAGAGAGTTCTTTGGTTTGATTTGCTTTGTTGAGAAGAATTTAGTTGTAGTAGATTAGGCTTCCTCTTCTTTGTTTGTGACGGCTATGCTGAACTCCATGGCAGCAGCATGACGGTAGCTCTTCTAATTTTACAAGTGATTTAGGTTTAGGGTCTACCCACTTATTTATAGATTTTAGAATGCGTTTAGGCCATTAGATTTAACCTAGAAATAACCGTAGCCGTTCAGACAAGATGGGGTTTATCTTGTTGACTCAGCAATGAGTCAGAAGTGACTCAGCAAACACTCAGCAAATAAACTTCTATTCATGTTTGCATTAACTGCCCATATATATATATATTTTCTACAATGTATATATTAGATACGTCCACTTTACTTATTATTGTTTTTATATACATATTAGATACATCCCCTCTTTTACACACTTATTAATATTTTTATATGCATATTAGATACATCCCCTCTTTTACACACTTATTAATATTTTTATATGCATATTAGATACATCCCCTCTCTTACACACTTATTAATATTTTTATATTCATATTAGATACATCCCCTCTTCTACACACTTATTATTATTTTAGCAATTTTAGTGTTAATAGAAAATTCGGGGTGTCACATTCTCCCCTCCTTTTAGGATTTCGTCCCCGAAATCTTCAAGTCTGGAAGAATGTATATCCTACCATCCAAACGTCCATCTACTCATCCATCATACACAGGCGTCCATTGTCCTTAAAAGACTTCTAATGCTTTATGATCATATGCAAAGTGTGTGTACATGTCCTTACCTAATGCGAAATCAGGCGGTCTACTGATTCAGTTGACCTCCTTAATGCAAATTATGTAAGCGTCATGAATCCATTATGTATGCAAAAGATCCTAATTGCTTACATACTACTTCTATATGCGTGCACACCCATTCAACCGAATGCATCATCCATATGATGGTACAACCATTATACATCCATTATACTAAATACATTCACTTATGCAATATGCAATATGTAGTGACTGAGCCGATCTAGTGCCTAAAGTGTGTGTATATATGCATCCACGAGCAACCACTAGCAAACACTTGCATCCATTTTGCATCCATCATACATAACATGTCTCAAACACATGTTTACACTCAATTGTTTCTACCTAAAGATATAGTCGAATGATAGAAGCAAGTAAAAACTTTGTGCCCATCAGGCAATATCCGAACTGGAAATCTACGTCACATATATACTGATTTGGAGAAGAACCCCCTAGGCACCAGCCCCGAAGACCGAAATCAACATCAGTCTGACACCCAAAGAAATTCTTAATCCAACCAATATATGTGTGATTCTAAGAAACTAAACATGATGGACTTCTAAAACCAACCCATATCTTAACAAACCTAAAGGTTTTAGTCAACCCAACGGACACCCTCAAGCCCCAACATGTATTACTAGCAGATGAGTCATACTACCTATGGGGTTTGCAACAGAAATAGGATTGAGAATAGGACCGAGAGGATATACTTAAAGGATAGCATGCAAGTAGGCTCTACAAGAAGAGAGAGGAATCAAGGATATACTCTTAAAAAGAGATTTGATGCGCGTATCTAGTCTTCAATCTTCTGAGTCGCATTTCCTCGAGCTTAACTCCATTGTGTTTTGTCCGTCTTTAACTTCACAATTTCATAGCTTCTTGATTCTTATTTCCAAAATATGAGTTGGAGCTCATTTCACTGTTGCCCCTCGCTCCACTTTCACTTATTCTCCTTCTAGCATACTTGGCTTAAACATAACTGCGTACTCATGGGTTCATGCAAGCTCCCCAAAATTCATATGTGAGAATGGAATCTCGATCGAACATGTTCTACCCGATTTAAAATTAGGCACATCTTAACTCACATAAATATCGGTTAAGAGAGTAACTCCCTAAGCATCAACCCCGTAGACCGAAATCAACATCAGATTGACACTCGGAGAATTACTCAACCCAACCAATCCTATGTTAGATCATCCTAGAATGATGTGCTTCTTCAAGGTTCGCCTTCCCTAAGACCTCGCAAAGTCTCCCATTCACAAAAAGTTAAGTTTTTCCTTCGTCAACCGTGAAGTTAATATCTTTACACAGTTCTTTATGGACTTCTCCCAAAATGGTATCAACATAGGGTCCTAAATAATCCATTACTTGACCTTTTTCTCGATTCCCTCTCGATTCACCTCATAACTCTATCGAGTCTACCTCGGGGAAGTCCTCTTACTCTTTACGGGAATGAAATGGGCGCTGTTAGTAAGTCTGTCTACCCCAACCCAAACCGCGTATTACCCTTTCTCGATCTTGGCAACCACCAGCAAAATCTATCGAGATACTATCCATGTAAACTCATCACAACTATCCATCTCCCGCGCAAACCATCCTAGTCGAACTCGATATCCCCCAAGCACAAGCCCCAAAGGCCTAAACCAATATCAGACAAGCACCCAAGGGATACCTCCTCCGATTTCAGACAGTTTACGTGGGATGATACTAGCAAAACAAATAATTGGGCACTTAACCGACTTTGCCTATCTTCGCCAATCTTGCACACGACTATCATTAGTTGCATAACTAGCTTTGCATCATCTACTAAGTATGTACGGAGGTCTATTCTTGCGCCTCGGAGTAGACCCCGAACTTTTTCGAAAACGTCATCCTACTAATGGGCCACTCAAACAGATTCCAAATTATTATTGGATGCATAAAAAGATTCTAGGCGGCTAAGCCTCACTGAACCTCTAAGGTCGCGAGAAATATCAAGGGTCTTTCCCCCCAATAAGTCAATGGTCTATCTACCCTTCTCTCATGGTCTAGGATGACACCAAGTCTGACTAGCCAATCCAAACCTAGAATCAGATTATAGCCCACTAAACCAAAAATAAAGGTGTTGCATTCAAACCCAACGCTCAAGCTAGACACTCTCAAATCCCGACAAACCATAGATAAGTGAGCCGAACCACCCATATGATTTGAGACTAGGATGGGATCCTTAACTAGACTAGTATTTAGGTGCAGTATTTCAACTAACTAAGTAGATACTAACGAGTATGAAGCGCCAGAATCAAACAAAGTTCGAACAGGATGATAGAGAAATCCAAATTTCAACCTAGACGGTCCTACCACCCATCAGGTATACCGGCCGTGAGTACATACAACTACCCTCCGGAAGATCCTGTACTTTGCCCTTGCTTTTTTTTTTGACAATCCTAATAAGGTGTCCTATTTCTCTAAAACAACTAGCCTTCTTCTTCACATTCTCCATTCGTGACCTCCCACCAAGATGAGGTTTCGTCCTTTGTTAACCTAAGAGCTATTTGAACCTTCCTCCCATCGTCCATCTTAAAGATACCAACAAGCCCTCCACCTCCTTAGACTAACCTCTAGCCCGCCAAACGTCTAAGTCCCCTGAAGTGGCTCTTCCGTCCTTCGTACGGAAGTCCTCATTTATCTTAGAAAAAGCATCTATACGCGGAGGGGAAATTCAAAAAGAGAAAGAGGAAAAGATTCAAAACGGAGAATCGAAGGATAAGGATATGGCTATTTGGGGATTATGCTTTTCATAAAACTTTCCTCTTAAAATTATACATTAAGACATGTTTTTTTTTAAAACACTTCTTTCAAAAAAAATACTTTAGAAAAATAGTTTTTCTAAAAATTTTATCTGTTCTGGTAACCTTAAGCTCTGATACCACGTGTAACACCCCACGTCCATTAATGTCACTCACAAAGGGAATGCATTAACTTCCATGGAGGTTAAAAGTGAATATAGAACAGAAAAATTACAACAAGACAGATATAAAATAATACTTGGAAATTAATACTTCATTTTATTGCAGCGGAAATTAAACATGTCTGTTACATTGCAAAACCATAGATCATAACCAAGTACAATATCCATCTTTATAAGACCAAACTACATAATCCCATTACAATTAAAATAGCCATTAAAAAGAAAGATAACAAGCTGGACTTTACTTCAGCAGTCCAAGCTTCCCAAGAGATAAGCGATCCAACTAGACACCACTAGAACTTGGCCCAACCTGAGGACCTGAAGGGAAAAAGAATGGAAAAGGGGGGGGGGGGGGTCAGACATAAAGTCTGGCGAGTATGACAATTCTAACAATACTATTATCAAAATAACTGGACTAAGACATAAGCTGGAAAACAAGGAAATGTCTATGAAGGAACAGATAAAGAACATAGACAATCGCTAAAGGCAACGTTATAGGCGCTCCTAATTACTAAAGGATAAACATTTTACTGCACCACACCAGTCACCCTAAAGGTTGATCCCCCTTAGTTTCACTTGGAAACTTTTTAATGGCTTTATGTACTCCTAGCTGACTACATAGGTGCCGCCTGCCCCTATCTCCACTAGGTGTGCCCCACTTCCCATTTATTCGATCGGCTCCCTATCTCGTAGATACCCATGCTGGCCCCACAGTGGGGTGTATCACTCCCCTAAATTGGCAACCCGATACAACGGAGATGCACGGCTTATACCTACACGATGCAACAATGTCTTACTTACCAGCCCGGGCCCACGCACGCACATGACCCCGTTGGACTTGTGTTGCCACCGCTACCCCGTTTTGACCTCTAACAATCAGACCCAGTATGCGTGTCCCGTCCTCGACTTGGGTCGAGCTCCCAAAGATACTTAATGGGCTACTGGACTGAAAAGGGCCCCCACTAAGCTTCCCACCTAGGCTTGGTCCCCTCTAATACATCCCACTTAACCCCATGTCCACTTACATGTATAAATTTGGTTAAGTGTTTTCTAATTTAACCTAGTCTCACCCTTTGGTTTAATTAACGGGTTGTATTGGTTAAGTCTGTGGGCCTATATACACAAATATTACCCACCTACCCAAGATTTACTTAACCCTCTCACTGGTTCAGATATATTTAATTTACGGTTAAGTTTGTGGGCCTATATATACTAATATTACCCACCTACCCAAGATTTACTTAACCCACTCATTCCATATAACCCAGTTTACTTAACCCCCAACTTAAACTTAAGTTCATACAATCCTTAAGGATCAGATTTGGTTAAGTAGTCCATTTCGTTTACCATGCCCATTTTAATTAATTAATCAATTAATTAAAACCTTTCCCTTTATAGGTGTCAATACCTATTTTATCCAATAATTTGAATTACATGTCATAATTGTTTATATTCAAATTATTCCATTTTCTAATCGTATTTCAAATGCCACTAAAGGCAACCACTAGATTTCTCATGCCACCCAAGGCACTCACTAGATTCCCATGTCCCACCACATGTTTTCTTTCTAAATTCAAGACCATCTCGTTCATTGGGTCAGTTAGGGATAGCCAGGGAGGGCAGAAAACTGGTTTTCCAAACCCAAGCCTAAACACTATCCTCTCTATCACCCTAGAACCTTCTGGTGTATGTAGATAGAAAGAATGTTGATTAATTAAGTGATTAATTGTAATTAATTAATCCCTCCTAAATTTGAATTAACTTCCCTATTCAAATTTATAGTTTATTCATAAATTTAATGATGTCCATAATTGACTCAATTATGGGCATCCATTCATGGTATGCAAAACCATACAAGATTGCACTCAATTTATTAATTCCTAATATTTCCCCTACCCCACGTTTGAACGTTTATTCGCAAAGTATATGTTAGACTATAACATAAAAGGAATTATCATCACAACAACATGTATATGTGACTAAATAAATCACAGTAGGGGTGAAACTTGCATATGCCTAAAATTGCAACTTGCATAAGGTAAAGGTGTCAACTTATTCATGATTCACATAATATGACTTTCATCCAATTTCATAAACTTGCATAGAAACATGTGTGCATCAACATTATCAAACTTAACAATTTTGTTTAATATGGGTACACCTAACTTAATAGGCAAATTCCCATAATCAAGTTTTATTTAATGATAGATCTATGTTTATGGGTACACCTAACTCAATAGGCAAATTCCCATAACCAAGATCCATAAAAACATTGATTCATGTTTATGGGTACACCTAACTCAATAGGCAAATTCCCATAAACATGATCCACTTAATTTAAAAGAAAACATAAACTTAGACATGATCCAATTTACATAAATAACCACATCATGATTTTACAACTTGCATGATTCAACCCAACTTAACATTAATCATATAACATATGGGTTCCAACATGGGTGATAATATGAGATCTATGACATATATGAGACTTTCAACATAGTATAGCATAATATCATGATTTACAACATAGCATAGCATAGTAGCATAACATGATTTACAACATATGACATAGCATAATTTACAACATATGACATAGCATAATTTACAACATAGCATAATGTGATAGCATAACATAGCATAATTTGCAACATAATTTACATCATATGACGACATAAAATCATAACAAGAGATTCACAATACATAGAATTTATAATTACAATCATATCACTTTCTTGTGATATGTTTACAACTTAATCAAATTATTTTATAATACCATTGTGAGAATCATCATACTCACCAACAAAAGAAGAGAATTAGAGAGAGAGTTCTTTGGTTTGATTTGTTTTGTTGAGAAGAATTTAGTTGTAGTAGATTAGGCTTCCTCTTCTTTGTTTGTGACGGCTATGCTGAACTCCATGGCAGCAGCATGACGGTAGCTCTTCTAATTTTACAAGTGATTTAGGTTTAGGGTCTACCCACTTATTTATAGATTTTAGAATGCGTTTAGGCCATTAGATTTAACCTAGAAATAACCGCAGCCGTTCAGACAAGATGGGGTTTATCTTGTTGACTCAGCAATGAGTCAGAAGTGACTCAGCAAACACTCAGCAAATAAACTTCTATTCATGTTTGCATTAACTGCCCATATATATATATATTTTCTACAATGTATATATTAGATACATCCCCTTTACTTGTTATTGTTTTTATATACATATTAGATACATCCCCTCTTTTACACACTTATTAATATTTTTATATGCATATTAGATACATCCCCTCTTTTACACACTTATTAATATTTTTATATTCATATTAGATACATCCCCTCTCTTACACACTTATTAATATTTTTATATTCATATTAGATACATCCCCTCTTCTACACACTTATTGTTATTTTAGCAACTTTAGTGTTAATAGAAAATTCGGGGTGTTACATAATTAGTCTAAACACGGTAATTAGATGGGGTTAAGTAACTTACACTTAACTAATCTAAACATGGTAATTTGATGAAGTTAAGTTAACCTAGACTTAACTAATCTAAGCACGGTAATTCGATGGGTTTAGGTTAAGCACTTAAACAATCTAAACTTGATAATTCAATGAGGTTAAGAAATCAATACTTAACCAACTTAAAATGGCGATTTAATGGGATTAAGTAACTTATACTTAACCAATTATACATGATGATTTGATGAGGTTAAGTGACCTATACTTAACCAATCTAATATGTGAACTAGATAGGGTTAAGTCACGAGACTGTTTAAATATACTTAACCATTGTAATACGATTAGTGGATGGGGTTAAGATAACCTATGCTTACCCAATCCGACTCGATAATCTGATGGGACTAAGATAATCAATGTTTGACCAATCTAACACGATAATCTGATAGGGTTGAGGCAAACAAATACTTAACCAGTTTGACTTGATGATTGAATAGGGTTAAGTCAGGAGCTTCTTGGTATACTTAACCAACTTGTAGGGCTAGGTCTTGAACTTAAATACTTAGCCAAATCTTGACATAATTCGTAGGCGGGTTAAGTCATGAACTTGAATGACAATACTTAACCCATTAGACAAAACCCTAGTTCAAGGGACTAGGTGGAAAATCGTTGTTAACAAGGATAACGGGAAAGGAAACTAAGTGATAAACCTTAGTCTAGGATAACTAAGTAATAATTCTTAGTCAAGGGGATTAGACCAGTTCACGAACGGATGAGTAACCTGATATGGTAGGTCATCGCTTAAACAAATACACGAGGCGGAGCGACATCTGATCTAGACAAAAGCTCCAACGAACTGGGTAACGAAGCGTAAGCTTCGGGGGACGTGAGGGTACTCTTGGTATCCCTCTGTGAGGTTGCAGATGATCCGCCTGGGCTCACAGAGGTTAAGGTCTGCGGTAGAAGAACCAAGAGTTTGCCTTGGTTGCTATGCGAGCGACCTAAAGACTGGGATGGATTAGCGTGGAGTCGACGATTCTTGATTCTTGGCCCTGGATAGCGCGTCGTCGACTACCTACCATCTTTAGTCAATCGTGTACGTACGGAAAGCAGAGAACTCCCAAAAGACCATATACTTGCTATCTAGTTATGGGTGAGGTTGGCTAACTGGGTGTGGGGCATCGATGGGCCGTAGACTAGGGAGGGGTCACGTGGGACCATAGCCACAGATACAAAAACAAGCCTTGATATCTGCATCGGCAGACGACTTAAAGCTCCCGACCGAGTTCCGTATTTCTTGATTTGCCCTGGCACGGAACTCGGATGGCACATTGAGATACATGTGCCTCTAGACATGGAAAACGATTCACGATTCATACGTGGGATAGAGGGCATGGTTGACGGGTAGCATAATCCCTAGTAGCCCTAGGTAGCTTGAACCCAAACCAAGATACGAAAACATTCATTAGGTAGCATCATCCCTAGCGGTCCTAGGTGGCATAAATCCTAGTTGAGTACGCGACAATTCATGATAGGAAAACCTAGCAAGATCAAGGGTGACAGTCCAAACGATTTCAAGGTTAAAATGATACTACGTTGAAAGTGGTATAGATCTACATGAGGAAGCCCGTACGAGGTACGACAAAGGACTGAACTTATACATGGAAAGAATCATACGAATTGGGAAAACCTACATACTCGATATTGGGTTGACATGGACCATTTCATGACATTGGGTAAGGGACACTTTATAGTTAACTCATGACACGAGTTGGGGGTACTAGTACGGGAGGTGCAGAGCAATTATACATGATAGATACCTTTGGATATTATACTTGACAGAAACCTGACGATGTGATACCTTTGTTTATTTTGGCTCCATAGATTATCATGATACATCAGTTTATCTTGGTATAGTAGTTCATCCTGTTATTTTGGTTTAGCTTATCTATCTTGTCATCATGCTTAGGTTTCATCCCAGTTTCTCATGTCAGTTAACTTTACTATTTTTTATACTGATAGTAGATAGGGCTTACCAGTCTTTATGACTGACCCCGTTTTGTTTCGCTTCTTGTCTTCCCTTTCCCCCCAGGTTACAGGGAGGAAATACTGTTGTTTAGTTCGGACTTCTTCTGCTTGAAGGTCATCATGGATGGCTGGACTTTTCTTGGCTATGGCTACTTTACTGTTTTACTTGGGGAATAATTTATGAAAAAGTTTTTATGCTTCTTTACTACTGCAAGACAGGTTTTGATGTACTCTGATGTAAATGGCTCTAGACCTTATTTATTAATGTTATGAAAGTTTGATTTTACTTCCGCTATTTTTTTATATGTTCTGTCTTGTGATATTTCTGTGCATGTTTACCAATAATGCCCCTCTAAAGCTAGTGCATTCCTTTGCGAGTGACCCTAGCGGAGGTGGGGTGTTACATTTGGTATCAGAGCAGAAGGTTACCAGACTGGGAAAAAGTTCTTAAAACCTTCTGAAAACTATTTGAAAACCATTTACAAAGAAGCATTTTTCAAGAAAAGTTTTCAAAGAAAAAGGCTATTCCCCAAGAGCCATTAGCACTATCCTTGGTTTCCTTGATTGAATCTGTTTTCCTTTCTTTCCTCCATCGGTAGTCACGGTAGTTTTAACTATGACTAGTCTTTTCTAGCTACGTAAGTGTTTCCCGTACGATGGAGGTGGTTCTTGAGAGACCCGTTGAAGAGTTTTACAAGAAAGGATAGTAAGAACAAGGATAAAGGATACGAGCTCAAGGATAAGCAACTTGTTGGTATGGCTTAATCCTCAAAGAAGGGAGAAAGATGAACAATAAAACCCATGACGAGAAAGTATCTTAGGCATGGTAAAACGGGACGGATAGTTAGAGTGTTATGGAATAAGGACGAGATCACTGAGGAGGAAATTGTACGCTCTCATTTCTAGAGTACCTCTGAAGGAGGGTAACGTTCTTGTTAAAGATTTAGCTTTTCTTTTCTATCATCCCACCAAGACCTTGTTTTGATCACCGCATCATTTAAGTCCGCATTGATAGTTGAGTCTCTGCACCTTAGTACTAGCGTAGTAAAGGATCCCATTTTTTCTCAAAATCTTATTGAGAAATCAGTCCATTTATTCATGACTTGTTGGGATTTGAGAATGACATGTCTCGGCTATGGATGGATTCTAGGGATGAAGTGGTTATCCAGTAAGGGATGCCATTCTCGGTTTTGGAAAGAAGGGTAGTTAGGCTCTTGGCGTGCCTCGGTAATACCCTCGAACTCTCGTGTAACCCTTGGGGTTCTGTCATGATTAGTTACCTAGAATCTCTAGATGCACTTATCGGAAATTTCTAATCCGATCGAGGAGCATTCGTTAATAAGGCGGACGGTTCATTTCGCTTAAGCATGGGTTGTAGAAATCAAGTGAGTTAGTACACTTGGCAACATCGGTTGTTTTCAAGGGAAAGTCTTCTACGTGGAATACCTCTTAGTAGGTAAACGAGATCTAAGATTCACTAGCGGATTCTGGAAAGCTTGCGTGAGACCATGAGTACGCGGTTAAGTTTGAGCCAAGTATACTAGAAAAGAACAAGTAAAAGTGGAAAGAGAGGCGACAATGAAATGAGTTCCAACTCATACTTTGGAAATAGGAATTAAAAAGCTACGAAGGCGTGAAGTTAAAAGATGGTCAAGGAACGATGGAATTAAGCTCAAGGAAATTCGACTTTGAAGGTCGAAGACTAGATACGCGCATCATATCTCTTTTTCAGAGTATATCCTCGATCCCTATTTTTCCTGTAGAGCTTACTTATATGCCATCTGTTATGGATATCCTCTCGGCCCTGTTTTCAATCCTATTTCTGTTACAAACCCCATAAGGAGTTTGTCTTGTTTATCTTCTCGATCCTGTTTCAGGAAACCCTAGGTAGAACCCTATGGATGTAAACATGTATTTGAAACATGTTATGATTGATATGGTTGCAAATGGTTGCAAGTGGTTGCTCGTGGATGCGCGAATACTCATTAGATACTAGCTCGACTCGGTCACATTTCATATTGCATATGCACGAGTATTTATACTTGTTTATGGATGAAATTGAAGGTGTTATCATGCGGATGTTGCATATGAATGAATGTTTGTGCACGCATATAGTGTATATATGACTAGAACTATTTGCATACATGTTGGGTTCATGGCACTAAACATATTTTGCATTTAGAAGATTATTCAGGCCTGATCATTAGCATTAGCTAAGGAACATGTACACACACGTTTTGCATACATTCATAAAGCATTAGAAGTCTTCTAAGGACCATGTTTGCTTGTGGATGATGGTTTGAGTAGATGGATGATGGATGGTAGGATACGTACTTCCTAACTTGGAGATTTCGGGGACGAAATCCTTTAAGGAGGGGAGAATGTAACAACCCGAATTTTAACAACACGTTAAAACAAGAAATCAAGGCAATATTAAATTTGAAAATTAGAATCAGGTAAAATGGACATCACCATTGCGTTCCTCTCAGAAAAATACGCGAAATAGAGTCCGAGTTTTCGAAAATCGGAGTCCGTATGACCAAGATATAGCCAAAACAAGATTTCAGCAGTTTTCTGGCAGACTGGCCATGTGTCGACAGCCCTGTTGACTGCCAAGTCGACTTACTCCCTCTGGTGTCGACTTGCAAGTCGACTCCCACCCTGTACAGGTCGATTTTTTTGTCCTGGGGCGGCCCAGAACCCATTTTTGAGGCCCGGGATGAGTTTTGATGGCCCAGATTGACTCTAGGGCTGATTTTAAGGCCCTAAATGGTTCCTACACTTGACTTCTTCCCCAAGACATGCTTTGGATGGCTAGGATCTAAACTAGGGTATATCCTACGGCCTAAACCATCCTAGTCTTCTATAAAAAGACACCTAACCCTTCCCTTAACCCTCATAAATGGATCCTACAACTAAACTATGCCAAAATGTCCACTCACCATGTCCTCCATCCTCTTGTCATAAATTCTATCTTCATTCCTATGAGAGATTCTTTAATCATATGAGTGATTTCAAGTTTGTATGAGAGTTTAGAAGTTACATTCAAGCCAAAGTTGCAACCTTTCTTGACCAAAAAAGCAAGGATTTTTATCGATATTTGCTCAAGGGTTTTCTAAGGAGCTTATCATTTGGGGTTTATGCTAGTGTGGCTTCGTCTCAATCTTATTTTGTATTGATTATTAGTATTCATAGCATTGTAAGCCCTCTTCTACTCTTAGATATTAACTTTAAACTTAACATGACATGTTGTAAGTTGAGTTTGAGCTTAAGTATGATGCATGCTTAAGACTATCATGTTTGTAAAGACATTATCTTGATTTTGTGGGCTAAAAGCTATAAGCTTTATGTTGAATGTTGCATTTTGCAACATGAGAACTCTCATATCCCTTAAGTTAACTTGCATACAATGATATATGCGAACTTCTAGCCATTTTTCTATGTCATCTAGCACCATGATTCACCTATATGCTAAGTTTTGGGGTTATGCATGTTTTTGAGGCTTAATAATGTAACATGCAAGGTTGTGAACACATTATGTCTCATATGCCACCATGTTTAACTTGCGACCTTATACCCCTTTTGTCATACCTTTGCCAAGTTCCTTCTTTTAATCCATTATGCATTGTTGCGAATGTATATGCAGGTTTAAAAGCGTTGGGGTTACGTTATGGATTAACTTTAATGACATGAAACATGATTTGGGTGAATTGGTATAAACATGACAACATGTAATTTTGGCTATGAACATGGAACTTGAAAACTAGACATGTATGGGTTGTAAGTGTAATATGACACTAGACTAAACATGAAAGTGACCAACTCGAGGTTGGGTTGAGTTTGCAACGTAAAACTACCCGGACCCAACTGGCCTAACTAGTAGTTGCAAACAATATGACCCAATGTGAGAAGTTGGTCATGTCGCACTCAAGAACCGAGGTCAGACTAGGTTGTGGTGTAAAACTACCCGGACCCGACCGGCTTAACTAGTAACCACAACAAGGTCTAATGTGAGAGGTTGAGGGTGCATTAATTTAATTAATGCCACATGATAAGGTTAAGCAGATTTGACTAATGACACTTAACCGTAAAATACAGTTGGGGGATGGGGTTAAGTAATCCATACTTAATTAATCTAAACATGGTAATTAGATGGGGTTAAGTAATCCATACTTAATTAGTCTAAACACGGTAATTAGATGGGGTTAAGTAACTTACACTTAACTAATCTAAACATGGTAATTTGATGAAGTTAAGTTAACCTAGACTTAACTAATCTAAGCACGGTAATTCGATGGGTTTAGGTTAAACACTTAAACAATCTAAACTTGATAATTCAATGAGGTTAAGTAATCAATACTTAACCAACTTAACATGCCGATTTAATGGGATTAAGTAACTTATACTTAACCAATTATACATGATGATTTGATGAGGTTAAGTGACCTATACTTAACCAATCTAATATGTGAACTAGATAGGGTTAAGTCACGAGACTGTTTAAATATACTTATCCATTGTAATACGATTAGTGGATAGGGTTAAGCTAACCTATGCTTACCCAATCCGACTCGATAATCTGATGGGACTAAGATAATCAATGTTTGACCAATCTAATACGATAATCTGATAGGGTTGAGGCAAACAAATACTTAACCAGTTTGACCTGATGATTGAATAGGGTTAAGTCAGGAGCTTCTTGGTATACTTAACCAACTTGTAGGGCTAGGTCTTGAACTTAAATACTTAGCCAAATCTTGACATGATTCATAGGTGGGTCAAGTCATGAACTTGAATGACAATACTTAACCCATTAGACAAAACCCTAGTTCAGGGGACTAGGTGGAAAATCGTAGTTAACAAGGATAACGGGGAAGGAAACTAAGTGATAAACCTTAGTCTAGGATAACTAAGTAATAATTCTTAGTCAAGGGGATTAGACCAGTTCACGAACGGATGAGTAACCTGATACGGTAGGTCATCGCTTAAACAAATACACGAGGCGGAGCGACATCTGATCTAGATAAAAGCTCCAACGAACTGGGTAACGAAGCATAAGCTTCGGGGGACGTGAGGGTACTCTTGGTATGCCTCTGTGAGGTTGCAGATGATCCGCCTGGGCTCACAGAGGTAAAGGTCTGCGGTAGAAGAACCAAGAGTATGCCTTGATTGCTATGCGAGCGACCTAAAGACTGGGATGGATTAGCGTGGAGTCGACGATTCTTGATTCTTGGCCCTGGATAGCGCGTCGTCGACTACCTACCATCTTTAGTCAATCGTGTACGTACGGAAAGGCAGAGAACTCCCAAAAGACCATATACTTGCTATCTATTTATGGGTGAGGTTGGCTATCTGGGTGTGGGGCATCGATGGGCCATAGAGTAGTTCTCATACATGACTTTTCTTGTTTTGCCTTTCAGTAGTTGAGGGAGGGGTCACGTGGGACCATAGCCACGGATACAAAAATAGACCTTGATATCTGCGTCGGCAGACGACTTAAAGCTCCCGACCGAGTTCCGTATTTCTTGATTTGCCCTGGCACGGAACTCGGATGGAACATTGAGATACATGTGCCTCTAGACATGGAAAACGATTCACGATTTATACGTGGGATAGAGGGCGTGGTTGACGGGTAGCATAATCCCTAGTAGCCCTAGGTAGCTTGAACCCAAACCAAGATACGAAAACATTCATTAGGTAGCATCATCCCTAGCGGTCCTGGTGGCATAAATCCTAGTTGAGTACGCGACAATTCATGATAGGAAAACCTAGCAAGATCAAGGGTGACAGCCCAAACGATTTCAAGGTTAAAACGATACTACGTTGAAAGTGGTATAGATCTACATGAGGAAGCCCTTACGAGGTACGACAAAGGACTGAACTTATACATGGAAAGAATCATACGAATTGGGAAAACCTACATACTCGATATTGGTTTGACATGGACCATTTCATGACATTGGGTAAGGGACACTTTATAGTTAACTCATGACACGAGTTGGGATACTAGTACGGGAGGTGCAGAGCAATTATACATGATAGATACCTTGGGATATTATACTTGATAGAAACCTGACGATGTGATACCTTTGTTTATTTTGACACCGTAGATTATCATGATACATCAGTTTATCTTGGTACAGTAGTTCATCCTGTTATTTTGGTTTAGCTTGTCTATCTTGTCATCATGCTTAGGTTTCATCCCAGTTTCTCATGTCAGTTAACTTTACTATTTTTTATACTGATAGTAGATAGGGCTTACCAGTCTTTATGACTGACCCCGTTTTGTTTCGCTTCTTGTCTTCCGTTTCCCCCCTAAGGTTACAGGGAGGAAATACTGTTGTTTAGTTCGGACTTCTTCTACTTGAAGGTCATCATGGATGGCTGGACTTTTCTTGGCTATGGCTACTTTACTGTTTTACTTGGGGAATAATTTATGAAAATGTTTTTATGCTTCTTTACTACTGCAAGACAGGTTTTGATGTACTCTGATGTAAAAGGCTTTAGACCTTATTTATTAATGTTATGAAAGTTTGATTTTACTTCCGCTATTTTTTTATACGTTCTGTTTTGTGATATTTTTGTGCATGTTTACCAATAATGCCCCTCTAAAGCTAGTGCATTCCTTTGCGAGTGACCCTAGCGGAGGTGGGGTGTTACAAGACCCAAGTCCCATCACACAATGCAACGCAAACCGGAGGATAGGGTTTTACCTTATAATGGTCAAAATATGCTTGATACGTATAAATCATTCGTTATCATTATTAGTGTACATATATATTTTAAAACAATTCAATCATAATATCAATCATAGGCGGCATAGCTACCATATACTATGTTGCCGTACTAGTTATACACTCAAAACCGCATGGGTCGTATTGGAAGTTGGATTTCCATTATGAACCAAGGAAAAATATGGTCCTTACCGAATTCGAGACACTCTAGCCCGTGCCTCAGGATACAGCCGCAACCGCACCTGGATCTTCAGGGTCGGTCCACAAATATGTTAGTGGATTGGTAATGCCTGAACAATACGTTTTCCCGCCCTATAGGGCGTAAATAGAGCCACTAGGGACTCAAATAACCGAGGCGCCTCATTCCATCATCCACATAAGTAAAATGTCAGCCAATTTTAAGCACCGACACTACTTCTAGCTAGAAAGAAACGTATGTCCTCCCTGCAGTCCTTACTCCCGTTTCTGGTTCATACCGGGGTGTGAGGCTCGCGAAGTAAAGCTATACACAAACTATGCCTGAAATGAGCTATGCTTTGATCATTAACCACAGGGCCCTGCTTTTCAACAAAAGCCTTGATCATTTGCATCTTGGCATGCCACACTGACAATTCATGCCATATGTCTAATGTCTATCAATATATATACCCTCTGGGGTGTTAAGCTAGAGAATAAATTCTCTGTCACCAACAGATATATATAATAGGAATCAGCTCACACAGAACGAAATCCAATGTCAGACACACATCTATTTACAAGTTCATTCTGGGTTTGAACGAAACCGGAGTACGAGCAGTCAACAAGCACGTCGGGGCGGTTACCACTGTAGCCTGTAACGACCCGCAAATCCGTGCTATCTGAGTTGACTCAATACACCACACGTCCAATCCAAATAACACAGAAATACGACTCATTATTAGAAAGAAGTTAGAGGGTGAGAATAGATAAGATAGAAAACTTAGAATAGAAGAAAAACGAAGATCACAAACTCACAGCGGAACGAATAAAATATATTATATAACATAAGCTTTGAAATACAATCTGTTTTGTACATATATACATACCATCATCAGAGTACACATAACATTCGATTCAGCGGAAGTAACTCTAAATAACTAACGTTGAAGCCTCCAGCTTTAAGCTCCTCCAAGTGTATCTGTAAAAGCCTGAAACACTTGACTGCCCGTACAAATTTGGGCACCCAAGAGTTTAGGAAAACAAAACAAAACAAACCCTGGTCAGTCATGGGACTGGTGTGAGTAAACTCCAACCACTTGTTTAACCTTTAAAATCCTTTCAAAAGAAAAGATAATAGTAAGACCAGCCCACACATAAACATGGACGGTTTTTATCTTACTATAACCCAAAACACTTTGATATCAAATCCAGTGATATTATAGTAATGTCTACATCAAGTAAATAACCAAATAGTAGAACGCTTGCATCTCACGCTCCACATGTATAGTATAAAATCAAAAACCGCATGGCGCTTATTGGAGATTGGATTTCCAACATGACAAGGTATGGGACCACCTTCCGATGATGTATCTCTAGAGGCGAATACACCTGGGTTTAACAAGAACATCTTGTAACCCGGCCCACACATGACCGACCACTCATTTCGCTTGAGTGTATCGAATGTATATCACCAACGGTTGGACTCAAACCACCGTTTCCCGAATGGGCAGAATCGATAGATTTAGAAACAAAAGGAATTTCTCTAGATAGGTGATTATACACCCTAATGGGTGCGACCCACATAGCCATGCTGCCTGCCCGATTTTTGTCCTTTCCCGGTTGTTGAGGCCTGAGGCTACGAATACTTACCATTCCTTGATAACACAATTACTTTGAATGCCACATTGTCAGATCCGTTAATCACTAGTTGAGTTTGCACAAATATTCTGGATATTATGCTAAGGGATAAATCCGTTGCAACCATATACATTTATACAGACCAACCCATTTGATCATTGGAAATACTCTGTCAGACATTCATCCATTTACGTTCGTTCTGGGATTGAACGACACCGAAGGCACTATTTCTATAAATAGAAAAGCCCTTGCACTTTACTCCGTCTTCAATATGTTCAGCATACTTGGTTCGCAACGCTTATGCCGATACGGAGTGGTTCTCGGATAATAATCCAACCGGTCTCTCCATATTGACAACGATGGTCAAAACTTCGATAGTCTGTGATTTAACTATCGAATAAAAACAAGTGTTCATCCAACATATCAAACAAATCACTGGGCCCTTTAATTAATATTTCATTAATTAAATCTCTTCTCCATTTCCTTATCAATATTTGGTAACCAAATATTTTCAATAATCATCTTGCCTCTTTATGCCATTTGGAAAATGTTTCCAAATATTAACTTCTATTATTTTCTATATATTAGAAAATATCTCTATTTGCAATTGAAACAATTTCAATCACTTATCTCTATCCCTTTTTGTTTACAACATTCAATTTTTATATTCACTTTACTATCGAATTCCATACGTCGATACAATGATTTCAGATTATCAAAATCTCTTAAAAATATTCTAACTCCTTAAATTTCCGGAAAATTTCGCCATAACCTCCCCAGTATCGGGAGCATCGGGAAATTTCAAATAGCTTCCCGGTACCTTCTAATCTCAAAAAGAAAAAGAAAAAGCCAAGCGGCTTGCCGATACGGCGCATAAAATCCATATATGAATTAAACATGTACCTTTTTGTCGAGCACATAAATTTAAATCTTCATATACTCCATCCCATATCTGTTTAACACCTGTTCACCTGTTTCCAATTCCATCCAACTCAATCCATTCGTTTTAATTAACTTTTGAATCTTTTGAATTCAGTTTCGCTCAATTATTCTTTAATTAGCCCTTTTTCCTATTTCACTTCTTTGTTTGAACATAACACGTTCATATAGAATATTTAATTTGCTCATAACCAAATTGCGTTTCAATTTCAATTCTAGTTCCTTTTTGATTTCGAATATAATTTTCACATCGAATTTACTTATTCAAAACCCCAAAACCCCTTCGAAAACTCATTAACTAATTTCTATTCAATTTAGTTAATTCTATTCAATAAATCAAAATCTGGTTTCTGTTTCAAAAATCATATTCATTTACACAACTTGAATTCGCATATATTTTACAACTCAACTCTGAAATTCTCTAAATAGAAACTTCGGATTTTATTTGCTTAAAATCCTTTTATAAAATGAAATAAACTGTTGTGGTTTTTAAATAGTTCTGGCGCCGTTTTTCTGAAAATTTGATTTTGACATATCTCAAAATCTATACGACGAAATTCAGATTTTTCTCCTTCATTAGAAAACTATTATCAAATCGGTCCTGACGTTTCTTGTTTCGAAGAATTCCGACTTCAATTGTGTTCTATATATTCAATTGAAGTTCGAATCGCTATTTTACGAACTGTAGCGCTGCGGCGAATTCGTTTTAATTATATTTATAAATATAAACCTTTAAACTTCTAAACTTCTTTAAAAAGAATTCAACTCCATTTAACTCTGCTTGATTCAAATTCAAATCTCACTTTTATTTGAATTCTAAATTCAAATTCCAATTCCTTTTCTATTTGATATTCAAATTCAATATTTGAATTTCTATTTGAATTCCCTTATTCAAATTTCATATTTGAATTCCATTTGAAATCTCTATTCATTTCCTATTTCAATTCCCTTTGAATAATATATTCAACTCTATTTCGAATATATTTGAAGTTTATATTCAATTCCATTTCGATTATATTTGAAGTTTATATCCAATTCTTCTTTGAATTCTAAATTCAAAACCATATTCAATTCTCTTGAATTCAATATTTCAAATTTCATTACAATTCTACCTTGCAATTCTATATTCAAATTCATTTATTCAAATTCTATTTGAATTGCTATATTCAGACCCCATATTTGAATTCTATTTGAAATTCAAATATTCAAACTCCCTTTAAATTCTATTTGGAATTTTAAATGTTTCAAATTCCACTTTCTCTTCTTTGAAATTCTCAATATTTCAAATTACATTTCTTTTATTTGAAATTCCATTTTGAATTTCCTTTATTCCAACTCTATTTGAACTTCTATATCAAATTTCAGTTTTGGAATTTCTTTATTCAAATCTCTATTCAAATTCCATATTTGAATTCCATTCAAATTTCTATTCAAATTTAATATTTGAATTTTTCTTTGAAATTCTATATATCAAATTCTATTCCATTCTTCTTTGAAATTCTATATTTCAAAGTCTGTTTCTATTTCAAGTTCTATTTTGAAATTTCATTTCAAAATTCTATTTCAAAATTCCACTTTGAAATCCTATATTTTTAAATTCTACTTGAATTTCAAATTCTATTGGAGAAAAACAGAATTTCCCTTTTTAAACTTCAAATATCATTCCCATGATATTTTAATAAATTAACGATTGGCCCAGTGATATTTAAAACAATCAAACCACCCAATTTTCAATCATTTGGTTTTAACCCATCATATATGAATATATGTGAAATCAGCAACAACAAACAGATAATATATTTTTGGGGAATCCTGTTGGATTCCTCCAACCTGTTTTCCTGCATCCACAGATGTTAGCACATAAATAATACCCATTCTGCTTCGTGGCAGAATATCGCGGTATAGAAGGTCATCCACTAATCATAGCGTGGGGCGTATAGGGTAATCATCCGCTATGAAACTGCGGGCATCCGCTAATGAGACTGCGGGAATCCAACCAATCAATCAACCCAATATATATATATATATAATAGCCTAAATAACTAATATATATAAAACAACCAGAAAACATTCACACAAGCAACAAACAATTATTTTTAATGGAATAAAAAAATAATTCTAAAGGTGAGTGAGATTTACTCACCGTGATTGCAGTTGTCGAATATCCTGTTTATTTCCATATTTCCCAGCTATGCATTTATTCGAACTATCTCAATTGAATTCATCTCACCTATGATAATCAATTTAAATCTATTGATTAAACATTTATTTATTTAAATTAACTATTTAAACGAATAAATAACTTTTCTATATTTTTCCTTCTTTTAAATGGTTATTAACTGAAATTTTACTTAACAAATAAAATTAACTTACATATCTTTAAACACGAATATGTGTATATGTTATGACTACTGGAATAACAAATTTTAAATTATTATATTCTTACCATTTTGATTTTTTTTTTTGAGCATTGCCATGAATCTAACTAATTCATAAATAATTTCATTTTAAGTAGATTGCCAATTGTATAAATTAATTTCAGTATTATCTAAAAATAAATAAATGAATTACCTTAATCCATAGGGTCTTGGCTCTACAGCAAAACAAAATTCGAAATCCCTTCAGTCTCGTGAACGAGGCCAACTCCGAACTTCCCAGCATTGATTCTTGAAACCTCAACCTCGGCAATCCTTGAAGAACCCATCGAACTTCCTTAGTTTGAACCCCTCGTCAACTCTGCCATCATCAGTATTGAACACAGTGGTACCCCTTCGAACGCGCAACCAAAGTTCAGCTCGCCTCCCTTGAAATCGTGATGTGCTTCATTCCTCCAATCGCAACCCCTCCCTGGTCCGAACTCAAAATGATTCGCACCCTTCACCCACTCGCATACCACCGCGAAGCACAGAACCCTAGGCGTCGCTGAATGAAGAAGCGCGACTGGAAGGATGATCGGATTCAGACTGAATGGTATGAGCATGAAGCTTGAGCGCAGACGAATTAATTGAATCAAGAATTTATTGTTTTAATCGGGTATTTGATTTTCTAAAAAAAATTCAACTTGATTTGAAAAAGGGAGAAACGGTTTCTGGTTTGAGGAACGAAGGGGATTTTGGCTTGAAATCAAAGGGGTCAGCCTATTATATAGAATGCGAAGGGTGAACAAGACGTACAGCTTCATTAACTTGTTGTTTCTTTGATACCGAACAAGAAAGACATGTTTTACAGCTCGAGGAGAAATAGTCTGCGATGTAAATGAAGATAGGTCGGCTGAAATGAAAGTATGGGCTTTGAAAATAAATTGATTTTTTTTTTATTTTTTTTTTTATATATAACTAAAATATCTTGCGGTCCTTTTATTCGAAATCCCAAACTGCTATCTAGTCGCAACGACTGATGTTAACAACATTATACGATATTCTAAACTCAACGGGAGCGGTTCTAAAATTTCATTCGTTCGTATATATGGAATAACCATATTAAATTAATATAACAGAATTAAAATTCATAAATCACTATTATCGTTGTTTATATTCAAATAGAATATGTATTGATCATCTGAACTATTACGATTCAGTTTTATCTTCGAATTGAATTATTTTTGTTCTCGTATTCCGATGATTAACAAAATAAATCGTATTTTGATTACTGAATCGATCACTCAATATAAAATAACATGTATATTATTAACTCACTAATTTCGACGATATAAATTATTTAAAATAGACTGCTCAAAAATCCCGGTCGTTACATTCTTTCCCCCTTAAAATAATTTCGTCCTCGAAATTGCTAAGGTAGGAAAAAGGGTACAAATTTATTACTTTTCAACATCCCACTTATGTTGAAACTCAACTCCTCATATTTAATTTCAACCAAAACTTTTGGTTTCCATTCATATGCATTCTAGTTCATATTCACTTCAATTTATTTCAAATTGATTCTAGTCAATTTATTCACCTCGAACCATTTAACTTGCTTCAGTTAAATTTTAATTCCAGAATCCAAATCCCAGGATTTTCATTTCAAATCCTTTTGAAATCACTTAAATATATACATGTATATTTATTTCCATTTCAAATTCAAAACATTTGAATTTTCAAACCACATGTTTTTTTTCAAACAAATTTCCATCAAAAACTTTCTAAGGTAGCAATCCTTCACTTAGAAACTCGGAAATGAACACTGATGACGTTGCAATCATCATCAGAATTATTTCCCAGCCACTGAAGTGAGTTCAGTGCTTTACCATATTCAAAATCCATTAAAAATAATTTTTATTCAAAAACCCTTCCAAATCAAAGCTATATTATCTTAATATACTTCGCAAATGATTTCAAACCTTCCAGGATTTTAAATTCTTAATTCTGGTTTGAATTTAATTCTAATTCATCTCATTTGTATATTTAATCCCTATACAAATTCTATTTGGTTATAAATAACCATTCTAATTTCATAATCTCATTTGATTATAAAATCAACATCCAACACATCCATATAATAATAATTCTAGAAAATTATTCTTTCTATATCAAAATAGAAATTTTGGGTAAAATTATTTCATTTACCCACTTAAAAACAATATCGTGTTCAATCCTCTGTTCAAGTGTTTAGAAATTCCTATCGACTTCGTGGCGTCCCACGATTCGACCAGAATTCATAAACCACTCAACAGACTAGCCAACACAATATAAAACAACTTTTATATCAACTAACAAATACGCTCTCTCGTATTATACACTCATCTCATTCTAGGGTACTACTGACCCTATCTCTAATGAGCACATGCCACACAAGCCTAGGTGTTCGCTCAACCTAAGCTCTGATACCACCTGTAACGACCCGCAAATCCGTGCTATCTGAGTTGACTCAATACACCACACGTCCAATCCAAATAACACAGAAATACAACTCATTATTAGAAAGAAGTTAGAGGGTGAGAATAGATAAGATAGAAAACTTAGAATAGAAGAAAAACGAAGATCACAAACTCACAGCGGAACGAATAAAATATATTATATAACATAAGCTTTGAAATACAATCTGTTTTGTACATATATACATACCATCATCAGAGTACACATAACATTCGATTCAGCGGAAGTAACTCTAAATAACTAACGTTGAAGCCTCCAGCTTCAAGATCCTCCAAGTGTATCTGTAAAAGCCTGAAACACTTGACTGCCCGTACAAATTTGGGCACCCAAGAGTTTAGGAAAACAAAACAAAACAAACCCTGGTCAGTCATGGGACTGGTGTGAGTAAACTCCAACCACTTGTTTAACCTTTAAAATCCTTTCAAAAGAAAAGATAATAGTAAGACCAGCCCACACATAAACATGGACGGTTTTTATCTTACTATAACCCAAAACACTTTGATATCAAATCCAGTGATATTATAGTAATGTCTACATCAAGTAAATAACCAAATAGTAGAACGCTTGCATCTCACGCTCCACATGTATAGTATAAAATCAAAAACCGCATGGCGCTTATTGGAGATTGGATTTCCAACATGACAAGGTATGGGACCACCTTCCGATGATGTATCTCTAGAGGCGAATACACCTGGGTTTAACAAGAACATCTTGTAACCCGGCCCACACATGACCGACCACTCATTTCGCTTGAGTGTATCGAATTTATATCACCAACGGTTGGACTCAAACCACCGTTTCCCGAATCGGCAGAATCGATAGATTTAGAAACAAAAGGAATTTCTCTAGATAGGTGATTATACACCCTAATGGGTGCGACCCACATAGCCATGCTGCCTGCCCGATTTTTGTCCTTTCCCGGTTGTTGAGGCCTGAGGCTACGAATACTTACCATTCCTTGATAACACAATTACTTTGAATGCCACATTGTCAGATCCGTTAATCACTAGTTGAGTTTGCACAAATATTCTCGATATTATGCTAAGGGATAAATCCGTTGCAACCATATACATTCATACAGACCAACCCATTTGATCATTGGAAATACTCTGTCAGACATTCGTCCATTTACGTTCGTTCTGGGATTGAACGACACCGAAGGCACTATTTCTATAAGTAGAAAAGCCCTTGCACTTTACTCCGTCTTCAATATGTTCAGCATACTTGGTTCGCAACGCTTATGCCGATACGGAGTGGTTCTCGGATAATAATCCAACCGGTCTCTCCATATTGACAACGATGGTCAAAACTTCGATAGTCTGTGATTTAACTATCGAATAAAAACAAGTGTTCATCCAACATATCAAACAAATCACTGGGCCCTTTAATTAATATTTCATTAATTAAATCTCTTCTCCATTTCCTTATCAATATTTGTTAACCAAATATTTTCAATAATCATCTTGCCTCTTTATGCCATTTGGAAAACGTTTCCAAATATTAGCTTCTATTATTTTCTATATATTAGAAAATATCTCTATTTGCAATTGAAACAATTTCAATCACTTATCTCTATCCCTTTTTGTTTACAACATTCGATTTTTATATTCACTTTACTATCGAATTCCATACGTCGATACAATGATTTCAGATTATCAAAATCTCTTAAAAATATTCTAACTCCTTAAATTTCCGGAAAATTTCGCCATAACCTCCCCTGTATCGGGAGCATCGGGAAATTTCAAATAGCTTCCCGGTACCTTCTAATCTCAAAAAGAAAAAGAAAAAGCCAAGCGGCTTGCCGATATGGCGCATAAAATCCATATATGAATTAAACATGTACCTTTTTGTCGAGCACATAAATTTAAATCTTCATATACTCCATCCCATATCTGTTTAACACCTGTTCACCTGTTTCCAATTCCATCCAACTCAATCCATTCGTTTTAATTAACTTTTGAATCTTTTGAATTCAGTTTCGCTCAATTATTCTTTAATTAGCCCTTTTTCCTATTTCACTTCTTTATTTGAACATAACACGTTCATATAGAATATTTAATTTGCTCATAACCAAATTGCGTTTCAATTTCAATTCTAGTTCCTTTTTGATTTCGAATATAATTTTCACATCGAAATTACTTATTCAAAACCCCAAAACCCCTTCGAAAACTCATTAACTAATTTCTATTCAATTTAGTTAATTCTATTCAATAAATCAAAATCTGGTTTCTGTTTCAAAAATCATATTCATTTACACAACTTGAATTCGCATATATTTTACAACTCAACTCTGAAATTCTCTAAATAGAAACTTCGGATTTTATTTGCTTAAAATCCTTTTATAAAATGAAATAAACCGTTGTGGTTTTTAAATAGTTCTGGCGCCGTTTTTCTGAAAATTTGATTTTGACATATCTCAAAATCTATACGACGAAATTCAGATTTTTCTCCTTCATTAGAAAACTATTATCAAATCGGTCCTGACGTTTCTTGTTTCGAAGAATTCCGACTTCAATTGTGTTCTATATATTCAATTGAAGTTCGAATCGCTATTTTACGAACTGTAGCGCTGCGGCGAATTCGTTTTAATTATATTTATAAATATAAACCTTTAAACTTCTAAACTTCTTTAAAAAGAATTCAACTCCATTTAACTCTGCTTGATTCAAATTCAAATCTCACTTTTATTTGAATTCTAAATTCAAATTCCAATTCCTTTTCTATTTGATATTCAAATTCAATATTTGAATTTCTATTTGAATTCCCTTATTCAAATTTCATATTTGAATTCCATTTGAAATCTCTATTCATTTCCTATTTCAATTCCCTTTGAATAATATATTCAACTCTATTTCGAATATATTTGAAGTTTATATTCAATTCCATTTCGATTATATTTGAAGTTTATATCCAATTCTTCTTTGAATTCTAAATTCAAAACCATATTCAATTCTCTTGAATTCAATATTTCAAATTTCATTACAATTCTACCTTGCAATTCTATATTCAAATTCATTTATTCAAATTCTATTTGAATTGCTATATCCAGACCCCATATTTGAATTCTATTTGAAATTCAAATATTCAAACTCCCTTTAAATTCTATTTGGAATTCCAAATGTTTCAAATTCCACTTTCTCTTCTTTGAAATTCTCAATATTTCAAATTACATTTCTTTTATTTGAAATTCCATTTTGAATTTCCTTTATTCCAACTCTATTTGAACTTCTATATCAAATTTCAATTTTGGAATTTCTTTATTCAAATCTCTATTCAAATTCCATATTTGAATTCCATTCAAATTTCTATTCAAATTTAACATTTGAATTTTTTCCCTTGAAATACTATATTTCAAATTCTATTTAATTCTTCTTTGAAATTCTATATTTCAAAGTCTGTTTCTATTTCAAGTTCTATTTTGAAATTTCATTTCAAAATTCTATTTCAAAATTCCACTTTGAAATCCTATATTTTTAAATTCTACTTGAATTTCAAATTCTATTGGAGAAAAACAGAATTTCCCTTTTTAAACTTCAAATATCATTCCCATGATATTTTAATAAATTAACGATTGGCCCAGTGATATTTAAAACAATCAAACCAACCAATTTTCAATCATTTGGTTTTAACACATCATATATGAATATATGTGAAATCAGCAACAACAAACATATAATATATTTTTGAGGAATCCTATTGGATTCCTCCAACCTGTTTTCCTGCATCCACAGATGTTAGCACATAAATAATACCCATTCTGCTTCGTGGCAGAATATCGCGGTATAGAAGGTCATCCACTAATCATAGCGTGGGGCGTATAGGGTAATCATCCGCTATGAAACTGCGGGCATCCGCTAATGAGACTGCGGGAATCCAACCAATCAATCAACCCAATATATATATATATATATATATATATATATATATATATATAATAGCCTAAATAACTAATATATATAAAACAACCAGAAAACATTCACACAAGCAACAAACAATTATTTTTAATGGAATAAAAAAATAATTCTAAAGGTGAGTGAGATTTACTCACCGTGATTGCAGTTGTCGAATATCCTGTTTATTTCCATATTTCCCAGCTATGCATTTATTCGAACTATCTCAATTGAATTCATCTCACCTATGATAATCAATTTAAATCTATTGATTAAACATTTATTTATTTAAATTAACTATTTAAACGAATAAATAACTTTTCTATATTTTTCCTTCTTTTAAATGGTTATTAACTGAAATTTTACTTAACAAATAAAATTAACTTACATATCTTTAAACACGAATATGTGTATATGTTATGACTACTGGAATAACAAATTTTAAATTATTATATTCTTACCATTTTGATTTATTTTTTTTGAGCATTGCCATGAATCTAACTAATTCATAAATAATTTCATTTTAAGTAGATTGCCAATTGTATAAATTAATTTCAGTATTATCTAAAAATAAATAAATGAATTACCTTAATCCATAGGGTCTTGGCTCTACAGCAAAACAAAATTCGAAATCCCTTCAGTCTCGTGAACGAGGCCAACTCCGAACTTCCCAGCATTGATTCTTGAAACCTCAACCTCGGCAATCCTTGAAGAACCCATCGAACTTCCTTAGTTTGAACCCCTCGTCAACTCTGCCATCATCAGTATTGAACACAGTGGTACCCCTTCGAACGCGCAACCAAAGTTCAGCTCGCCTCCCTTGAAATCGTGATGTGCTTCATTCCTCCAATCGCAACCCCTCCCTGGTCCGAACTCAAAACGATTCGCACCCTTCACCCACTCGCATACCACCGCGAAGCACAGAACCCTAGGCGTCGCTGAATGAAGAAGCGCGACTGGAAGGATGATCGGATTCAGACTGAATGGTATGAGCATGAAGCTTGAGCGCAGACGAATTAATTGAATCAAGAATTTATTGTTTTAATCGGGTATTTGATTTTCTAAAAAAAATTCAACTTGATTTGAAAAAGGGAGAAACGGTTTCTGGTTTGAGGAACGAAGGGGATTTTGGCTTGAAATCAAAGGGGTCAGCCTATTATATAGAATGCGAAGGGTGAACAAGACGTACAGCTTCATTAACTTGTTGTTTCTTTGATACCGAACAAGAAAGACATGTTTTACAGCTCGAGGAGAAATAGTCTGCGATGTAAATGAAGATAGGTCGGCTGAAATGAAAGTATGGGCTTTGAAAATAAATTGATTTTTTTTTATATATAACTAAAATATCTTGCGGTCCTTTTATTCGAAATCCCAAACTGCTATCTAGTCGCAACGACTGATGTTAACAACATTATACGATATTCTAAACTCAACGGGAGCGGTTCTAAAATTTCATTCGTTCGTATATATGGAATAACCATATTAAATTAATATAACAGAATTAAAATTCATAAATCACTATTATCGTTGTTTATATTCAAATAGAATATGTATTGATCATCTGAACTATTACGATTCAGTTTTATCTTCGAATTGAATTATTTTTGTTCTCGTATTCCGATGATTAACAAAATAAATCGTATTTTGATTACTGAATCGATCACTCAATATAAAATAACATGTATATTATTAACTCACTAATTTCGACGATATAAATTATTTAAAATAGACTGCTCAAAAATCCCGGTCGTTACATAGCCCCTTCAAGGTAGCTACTCCAATCATGGGCATCAGTAGCAAACGTCCATTCGATGTGAAGATCGCCGGTCTTCAATCACCGTCTTCAAATCTTCGACCTCCAGTTGTCATATAATTATTTGGAATGAGATTTAACTCGGCCTTTCCAAATAATTTGCGCATATATATAATTCAAAATCATTTATTATCTTGGTCAAATCCAATCCAGTGTTATAGATTAGTGTCGATTGAATTTAACCATCAATTACCTTATAAACTAAGGCAAATTGGTTTATTTTCATTCCATATCGTTTAAAATATTTTATAACGATTTATCGCTATTTTTATATATTTATAAATATATAAAAATAGTCCGTTACCGTTAAACGACGTTACAGGTCGCTATGCGGCGTTGGCGCTGTTTTTATAAAAATTTGATTTACACTTTTCTCCAAATCTAACCGTTGGATTATGACGAGATTTATATCATTGGAAATATTTTCCCAAAGCGGACCTAACGGTTCCAGTTTTGGAAAAATCCGACGGTCGGATCTTTCGATGTAATCGTTTGAAGTTACGATTTCAAATCGCGAACTGCCGCAGCGCGATTTGTTTTATTTTAATTTATATTTATATATAAATATATATCGTTCAACAATTTCAAGCCATTTCAACATTGATGTCTTTTATATATGACATATATTACACTAAAGATGTAATTTCCCTTCATTTTCATCATTTATTAATTTCATTGAAAAATGTAAATTCCTATTCATTCTTTACTTTACATGGAAAATGAGGATTTCTATTTTTAACATGTTTACTTTATTAAAACATGAACAATTTTATACATTCCTTTATCACATTAAAAATGGGATTTTTAATGTAACCATTGTTTTATTTTCAAACAATGTACATTCTTCTTGTATTAATACATAACATTAAAAACGAGAATTTTAATGTAATCTTAGTTTCAATATCAAGTTATGTACATTTTTCTAATTTGCTACTTTTCATTAAAAATGAGATTTTTAATGTCAACTTAGTTTCAATGTCAAGTAATGTACATTTTCCTAATTTGCTATTTTTCATTAAAAATGAGATTTTTAATGTCAACATATTTTTATTTCAAAAATATGATCATTTTTCTATATTCACGAATTGCATTAAAAATATATTCTTTTCTTTATTACATAATAATAATAAAGGATGTAACTCTTTTAACCTCTTTTATTACATTATATTTTTGATGACAATATGTAAATACATAGCAAAGCATCATAGTAAAAGAAAACTAAGACATCATGCACGCCTGCCACGAGCTCTATCTCTGACACGAGCCCCTATAGAATCAACAAACTTCACTTCCTCATCGCCTGACCATAGAGAAACAAATTTTAGAATGCTAGTAATAACAGTATTAGGTTGTTTCATTTTACACTTAAACTTTCTAGAATTTCTCTCATGCCAAAGTAGCCAAACGTAAGCAAAATTCAAGACAGCAAAAGTAAATCGCATGTGATTATCAGGTAGAGTACTGAAAGTGTGTTGCCAAAAATAGAACTGATCGGAGGTGAGGCAAGCCCAGTCAAACGTAATGTTGAGGCTAACGAGGCATTTGGTCCAAATATAGAATGCAAAGTCACAACTAACGAACAAGTGTAAGTAGTTCTCGACCACCTCTCCACAAAAGACGCAGCCATCGTTGATTTGAATTCCCTTCTGGCGCAGCCTGCACGCTGTGTTAAGCCGATCATGCATGATGATCCACATATGTATTTTAACTTTGGTAGGCACAGCTTTGAAACTCCACATATAATCAAAACCAATGAATCTTTTATTACATTATAAAAATGCAATTTTTTTTCCATTTCTTGATTACATTAAACAAGAACGTAAATTTTCATCTTTTGATTTATTTGGAACAAAAAGGTGATTTTTGTTCTTTGAATACATTTAAACAAAAATGTGATTTTTGTTCTCATTCATTGCTTTAAACAAATATGTGAATTTTTGTTCTTTTTCATTTCTTTAACAAAATGTGAATTTTGTTCTCGTTTATTTTCTATAAACAAAAATGTGAATTTTTGTTCCCATCCATTTCTATAAACAAAAATGTAAATTTTTGTTTTCATTCATCTCTATAAACAAAAATGTAAATTTTTATTCTCTTCTTTTCTTTAAACAAAAATGTGAATTTTTGTTCGCATTCTTTTCTTTAAACAAAAATGTATATTTTGTTCCTTTTCTTTTCTTTAAACAAAAATGTATATTTTTGTTCTTATTCATTTCTTTAAACAAAAATGAGTTTTTGTTCTTTTCATATTATTACATTTAAGAAAAATGTAATTTTCTATTCATTTTATTTCATTTAAGAAAAATGTAATTTTCTTTCTATCTTATTACATTAAAGAAAAATGTAATTTTCTTTCTATTTTATTACATTAAAGAAAAATGTAACTTTCTTTCTATTTTATTACATTAAAGAACTATTTTATTACATTAAAGAAAATTGTAATTTTCTTTCTATTTTGTTACATAAAAGAAAAATGTAATTTTCTTTCTATCTTATTACATTAAAGAAAAATGTAATTTTCTTTCTATCTTATTACATTAAAGAAAAAGGTAATTTTCTTTCTTATATAACAACAATGTCTATTTTATCCCCATTTATTTTGTTATAACAAAGGTGTCTACGTTATCCCCGACTATTCTATATTGATACAAATGTAAATTTTTGTCGCCACAAACTTATATTGACAAAAATGTGGATTTTTGTCACAACACTTTTATATTGACAAAAAGATGAATTTTGTCGCAACTCTACTAATAAACAAAATGATAAATTTTGTTTAATCAAACTTCTAATTAACCCCAATGTTAATTTCTAATAAGCAAGGTGATAACTTTGCTCAATCCAATATTCATTAACACAAATGTTAATTTTAACAGATCTAACAAACACATATCAAATCACATAACAACAATTAGCAGAATATCACAGCGTGTGTATAATTCTATCATTATGATTAATGAATTTTAACTATAAAATTAAAATTAAAAAGAATAGATTTTCTCACATCGCTTTTACTCAGATTCGAAAATTCTGCCAAAATCCGATCTGCTCAGAATTTGCTCCAGTTAGTCTAAGATTGCAGATCTCGGTCTCACAATTCCAACGGTCCTGAAATCGTTCAATTCTGAGTTTGTTTGAGCGAGATACGAATTTTTAAAGGCCAGTGATAATTTTATAATTAATTAAGGAATAAAATAAAATGATTAACCTTTCTTCCCCAATTCAAAGATCAGGCCGACGTTGTCCTCCTTAGTTCCAAAGTAGGTCAAGACCTTTCACCAAAACCGACGCACTGACGGACGATCGGACCGCACCACCCGGAGGAGGCTCGAGTGGCGTACCCACGCCCGAAGCACGGCCGAGCTCGGTGGGACCTGGAGGGCGAAATCGGCGGCAACGCGGCAGGGGTTCACGCTCTTGGTTCGAGCACAATACAGCTCTATACGCGACCCAACCGTATGGATCGACAGATTATTCGATCCTCTTCGATTTGGTATTGAGAACTTCGTCTAATTTGTTGCGAATAAGAAGAAATTAGGGAATGAATTTCAGAGTGAATCGGCCATTGGATGAGAGAATACGGGTGCTACAAGAAACGTATTTTAGGGTTATATGAACCGTATATATAGGTGTATTTTCAATTTATATTATTTATTTAATTCTATTTAATTCGATAAATTCTATTTAGTCCATATGAACTCCGATTCAAACCCAACAAGTGTCGCCCCTAGCTAAATACCCCCATCCCGGACACGATGGGATATGTTTCGTAGCCCAATTCGGGTGTTACGATGTGTTTTTCTTTAAATTAAATAATAAAACATTTAATTAATTAATCTGAACGAACATTTTAATTTACCGGGGCCACATAAGAACTCAGAAAAATTCAGAAAACTTATTTCTGGCTTTGTTATGACGATACGGTCTCAACGAAACTGATTTCGTTGAATTCCGAGACCGTTTGAAAAATGGCTATTTTTCAGTCGATTAAATTTGACTGAATTGAACGAAACACATCTTCTTTCGCCACGCTCACATACTAACTCGGAAAATTCTAAAAATTGAATCCTAGCAATAATTCGACATTCCGGTTCCAACAAAAGTGGTTTCGTCGAAAACAGAGGTCGTTTGTAAATTGACTATTTTCACTGGCTTTAATATTATTTAAAAATGAAAATTTTAAATTCTGCCATATTTTTCAACCCAATTATTAAAAATAAAAATTTTAAATTGGTTCTGATTTTCTGGATTGTTACATTCTCCCCCACTTAAAAGCTTTTCGTCCCGAAAAGGAAACAAAGTAAAGTAGGAAACAAAACGGAAAATGTAAATTATGGTAAATGTACCTTAACACAAGAGTTACTCGGAGATGTCCACCCTGCAATTGGGGTAAGCCTTTTTGATACTGTCCTCTGCCTCCCAAGTACAGTCTCTAGAATCCCCGCTCCATGGCACCTTGACTAGGTGAATCCTCTTGTTCCTCAGCACTCGGGTTTCTTTGCCGACAGTCTTCACGGGCTCCCTTCTCACAGCTAAGCTTGGGGTAATCTCCAACTCTTGTTGTGCTGCTTCCTCCACATCTAAGTCTGGATCATGAACATGTTTGCGGAGTTGAGACACATGAAATACATCATGCACCCCTGGCAACCAATTAGGCAACTGCACTCGATAAGCTAGAGTACCAATCCTTTCGAGAATAGGAAATGGACCAATGAATCTCGGTGCCAACTTTCCAGTCTTCCCAAAACGAACTACGCCTCTCAATGGAGAAACCCTCAAGTAAACATAGTCGCCAACAGAGAATTCTAAATCCCTTCTTCGCTGGTCTGCATAGCTCTTCTGTCGGGTCTGAGTAGTCAATAGGTGCTTCTTAATCAAATCAACCTTGTCTGATGCTTCACAAACCATGTCAGGACCCAAGACTAATCGATTGCCTGGTTCCACCCAACATGTCGGAGATCTGCACGGCCTGCCATATAATGCTTCAAATGGAGACATCTTCAAGCTCGCTAGGTAACTGTTATTATAAGAGAACTCCACCAAGTGCAAGTGATCCTCCCATGAACCGCCATAATCAAGAATGCACGATCTCAACAAGTCTTCTAAAATGCGGTTTACCCTCTCAGTCTGGCCATCTGTCTGAGGGTGATAAGCTGTGCTCATATTCAACTTGGTCCCAAGCTCTTCTCGGAAAGCTTCCCGGAACTTGCTAGTAAATATAGGATCGCGATCAGTAACGATGCTTTTGGGAACTCCATGCAGTCTGATTATCTCTTTAAAATAAAGCTGCGCCAAACTTCGAGCTGTTCTATTGGACCTGACAGGGATGAAATGGGCCGACTTTGTTAAGCGATCTACAATCACCCAAATACTGTCGTTGCCTTTTATGGTACGGGGCAAACCATCAATGAAGTCCATAGAAATGTCCTCCCACTTCCAACCTGGAACTTCTAGCGGTTGCAACAATCTTGCCAGCTTCTGTTGATCACTTTTGACTTGCTGACAATTGGGACATCTAGCAACATAAATAGAGATATCTCTTTTCATGGACCTCCATCAGAATGTGCGCTTGAGGTCGTGATACATCTTGCTCACCCCATGATGAATGCTAAGCTTAGATTTATGACACTCATCCATAATATCCCTTCTGAGCTCAGAAATGTTTGGGACACAAATTCGGCCTAATAGCCTAAGAATTCCTTTGTCGTCAATTTGAAAGCTAGTGGGTTCGCCATCCTGAACTCTTTTGCAAATTCTCTGACTAAATTTATCATCCTTCTGAAGAGCAGAAATTTTATCAATTAGCGTAGGGGTGATGATGAGATTGGCGAGGATAAGTTTGTTTTCATCCGCATTCTTCCTGCTCAGCGCGTCAGCTACAACATTTTCCATCCCCGAGTATATAAGATGTCCAGGTCATAGGGTGCAAGGAATTCTACCCATCGTTGTAGCCTTAAGTTCAATTATTTTTGGGTAAATAGGTGTTTCAGGGATTTGTGATCCGTATATAGCTTGAATTTCTCGTCCAAGAGATAATGCCTCCATATCTTTAGTGAAAATACGATGGCCATTAGCTCAAGATAATGAACGACGTAATTCTTCTCGTGCGGTTTCAACTGCCGGCTAGCATATGCGACAACTTTGCCTTTTTGCATTAGCACCGCACCAATACCTTAAATAAATAAAAAGATAACATGTTAAAACGAGATTTGACATTATAGGGAAAAGCTATCTCTAACATGTTAATTTATATAAAAGAATGACCTCCTCTAGAAGCGTCTGTCCAGACTTCCAGATCCTCATTGCCATCTATAATGGTCAACACAGGAGCGGTGATCAATCTCTATTTCAAATCTTGGAAAGCTTTCTCACATTCGGGTGTCCAAATGAACTTTGTATGCTTCTTAGTCAGCTTCGTCAATGGACCAGATATTCTCGAAAAATCTTTGACGAATTTTAGATAATAGCCAGCCAGTCCTAAGAAATTTCTGACTTCTGTGGGAGTTCTAGGTTTCTTCCACTCTTGGATGGCTGAGATCTTTCCGGGGTCTACTGAGATGCCTTCATTAGATACAACATGGCCGAGGAAATTCACCTTTTCTTCCCAGAATATGCATTTGGAGAATTTGGCTTTCAGCACATTTCTACGCAAATTCTCCAAGACCTCTCTCAGATGCTCTTCGTGCTCAGCAGTGGATTTAGAAAAGATGAGGATATCATCGATGAACACCAACACGAATTTATTTAGAACGTATCTAAATACTCTATTCATCAAATCAACAAAATATGCTGGAGCATTACATAGACCGAAAGGCATTACTAGCCATTCATAAAATATATCCGGTCCTCTGAAAGTTGTTAAAGGTACACATTCTTATGCGATGCGAAGTTGATGGAAGCCTGTAGCTAGGTCCATCCCAGAAAATACTCGCGCTCCATGCAAGCGGTCGAGCAAGTCATCAATACGAGGCAGTGGGTATTTATTTTTCAGCGTTTGTTTGTTTAGATCACGGTAGTCTACACATAGCCTGAGCATACCGTCTGATTTTGGAACGAACACCACTACTGCACCCAATTCTGAGAAGCTAGGCCTGATCAGACCTTTCCACAAAAGCTGCTTGGTTTGATTTCTCAGCTCCTCGTTTTCCTTTGGCGACATTCTCTGAATAGGATGTACGACAGGTCTTGCATTCAGAGCTAAGTCAATTAAGAAGTTGATTTCTCTGCGTGGAGGTAAGCCATCAACTTCCTTGAAAACGTCTACGTAATCTTTGACGATAGGGATATCTTCAATAGCAGTGGGGGTGACTTCAAGAGCAACCCAAAATTCTTTTCTGTCGGAATCTGAGCCTACGCAGGGTATAACAATATCTCCAAGCTTTGTTTTAACTTTAACAAACCTTTCAGCACATTTAACCTCGGCTTCATATCTCGTTAACCAATCTAACCCAAGAATGATATCAAATTCGAAAAAATCCATAACGATTAAATCAAAGGGGAACCGGTAACAAGAAAATGAGATCGGCACTCGGCAATATACACCAAGAACAAGGGAACCACCGACCGGACTATGGATACTAATGGATTCTTTAAGGTCCCTCGTTTTTAGATTGAGCTTCTTGACTGTATTACTCGAAATGAAAATTCGTGATGCGCCTATATCAAATAATACTGTGACAGGAATATTTTTAATAGAAAGAGTGCCCTTCAAAACAGCTGGCCTTGGCTAAATAGCCGAGGGCATTGCATCATCTGTCGTGTTATTGACTTGAGCAACCTTGGTTACTTTCAAAAGTCGGCAATCTCTACTTATATGACCTGACTTATGGCAAATGTTGCATTCCCTGGTTTCTTGAGGCTTCTTATTGGATTTAGATCCAACGTTCTTTCGTTTCTTTGAAGATTTGTAATTTATCGACAAATGTCCTGGCTTATTGCAGTTATTGCACATGGAAGTCGTTAATGGTTCATCCTTATGCTTTATCTTCTTCTTATTGGCTCTTGGCTTTTTCCTGGCCTCAAGCTCTGTACTTGGCTCAGGGCTATTAGCTTCAAACTTCCTTTTGCCGTTAGAGCTTTCTTCTTCTTCATCTCCCAAAGCACCTTGCTTATCGAGATCTTCATAGAGACAAGCCATCTCTACCATTTCAGGAAAAGAGAGATTAATATGTCCGGTTACCCAATTTAGGTATTTGCTTTGAAGTACTTTAATAAATCTCCGAGTTTTCGTCAAAGGATCTTGAATTAATACTGGGGCAAAGCGGGAAAGTTCCTCGAATTTCTTCTGATACTCCTGAATGGTCATATCACCTTGTTTCAGATTCTCGAACTCATCATATAGCCGATCAATTTCTCCTGGAGGAATAAATTTTTCTGTGAACATCTCTTTGAATCTATCCCAGGTAATGTTACCTTCTGGATTCTCCTTAGTAACAGCTTCCCACCAGAATAAAGCTTCGCCTTTGAGTGACCAAGATGCCACTAGTCTTTTCTGATCATCCTTTAGCTTTAAGCCTTCAAGGATTCTCTCAGTAGAACGCATCCATGCTTGTGATTCAATAACGGATTCCTTGCCCAAGAAATGTACTCCTCCCAGATTTTGATATCTCTTATATTGAACTTCTATATCTGGTTCGGGTTGTGGGGGCATGACTGGCTCATTAGATTGCTGAGCCATAGAATTACTCCTTCTGTTTCTGCCACTCATTTTCTACTATGTCTGCAAACGGCGGACAAAGAGTCAGGCCAACAGAATAGATATTGTTAAACATAGAGACATATATTTAAGGGTAAATGAATCTATAGGGGTGTATTTTTACTCATTCTAGGACATTACTAGTCCAATCTATGGTGAGTTATTCGTTTTGGGATTCTGCTGATTCTATCTCTGTGAGTTTGTTAACATGTTATATTCCGAGCTAAGTTTAACCTAAGCTCTAATACCAACTGTGATGACCCTAAACTTCCGCTGTGCGAAAGCAAGGATAGTCATTGGAATATAACACAAAAACAATAACAACAGAACAGAAATAGAGAATTACAACAGATAATGAACATCAAATTACACTGGGAATAATACTTCATCAGAGTTACACAGCATAAAAGGATCATACTTAGCATAAAGTACAGTTTTCACTTAATACAAAATGTCCATCTTCAGCTTCATAACTATCCAGAATGAGACTGCTAAACTTGGAAACAAGGCTACCCGTGTGGAAAAGAGGGCACCCGAGTTTTCAAAGTGAAACAAACTACGAGTCAGTCATGGGACTGGTATGAGAAATCTTAGTTAACCTATTTGATAATAAGGCTAATCACAGGACCACGCCGCTAACGCGGAATGGGTTTACTCCATTGGATTTCCAGTGCATAAATACAGTAAATCGTTAAACAACGCAATGCTTTTTAAAAAAATGAAACCGTTATAAGATCCAAGTCCCATCACACAATGCAACGTAAACCGGAGGATAGGGTTTTACCTTATAATGGTCAAAATATGCTTGATACATATAAATCATTCGTTATCATTATTAGTATATATATATATTTTAAAATAATTCAATCATAATATCAATCATAGGCGGCATAACTACTGTAACGACCCGTATTTTTTGCCTATTTATTTGGAATATTTTAATTATTTAAATTATTGGTTTGAATTTAAATTATCGAATGTAACGATTATATTTGGAATATATTATTTAAATAAATAATAAAATATTATTTTAATTTCCAGAATATGGGAAATTGTGGAATTTGAAATATATTGTGCCGGGCAATTTAAAATGTTCAAATATCAGCTATTTTGAAAATATCGCGACGATTTCGACTTGAAACGACGATGAAATATATATGGTTTATAATTTAATTAAATAACGAGCTGCAGCTACACGGCAGTTCACGTTTTGCATTTTGAACTTCAATTGGTCGTACCGGGTTCAAAATAAGTCGAATTTCCTCGAAACAGGAAACGTCGGGACCGGTTTGACGATATCTTTCCAATGGCAGAGAAAAATCCAGTTTTCGTCGTGTAGATTTTGTTTTATGTCCAAATCAAATTTTGAAAAGGTCGCTGTGGAATTTCGTTATATATTATAACGTTATTTATATTAAAATAAGGGGTTTTAAATATTTTATCTATCGATTTGGCTGGGAATTCAACCCGGGATATTTTTTCTTGATAGTACATCAAATTATGGTCGGGTATGACCAACTGCGATATCTTGATATTATTATATTGAAGTATTTTAAAATTGGTTTATTTTAATTCAAATTGGCCAATTCAAAAGGGAAATTTTTCAAACGACCTCTGTTTTCGATGAAACAAATTTTGTTGGGACCGTAACGGTAAATTATTGCTAGATTTTCAGACGATGCGTCAATCGGGGTTATTGTGTGAGCATGGCAAAATAAAATGTAAAATAAATCGATCTATTTGGACGTGTACGAACGTTGTTTGAGCATACGAGCACGAAATTCGACGAAACACGATTTGTTAGGACCGTATCGTCAAATTATACCACACCGTCCAGTTGCGTCTCGAACGGGGTTGATATGTGAGTGCAGCAGCGAATAAACGATATTCGAAAATGCGATAGACATGAAATAAAAATCGTTAGTCAACATCGTACATCACGTCAACTTAAAATAAATATTTTCCCGCTCTATATAAACCCCCACAGCCCAAACCCTAGCCCCATTTCTGAAATATCCATGTAATTTTGAAAATAAGTCCACTTTTGCAAAACCATTTATATCTTTCAATCCATGATGAATTCGAGGGGGGTTCCTAAGGCAAAGTGATAGATCGGGAGGAGGGCTAGCTACCATAAAAAGGTGGGGACCTATCGACGCCTGGGGTGGCGGAAAATCGTGAAGAACGGACATAAACTAGTTTCGTTTTTGGCTAAAATTCGCGGATTCGGTTTGATTTGGCGAGACGGGACCTTAGGGCTTTCGAAGAGGGGAGTTAGACCTTCGTTTTGGCACCAGTCTCGAAGTCTCTGGTGGTCGGAGGAGGGAGGAATTGGGAGATGAACTTAGGGGCAGTTTTTGGGTTGTTTTTTTTATGGGGGTCAGATTTATGGGAATTCCGGCGCCATCGCAAGTGGTTGGCCGAGATGGTCTGAAGTCGAAGGTAGAAGGGAGGATTGCGGTCAGTTGGGTGGTGGTCTGGGGTCACTCGGTGGTTGGTGGCCGGAGTTATGAGGGGTTGAACTTTCTCCGTTCAACTTCTGTTTTCAGGCGAGAGGTACGGTTGTGGGGGCGGTGGTTTCTGGCGAAGGGTGCTGGGAGAGTGGCGATTGTGGTGGCATGGTTAGGCGGGGTTCCGATGGCCATTATTGACGCCGGTGATGGTAAAAGGGGGTGAGATAAGTTCGTTTTCTCTGGGGGAAGGAGCATCGGGTTTTTACTGTAAAGAAGGGAGAAGACGCGTGAATTATTTCTTTCTTTGCTTACGTGGAGCTGAGGGTTAAGGTGAGTAACGGTTTTACATTAATTAGGGGTTAATTATAATTTTAATTATTTAATTAATTTATCGTTAAATCTTCATAACTTTAAAACCCCGTAACTTCCTCATACGTGAACGAAAACTGACGAAACTGGATCCGTTGGGATCGCAGGGACAAGGCCTAGGTGATGGCACTGACTAGGCGATGATCCGACACAGTTGAAAATTCAGCTAATTTTGAACGTCCGTTCAAGATTAAAAGCGACAAACGTGTCAACTGTCGACCAGAACAAACTCTGGTGAGTTAATTCTCACACCTTCTAGAATTCTGTGATGTGGTAAATTGATATTAAAATATAATTTACCATTTAAAAATATAAATTGGTTGATTGGTTGATTATTGATTGATTGGTTTCAGTTATTTATAATTCATCGGCTTAAATTTATAGATGGTTGAAATTTATTTCATATATTGTTATGAAATGCCTAACGAGTTGTGATGCAAGGAAGGACAGGTTGGAGGGATCCGACCGGATTCCTCAAATATTATATATGTTGATCGTTTGTTTCATATCATTGATATATGAATTGATTGAACCCCATACGATCGTGAAACCTGTTTGAGTGTGATGGTTAAACAGATATTCCCCGTGTTGTGTTTAAAATCAGCTGACAGTGTTTATTGGGTAATTGGTAGTGAATGGCCATAACCGTGTTGTGTTAAACGTCGGTTTTACCGTTTGGTGAAACGACGCCGTTTTAAAGTTATAAATTATTTTATAACTGCATTAAAGTTATCCAATTATTTTATACAAGTATTTAAATTGGAAAATTATAAATAAATATTTTTAAATCGAGTTATAAAGGAAATTTATTTAAAATGGTTTAGACCAGTTTTCAAAGCAAAAACCGAGAATTTACCGACAGGTTGGTAAAATAGAATAATCGTTTTTAAAACAATTAAAAGGGGATTTTTAAATTAATTAAGTTATTTAATTAATTTAAAAAGGGGAAATGACAATTAATTCAGTTAAGGGTTAACTGAGATGTACGATCAGCAAGTTCAACTGTTTTAATTGAAGGTGGTAATTGGATTAAAGTGATTTGAACCTTCCGAGGTCTTTGTTAAATGTCTCGACCAAATGGGTAAAGGTAGTTAAGAATCGACCAACGAAAATTAGAGTGATTATTGAAATTGGTTGGTGTTAATATTGTTAAGTTTACCAGCTTTTAAAAAGGATAATTCTACTATTCTAAATAAATGGCCAAGTTAACTATTTTTATATAGTTAATATTTGAAGTAAATTATTGTTTAATTAATAAGGAATAAAATGATGGGTTTTAAATTGGAATTCCCTGAAGTGATTAGATGGCGTAAAGGGTTTTAAAGTTAAAGGTGTGCTGTTAATAAAGATGTACTTAATTAAAGGAATTGAGTAAAAGGACATTGAGCGAAAATTTCAAATATAAGTAACGGTTTTAAAAAACCAGATTTGAAACAAGAAGGGGAAAATGAGAATGTGGTGTTAGTGGTTAAACGAATATTAGTCTGAGATAAGAACGGGGTCGATCAAGGTCTGAAAGGTAACTAAAATACCCCAACTTGAACGGCTTCATTTTTATCGAGAAATGGTATTGGTTTGAACGAGTAAAAGATGTTGATATTGGTGTGATATTCCATACGAGAGTAGAGTGCTAATGCGAGATCTGGAATATAAAATGATATTGCAATATTCGTTCAAAGTGAATAAGAATATTTGAATTTTAATTATGTAATTTAACGTTTGATTTATCAAATCAGAAAGAGGGAAATTTGATCTATGTTATTAAGTATATACGTGTTTGTATATCGTGAGATGCTCGAGTATATAGAAATAAGAATATTGATTTCAAAATATATTGAACAATTGTTATTCAATTTGAATTGATCAAATATAGTATTTGAGGTAGAATTAGTCAAACATAGTTATCGAGATAGCCTACGACGGTCGGATGTTTCCTGAGGGAATCAGGCGTAACCATTGTGATCGCTGCGATCTAGGGTCAAGCGAATGGAGTTAAGTCGAGTATTAGTTAATCGATAGGGGTAATCAAGTCGAGTTAGTCAAGTTAGAGTTAAGTCGAATATTAGAGTTGATTAGCGATTTTGTTAAATATATTTTAAAAGGCCAAGTCATGCCAAGTACTGAATCAGCAACTCAGTTTATTCACACTATTGTTATTTGATAGTTAAAACACAGACTATCAAACCTGACAAATACGATTGTTGGTATGGAAAGACCGGGATCGAATTTAGATTCGAAAACCATTCCGACCAACAAATACGTGAAGATATTAGAAGATGATCGAGATGTTGCATTGAAGACCGTGGATCTTCATAAGCGGAAGAGTTACTTATAATCTCTGGTTTACCGGCCAGAGATAAACTGTGGTTCTATCGTGGTTGGAATCCACGGGTTGCAAGGACTTCTCGCTACTGATCCATGGGGTGATTCCTATATGAGATGCAGCAGGAGAGTGCCTTCAGTTCATCATGTTCCTGGATGACTTGTATGGACGAGTGTCTGACAGAGTATTTCCAAAGGAGTGACGTACGTTGATATTTTCAAACGTACCAGGTTGATGGCGGAGAAGTGCACATTCTCTTAGCTTATCAACTGGAGTATTTTTGTGGATGTCAATTACTGATATCCAGAGGATTTGACGATGTGCCATTCAAAGTGGATGATGGCCAGATGTTCAGGAATTCTAGCCTCAAGCCTCATCAACCGGGAAATGACAAAAATCGGGCAGGCAACATGGCTATGTGGGTCACTCCCATTAGGATGTATGATCACCTATCTAGAGAAATTCCTTTTTCTTCTTTAATCTATGTTCGATGCTGTCCCTTTTCGGGCAGGCAGTTGCTGATCCCAACCATCTGTGATATACATTCGATACACTCAAGCGAAATGAGTGGTCGGTCATTTGAGGGCCGGGTTGCAAGACGTTCTTGTTGAACCTAGTGTATTTGTAACGAACCATAAATTTCGACGTATTAATTATAAAACTTATTTAAGATTTAATGTCTTAAGCGAATATTAATAATTTTAACTTATATGTGAAACATGAAATCTCAATTACGTAGGAAACGCGGATTTGAATTTCTAATTTATATGATTATTTGAAAATATAACGTGAGTAACAAGTTGTATTTCGTTATTGAAACAAGATCGAAATCTATAAAGTATAAATAATGATAGGTCTTTGTTAGACCAAAAAGTGGTTCTAACACCCAAATTGACTAAAATTACTATGAAATAAGATCAAAAAAACAGAAAGAAGACACAAGATTTATTGTGGTTCGGCGTTAACGAGCCTACGTCCACTTTATATCACTTTGTTGATGATGATAATGAGATTACAAGAAGATATTCACTCAATTTCACTCAATATTCACACACAATCATACAATGATCTTCAAAACACACTTAAAAAGGGGATTTGGATTATTTGGGAGTGTTGGAATTCGGTTCTCTAAGGTACACAAGCTCTCAAAGTGCCAAAAAAAAAGATCCCTTCAAATGACCCTTGGGGGTCTATTTATAGGCAAAAAAATCATCCAGAAATCGGGTAGGGTCGGAGCCACGTGGTGACCATCCCTTCACTTTCGGGTTCAGGTGAGTTTTGGTGTTGACAACGCGTTAGGTAAGTGGCCAACGTGGGGTGAACGTGGTTGCATCTGCCCCGATTATTCAGGAGTTAGTGGGATGAAGCAGCAGGTTGAACTCGGTTCGGTTCAGAGGAGTCAATCTTGGGGGGTTCGGGTCCGGATATCCGATCCGATCTGACTCAACACGCGCCCGAGCTCCTCTTTTCTTTTGCCTTGCTCCGCACCGTCTTGGATATGCCCATCCGATCCGACCCGGTTGACTTGGAGGAGAAATGTTCTTCAAGTGTTAATGTCTTGGCTTTGTGTAGCATAGTTCACAAAGTAGGCTAACATTTTGCCCCCTCAAAGGATGCTTCTGTTGAAGACGAAGCGTACTTTGATGTTGCTTGAATATCGGCCTTTGAATCTGAACAATCAGAAAGTTACTTCTGTTCGTTCGTGAAGACAAGCTGCTTCATGAAGTGATGTTGTTTATTGCTTATATATATACGCGCCACAAAATATATGATTTGTTTCTTTCATTCCTGCCTAAGTCTTTGGATACATTCAGTGATTCTTTCAGGTACCCTTCTCTTCTTCTTTTTATTTTATCCTCAAGTTCAATTCAATATGTTAAATATGTGCACTGATTTCTATTCGGTTCGGATTCCGACCCGAGGTGTCTTTGTCAATCTTGTTTTTGGATACTGGGCCGGCGGGCCGTGCTATGCCATTGGGTCTCTGTTTCGGTCCGAGCGGAAGTGCAAGTCAGGGAATACCAATGGTCAAGGTTAAAATGTATATAAATCCGCCGTCCTCTTCATTCTTCCTTCTTCTTCTTTTTATTCCGAAACCCTACTTTCCCAAATCTCGAGAATTCTGAAATTCTCTTCGTTGATCTTCAAATTGTTCTTGCAAGTAAGCATATAATCTCGAGTAATCTCGCTATGAGTACTTTTAGTTTAAATTAGAGGTTAAATCAACCAATCCACACGTGTTTCCCGTTCAACTTCGCCGCCATGGCCCCCCTTTTACCCCGCCACCGTCATTAACGGCATTCACGCCATCTCGAGGCGATAAGGACCAATAGTCGAACACCTGAGTGCGTTGGCGCCTGGTTTTGACTGGGGTTTCAGATTTTAAGTCGGGTTCACTGTTAAAGAGAAGGAAGGGGAAGAAGAACGAAGGGGATCGGTTCGGGTGGAGGAGCGGAGAGGAAGAGGAAGGAGCTGGCCTCGGTTCGGATTAAAAGCTTCAAAAGGATGGGAAGGAGAATGCTGGTTCGGTTCGGGTCAGGGTTGACCGACCAGATCAGATCAGTTGTGCCTGGACTCCCCTTATCCGAACCAACCAGTTTCTTTGCTCCGAACTGTCCACATTTAAATAAGACGTCCGAACCGACCCGATTGTTGTACCACCACCGACTCGACCATCACATGCCTGTCCGAGCCGATCCGGGAGCATCAAACTTGGCACACAAAAATTAACTGGTTAATTCAACTAACATTCACTCCAGAAAGTGACTTCATGGACAGTTAGGATAGTGCCTTGCAAACATAACGAACATCAAGAACTTGCTTAACATCATGGCATCGTTACAAATCTGAATCACGCTTCCAAATATTTGCTTTATATTTTCTGCACATATCGCACACACTTTAGCTCACACACATTGCACAGGGGGACACGAGCTAATTCACTCTAACTTGCTCTATTACTTCTTCAATAGCTTATTGTTCATGGCCAAGAGACATTCATCCCGATTGGCAGAAAAGAGCGAAGATCCAGGAACATCCCAAAAAGTTACCCTTGATGACATATCTTCTACCCCGGATCCGGAATGGGATGATGAGGGTTCAGATTACAATGTAGAGGCTCACGACAGTGATAATGTATCTTCCGATGGTGACACTTCTCTCGGTGAAGAAGAAGAAGCAGGGGTAGGTGATAACCGAGCACCCGACAAGATTGAAGGTGTTGAGATTCTAGAAAATCGTAAGGACTCAATCCAATCGATACTCGTTGACGACAAAGTCCTTCGGATATGTTTAAAGCATGGGATTCTTAAAAAGGACACTCGAACACCTTCCTCCACTGATCGTCCTCACAATCCACCGGAAGGATATATGTCTATTACACGGCTAATGTGCAATGTTGGGGCAATTCCTCCGTTTCCGCCCTTTGTCGTCGACTTTCTAAGACAAATGCGGATTCCCCCCATGCAGTTACTTCCCAACGCCTATGCTTACTTGTATACCTTATACATAGCCTAACGAGAGATTCTAGGCGAGGATCCTACTTTCGATGACGTCCATTTCTTCTACAACTTCAAACATCGTCATCAAGAGACCCCTTCTTTTTCGTATTTTGAGTCAGTTCCGACGAGAAAAGTTATACTCGAGCCTTTCAGCAGCAAAGTCGGCGACCCGAAAACTGAATGGTTCTACATCTTAAAACAGCCGGGTTGTGCCGGGAGATGGACCAAATCAAGTAATATGACCACCTTCGAGTTTTGATCTCATGATCTCATGTTCACGTACTATACATCTTTTACTTCTATTTGCAGTTGACAACCCGAAGCAGATATCTGGCTCGATATACTCTGATCGCTTGACTAGACTTCTCAACGGTGATCAAAAATTCTTAACAGTCAATGAAGTCCTCAAAGATGAGTATCTTCATATGCACGGGTTGTTACCTGTGACCCGTAGCATAGGCCATGGATCGATTCCTTATGCATACATACCCTTCTTCAATGTTGTCAGTGATACAGGGGGAAGTTCAAAAGGTCCGACAGTTCCTCTTAGGGATCCCCCTTCTCCGACTTCAACCCAAGATGATGATCTAGCCACCATTGCGAAGAGAGATAGGGGCAAGTACGCTGCCCCTGATGAGGCTATCACTCCTGAGAAACCGATTTCTTCCCCAGCAATACCATTGGATACCCCACAAGGAGATCTTACGACTGCGGATGATCCCACGTTTCAGAGCTTAGGAAACCTTTCCTTACCCGACACTATCTACACCACAGAGGATTTCAGATCAAACCCTTTAACTTTTACCTCTTCGGAAGAAACGACTCCCGTGAAGATTAAGGAGTCTACACAGGCTAATCCAGCTTCGGGCTCGGGTTTGTTTGGGGGAACACCACTTAAGATGCACACAACACACCAGCACTGCACGTCACAACACCTATGTCTTGCGTTAACATCACTTCTAATCTTTGTTTATGTCGTTATGCAGGTACAATTTCATACTCCTACGATATGAGGAAATTTCACCGAAGCGTATCCATGCCGCCTTCTGATACCAGGCATGATCTACGTAAGAGTCGTGATAGAGATGATAGACGATATCATGACTCACACCAATCTCACACTTCGTGTTCTCGCTCACTTGTTCGATCGGATTCGGGCAAATATAAAAGTTATCAGAGTCGTCGCGGGGGAGAGACCACACATTCTAAAGATCAAGTTCCTCCTTCAGACAAACATTCTAAAGAAAAGAGTCCTCCAAAGCATATTGATTCGCGCGACAAACGTAAGACCACCGAGAAGTCGTCGGAGGAAGGTGACGCTGCCATTGTCCCTTCCAAACGCAAACACCTTGACTTGTCCTATACCAAGTCCGCACCGCTAACTTCAGATGCTAAAGCAAGAATAGCATCTTTGAAGAAACAATTCCCAGACCTTTATTTTGATCAGATACAGTTCGCGCCCACGCTTGAACCTTTGCAATCGAAATGGGCAGATAATGCCAGAGCGGGCATTGATGCAGCAGAAAAGCAATGGACTGAAATGTACAAGTACTCCCGCAACCTCTCTAAGATCATTCGGGACTTAGTTAAAGACATCGAGCAGATGAAAAAGGTGGCCAATCTTGAAGAGAACACTCTAAAAAATCTAGAGAAGGACTTAGATGACAAAGAGTCCCAACTTGCCCTCGTTCAACGGGATGCTGACAATTTTAAAAAACAGTTTGAAGAACTACAAAAGCGTTATCACGAGAACCTTGAATCTCATAGTCAAGAACGCTTGGATTTGAAGAAGCAGGTTGAAGGGACTAAACTGAAAAATGTCAAGGTGCAGTCCGTCTGTGATGCTCTTAAGCGAGAAAAAGCCGACTTGGCGAAGAAACATGCTGAACTAGATAAGCGAAACGCCGAACTTGAGGCTAAACTATTGGCGGCTGAGAACAGAGTAGTTCTTGGTGAAGGAAATTTGGATAGCGCTATCAAATCTAATGAGGTTTCCCATCAGCAGCTATCTGAGGCCAATGAAGAACTGCACAGTTTCGGCGAGATGCTCATCAAATTCTTTGCTCATGTAATCTGTCGCAGGACCGTTTCTTGGATTGAAGACTACCCCACCACTCTGGTCCATGTCTGGGAGAAAATCATCCAGTGGGAGAAAGATGAGCTTAAAGTCGATTCCATTGACGAGGACGAGCTCATGGAAAAATATCTGTGGGAGGATGAATCTGAGCACTTGGCTGAGGGGCGCCGTCTTATAGATTCCACAATGGAATAGGAGAAACAAGGAGCTAAAGGAAAAAACATACTCGAAACTGGTTCTTCTTCTACTGGTCCTAAAGCTACTGGGGTAGAGCAATACGATCCTGAGAATCCAGGAATCCCCAAGGCTTCTCTCTTATCTCCTATTCCCGAGTCGGTGCCAGATACTTCCACAACTCCGATTGAAAAGTCCTCTGAAGGTATCTCCATCTTTTCTCCTCAATTTTTCAGAGCTATCTCCACTTTTCGTCAAATTATTGGAGAATCTGTTGAGAATTCCTCGCTCTCCCCTAAATTAATAACTGTCGCTTCTCGTTCCATAGGTACCAAATCAGCAGACGAGACTGCAGGGCAACGCGAGACAGCGGGCAGCGAGAAGCCCAGTGAAAAGATTCAGGAGAGAAGGGAAGGGGCTACTCCTATAGAGCCTGAGGGGGGAAACACAGATCCAGCTGACAAGTCCTTGGTGCCCCCTGTCACTGTTTCTGGGGAGCGAAGCAAAAACCCAACTCAAGAAGTTGTTGACAAGCCGCCGTGCCTCCTGTTACCGAAACTCCTCAGGATGAAGACGTGATATCTACCTTAAAAGACGATGGTGACAATGTGGAGCATGATGAGGAGGATGATGCGGTCGTGACCGGAGATTCAGGGCATGGCGATGGCATGACCTTGGCTCAAATGAAAGACAAGCAGGACAAGGGCTTAAAGGAAAAAACTGAGGAGATAGACGTGGTGAATGCCAAACCCCTTGCTGTGATTATCAAGTTACCAACTAGATCGATCACCGAGGAGCTTGCTGGGAAGATTCCTGCTGATCATGTTTCTCCTTCTACAGATAAGAAGAAGAAGCCTAAGTGTGTCCTGACTGACGCTGAGAAAGAGGCACAGAGGGCTCTCAAGGCTGCAAAGAAAGCAAAAACTACTCCCAAGCAGAAATAATCATAAGTCTTTTCTTTTTTTTTTGAAATTCTGTTGGCCTGCTGTCATTGTAGCGAGTGCGGCCCTCACACCTTTTGTTTTGTTCTCTTGTAAAGAATCACGTATCTGTGAATAAAATGTTTTGTTTTCCTGAACTACCAAACATTTAAGAAATCAGTTCAGTGTTCAGTACTTATGCAGAAATGTGAACAAACGACACATATCATGCAGTCATATTAACTAAAAAATGCATATAGTAATCAGAAGATGCATGCACAGAATGTCAAGGCTATGTATATGCATATCCATGCCCCCAATCAATCTTGTTCAAGTTATCTTGTCATAACTTATTCGAGATTGATTAGTTTCAATGCCCAATTATCCCCATATCTCCGTGGGGTGGACTTTCTTTTGTCGATGATGCTTATTTTGTTAGCATCTTTATACTCTCCTGTCTTATCAGGTTAGAGTTATTGCTGAGGCGGTCTTTCATCGGGGTGCACCTTCATGCCTTAGAAGACGTCGTCTTCCCGTCTTTTATACTATCTCTCTCTTCAGGAGAGTTAGAGTTAGGAATGGTTTCTCATTACTTTTGTCATATCATTCAAACGGTCGTTCCGTTTGTTCCTGCATGTGAGTCTAGATTCTAAATTAAAATTTAACATCTTATATTCGAGACAGTCAAGTAACAGAAAAATGCAGGAAAGTAAATGACACAGGATATTTTTATAGTGGTTCAGCTAAGTCGTAGCCTACGTCCACTTTATAATTTTTGTTAATATAAACGTACTTCTCTAGGCAAGTTGTGCTTTTTGACAAAGATCATAAACAACAAAAGAAAGTACAACATCTCTAATTCAAATAGCGCATCAAGTCCTGGGCATTCCAAGCCCTTGGCACTTCCTCGCCATCTACGGTCGTCAGCTTGAATGCTCCTGTTTCAAGCTTCCGTTGAATGACGTAAGGCCCTTCCCACTTAGGTCCAAGGTGGGGAAGGAATGGAAAAACCCGCTTTAGTACCAAGTCTCCTGGTTCGAAGGTTCTAAAGCGAACTTTCTTGTTATAGTAGCAAGCCATCTGACGTCGATGCCTTGATGCACGCAGGTCTTCTTCATCCCTCTTTTCTTCAATTTCATCAAGGGACTCAAGGAGGAGTGCCCGATTCGTCATCGGGTCGTAATATGTCACTTTATGGGAAGGGACTTCCAGTTCCACAGGGATTACTGCCTCTGAACCGAATGACAGTGAGAAAGGAGTATGGCTAGTTGTCGTCTTAAACGTTGTCCGATAAGCCCACAAGGCCAGTGCCAACTCATCGACCCACTTTGCTTTGGCACGCTCTAATCGCTTCTTGAGAATGGATTTGATGACTTTGTTTATAGCTTCTACCTTCCCATTTGATTGGGGGTGAGCAACTGCGATATACCACTTTTCTATCTTGTATTTGTGGCAGAAATTTCTGAATTCAGTGCTATCGAATTGGGTTCCGTTATCAGTTATAATGGTCTTGGGAATTCCAAATCGACATATGATATTCCTAGTCACAAAACTTATCACCTTTCTCGCTGTGATTGTAGTTAAGGGCTCGGCTTCCACCCACTTTGTAAAATAGTCCACGGCGACTATTGCATACTTTGCTCCTCCTTTAGCAATTGGAAGAACTCCAATGATATCAATTCCCCACATGGCAAATGGCCATGGGCTCACCATTGACTTAAGCTGAGTCGGTGGTGCTCTGGGAATCTTAGCGAATCATTGGCATCTATCGTAGCGTCGTGAATAATCAGTCGCATCTTTATCAACGGTAGGCCAAAAATATCCACACCTCAACACTTTCTTGGCCAAGGTTTGACCTCCCGTATGGTCTCCACACTCACTTCGTGTACTTCCCTTAGTACACGAGTGATGTCGTCGTGTGCTATGCATCGTAACAAGGGCATGGAAAACCCCTGTCGATAAAGAATGTCATCTTGCAGAATGTATTTGATGGCTTTGCGGACCAAGGCTCACCTCTCGCTTTTCTTCGTTGGAAGAATTCCTTTACTAAGAAAATTCTTGAGTGCGGTCATCCACGACTCCCTTTCCGTGTTTGCTTCGAAAACTGGGTCAATCTCCATAAATTCAAAGCTTGGCGATTCCAATGTCTCAATCGGAACCATTTCAGTCTCTTCTGGATTATCTGCGCTTGCCAACTTGGCTAACCGCTCTGCCTTTTGATTTTCAGCTCTTGGGATGTGCGTTATATCATATCGCTCCAGGCTGCTCAACAGTTCCCGCACCTTTTTAAGATAAGAAATGAGTCGAGGCACTTTGGCCACGAACTCCTCCCGTACCTGGCAGACAACTATCCTGGAATCACAGAATATGTCTAATACCCCTACTCCAAGCTCCTTTGCGAGTTTCAGCCCGACAATCAGGGCTTCGTACTCTGAGTCATTATTAGTCGCTGGGAATTCCAATCGCAAAGCATAATACAAAGATCGTCTTTCAGGAGTCACTAGAACAATACCAGCGCCAGATCTCCTATCATTCCTGGCTCCGTCCGTATACAATTTCCACGGGCAGAGCTTCAACTCCTCATCTGCTTTGACCACCCTGTCATCGATCACTTCCTGCTCTAGGATCGTGAACTCTGCTATGAAGTCGGCCAAAGCTTGCCCCCTGATTGATCTTCGCGGTTGAAAGTCCAAATCAAACTGACTTAACTCGATGTTCCACTTGATTAACCGTCCCGACGCTTCAGGTTTCTCTAACACCTGTCTTAAAGGTTGGTCAGTATAAATGACTATTGGATGGGCCTGAAAATAATGGCGAAGTTTTCGAGAGGCGACCAGGATGCTGTAGGCAAGTTTCTCTATCTTCGGATAGTTATGCTCCGCGGCGGCCAACTTCTTGCTAACATAGTACACCGGCCTTTGCACCTTGTCTTCCTCTCGGACTAAGGCGGTACTAACTGCATGAGCTGATACCGCTAAATAGACGAACAGCTTTTCATGATCCACGGGCTTTGACAGAATCGGTGGTTTCTCTAGCAAGTCCAATAGATTTTGAAAGGCCTCAACGCAGTACGGAGTCCATTCAAAATTCTTCTTTCTTCTCTTTATTAAGTCAAAAAACGGCACGCATTTATCTGTGGCCTTGGAAATAAACCTACTCAACGCAGCTACTTTTCCTGCCAGACTCTGAACATCCTTTATTCTTCGTGGTTCCTCAATGTTCCTTATCGCTGCTATTTGACTGGGGTTAATCTCGATCCCTCGAGAACTCACAATGAAGCCTAAAAAATTTCCTGATGCCACTCCGAACGAGCATTTCAAAGGATTTAACTTCATTCGATATTTTCGCAGGATATTGAACATTTCGGCCAGGTCTTGTGTATGACTGGAGGATTGTCTAGACTTGACAAGCATATCGTCCACGTAAACCTCCATGGTCTTTCCGATCTGGTTATAAGACATTCGATTCACTAGGCGTTGGTAAGTAGCTCCGGCATTCTTCAATCCGAACGGCATAACAACATAGCAATACAATCCCAGATTGGTGATGAAACTCGTACGCTCTTGGTCTGGTACGTGGATGGGTATTTGATTGTATCCTGAATATGCGTCCATAAAAGAGAGAAGTTCGTGTCCAGCTGTTGAGTCCACAAGATGGTCTATCCTGGGGAGAGGGAAACTGTCTTTCGGACAAGCTTTATTTAAATCCGAGAAATCGATGCATGTCCGCTATTTTCCGTTCGACTTCTTGACTAAAACAGGATTCGATATCCAGTCAGGATACGTTGAATCTCTGATAAACCCATTCTCTTTCAGCTTTTCTACCTCTTCCTTCACGGCTGCCGACCTCTCTGGGCCCAACATACGCCTCTTTTGCTTCACCGGCGGATGCTTCAGATTAATGCTCAGAGAGTAACTTATGATTGACGGTGATATCCCACACATGTCGGCGTGGGTCCTAGCAAACACGTCTAGGTTCGCCTTCAAAAAATCTGCCAATTCTTTGGCTCGATGCAGATCCAATTGGGATCCAATCTTCAATACCTTTTCTGGATCAGCTTCATCAATGGAAATATCCACTGTCGTTTCATTAGGAGTTGCCTTTCTGTCCTCAGGTTCCTCATCCTCTCTGGGATCCAGGTCTTCGGGCATTCCTCTGGGCAACTCTCTCGGGGCTGATCCTTCTAGCTGCTATGCCGAACCCTCCTTTGGAGGAGGTGAAGTGTCTTTGGTGCTGATGTTAAGTCCCTTCATCAACATCTTCAATTCCGCTATATAACACGCTCTTCCGGAGACTTGGTCTCCCCTTACTATTCCCACTCCAGCATCAGTTGGGAATTTTATCAACAAACACCAAGGTGCAATGCAAGCCCTGGACTCTGCCAGGGCGGGTCTTCCCAGAAAATCATTGTAAGGTGAGTCAATATCCAATACCACAAACTGCAACATCCGCACTCTTCGTCGATCCCCTTGGCCCAAAGTGACTGGTAGCTCTATGTACCCCGTCGGAGCTGTCGATGCTCCATTAAATACACGAATCCAGCCTTCGCATGGCTTTAGATCCTTATGTTCAAGTTTCATTTGGTCAAAAGCTTTCTTAAATAGGATGTTGACCGAGCTTCCGTTGTCTACCAACACCTTATGGACTAGTGCTGGTCCGATGTTAGTGGTGATAACCAAAGGGTCTTCGGTTGGCGACTGGATTCCAGTGTCATCTCTGTTACGAAATACTACGTCATCAAACAGGGTCTTTTGTTGTTTTACTGGGGTCAGGTCTTCCAAATCATTACACTCTTCCACCTTTATATGCTTTACTGCATTGACATACTGGTCCATAGCTCTGTAACTGTGGAGAGCTAGGTGGAGTCCACCCACTATGGTGTTAATGACAAGACCTTTGCCCTTTTGCTGTGCAGTTGGCCTGGAAGCGGATTGATTCTGGGTCTGTCCCCCTTGCCCCCTGTCCCTTGGGGCAACTTTATACTCATCCAACTTCCCTTCACGCAACAGCTTTTCAATCACATCTCTCAAATGTCGGCACTCATTTGTTGAATGCCCATGGGTTCCATGGAATAAGCAAAATTTCCAAGTCGCAATTTCCTTTTCTGTCGAATCTCACGGGGGCGGCTTTTTGTATTGCAAAACATTGTATGTGTCCATGTAAATGTTCTCCAATGTATCACTTAATGGCGAATAATTCTCGAAAGTCTGAAACAGGGGTCTTTTGTCGGAATTATTCCTTCGGTTCTTATTTTTTCTATTACCATTTCCGTTGCGGTTGCCATTGCCCCCGCTTCTACCATTATCATTTCCGCTCTTATTTCCAACATTCACCTCTACTTTGCCGAAACCTTCACCAGATTGTTTCACCGCAACATTACTTTGGACGGCTTCTTTAGAAGCTATCTCGGATTTCCTTTTCCTGTTTGCCTTGGCTTCCTCTCGCCGCAAATAAACTTCAGCTTTTTCGTAAAACAACTCTCTGGTGGGAGGTGGCTTCCCAGCAAGGTAGTCTCCAAATTCTGACTCAGGATCGACTCCGCCTATTAGAGCCATCAAGATGGTGGGCTCATAGGGGTCACTAACCTCCGTTACTGCTAAATTGAATCGATCCATATACGACTTCAAAGACTCGCCCACGGCCTGCTTAATTCTCTATAAGTCGATAACGTTCTTGGTCTTTCGAGCGTGTAGTCGGAATTGGTTCATGAAACGTTCGCTTAATTCTTTGAAATTTGATACCAATCGTGCTGGCAATCGGGTAAACCATAACAATGCTACATCCTCCAAATAAATTAGGAAGGCTTTGCATTTAACTGCGTCAGGAGCAGCAGCGTTCATAAACCAAGCATACCGCATTAAATGCTGTCCTGGATCGGTCCTCCCAGTATATCTATCCATCTGCAGTAGGTTGAATCGTCCGGGGAACTCAAAATTAAGTATATCATCAGTGAAAGAAGTACGACTCGTCTCAATACCATAATCTTTGTTGGTGTAATTCCGGCTTTCGGACACAAGCTGACGCACCATCGCATGCACTTCAGCATTAGTCAAAGCTCGTTCAGGTTCTCCGGCCCTGATATTCGGATTTCCTCTCGGCTCCCGATCAGGGGAGGCCCTTCTTCTTCTTCTAGCAGCTTCTGCCCGATTCTGTTCCCCACGCTCCCGGTCGATCTCAGGAGGAAGGGGCTGAAGCATCTGTGCTTGAGTGGGATTCGTGAAGTTGGGATCCCTAGGAAGGACATGAGATCCGCGCATGGGCAAGAGCATAGGTTCCTACAGGCTAGGGTGGTCACGTCCTAACACCCTGGCTGCGTCTTCGCGAGATTCCAAGGATCCGAAAGTCAGTTGTTCCAAATTCTGAGGTCGTTCGAGTGGCCTCCTTTCACGGGGCCGCTCTTCCTCTGAAGAAGATGATTGATCCACTGCAGTGTGATGAACCGGGGAAGGTGTTCTCCGCCTGCGAATCTCACCAATCTCTCTACTCATGGTTTTCATATTCTCCTGCATCATAAGGTTGGTACGCTCTTGGATTCTCATAGTCTCCCTGGTACTCTCAAGCATATCAAGAAGGCGCGAGAAATCTTCTTGTGTAACGGGCGCGGACGGATTAATCTGGTCATTGGCCCTGGTAGCTGGATTTCGGAGTATTGGTTGGGGCTCGAGAAGAAGTTCCAGCACCATCATGGGTCGGGTCGGAACGGAGTAGGGTTACTTGGCCAAACCGGTTCGGATGAGGAGAATGTACCTCTTCAAGGTCTTCAATCTGGGTCGGGTCGGAATCCTTTCTGCCTACCCGGGTCGGGTCGGATGTCTCCCTCCTTGCCTGGTTCGGGTTTCCTGAGCCAGATCTCTCCGCTCCCGAGTCTTGTCCGCGCGATCTTGTCACAATCATATTTCGCTGATCCTCGTCAACTTCGTTCCCTCGACTATACTTAACTTCCTTACCTTTTCCTTTGGCCATACTTCTTCAACAATCAACCAACAAACACTTACAAGCGTCGAAAGTTGGGGATTAACTTCTTCGAACTTGACGGTCCGAATAGTAGAACGATAATCCCAAAAAACAGAGAATTCAAATGATTCTCAATGAAAGCACCAAAATGTTAGACCAAAAAGTGGTTCTAACACCCAAATTGACTAAAATTACTATGAAATAAGACCAAAAAAACAGAAAGAAGACACAAGATTTATAGTGGTTCGGCGTTAACGAGCCTACGTCCACTTTATATCACTTTGTTGATGATGATAATGAGATTGCAACAAGATATTCACTCAATTTCACTCAATATTCACACACAATCATACAATGATCTTCAAAACACACTTAAAAAGGGGATTTGGATTATTTGGGAGTGATGGAATTCGGTTCTCTAAGATACACAAGCTCTCAAAGTGCCAAAAAAAAGATCCCTTCAAATGACCCTTAGGGGTCTATTTATAGGCAAAAAATCATCCAGAAATCGGGTCGGGTCGGAGCCACGTGGTGACCATCCCTTCACTTTCGGGTTCAGGTGAGTTTTGGTGTTGACAACGCGTCAGGTAAGTGGCCAACGTGGGGTGAACGTGGTTGCAACTGCCCCGATTATTCAGGAGCTAGTGGGATGAAGCCGCAGGTTGAATTCGGTTCAATTCGGAGGAGCCAATCCTGGGGGGTTCGGGTCCGGATATCCGATCCGATCCGACTCAACACGGGCCCGAGCTCCTCTTTTCTTTTGCCTTGCTCCGCACCGTCTTGGATATGCCCATCCGATCCGACCCAGTTGACTTGGAGGAGAAATGTTCTTCAAGTGTTAATGTCTTGGCTTTGTGTAGCCTAGTTCACAAAGTAGGCTAACAGTCTTGATGATATAAATACATTACATAGAATTAATCTAGTGTGTAATCGGGACATCTGAGTTTGGTCGCCGTGTTGAATCGATTTACGCAGTCGATACAGTAGCGATAATCAATGTCTTGCATTTGACAATTTATTTTAAAAGTAAAACTAAATTACATTGGAGATGCATTCGACATAATAAAACGGTGAAACGAACTCATTATAAAATGTGTAAGATTATTTTATTTGTGTTAACTTAAATTATTGATTGATAAATTTTTATAATTGAAACGTGTAAGCAATGTTGTTTGGTACTTCATTCCATTCAAACTGTGTTCTTTCTTTTTAGCCTAACGACGTTGTTCCTTTCATAGAGCAATGTTTCGTTCGACTGTAAGGAAGACATTTTTGATTCATAATTTGGATTTTGACACCGGTACAGCTTAAGCCGAATTAATTCCACACATGTCTCCTTCTTATTGAAGAAAATAACAAGTGTCCTCCCTTCTCTGCTTTGTTCCTCCACATTGCTTTCTCTTCCTAAAACTGTATAGTTTCTTCTTTCTGAAATAAGACTTTGAGATCCCAAAATCTCCTACGAAAGAAATTTTGAACGCCAAAAAAAAAAAAAAAGTGGGGGAAAATCAAATGAAAGGGCCGAAGCCCTTATCTCTTCGTTTGTGTCCTGCCTCAAAAACCAAAACCCCCAAATATCCAATTCGATGTCGCGATTTCCACTGATTCTCCCCTTCGAACCAAGGCAGGCCGCTACTCACAACGCCTCCCCCTTCGAATGGTTGAAACCACAAATTCCTCTCCCATCCTACCTTCTGTAAATGCGAACCAGAAAGAGAAGAGCACGAGCTTTAAGTGACTGCAGGCGACTTGGCAGCTGCAGTGAAAACGACGTTAAGCACTCCGACCGCTTGTAACGTACCGACGCCGGTCAAAGCTGCTGGGATGTCCTCTAAATCCGTTGTTTCCCTTTGGCTCCACACACCGCTCCATTTCAATAAATACTAAATCTGCATACAAATTTCCCTATCCACCATCGCATGAGTTCGCGACAAATCGAACCTCACACGACCGCATGCGAACTCACGCCACCCAACTGTTGTATCTTTCGAACTCATTGGTGGAACTATTGATTCCTTATAACAGCACTCCAGGTGTTTGTGCAAATGCCTAGAAGGCTGCTGAAGCATTTGGGACATATTGTTGAGGGACAGTAAGATGTTTGAGTCAGGTTTAGGTCTGGATTCCTTTATCGCTTTGCTGGTCTGTCTAGTTCAGGCTGGTAAGTTCGATTTACTTATTAAATATTTGCATGCATGTCGGTTAAACATCGTTTTGATTGCTACTTTGGTTAATTCAGTTTGGGAACGTCGTCCTGATTGAGATAGAGCATCGATAAGCTGTTGGTCGTGTTGTCAAGGGTCGAGTTTGAAATGTGGTTCGTACGCTTCCAATATTACATTCATGTACATATATGCATATGTATATGTGTATGAATTTATTGGACGTATATTCGTCGTTGGGCTATCGAGCTTTATTCTCAAATTTTCTATGTCAATTTGGCTTTCATCTTCGTCGCTTCAAAGGTGTGTTTCTACTCACTCACAGACTAACCTTTTTATTAAGTGAATTAAAAATTTGAAATGTTGAATGAAATGTTAGTGACTCTAGAATTTTTTGCTTCGTGGTTGTGCACGTGCGACACACACTATTATATCATATGACACGATATGGATGTATGTTTGACATGTTATGTTTATTCTCATCATGCAAGTCCCCCCTAGATTTGAAACATTACGGGTTGAAATGATACATACCCGAACCTTTGTGTATTCAAATCAATTTGGGATGCGGGTTGAAATGATACATACCCGGGGTTCGAATATTTTAAAAGAATGGATTGAAATGATAAATATCTGTGTTACTTGACCATAGGATAGAAAATTATAAACGGACATCGGTTGGTTAAATGATTTTTAAATGTTCGGAAAATTCTATTTGTTGGAAATTTTATTTAAAAGGGAATATGCCGATACTCGATAAATCTATTTTCTTTAAGATCTGAACTTTGAATGTATTGAAAATGGTTAAGGGAATAAATCCGAAACAAATTTAAAATTGTAAATTTGGATTTGAATATGATTTGAAATTTTCAAACAAATGGTGTAGATGCGAAACTTATAAATTCTCGTTGAATTTAAATTTGAATAAAGGTAACCGAGGATACTCAGAGTTGTTTTGACCCAATACGTATATGGATTTGAATCCCTTAAGTCGAGCGGTTAATTTGAACAGTGTTGAAATGAGATAAGGAAACTAATGAACTTCATTGAGATTGGAATATAGATTTCAAGTTCTGAAATTTGGAAGAAAGAAACAATTATGGTATAAAATTTATTTTATTTTATTTTATTTATTTTATAAACTATACATATATGCACTGTTTTTTTACAAATAAATTTATATTCTATCGTTTTAAAATTATTTTAATAGATTTTTGTAACATATATGCTATTTGTTATAAATAAATTTATCTTATAGGTTATTATTTAAAATCATTTAGTAAAGCTTTTATTTTATGTATATATATATAGTGATTTAAATTATTATAGTATATACTTTAATGATTTTATATAAGTAAATTTCATATATAAGGCTTTATTTATAAGTATCTATTTTCAAAGTTATATTAAATGGTTGTAATTTTCTTCCGAATGGAAAGTGTTTGGATTTAAACCGTTGGTTCAAATAGAGTTGAGATAAAGTTATATTCTATTTGAATATAAATCGATTTTTAAACCGATTTTTAATAGGGAATGTAAATTATATTCTATTTGAATATGGACGGATTTCGAACATAAATCGAATAGAAATAATTATAATCTTTGATATAAAGTATATTCTACTTGAATATAAATCGATTTTGTGAAATATTATATGATTATAATATAATGAAATGAAATATATTCTAGTTTAGAATATAATCGGTTTTGGAATGGTTGAGGTATTTTGATATGAAATTATATTCTATTTTGAATATAAAATTGGGTTCGAAACAAACATGATACTTTGGATATGAAAGCGAACCTTTGTGAAATGTAAAAGAACCGACCGATGTGGAAAATGTAAGCGTTGGTTGTTAAAGAGACCGGAGTCGGTAAGTGGCATACTCTCTGTCAGTGCCGATACCACTTTAACAATTGTGCATGTGTTGAAGTATCCGGAACGAAGCATGATGACTTGGATACAACGATTGAATCGAGGAATCCGAATGATGACGAAATAGCTCTGACCTTTGGGTCAGAATTAAAATGACTGAAATAGGAGCTATACCGTGACTAATAGAGGTAGCACCTCTGATCGGACGCACTTCTCCGATATTATTTCTATGACTATGATGATGATTAGGGCCTTTTTGATTTGGGAGTGTGTTCCGAGGTGGGCGGTAGTGGCTGCTATGCGTTACCACCGGTCCTAGAGTGCAATTGGTAGAATCCTACCCTTGTATTGCCTCGAGTGCCTTGTCATTTACCCTAGCGAGCCCTATACGATTTTGATTTGTATCGTACCTATGGAGTGCCCTCTGATGCCATCCGTGTTAGGTTGGGTTTGCGGTACTGTATAGAATATGGTATTATAAAGAGTGTAAGGTTAAAAATGTAATCCCGCTTACACTATTTTCATTATGTTTACTTTAATGAATAGACATTACAATAATAGCGTATTATTAGATTTTAGTTTCACGGATCCTTAGAGGATGGGAATCCCAAACATCTTTTAAGTTATTGTGCATTTCAGTGAACACTTCATTTGAGTTAATTCACTTGTATGAGACTGTTAGTCCTGACTCGTGTATTTTGTTGTTTTATTCCTTATAAAATGCCCGAGCCAGACAGAGTATTTCAGCTTGGAGATATATCTGTTAGAGCCTGAGATTTATTAGAGATCCAGTCATCCATCTATTGTTATGAAGTTACCCACACTTATGTCAGTATATTCATATATCAGTATGATTCTATATTCAGTCTTCCCCTATATCTGTATTTACTTCTGTACTCTGATATGTAAATTTTTAAATCTTGTTGTATAAATTTTTCTTTCGCTGTGATATACTATGTGTTCCGTGTCTGTGATTCTGTGATGATTATATTTTAACTTCATAAGCAATAACAGTCTGTTGTTTTGAACGGTTCGAGTTGGTTTAATTATCGACTTGGAGCGGTCAAAATGCCAGGTCGTTACAGTTGGTATCAGAGCTTTGGTTCACATAAAGCATAGCTTATGAGGTTGAAACACTCATTAGAGATAGAGTAAAAAATACTTTAGAATGAGTGAAATTGTCTTGGAATCATACTCGAGAGAGCGTAGTTTGAAAATAAAAAAAAATAAAAAATGTTTTAAGGGATTTTAAAGGATTTTCTATATATAAACAATTTGAAAATTTCACCTTATTTTATAAATAAAAAATTAAAAAATTTATCTTTGTTTTAATCTCATTCCTTTGAATTCATCCCTCGGCTGGATCCTTCCAAGTCAAGATTGTAACGTCCCGCATTTTTGTCGGATTGTATTTGAATATTTAAATCAGTTTAAATATTGGATTTGTAATATAAGTGGATTTATATGTTAATTAAAACGAAGTGGAACGTAAAAAAAATATTAAATATAATCGAGCCCGAAATATTGCTGTAGTTCGTAATTTAACGTTCTGAACTTCAACTGAGTATACATGACTCGTTTTAAATCGGATTTCTTCGAAACAAGAAACGTTGAAATCTGTTGAACTGTATCTTCCTAACAGAAGTGAAAAACCAAGATTTCGTATCACAGATTGTAAGTTACGTCCAAATCAAATATTCAGAAAGTCGCTATAGAATCGTTTATCGATCGTAATGGGTTATTCGAAATAACTAGATATCGGTTTCGAATTTGAATGAGGTTCTATTGAGACATAGTGATAATTTAATTTTTAGAATTTTACTGTAATTTTTAATTAATTAAATAGGCAACTTTTTATTTGGAGTATTTTGCACCATGTATCGATATTTCGGGGTTTCACAGAATAAGTCAACCTACCGATATTATTACATTTTTTGGATCGGGACACCTCGCTGGACACAACGATATTTTTATTCTTGTCCGTACATTAACGGAATTTTACGTCATGAAGTATATCCAAACAACGATCATTTCACGTTCGCCTCTTTCATCCAATACTGCTCGTTCCGTTCATCACTATAGTATGTAACGTGTTAAAGCCAAGATGCATGAGGCATTGGTATATTAAAAACATATGTATATAAAATGGGATTGCACTGTACATGAAGATACTTTCCATTCTTTTCAGCGTTAATGTACCCACGTTCTATTTATCAAAGCTTCGTGACTAAGAAAGCCACTAGATACCAAAGTCTTTGACCGATAATATCTAACCTAAAGCCTAGGCATGCGCTCCGTTCTTTTTCACCTTACCTTGCTCCTAGAAGACAAGTGCTGCTGCTTGACTTTTGCCCCTTCGCATTATAAATAACATACCAACCAAGTAAAAACATTAATAACAAATAATAAACAAAATCCAAACAGAAATATCTCCTTTCACTCCACAGACAAGCAAGGCATTATGCCATTACAATAAGAACATGCCTAAGATCTATAAAGCCTACCCACCTAACTATGAAAAATAACCATACCGTGAAGAGAAAACTTCGTGCAGACCTTACCCTGAAGACGTGTTGCCTATACCCTATGCTTCCTACTCCTTAAAGCTCAAGTAAAAGCAAATATAAATACACACTCGCCTTCATTTTCTCTGGTTCTTCCACAAAATTGCAAGCCAGTTTTTCTATGGCATCTCGAAATACTAAAACAAATTATATTCTCAAATTAAAATCAAACGAAAACATAAGCAGTGAAGGGGGGTTTTCCATACAACACGCGGGTTCGGTTAGCTTCGAGATGGAGGAGGGATCGAAGGCGAGAATCATGAAGTATAGCGTGAGTATATAGGTTGCGTTTGGGTGTACTGGAGGGAGAGTGTGAGAACAATAGCGTGAAACAAATAGATCCAGTTAGCATGGGGAAATGCGGAAGGCATAGAGGAAGAATGAGAAGAAATTAAGGGGAGTGTGGCATGAGTTTCTCCATAACGTGAAGGGGCCGTTCTGCATGCGGTACATAGGGGATGCGAAGTGTATGGTTTGGATAAGGAGGTTTCCATGCGTATGAAATGAAGTAAAGGAAAACAAAAATATACAAAAGGTGGTAGTAGTGGACGTGAGAAGTGGAATGAGGACGCCACGTTTGGCATAAGAAGAGGGTATTCGTGTTTTGTCATTAGAAGGGATGGCATGGGGATCTTTACGTGGGTTAAATAGAACTGGAGAAGAGAAGCAAGGATTGGTTGCAGCTTTCGGTCCAATGGAAGAGGTGGGCAGGTCCTTTTGGTGACGTAGGAGGAAGGAATATTATGTAGATATCTAGAAAAGAAAGGGAGTACGTTGGAGTATAAAACGTGTCGGGGTAGTTGGAAGCACTGCATGAATTGAGTAGCTGGCATTTGCGGAAAAAGATGATTTTCATTTGTTTTTAAATGAAGTGATATGGTATGAAGATGAGCACGCACAACAGTAGAGCTCTCATTTGTTTGTTAGGAAGCAAGAGCACGGCATGGTGATAGAGCAGAGCGTGTAATACATAAGAAGATTATGTAAGGGAAGAAGCTTGTCAGTGTGGAAAGGAGTTAGCAGAAGTTTATACACCAGGAAGGAAGGCTACAGGGAATTACGGGTTTGTTTTTATGGGTGGGCTAATGTAATGACCCGGATATTTGACGGTGTAATAATTAACTTATTTAATTATTTAAATAATGAATTTAATCGACGACGTTAGAACGTATAATATATATATTAATTAAAATCGAGCTTGAAATTGCGCTGCAGTTCGTATTTTGGCGATTCGAACTTCAACTGAATGTACAGAGTTCGTTTTAAATCGGATTTCTGTGAAACAAGAAACGTACGGGGCTGGTGGAGTATATCTTTCTAGTGGAAGCGAAAAATCAGGATTTCGTCGTGTAGATTTTGAGATATGTCCAAATCAAATTTCATAAAAGTCGCTATAGAATCGTTTATCGACCGTAACGGTTTATTCGATATAACTAGAGATCGGCTTTGAATTTAGACGAGGTTACTTTGGGAAGTAGTGATAATTTAGTTTTTAGAATTTTACTGTAATTTTTAATTAATTAAATAAGCAACTTTTTATTTGGAGTATTTGGCACCCTGTAACGACATTTCGGGGTTTCAAAATATGAGTTAATCTACCGGTATTATTATATCTTTGGGGTCGTGGCACATTGCTGAATACAACGGTATGTTTATTTCTGTCTACAGCGTTCCGTAGAACAATGAGATTTTGGGTAATTGAGACATTAGACTATACAGACATTTGCACGTTCTCTGTACAAAGTTCTCGTCACTTTCTCTGTGCATTGTTTCTTAGTATAGAAGTATATAAGAATATTTTAAAATATATTATGAACAGCTTCTTTTCCTTGGCTAGGAAGAAATGGTACAAGCTGTATATGTGTTGTCATCGTCTACTGTTGTCTGCCCCTTCTGATGCCAACGTTTTTCTTAGCACTCAAGTAAAATAAAATATCTTGTCCACGTTCCCTTACCACTAAGTAAATGTACTGTTGTTTTCTTCGATGAACACTTCTGCAGCCATCCTATCGAATTCAATACCTAGGAGTTAAGCACTTTATAATACTTACCCAAAGTCTTCGAACCAAAGTAAATAGCATGTGTTCTCCAATCAATCACTCAATCTAGACAAAGGCAGACAATTCACGTAGAATAGGATTGCAGACTTTCTTCCACCCCTAGTTTTGTTTAATGCCTATCGCTTCATGACTTTTCAGAACACATGGCTATCCGTACTTTTACTTCATGTGTAAGTTTCTGTACGTTATAAATAAAGAAGCACAACCTCTTTCTCCAGTTGGAAGAACACTTCGAAACCATGAATGTTCAGTGGCTTCTAAAAACTGACTCAAACAACTTCTCCTCAAAATCACATAAATACTCCACGTCTAGAATCACCAGTGCACCACCAGCTTCACCACCTGTATCATCGCCAACGACCCCTATTCATCTTGGCATTACATGACAGTAGACGGTGGGTGAGCAAGTGGATGACAGTGGCAGCAGTGAAGCAAAAGCACGGAACAGTAGCAGTATCTCCTGACGCGAGCTGGTTGGTGCGGATTCAACATTCGACGGATGGGAGAGCAGGGAAAATGGCATGATCTGCTATTGGAGCTTGCAAGTTTGTATAAAAGGAGAGGAAGAGTGATTTGAAGATGCTGTTAATATTGGTTTTAGAAGTACTGAACAGTGTACATAAGGAGCATGCGGTATATTTGTACTGAGGAAGGAGCAGAAGTCTCACGTGGGTTCGATGATGAAAGTGCATGGTTCCAGTCGAAGTACAGTGTGAAGTCGAGCAAATTGGTGGTGAGAAGGTTGAGTAGCAGTGCGTGCTGCCTTGTTTTCATAGCACAATAGCAGGGAATCGGAAAGAAGGAAATCGGCCAGGCAACTAATATAATTAAACATGGTGGCGTGGGGTATAAAAGTCTGGAGTTGGACAGTTTAACGTGGAAGGACACATGCTTGGTGCGTGGATTTATGAGATGGGAAGGTGAAAATAACAGCTCCCGTGAGCAGTAAGAAGAAAGGGCGAACTGTCAAAATGATGTGAGTGTGTTGATGAAGTGGATGTGTACGTGTTACATGTATGGGATAAAGAAAAGAAATTTGTACTGTGCATGTAAATGAATAAGAAGTGGGGAGTTGTTTCTAGTAGTAACCTCAAGGGGTATATGCGGTAGACGTTTTTATCAGTAGCAGGTGATGGCCATTTGGAAGCTTGCATGGTATTCATAGGGAAGTATGAGGCCTTATTAACGTACAGGTTGTGAGAAGAAATGAATTGAAATAGTGGAGGCCCAATACTATATATAAAGGAAAGAAGTGAAAGAATTTTGGGTGTGCGGAAAGAAGAAATATTGGGAGTTGGTTGGAATGATCATTGTGCGGGTTTTGTTGCATCTCGAAAATAACAATGGGATGGGGATGGAGTTTGATGGTGTACACGGTGGAATGGTTTAGCGAGCAAGAAGTGTGCGTGTGCACGGACTGGTGCACAGTCGTTGGGTACAGGAGTTGAATCGGAAAAAGGGAGCTTTCAAATTGAAAATGGCGAAACAAGATCCGACAGGATCATATGGACGATGACAACACAATGAAACTGACTGGGAGCGGATCCGAGCTCGTTACAATTTATGGCGAAATAAATTGTCCGACTGAATCAAATAACGCAAACCGTTATTTAACGGCTAACGCGCCCAAGTGAGTAAAACTCACCAACTCTGAACAGTTATATTTTTATAACGTACTTTTAGAACTGTTAGATATTGATTGACTGTTGTGTGTAGATTGGTTGATTGAACTGCTAGTCAGTTAGTTGAAATTATATATATATATATATAAACCGTTATATATATATATATATATTGATTCTGTTTATCAGAATAATTCGTACTGAACTGAAGTGATGTTATATATGTTGATTTACATCTGTGGATGCAGGGATACAGGTAGGAGGAATCCGACTGAATTCCTCAACATTTATTTTACTGTTTATCATATATTGTGATATATGCTGTGATATAAAATCGGTTATTGATTTTATATGTGTAGATGATTTTAAATCATGGTTATACAGTATTTTAAATACCAGAATGAATACTGGAAAGTAAAAAAGGAAATTTTCAAAACGTGTCTTGAAAATGAAATATTTATAAAATCGAAGGATTTTATGAAAGGAATATTTATTAGAAACTAAATAGAATCGATTTAAAAGTGTTAAAGAGGATAGGGTATGGTTTTTAAGTAATTGGAACTTGTTATACGTTGATTGAGTTGAGTAAATTTCAAGGTGTTGATCTGATGTTGGTTTCGACCTTCGGGATTAACACTGAGAAATTTATTTCACTTACCAATTTATAATGAGGATCTAATGAACAGAAGTGAAGTGATAAAGGAATATTTATTTAGAAAATAAATAGAATTAAAAAGGAAATTATTTATAGCGGAATAGGATGCTATAAAAAGGAACCGCTATAAAAAGGAACCGCTATAAAAAGGAAAACGCTGTTAAAAAAAGGAAATCTTTATAAGTGGAGAAACGTTATAGAAAGGACATTTTAAAGTGAAGAACCGTTACTAAAAGTAAATCTTTATAAATGGATAAACGCTATTAAAAGGAGTTAATCGAACATAAGTTATTCGGATAGAGTTAACCAGTTAGAGTTAAACAGTTAGAGTTAAACAAAATTAGAAACTGACTAAAGATTAGTAAGTTGAATAGTTTTTTGAGTATCGATCTGATGTTGGTTTCGGCCTTCGGGGTTTATACTTAGAGAATTGTTCTCTTACTAGTTTACAGTTAGGGACTAATAGTTTTGAAGTGGTAGTGAAACGTGAATGAGGATTGAAAATGTTTTCCAATGTTAATAGCGTATATTTTCTAAATATAGAAAATAAGGAAAATGAATACATATACATATGGTTGATGATTGGATCGATAATTCCATTTGGAATTTAGATCGTTATTTGTACACCGACATATTTTCATTGATAGTTAAATCACAGACTATCAAGTTTTGACCATATTTACGTTGTTAATATGGAGAGACCAGTTGGATTATTATCCAAAGAACCACTCCGTATTGGCATAACCGTTGCGAATCATATATGCTGAATATATTGAAGACAGAGTAAAGTGCAAGGGCTATTGTATAAGTCTTAGATAACAGTGCCTAAGATGGATGTACTGAATAGTGCCTTCGGTTTCGTTCAGTCCCAGAACGAACGTATATGGACGAGTGTCTGACAGAGTATTTCCAATGATCGAATGGGTTGGTCTGTATAAATATATATGGTTGCAACGGATTTATCCCTTAGCATAACATCCAGGATATTTGTATAAACCAACTAATGATTAACGGATCTGATAATGTGGCATTCAAAGTGATCGTGTTATCAATGAATGGAAAGTAAGCGAGCTTCTAGCCTCACATCCGGTAAATGACAGAAATCGGGCAGGCAGCATGGCTAAGTCGGTCGCACCGAAGTAGGGTGTATAATCACCTATCTAGAGAATATTCATTTGCTTCTTTAATCTATCAATGCTGTTCCATATATATATATATATACGGGAACGGTTGCTGATCCCAACCGTTGGTGATGTACATTCGATACACTCAAGCAAAATGAGTGGTCGGTCATGTGTGGCTGAGTTGCAAGATGTTCTTGTTGAACTCCAGTGTATCGTTCCTAGAGTACACTGATCGGAAGGTGGTTCCATACCTTGTCATAGTTGGAAATCCATTACCCAATACGTGCTTGCGGTTTTGATTGTATACTATATATGTAGAACGTGAGATGAAAGCGTTTCTGCTAGATGATGTATTATATTGTGGTTGATAGACATTATTATAATATCAAAAGGTTTTGATATAAAGATATTTTAGATTCTCATAAGGGAAAAACCCGTTCCGTTATGCGGCGTGGTCTTATGAGATATCGTTTACTTGTTCAAACTGTTTTAAACTGTTTTACTCATACCAGTCTCATGACTGACCCGGAGTTTATTTGTTTGTCTTCCCTAAACTCTTGGGTGCCTAATTTGTACGGGCAGTCAAGTAGTCAGGATTTTACAGATACGCTTGGAGAGCTTGGAGCAGGAGGCTTCAGGATTTTATAACTATTATTATTTCCGCTGTTGTTGTAAGTGTTGTACTCTGATAAGTGCTATTGTATATATAACTGTTTGTATTTCAAAAGTTATGTTATATTTTATTCGTTCAGCTGTGAGATTCGTGTCTACTCTGATGATGATGTTCTTCTTCTTCTATTCTATTAGTTCTATCTTATCTTTCCTCACCCTCTAACTTCTTTCATTAACAATTCGGTTATTCTCGACTCTTGGACGTTCGATATGTGTTGTATATCGGATATCCAAGATCGTCGAAAAACCCGGGTCGTTATAGTTGGTATCAGAGCTTAAGTTAAGTGAATTACCTTGGCTCTGTGGCGTGACTCAGTAGAGATGGGGTTAGTAATGCCCTAGATTGAGTTTGAGTGTATATATAGAGTGAACGTATTTGTTATTTGATATAAAAATTTGTTTTATATTGTGGAGCTTTATTGGTTGAGTGGCTTATGAATTATGGTCGATAGTGGGGCACCACAATATCGATAGGCGTTTCTAAACACTCGAATACGATGAACCGACATGATATGTTTTGAAATTAACATAGTATAATTGGTTGTATTGGTTGTTAGTATAATCGAATAAGATTATAAAGGTGAAATGGTTATAAATAACTAAGCAGGATTCATATAAGTGAAGTATATGAAATAAGATGAATTAAATCTGAAATTTAAATCAGAATTGGAACTAAGAGTATGGAAATTTTAAGTTCCTGAGAGATTTTGAAAATATTCTGCAATCTGAAAGTGATATAGTATTGAACTCACTTCGATCGCTGGGAAATAATTCTGATGATGGTGTACACATCATCAGTGTGATTTTCGAGTTGCTAAGTGGCGGATTACTACCAAAGATTTTGTTTTAAAATTGTTTTGCAAAAACAAGCTATTCAGGAATTCAAAGGATTTTGAATTGTTATTTTGATTTCAAGTGATTTGAATAAACCCAGGGATTTAAATTCGAAAATTTAATTAACTTATGAGTTAAATAGGTGAACTGGTAAAAGTGATTTATAAATTGGGATTTAACTTGAAATAAGTGAATATGAAATTGAGTTGATAAGTAAAGAGTTGAAACAGAGATTTGGACTTGAGTTTGAAATGAGATTCGACTTAAGTATAAGCGAATGATTTGGTTTTGAGAATGAACTGATTGGAGATCAAGTTGGTAATGCATTGTTATACGCAGAAGTGGTAACGAATGGTAGGGATATAATGGTATGCCTGACAAAAGGTACAAGTTTATAATATATATGAGTTTGGATTTTATGAGCCGATTTGGCAAGCCGTTTGGCTATTTGATTTTCTTTTGGGTTGTAGAAGGCCTAGAGAGGCGAGTTGTGATTTGACCTATCGACCAGTACAAAGGAGGTTATGGAGAAATTTTCCGGAAATTAAAGGAGTTAGAAAAATTTTCAGAATTTTTGAAAATTTTAGTTAGTCGGAATTAATAAATATTTTAGTCGATATTAATTGGTTCAGTTGAAACTGAAGTTAAGGGGTAAACAAATAAATATTTACCCAGTAGATAGGGTTGTCCACTACCTTAGCAATTTCGAGGACGAAATTATTTTAAATGGGGAAGAATGTAATGACCCGGATATTTGACGGTGTAATAATTAACTTATTTAATTATTTAAATAATGAATTTAATCGACGACGTTAGAACGTATAATATATATATTAATTAAAATCGAGCTTGAAATGGCGCTGCAGTTCGTAATTTGGCGATTCGAACTTCAACTGAATGTACAGAGTTCGTTTTAAATCAGATTTCTGTGAAACAAGAAACGTACGGGGCTGGTGGAGTATATCTTTCTAGTGGAAGCGAAAAATCAGGATTTCGTCGTGTAGATTTTGAGATATGTCCAAATCAAATTTCATAAAAGTCGCTATAGAATCGTTTATCGACCGTAACATTTATTCGATATAACTAGAGATCGGTTTTGAATTTAGATGAGGTTATTTTGGGAAGTAGTGATAATTTAATTTTTAGAATTTTACTGTAATTTTTAATTAATTAAATAAGCAACTTTTTATTTGGAGTATTTGGCACCCTGTAACGACATTTCGGGGTTTCAAAATATGAGTTAATCTACCGGTATTATTATATCTTTGGGGTCGTGGCACATTGCTGAATACAGCGGCATGTTTATTTCTGTCTACAGCGTTCCGTAGAACAATGAGATTTTGGGTAATTGAGACATTAGACTATACAGACATTTGCACGTTCTCTGTACAAAGTTCTCGTCACTTTCTCTGTGCATTGTTTCTTAGTATAGAAGTATATAAGAATATTTTAAAATATATTATGAACAGCTTCTTTTCCTTGGCTAGTAAGAAATGGTACAATCTGTATATGTATTGTCACCGTCTACTGTTGTCTGTCCCCCACTGATGCCAACGTTTTTCTTAGCACTCAAGTAAAATAAAATATCTTGTCCACGTTCCCTTACCACTAAGTAAATGTACTGTTGTTTCCTTCGATGAACACTTCTGCAGCCATCCTATCGAATTCAATACCTAGGAGTTAAGCACTTTATAATACTTACCCAAAGTCTTCGAACCAAAGTAAATAGCGTGTGTTCTCCAATCAATCACTCAGTCTAGACAAAGGCAGACAATTCACGCAGAATAGGATTGCAGACTTTCTTCCACCCCTAGTTTTGTTTAATGCATATCGCTTCATGACTTTTCAGAACACATGGTTATCCGTACTTTTAATTCATGTGTAAGTTTCTGTACGTTATAAATAAAGAAGCACAACCTCTTTCTCCAGTTGGAAGAACACTTCGAAACCATGAATGTTCAGTGGCTTCTAAAAACTGACTCAAACAACTTCTCCTCAAAATCACTTAAATACTCCACGTCTAGAATCACCAGTGCACCACCAGCTTCATCACCTATATCATCGCCAACGCCCCCTATTCATCTTGGCGTTACATGACAGTAGACGGTGGGTGAGCAAGTGGATGACAGTGGCAGCAGTGAAGCAAAAGCACGGAACAGTAGCAGTATCTTCTGACGCGAGCTGGTTGATGCGGATTCAACATTCGACGGAGGAGAGAGCAGGGAAAATGGCATGATCTGCTATTGGAGCTCGCAAGTTTGTATAAAAGGAGAGGAAGAGTGATTTGAAGATGCTGTTAACATTGGTTTTAGAAGTACTGAACAGTGTACATAAAGAGCATGCGGTATATTTGTACTGAGGAAGGAGCAGAAGTCTCACGTGGGTTCGATGATGAAAGTGCATGGTTCCAGTCGAAGTACAGTGTGAAGTCGAGCGAATTGTGTGGTGAGAAGGTTGAGTAGCAGTGCGTGCTGCCTTGTTTTCATAGCACAATAGCATGGAATCGGAAAGAAGGAAATCGACCAGGCAACTAATATAATTAAACATGGTGGCGTGGGGTATAAAAATCTGGAGTTGGACAGTTTAACGTGGAAGGACACATGCTTGGTGCGTGGATTTATGAGATGGGAAGGTGAAAATAACAGCTCGCGTGAGCAGTAAGAAGAAAGGGCGAACTGACAAAATGATGTGAGTGTGTTGATGAAGTGGATGTGTACGTGTTACATGTATGGGATATAGAAAAGAAATTTGTACTGTGCATGTAAATGAAGAAGAAGTGGGGAGTTGTTTCTAGTAGTAACCTCAGGGGGTATATGCGGTAGACGTTTTTATCAGTAGCAGGTGATGGCCATTTGGAAGCTTGCATGGTATTCATAGGGAAGTATGAGGCCTTATTAACGTACAGGTTGTGAGAAAAAATGAATTGAAATAGTAGAGGCCCAATACTATATATAAAGGAAAGAAGTGAAAGAATTTTGGGTGTGCGGAAAGAAGAAATATTGGGAGTTGGTTGGAATGATCATTGTGCGGGTTTTGTTGCATCTTGAAAATAACAATGGGATGGGGACGGAGTTTGATGGTGTACACGGTGGAATGGTTTAGCGAGCAAGAAGTGTGCGTGTGCACGGACTGGTGCACAGTCGTTGGGTACAGGAGTTGAATCGGAAAAAGGGAGCTTTCAAATTGAAAATGGCAAAACAAGATCCGACAGGATCATATGGACGATGACAACACAATGAAACTGACTGGGAGCGGATCCGAGCTCGTTATAGTTTATGGCGAAACAAATTGTCCGACTGAATCAAATAACGCAAACCGTTATTTAACGGCTAACGAGCCCAAGTGAGTAAAACTCACCAACTCTGAACAGTTATATTTTTATAACGTACTTTTAGAACTGTTAGATATTGATTGACTGTTGTGTGTAGATTGGTTGATTGAACTGCTAGTCAGTTAGTTGAAATTATATATATATATATATATATATATATATATATAAACCGTTATATATATATATATATATATTGATTCTGTTTATCAGAATAATTCGTACTGAACTGAAGTGATGTTATATATGTTGATTTACATCTGTGGATGCAGGGATACAGGTAGGAGGAATCCGACTGAATTCCTCAACATTTATTTTACTGTTTATCATATATTGTGATATATGCTGTGATATAAAATCGGTTATTGATTTTATATGTGTAGATGATTTTAAATCATGGTTATACAGTATTTTAAATACCAGAATGAATACTGGAAAGTAAAAAAGGAAAATTTCAAAACGTGTCTTGAAAATGAAATATTTATAAAATCGAAGGATTTTATAAAGGAATATTTATTAGAAACTAAATAGAATCGATTTAAAAGTGTTAAAGAGGATAGGGTATGGTTTTTAAGTAATTGGAACTTGTTATACGTTGATTGAGTTGAGTAAATTTCAAGGTGTTGATCTGATGTTGGTTTCGACCTTTGGGATTAACACTGAGAAATTTATTTCACTTACCAATTTATAATGAGGATCTAATGAACAGAAGTGAAGTGATAAAGGAATATTTATTTAGAAAATAAATAGAATTAAAAAGGAAATTATTTATAGCGGAATATGATGCTATAAAAAGGAACCGCTATAAAAAGGAACCGCTATAAAAAGGAAAACGCTGTTAAAAAAAGGAAATCTTTATAAGTGGAGAAACGTTATAGAAAGGACATTTTAAAGTGAAGAACCGTTACTAAAAGTAAATCTTTATAAATGGATAAACGCTATTAAAAGGAGTTAATCGAACATAATTTATTCGGATAGAGTTAACCAGTTAGAGTTAAACAGTTAGAGTTAAACAAAATTAGAAACTGACTAAAGATTAGTAAGTTGAATAGTTTTTTGAGTATCGATCTGATGTTGGTTTCGGCCTTCGGGGTTTATACTTAGAGAATTGTTCTCTTACTAGTTTATAGTTAGGGACTAATAGTTGTGAAGTGGTAGTGAAACGTGAATGAGGATTGAAAATGTTTTCCAATGTTAATAGCGTATATTTTCTAAATATAGAAAATAAGGAAAATGAATACATATACATATGGTTGATGATTGCATCGATAATTCCATTTGGAATTTAGATCGTTGTTTGTACACCGACATATTTTCATTGATAGTTAAATCACAGACTATCAAGTTTTGACCATATTTACGTTGTTAATATGGAGAGACCAGTTGGATTATTATCCAAAGAACCACTCCGTATTGGCATAACCGTTGCGAATCATATATGCTGAATATATTGAAGCCGGAGTAAAGTGCAAGGGCTATTGTATAAGTCTTAGATAACAGTGCCTAAGATGGATGTACTAAATAGTGCCTTCGGTTTCGTTCAGTCCCAGAACGAACGTATATGGACGAGTGTCTGACAGAGTATTTCCAATGATCGAATGGGTTGGTCTGTATAAATATATATGGTTGCAACGGATTTATCCCTTAGCATAACATCCAGGATATTTGTATAAACCAACTAATGATTAACGGATCTGATAATGTGGCATTCAAAGTGATCGTGTTATCAATGAATGGAAAGTAAGCGTAGCTTCTAGCCTCACATCCGGTAAATGACAGAAATAGGGCAGGCAACATGGCTAAGTCGGTCGCACCGAAGTAGGGTGTATAATCACCTATCTAGAGAATATTCATTTGCTTCTTTAATCTATCAATGCTGTCCCATATATATATACGGGAACGGTTGCTGATCCCAACCGTTGGTGATGTACATTCAATACACTCAAGCAAAATGAGTGGTCGGTCATGTGTGGCTGAGTTGCAAGATGTTCTTGTTGAACTCCAGTGTATCGTTCCTAGAGTACACTGATCGGAAGGTGGTTCCATACCTTGTCATAGTTGGAAATCCATTACCCAATACGTGCTTGCGGTTTTGATTGTATACTATATATGTAGAACGTGAGATGAAAGCGTTTCTGCTAGATGATGTATTATATTGTGGTTGATAGACATTATTATAATATCAAAAGGTTTTGATATAAAGATATTTTAGATTCTCATAAGGGAAAAACCCGTTCCGTTATGCGGCGTGGTCTTATGAGATATCGTTTACTTGTTCAAACCGTTTTAAACTGTTTTACTCATACGAGTCCCATGACTGACCCGGAGTTTATTTGTTTGTCTTCCCTAAACTCTTGGGTGCCTAATTTGTACAGGCATTCAAGTAGTCAGGATTTTGCAGATACGCTTGGAGAGCTTGGAGCAGGAGGCTTCATGATTCTATAGCTATTATTATTTCCGCTGTTGTTGTAAGTGTTGTACTCTGATAAGTGCTATTGTACATATAACTGTTTGTATTTCAAAAGTTATGTTATATTTTATTCGTTCCGCTGTGAGATTCGTGTCTACTCTGATGATGATGTTCTTCTTCTTCTATTCTATTAGTTCTATCTTATCTTTCCTCACCCTCTAACTTCTTTCATTAACAATTCGGTTATTCTCGACTCTTGGACGTTCGATATGTGTTGTATATCGGATATCCAAGATCGTCGAAAAACCCGGGTCGTTACAGCTAAGGCCCAAAGGAAAAGAAGGAAAAGAAAATGATAGAACAAAGGCCTGGGTAGTATTGTACAGCAAGGGTGAATCACCTAGGAAGATAAATTGGATAACTCTAGTATGCCGGTCACAGGCTTATTCTGGGCTAAGTCAAACAGGGTGAAGCCAGTTATTAAAAAGAATTATATATATACGAAGACCAGTGTTTTTATTTAATCAGAAAGAAAGGGGAATGGTTTTAAATCTGGAAGTGGGGACAAGGTAATACTGCACGATGGAGCGAGTCAGAACTGTCGTGGGCTTGGTATAAATTGGCAAGCTGCATGATGAAGCCGGTCTGGAATGATTTGGGAGTCGTTACCAATTATGGTGAAATTAAATCATCTGATTGAATCAACTGATGCAAATCGTTTTTAACGGTTAACGCGCCAAGTCAAGTGTTTCAGGCTTTGCAGATATACTTGGAGGAGCTCAAAACTGGAGGCTTCACCGATTTGTTATTTAGAGATTATTTCCGCTGTGATGTATATGAGTTATACTCTGATATGATATGTAAGTATAAATTCAGATTTGTAATTCAAAGTTATGGTATATGATATGTTTTATTCGTTCCGCTGTGAGTTTCGAGTTTACTCTAATTCAGATGTTCTTCTTCTTCTTCTATTCTATAAGTTCTATCTTATCTTTCTCATCCTCTAAATTCTTTCTATTAATGACCTGAATTTTCGTGTACTTTGAGTTGAATGTGTAGAATATTAGTCAGCTCAAATTGGTACGGATTTTCGGGACTGGGTAGTATTGTATAGCAAGGGCGAGTCACCTGGCAGATAAATTGGATAACTCTAGTATGCCGGTCACAGGCTTATTCTGGGCTAAGTCAAACAGGGTGAAGCCAGTTATTAAAAAGAATTATATATATACGAAGACCAGCGTTTTTATTTAATCAGAAAGAAAGGGGAATGGTTTAAAATCTGGAAGTGGGGGCAAAGTGATACAGCACGATGAAGCGAGTCAGAACTGTCGTGGGCTTGGTATAAATTGGCAAGCTGCATGATGAAGTCGGTCTGGAATGATTTGGGAGTCGTTACCATTTATGGTGAAATTAAATCATCTGATTGAATAAACTGACGCAGTTCGTTTTTAACGGTTAACGCGCCAAGTCAAGTGTTTCAGGCTTTGCAGATATACTTGGAGGAGCTCAAAACTGGAGGCTTCACCGATTTGTTATTTAGAGATTATTTCCACTGTGATGTATATGAGTTATACTCTGATATGATATGTAAGTATAAATTCAGATTTGTAATTCAAAGTTATGATATATGATATGTTTTATTCGTTCCGCTGTGAGTTTCGTGTTTACTCTGATTCAGATGTTCTTCTTCTTCTTCTATTCTATAAGTTTTATCTTATCTTTCTCATCCTCTAAATTCTTTCTATTAATGACCTGAATTTTCGTGCACTTTGAGTTGAATGTGTAGAATATTAGTTAGCTCAAATTGGTACATATTTTCAGGACGTTACAGTTGGTATCAGAGCTAAAGGTTAAGTGATTACCTTGGCTCTGTGGCGTAACTCAATAGAGATGGAGTTAGTAATACTCTAGATTGAGTTTGAGTGTATATATATGAGCGAGTATTTGTTATTTGATATAAAAATGATTTTATAGTGTGGAGATGTATCGGTTGAGTTGTTTATAAATTCTGGTCGATCAGTTTGATCCACTGTATCGATAGGGGTTTCTAAATACTTGAATACGATGAACCGACACGGTATGTTTTGAAAAGTGGGTAAATGAAATAATTTTACCCAAATTATATTTTGATATAAAGAAAGCATATATATTGGAATTATCTAATATATATTTAAAGTGTCGATCAGTATTATGATCGAACAGGATTATAATTGAGTTGGCTATATAAATAACCAAATCAAAATATTATATAAGTATAATATGAAAAATCAGATGAACTAAATCTGAATTTAAAACCAGAATTGAAATAAAACTCTAGAAAACTTGGAAAGGAGTTGTAAATGAATTTTGAATTAAATATATGGAATTTTAAGATCCTGGGTGAATTCAGAAATATTTTCCAAGCATTTGAAAAGAATATTTTGAAGCAAAATTCAAAATGGAAGTGTTTTAAAATGAATATTGGAAAGTAATATAGTATTGAACTCACTTTGATCATTGGAAAATAAATTCTGATGATGACGGCCGCATTATCAGTGTTCATTTTCGAGATTCTAAGTGATGGATTAGTACCAAAGATTTTGTTTTTGAAACAAGTTGTCAGTTCAAATATTTTGAATTGCTATTATGATATGTAATATATATGATTTCAAACTAATTTGAAAAAAAACCCAAGTATTTAAATTCTAGAATTTAAAATTTTACTTCTGAAATAAATAGGAATTCAACTAGTTGAATAAAATTGGCTTGGATTAGAGATAATCTGGAATGAAATTGAATTGATGGATCAAGAGTTGGAAATTGAGTTTGGAATAGAAGTTTGAATGGAGTTTGGCTTGGTTATAAGTGGATGATTTGATTCGGGGAAAATTTGTTTGGAAATCGATTGGAAATGAAATTTTTATGCTGAAGAGATAGCAAATGGAAGAGATAGGGTTGGTTACCCGACCAAAAAGATACATGTTTATATTTTATACGAATATGAGATTTGTATGAGTCTGTTTGGCAAGTCGTTTGATTGTTTGATTTTCTATTGGATTGGAGAGGGCCCAGAAAGGCAAGCTGTAGTTGTACCGACTGAGCCGTGCAGATAGAGGTGATGTTGGCGAAATTCTCTGAAAATTTGAGCCGTTAAGAAATTTTCAGAATTATTGAAAATATTCGTTAATAAGGAATTACTATTTTAAATTGAAAATAAATTGTTCAATCAAAATTGAAAATAAATAAAGGATCGTTAACCTGGTGATAATATGGATTATAACATTTTCTCTATCTTAGCAATTTCGAGGACGAAATTATTTTAAGGGGGAAGGACTGTAACGTCCCGCATTTTTGTCGGATTGTATTTGAATATTTAAATCCGTTTAAATATTGGATTTGTAATATAAGTGGATTTATATATTAATTAAAACGAAGTGGAACGTAAAAAAAAAAATTAAATATAATCGAGCCCGAAATATCGCTGTAGTTCGTAATTTAACTTTCTGAACTTCAACTGAGTATACATGTCTCGTTTTAAATCTGATTTCTTCGAAACAAGAAACGTTGAAATCTGTTGAACTGTATCTTCCTAACAGAAGTGAAAAACCAAGATTTCGTATTACAGATTGTAAGTTACATCCAAATCAAATATTCAGAAAGTCGCTATAGAATCGTTTATCGACTGTAATGGTTTATTCGAAATAACTAGATATCGGTTTCGAATTTGAACGAGGTTCTATTGAGACATAGTGATAAATTAATTTTTAGAATTTTACTGTAATTTTTAATTAATTAAATAGACAACTTTTTATTTGGAGTAGTTTGCACCATGTATCGATATTTCGGGGTTTCACAGAATAAGTCAACCTACCGATATTAATACATTTTTGGGATCGGGACACCTCGTTGGACACAATGATATTTTTATTTTTGTCTGTACATTAACGGAATTTAACGTCATGAAGTATGTCCAAACAACGATCATTTCACGTTCGCCTCTTTCATCCAATACTGCTCGTTCCGTTCATCACTATAGTGTGTAACGTGTTAAAGCCAAGATGCATGAGGCATTGGTATATTAAAAACATATGTATATAAAATGGGATTGCACTGTACATGAAGATACTTTCCATTCTTTTCAGCGATAATGTACGCGCGTTCAATTTATCAAAGCTTCATGACTAAGAAAGCCACTAGATACCATAGTCTTTGATCGATAATATCTAACCTAAAGCCTAGCCATGTGCTGCGTTCTTTTTCACCTTACCTTGCTCCTAGAAGACAAGAGCTGCTGCTTGACTTTTGCCCCTTCGCATTATAAATAACATACCAACTGTTTGCTCCAAAAATGGGCAAACACCAAGAGTGTATGAAATTCTCACAAAAAGTAAAGTAATGGAGCCGCGAAACAAAAGCAATGTAAGTAAAATCCACACAATTTATAGTGGTTCAATCCTATAAGGATTTACATCCACTTTCACGAAGATTCTCATTATCAATATGTAATGTTTACAAGATCATTCTCTCTCTTTACAATATTGACACCCTCTCATATACACAAAACATGTTCAAATCTCTAGGAAATGATGATATCGCGTATAGATCTGAAATATTTGGTAGGAGATGATGGAGAATCGGTAGGATTCTTTGCTAAGTGCAAGCTCTTGGAATCAATCTTCAATTCACATGATCCTTTGATGCTCTTGATGGAGATTGAGGTTGAGATCCATGGATTGAGCTTCTCGTTTGGAAGATGGAAGATGAATGTTGAAATAATGGTGAGAGAGTGTTTTGACAGCACTTCGTGGCCTTAAGATTCGATCCCCCAAAATGAAGAAGTGTGGGGGGTATTTATAGGAGATTTCTGGACCAGGTGGCAGTTTCGTAATTATCTGGAAAATAAGTCATGGCGCATGTCGTCGCCGACCTGACTTAACCCCTTATTAACGCGTATGTCGCTGGCGCCATGTCTTGTGCCGCACGGCGGATTAGTTTTCGATGCTTGGAGCCCACGACACGACCTGATTCCTCTTACTCATATCGTTCCTATGTCGGCAGTTGATAACTCGACATGTGCGGGATGCGATATGACTTGTCTCGATGTGATTCGTGTCGTTAAAACGATCCGATATTCCATATAGCTTATGTCGTTGCTTCATAGCCGTCTTGTGCCATTCTCGGCATGATGTTATGGTCAACACGGCTTGCCGTCATGTCGCTAAACCTGTTCATTATGGTGCACGTGGCTATCCTATGCCGTTTTTTGTATGGCGCCATGGTCATTACGGCTTGTCATCATCTGTTTGTTATTGCGCCTGAGACCGGCATGACTCTGCTCCGGCTTACTAAGCTTGGAACGACTCGAGGTGGCACGACATGGAAGCAAATTGGACCCTTCTTCCTTTCGACATGGTATTAACGACTTGGTTGACTCGTCATGATCTTAACCTCCATTTTTATATGTTAACATTTGCCCCTCGGAGTTCGTGTTATTGCAAATGACATGAGCTTCGACTGTAACATTCTTGATACTTGAACTTTTGTGTTTTGCAATATATTTTAATATACACCTTTCACATATCTTGATCAATTCGTTGGCGTGTTTTTGGAGTTGTGCCGTTAATTATTACCATGTCGCGAGTTGCTTCGGGTTATTAGAACCTTTGAGTCACGTGTTCCTTCAACGTTATACTTGCTTCCAAGTCGTGTATTTTTCAGGTTTTAAGTCGGCTAAGGCCGTTGGTATTCTTCTCAGTATTGGGTCGTGGGGGCCTAATTATTAGCCTATTTGTTCTAAATCCCATCTTTAGTTTCTTCTCAGGTAGTCACTTTTCCATAATCCTTTCTTAAACTAAAAAACTCATTAATGGCGGCCATTTCTTTCTAGCTCCTCCGAACGCTTTCATCATCAAGTCGATTCAAGCCTAAGCAATTTTTCAGTTCGACAATTAGATTCGAAGCCTCCATCCCTAAAAAACAGGTGAGATTCCAAACTTTCCTCTTGCTGCGTGCATCAAATTGAATGTTCTTAGGATTTTTGTTTGCTTTTTGATAAAGTGACGATCTTTTGAACTAATTTGGGCTATCTTGAGTTATTGAGCCAATTTCGAAAAAGAACATCTCATGCAAAGATTCTTGAGTACCTAGTTTTCTCTAAGTTCCATGAAATGTGCATGATTCGTGTCTCATTCCATTCTAATAGGTAGGAGTTTCTATGCCCTCCCTAAATGTCATGACTACAGGACCATAAATCGTCTAACTTTGGTTTTGAAATATGGTGATGATCATACAAACTGTTGTCGGTCTCTTTACTATATTTTTTTTTAATATGTGGCCATGTCGCGTACAAGTTACCATCCCGTCGCCATAACTTAATTTGGTCGAGGTAATATGTCGTAGGAATTGCTTAAGTTTTAGATATTGGTTAAGCAAGCTACTCTTCTAATATGTCGGAAAATGATATGAATATCAAGCTTCGATTCGACATGGGTCTTAAATTGTGGATCGTTGTAAGATCTTGAGTGTGGCTTGGTATAAATTCCATATTGTTAGTTGAGGTGGACTTTATATCGCGAATTGGCGTAGCTCCTTTGTCGTGATGGCGATACGAGCTTTATGTCGTGATAGCGACATGAGCAATCCGACATATTGTTGTTTTGCCTTGAGCAGCTACTTCATAACGACCTAACTTGATCGTCGTTGAGCGCCTTGCTACGATGCTCTTCTGTTTTAACTCATTTTCTTGTTTCCGTTTCTAACGACTAGGGTTGCTTTATGTAGGATGTCTTCCAGTCAAAATAAAATGAAGGGTCCTTCGCAAATGGATGAATCCTGTAAACGTTGTAAACCGAGTGGTCCGCTTGAAGCTGATGCCTTCTCTACATCGGGCCCTTATGTTCATAGCACCCCATCTCTTGACGACCAACGAGTTATCATGGATAAACCTCGGTATGTTTCTGAACCGTGCCATCCCGAACTTGCCAGCAGATTTGAAGGATGGTGCCTGCATGGCGCGCCTGTGGAGGTAGATATATATCCCTCCGACAAACAGGTCGTTCCTGACGACATTGATGCCATACAACGCAGCGCGCTTGCTCAGCTTGACACTACTAGGGATTGGTTTGAGAAACACACAAATCTTATTGAGAGTTATACCGCAAACAAAATGGTTGGTTGGAACACGCTTGCTTGCGACTTGCAGAGATTGAACAAGGAGAACCTCGAGCGGATTTGCACTTTGGAGGTTGACAAAGCCATGCTTATCCGAGCTTTGAAGTCCAGAGATAGGATCATTGCTGAGTTGCTTGGCCAGGAAGGTAAGATTGACCCCCCTCCTTCTCCTTTTGCTTAAGGGGTGTTCTCAGGATGGAAAGAAGCCGTGGCTTTAATAGCTTTCTTGTAATGCCTTTTTGGGTTGGCGTCTTGTGGTATGTACATTATTAGACTGGGTTGTATTAAGCGAGTACCAGTCCTCGCTTATGTATTTTAACTTGTATGCTTAATACTGTGTCTTGACTTGCTCTATGGATGGACTTGCTCGAGTCCAGGCTTGGCTTGCTTGGTGGTCGATGTACTTTTGGTTGTGCTGTGGTGCTAGAATTAAATTATGCTTTGTTGCACTTCTTTTCCTTTGCATTCCATACCTGTTTCATGTTTGCAACACATGTTTCGTATTGTAAAAATTTAAAAAATTTAGCCGGATTGTAGTATGCTTAAGGGAGTGTCATCAATATGATGGTGGTGCCCCCATACCACAATTGGTATTAATGTTTTTGAAAGAATTTTTACATGACTTTTGCTTTAGATTGAGAAATCGGTTATTCCTTAGTAACCAAACGAGTCAATTACTTATAAAATTTGTAAGATGATTTTTAACAAAAGCTTTTTTATTTCGTCGCTAGTTGAGTTTGAAAGACTCGGCCTATGATCGAATGCTTTTGAGTGGGCTATTAATTCGTTGTTCGCTGAGTCTGAATAATTCAAACACTTTTTGAACTTGTCGAACGCCTTCGAAAAGGTCTTTGGGTCCGTTAGTAATTGGGTTTGGAAGACCCAAAATTAATAGTTGGATTTGGAAGATCCAACATCTGGACGGATGCCTCCGAAAAAGTCTTAAAAAACCCTGTGTTTGTGTCGCAATCCAGCCACTTCATAATGGCATCGGCGATGAACCGGGCGCCCCTCGGGGAGGTCTTTGGTTTTAAAAGGCCGGTGTTTGTGTCGCAATCCAGCCACTTCATAATGGCATCGGCGATGAACCGAAACCCGGTATTTGTGTCGCTATCCAGCCACTTCATAATGGCCTCGACGACACACCGGGTGCCCCTCGGGGAGGTCTTTGGTTTAAAATGTGTTATAGCATTTATTAAGCTTTAATAGTCATGAAATGTGATTTTATCAGCTTTAAGAAACCTATAGTTAAAATCGATGTTAACGGTTTGACATGGAAATGTGCAAATGTACGATTCTAGATAGGTAAAGTAGCTTTTTATACTAGTTTTGTATCAACTTTGCATGAAATTCACAATGCATGACGTATTTACAAATCATGATGTATGCACAATATGAAGTAAGCGAAAGAAATTTTAAGCAAAGTAACGCCGAAGGTGGATACTGTTCCATGCTCGAGGGAGAACGGTTCCATCCGTTGTTTTAAGCTCAAAAGTGCCATCCGCGAATTTCTGGCTTATCATGTATGGCCCTTCCCAATTGGGTCCGAATACCCCAGTTCCTGTCATAATTTTCTTTAGAATGAGGTCCCCAATTTGAAAAGTTCTCTGCTTGACTTTTGCATTGAAATATCTGGCTATCTTTCGTTGATGGGCTGTTGTTTTAAGCTCCGCCTCCCTTTGCCTTTCCTCGAGCAAATCGAGTGCCTCTAATTGCAATTTTTCGTTTTCTTTCTGATTAAAGTGGATCCTGCGGTGAGTTGGCACTTCTAATTACACAGGGATCATAGCCTCCGAACCGAATGCAAGGGAGAATGGGGTGTGCCCTGTAGCGGTTTTATGTGTTGTCCGGTATGCCCATAATACAAGGGGAAGTTCTTCGACCCAATTGCCTTTGGCTTTCTCGAGACGTTTCTTGATGGTTGACTTTAGTATTTTGTTGATGGCTTCCACTTGCCCATTTGCTTGCGGATGAGCCACCGCTGAAAAGCTCTTCTTGATTTTATATTTAGCGCAGAAGTTATGGAATTCATTGCTTTCGAACTGGGTTCCATTATCAGTGATGATCTTTTGTGGCACCCCAAACCTGCAAATAATGTTTTTCAAAACGAAATTGATTACTTTCTTTGATGTGATGGTAGCCAATGGTTCTGCTTCAGCCCATTTGGTGAAATAATCAACAACTACTATGGCTTATCTCATATTTGCTTTTGCGGTGGGTAATATTCCAATTAGATCTATGCCCCAGACCGCAAATGGCCACGGACTAACCATCTGAGTCAGTTCTGTGGGAGGTGCTTTTGGAATGTTGGCGAATCTCTGGCACCTATCGCACCTCTTGACGTAGGTCATAGCGTCAAGGTTTAGGTTGGGCCAAAAATAGCCGTAGCGCAAAATCTTCTTTGCTAATGTCTGACCGCCAGTGTGTCCTCCACATTCCCCATCGTGTAGTTCTGCCAAAATCGCTTTAGATTCTTCTTTAGAGACGCACCGCAATAATGGCATGGAAAATCCCCTTCTGTATAGTTTTCCATCTTGGATTAAGTACAGCGGGGCTTTGCGCAATATTTTCCTTCTCTTTTTCCGCTCTTCTGGAAGTTTCCCATTAAGAATGTATTCCGTGATGGGGGTCACCCATGAAATGGGTTCTTCAGTGATCTCCATTATCCGGTCAACACTTGCTTCTTCAATGGTTGGAGTAGAGAGGACTTCAATGGTGATCAAACCCAATAGTTGAGCATCTGACGAACTGGCGTATTTGGCAAGAGAGTCTGCCTTTGAATTTTGTTCTCTAGGAATGTGAGATATAGTATAATGGTCAAGGTTGTTCAGAAGCTTCATAGCTTTGACTAAATAAGAAGGGAGGTTTCCAGTTTTAGTTTGGAATTCTTCACGTACTTGGCCTACTACTAACTGAGAATCACTGAAGATCTGCAAAGTTTTTATGTTTAGCTCTTTTGGCAACTTCAACCCTGCTATTAATGCTTCATATTCAGCTTCGTTATTAGTTGAGGGGAACTCGAGCCTCAAAGCATAACATAAAGAATGGCCTTCTGGGGTCTCTAGGATAATTCCTGCCCCCGAGCAATAATCATTCCTGGACCAGTCGAAATACAGTTTCCAACTGGACCTTGTTTCTTCTGGTTGCTCAACCTCTTCTCCTCTGTCTGTGAACTCAGCGATGAAATCTGCTAAAGCTTGTCCATTAATGGCTCTTCAAGGATGGTAAGTTATGTCATACTGACTTAGTTCAATATTCCATTTGAGCAGTCTTCCCGAAGTTTCTGGGCGGAAAAGGACTTGTCTTAATGGTTGATCTGTCAAGACTTTGATAGGATGAGATTGGAAATAAGGCCTCAATTTCTTTGACGCTATGAGAAGGCAATATGCGAGTTTTTCTAGCTTGGGATAATTCAGCTCTGCTCCGGCGAGCCTTTTACTGATGTAGTACACTGGCAACTGTACTCCTGACTCTTCTCGGACAAGTGCAGCACTTAAGGCATGAGATGAAACCGCTAGGTAGAGAAACAAATCTTCTCCGTCCTTTGGTTTTGATAACATCGGCGGTGATTCCATGTGTTTAATTAATTCTTCGAAGGCTTCCTGGCATTCTGAGGTCCACTGGAAACTTTTCCTTTCTTTTCTCAGGGCGTCAAATAGCGGGATACGTCGGTCGATTGCTTTAGAGACAAATCTATTTAATGCCGCTACCTTTCCGTTTAGGCTCTGGAGTTGCTTTTCTGTTCTTGGAGCTCGCATTTCCTTTAAAGCGGTAATCTGAGAGGGGTTTGCCTCTATGCCCCTAGCATTGACGATAAACCCGAGAAATTTGGCTGAAGAGACTCCGAATGAACACTTTAATGGATTTAATTTCATCCCGTATTTTCTGAGTATGTGAAACATTTCTGCCAGGTCCTCGATGTGATTTTCGGCCTTCTTTGACTTGACTAGCATATCGTCTACATATACTTCCATTGTCCTTCCTATCTGCGATTTGAACATGGAGTTTACGAGACGTTGGTAAGTTACCCCTGCGTTTTTCAATCCGAACGGCATGACTTTATAGCAATATAAACCTCTATCTGTTGTGAAACTTGTGTTTTCCTCGTTTGGTTTGTGCATCATAATCTGATTATATCCGGAGTATGCGTCCATAAAAGATAGTAGCCCGTGTCCTGCCGTTGCATCTACGAGTTGATCGATCCGAGGTAGAGGGAAGCTGTCTTTCGGACAAGCTTTGTTAAGGTCTGAGCAGTCTATACATACCCTCCATTTTCCATTGGACTTTTTAACGAGAACCGGGTTAGAGACCCAATCTGGATATGTAGATCCGCGTATGAACTTATTTTCAAGTAATCTGTCCAATTCTTCTTTCAAAGCTTCAGATCTTTCGAAACCTTGCAAACGCCTCTTTTGTTTCGCAGGGGTCAATTTCGGATTTATATTCAGCTTATGTTCGATTACATTTGGTGGGATCCCACTCATATCTGAGTGTGTCCATGCAAATACATCTAAATTCCTTTTTAAGAACAAGATCAATTCCTTTCGCAGCTTCATGCCTAGCTGAGATCCTATCTTCAAAACCTGATTAGGGTCTTTGTCGGATATTGGAATAGGTATAGTATCTTCAGCTGGCAACACTCTATTTTCCCCCATACTGCTTTTTCTAGGATACATTGCTTTTCGGGCACCACTGTGCTCTCCAGTATGGGGGTTCTGCTTTGGTTGCTACAAGAGGGGTTCTCGGATATGGAGCGGCGGCTCCACATCCTTCTTCAGCTCCTTCTTTCTTACCTCTTCCAGTTCAAACAAATAGCATTCTCTTGCTGCTTGTTGATCTCCTATTACTGTGCCCACTCCTCCTTCTGTCGGAAACTTCATGGTGAGGCACCAAGGGGCCATAGTGATTCTGAATGCTGCAACAGTAGGTCTTCCTAAGAAGGCGTTGTAGGCGGAGGGTTCATCGATTATCACGAAGTCTTGTGCCAGAGTGGCTTTTCGTTCCCCTTCTCCGAGCTCTACTAGTAGACTGATAATGCCGATTGGTTGAACAGCCTGACCTGTGAACCCGTGAACCCTATTTTGACAAGCTCTTACGTCATCCATGGAAAGCTTCATCCGATGGAATGCATTAAAGAAGAGAATATTAACAGAAGCTCCACTATCGATTAACAACCTTTTCACCATAGCTGGGCCCAAACCGACTGTTATCACCATTGGGTCCTCTGTAGGTGTTATTATTCCGGTTGGTTCTTCATCTTTGAATGTGATATCATCCCGCTAAATTCTGGATACTTTGGCCGACAAAACCTCATTCATGGTCATGAGTTCTTCCTTCTTCGAGAAGTCTTTTATCTCATGAGCGTACTTCACCATATCTCCCCGGCTTTTTCCACATGGATACGGACCTCCTGAGATGGTGTTTATCGTCATCCTTGGTATAGCAGTGACCGAAACGTTTTCATTTTGATCGGGATGTCGAGCGGAGGTTCCCTGATCCTGGGTTTTCGAGGTATTCTAAGGATTCTTTGTGTATTGCTGGAGTCTGTTTTTCCTTATCAACTCCTCAATCAAACTTTTCAAATGCCTGCACTCATTCGTGCTATGCCCCGGTTGGTTATGAAAACGGCAGAACCTTCCGGACTTTATTGCATTATCAGTGGTTCTTAGCTTTCCTGGTTCTGGATATTCCTCAGTGTCTCTAGTTGCGATGTAGATGTTCTCTATAGTTTCATTAAGAGGAGTCATTTCAGAATTTTTGAAGAAACGAAACTTTTTGTTGTTTCGACCGTCTTTCCCTTCAATTCCTCTCTTTTGATACCCTTCAACATGTTTCTGTCCTCCAGGGATGTTTACGTCCCTTTCTCCCAACGGCGCGTCGTTCTTAGGAGCTTCCAAGGTGTAAGCTGGATCCTCATCCACCCATATGTACTCTTCTGCCTTGTCAAATAGTTCTTCAAGAGTGGTAGGTTTCTTTTTCTTGATCCACCTCCCAAGCTTGGTCTTCTTACTCACACCTCCTTTCAAAGCCATTAAGGCCAGACGAGGCTCATAGTTTCCGACTTCTGCTGCGGCCGTATTAAAGCGGGAAAGGAAAGTTTTAATGGACTCTCCTAATCCTTGTTCCAATTCATTTAGTTCCATTACATCATGCACCTTAGTTGTCTGTAGTCTGAATTGTTGCCTGAACATCTTGGCCAATGTGGCAAAGTCATCTACAGATTTTGGCGGGAGCTTCATGAACCAGAGTGAAGCTAATCCTTCCAAGTAAGTAGGAAAGTATAAACACTTGAGCTCTTCAGTAGCTCGCGCCCCATCCATATGCTGGTCATACATGAATAGGAACACATTGGGATCACCAGTTCCATTGTAAGCTTGCACAATTGGAGTCTTGAATTTATGCGGATATGGGGCCATCTTTATTCTTTCTGTTAACGGGGTTTTTGTAGGAGCAAATACCCATTCCTTCTCATCGTTCACCTTTTTCTGATCTTCATTCATGATTTTTCGGATCATACCAATTTTACGCTCTTCCTCATTGAGCCGGCCCACGGGGCGGGCGCCTTTATCTTTACCGGATGTTCGTCTAAGCGAACGGTCGCGGTTTAGATTACGGGGCCCTGAACCTCCTGCCTGAGGAAGTGCCCCTTTGGTCGAGCCAAGCGCTTGTTGAGGATCTGTCATTTTCTCGGGATGGTTACGGTTAGGTGGTTCGGCCTCTTTATGGCCCGGATCCGCGACCTCTTGGATAGAATCCTCTTGATCCGGGCTCGCGGAAGAAGATCCTGCGTTCTCCGTTCGGGCGGCCTTAGCGGCTTTGGGACGTGATGCGTTCATCGTAACTTTAGCCGCTGCGGCTTGCATAGTGAACATGGTTTCAAGCCTCTTCATCATGGCTTCATTTGCTATGTCCATTCGGCTTGTCAATTCCGCTGCCACTTCATCCAATTCCTTCCTTGTTATGGCGGTTCTGGCTTTAGAACTTTCGCCAACTTCAAATTGGGGCGTGGGCGGAGTATTCTCCGTGTTGGTGATATTATCGGCATTTTCAACGCTTTTATCGGTAGCTTTCTTCGAAAGTCTAGCTGACTTGACCATGATGAGTACTTTGATTTGGACAAATTGGATGATCGAATCGTGTTCAAAATTTCGGGGCAAGGCCTCCTACTTCAAGAGAGAGCGAGAGACGGATTAGCAATCGGGCCCCAAGGTAGGCGCCAAATGTTTGCTCCAAAAATGGGCAAACACCAAGAGTGTATGAAATTCTCACAAAAAGTAAAGTAATGGAGCCGCGAAACAAAAGCAATGTAAGTAAAATACACACATTTTATAGTGGTTCAATCCTATAAGGATTTACATCCACTTTCACGAAGATTCTCATTATCAATGTGTAATGTTTACAAGATCATTCTCTCTCTTTACAATATTGACACCCTCTCATATACACAAAACATGTTCAAATCTCTAGGAAATGATGATATCGCGTATAGATATGAAATATTTGGTAGGAGATGATGGAGAATCGGTAGGATTCTTTGCTAAGTGCAAGCTCTTGGAATCAATCTTCAATTCGCATGATCCTTTGATGCTCTTGATGGAGATTGAGGTTGAGATCCATGGATTGATCTTCTCGTTTGGAAGATGGAAGATGAATGTTGAAATAATGGTGAGAGAGTGTTTTGACAGCACTTCGTGGCCTTAAGATTCGATCCCCCAAAATGAAGAAGTGTGGGGGGTATTTATAGGAGATTTCTGGACCAGGTGGCAGTTTCGTAATTATCTGGAAAATACGCCATGGCGCATGTCGTCGCCGACCTGACTTAACCCCTTACTAACGTGTATGTCGCTGGCGCCATGTCTTGTGCCGCACGGCGGATTAGTTTTCGATGCTTGGAGCCCACGACACGACGTGATTCCTCTTACTCATATCGTTCCTATGTCGGCTGTTGATAACTCGACATGCGCGGGATGCGATATGACTTGTCTCGATGTGATTCGTGTCGTTAAAATGATCCGATATTCCATATTGCTTATGCCGTGGCTTCATAGCCGTCTTGTGCCATTCTCGGCATGATGTTATGGTCAACACGGCTTGCCGTCATATCGCTAAACTTGTTCATTATGGTGCACGTGGCTATCCTATGCCGTTTTTGGTATGGCTCCATGGTCATTACGGCTTGTCATCATGTCGTTATATCTGTTTGTTATTGCGCCTGAGACCGTCATGACTCTACTTCAGCTTACTAAGCTTGGAACGACACGAAGTGGCACGACATGGAAGCAAATTGGACCCTTCTTCCTTTCGACAGGGTATTAACGACTTGGTTGACTCGTCATGATCTTAACCTTCATTTTTATATGTTAACACCAACCAAGAAAAAACATTAATAATAAATAATAAACAAAATCCAAACTGAAATATCTCCTTTCACTCCACAGGCAAGCAAGGCATTACGCCATTACCCTAAGAACATGCCTAAGATCTATAAAGCCTACCCACCTAACTATGAAAAATAACCATACCGTAAAGAGAAAACTTCATGCAGACCTTACCCTGGACGTGTTGCCTATACCCTATGCTTCCAACTCCTTAAAGCTCAAGTAAAAGCAAATATAAATACACACTCGCCTTCATTTTCTCTGGTTCTTCCACAAAATTGCAAGCCAGTTTTTCTATGGCATCTCGAAATACTAAAACAAATTATATTCTCAAATTAAAATCAAACGAAAACATAAGCAGTGAAGGGGGGTTTTCCATACAACACGCGGGTTCGGTTAGCTTCGAGATGGAGGAGGGATCAAAGGCGAGAATCATGAAGTATAACGTGAGTATATAAGTTGCGTTTGGGTGTACTGGAGGGCGAGTGTGAGAACAATAGCGTGAAACAAATAGATCCAGTTAGCATGGGGAAATGCGGAAGGCGTAGAGGAAGAATGAGAAAAAATTAAGGGGAGTCTGGCATGAGTTTCTCCACAACGTGAAGGGGCTGTTCTGCATGCGATACATAGGGGATGCAAAGTGTATGGTTTGGATAAGGAGGTTTCCATGCGTATGAAATGAAGTAAAGGAAACCAAAAATATACAAAAGGTAGTAGTAGTGGACATGTGAAGTGGAATGAGGACGCCACGTTTGGCATAAGAAGAGGGTATTCGTGTTTTGTCATCAGAAGGGATGGCATAGGGATCTTTACGTGGGTTAAATAGAACTGGAGAAGAGAAGCAAGGATTGGTGGAAGCTTTCGGTCCAATGGAAGAGGTGGGCAGGTCCTTTTGGTGACGTAGGAGGAAGGAATATTATGTAGATATCTCGAAAAGAAAAGGAGTACGTTGGAGTATAAAACGTGTCGGGGTAGTTGGAAGCACTGCATGAATTGAGTAGCAGGCATTTACGGAAGAATATGATTTTCATTTGTTTTTAAATGAAGTGATATGGTATGAAGATGAGCACGCACAACAGTAGAGCTCTCATTTGTTTGTTAGGAAGCAAGAGCACGGCATGGTGATGGAGTAGAGCGTGTAATACATAAGAAGATTATGTAAGGGAAGAAGCTTGTCAGTGTGGAAAGGAGTTAGTAGAAGTTTATACACCAGGAAGGAAGGCTACAGGGAATTACGGGTTTGTTTTTATGGGTGGGCTAAGGCCCAAAGGAAAAGAAGGAAAAGAGAATGATAGAACAAAGGCCTGGGTAGTATTGTACAGCAAGGGCGAGTCACCTAGGCAGATAAATTGGATAACTCTAGTATGCCGGTCACAGGCTTATTCTGGGCTAAGTCAAAAAGGGTGAAGCCAGTTATTAAAAAGAATTATATATATACGAAGACCAGCGTTTTTATTTAATCAGAAAGAAAGAGGAATGGTTTAAAATCTGGAAGTGGGGACAAGGTGATACTGCACGATGGAGCGAGTCAGAACTGTCGTGGGCTTGGTATAAATTGGCAAGCTACATGATGAAGCCGGTCTGGAATGATTTGGGAGTCGTTACCCATTATGGTGAAATTAAATCATCTGATTGAATCAACTGACGCAAATCGTTTTTAACGGTTAACGCGCCAAGTCAAGTGTTTCTGGCTTTGCAGATATACTTGGAGGAGCTCAAAACTGAAGGCTTCACCGATTTGTTATTTAGAGATTATTTCCGCTGTGATGTATATGAGTTATACTCTGATATGATATGTAAGTATAAATTCAGATTTGTAATTCAAAGTTATGATACATGATATGTTTTATTCGTTCCGCTGTGAGTTTCGTGTTTACTCTGATTCAGATGTTCTTCTTCTTCTTCTATTCTATAAGTTCTATCTTATCTTTCTCATCCTCTAAATTCTTTCTATTAATGACCTGAATTTTCGTGCACTTTGAGTTGAATGTGTAGAATATTAGTCAGCTCAAATTGGTACGGATTTTCGGGACGTTACAAAGATTCTCCAAATCGGAGACTTGATTGTGCTTTGTTCTGTCTTAGGAAATATGAAATTGTTGCTTCCTAAATTCTGTATTCTTTGGCCTAATTTAGTCTATCTTGATACAGCTGTTTGGTTCATTGTTCATGTGGCCCCATCTTATATTCCAACTGGAAATCGAATCGAAATAAATAAGGTGCAAGAAAGTAAAACTTAAATAACGACTAAGTATTAAACACTTGGTTGTATCAAATAAACTAAATTGAAATCCCATTAGAAACGAGTTATATATATGAATTTTAATGCTATGTTAAGGAAAATTTCATTTATTAAATTATGGGTGAACTCATAAATTATATAAGTAATGTGCGTAGATAGAACTTTAAAAAAAATGAAATGTTGAAAATATAAATTATTTGGGACAACTATAATTTCCGGTTGAAATTTGATAAATGTTTGGATGAAGTTAAGTGAAATATTTCCGTAAACTAAAGTGGACTTAACAAAATTTTCATATCTCACATGGTGAAATGAATCTCGAATTCGGAAATTTGATCGAAAGAGGAGATAAAACCAAAATAAAATGAAGCGTGTTAGATGAAATTTAATGAAAGAATTATTACAAATAAGTTGATGGGATTTGTCAACTAAGCTAAAACAAGTCGACATGAAGGAAAATTCCGAGTGAAATTTTGATGAAGCAATGGTGTAATAAATGGTTTGCAAGCAAACAAATAAAAATAAAAGTGAATGAATCTTGAGTATTCTATTTGCCGTTAAAGATTGGATTACTAGGTGCGTGAAGATTTTAGGACATACGCCTAGCTAACATATGTATTAAATTCTTCGCGTACCCGATAAATATAGATTCGCACTGAAGTTTCTTGAAAATGATCCTGGTGATTGCTGCACTATCACCCGTGATTATTTCTAAGTTTCGAAAGTGGCGAAGACGTATAAGTCCAGTTGAGACGTCAAATTAATACTTAAAACCATATTCAAGAAAGAAATGCTGAATTTATATTGTTATCTTAATGATGGGCAATTGGTAGACCGAAAATTTAACCCTGTATGAATATAGGATCCCATAAACGTTATATGAAAAAAAAAACTATTTTGACATATGGAATTAAAATGGATTGCAAGAGTAATGTAAATAAATTGTAGTGTTTAAAGAGAAAGTAAATAAATGGAAAAATAAAAACGAATTCATTGGACTCATGGATTTGAACTTGAGAAAAACTCAGTGAAAATCCAAGTAGTTGAAAATTTTTGTTAATCTTGTTACTAGACAATGAGTATCTAAGTAATAATTTAATAAATTTTTAAATCTCATTTCACTTTAGAGAATTTTTTTTTATCTTAAACGATCATTATGTAATGGAAATACTAAAAGATTTTAGATGGTAATGTGTAAGTTAGAAATGTAATACAATAAAATAAAATGATTTGTAAGTATAAAACTCAAGCTTTATATCGAAAAAATATAGTCTACTGTATATTGACAGCACTATCAACTAGGCTATATTTGACATGGAAGCATCTTTACTTTCAAGCCCTATAGACTAAGCAACTGCCTTTTTACTCATTACCGTTTCACAAGTTTGACATTTTATTGTACCACTTAATGTATTTGGTTGCTGGGAGAAAATTTAGGCTGAAAACTAAAACTAAACTGAAAAAAAAAAACTGAGAAATAAATAGCAGATAAGAACATGCTGCTAAGTCAATCAGCATTGGTACTGCATCAGTCTAAGCATTGAAGTTTAAATCAACATTTATGAACCTTATATAGATATGATGTGAACACCACCTAAAGGGCATAAGCCTTAAGCTGATATTTGAATAGTGATGGCTGTTGTAAGCAGCAGCTGCAAGGCTGCTGTGCCGACAACTGCAGTGAGTAAAACTAGAGGTCATCTTGTCTATCCTGGGAATCATACTTGACCATATGTGTTGCCGGAATTTAGCCCCTTTTCTAAATTTGGACTCCACAGTTTCGTTCATTCAGGGAGTATACTTGAACAGAACCTAGAACGTTTGTTCGTATTGTTTCTTTGCACTCATAAATAATGTATTCTTTCATCGGTACATTTTACCCGGCCTTTCTACCCTTTTTAGTTCATGCATGCTATTTTGGCACGTCGACTTGACAGTCCATACTGCATTCACACCAGTACATGCATGGTTTGATGCTGGAAAATATGTTTGCGTATCTCATGGTTTTGTTATTAAAAGATACTGTAAAATTTCTTGTCACCTTATATACTCACATGACTCACACATAGGATTTCCTGTTATATGCATAGCCGTCCACATGTCCTTACCATATATATTTGGCATTTCTATGTAGTAGCTTAGTGGCATCTTAATTGGCATGTTATAAACCACACAATTGTTAGCTAGTGTACAAATTTTTCCCAGTAATGTATATATCATATTGTTTGGATTCATGGGAAATGAAAGGAAACTGAACCTATTTTCTGTAAGGATAAAAACATTTGTTTGGTTTGAAGCAATTATATGTGTATACCGTACTGCATGAGACTGGAAAATCCGCACCCTATTACATGTCCTGCCATTTTAGAATGCATGTCTCGGTAGCCCAGTTGCCTATTACTACCACCGTAGAGGAAAATCTGCACATGAACTGCTGCCATAGCAGTAGTAGCAGGATAATTTATGAAAAAAAAACCGAAGATGAATTAAATGATATGCAAGCGTAATATATAAATAAATTAAGCATTACTTGTATGAAACTTGTTAAAACATTCATATTAGCCTTTTTAAGAATTATTTGGAAATCGGAATTCATCTTGGTTACATGTGTTTGTATAAAATCAATAGTTTGAAGGTAAGTACGAATTTCATTACAAGTAATATGCAAGTTAATAAAATTTAATTAAACATGGACATAAGCATGTATGTTAAGTAAATGAAACGTTAAGAGAGATGAAACACATGTTTGCATTCTGTACGTATATTGTTTGGTCTTGTTCGCATTTGTGAAAATTTAATTTTGAATTAGGACGTATATTACATGTTGCTATGTACATTGAGCTTTACTGTATGAGTATGTTTGATTCTCACTATGTTTTGAGTGTCTTAGTAGGTTGCAATGGCACGCTTTGTTTATGGAAGCCAGCTTTTGCGCAAAATACGAAGAAACTAAGCAAATACGCTTTTAAAACGAAAAATAAGGTACGTAACTCGGTTTACATATCGCATTTGGGTTGTTTTTCTTTTGTTTCCCCTATATTGGGATGCCTCATCGTGTGGATGAGAGGTATATTGATTTTGTAAATTTTTCCGGGTAAGCCGTACAAAGGAGATGCTGCCGAATTTTTCCGAAAATTCGGGCGTTAGAAATTTTTTTGAGTCTTTGAAATCTACAACTCATTTTTCTTTCTAACAAGTTTGGAACTATGTACAGGTATTTGTAAAGTATATATATAGACTTAAATTTATATGCTGTTTCCTTTTCGAGGACGAAAAGTGCTAAGTGGGGGAGAATGTAACGAACCAGAAATTTCGACGTATTAATTATAAAAATTATTTAAGATTTAATGTCTTAAGCGAATATTAATAATTTTAACTTATATGTGAAACATGAAATCTCAATTACGTAGGAAACGCGGATTTGAATTTCTAATTTATATGATGATTTGAAAATATAACGTGAGTGACGAGTTGTATTTTGTTATTGAAACAAGATCGAAATCTATAATGTATAAATAATGTTACGTCTTGATGATATAAATACATTACATAGAATTAATATAGTGTGTAATCGGGACATCTGAGTTTGCTCGCCTTGTTGAATCGATTTGCGCAGTCGATACAGTAGCGATAATCAATGTCTTGCATTTGACAATTTATTTTAAAAGTAAAACTAAATTACATTGGAGATGCATTCGACATAATAAAACGGCGAAATGAACTCATTATAAAATGTGTAAGATTATTTTATTTGTGTTAACTTAAATTATCGATTGATAAATTTTTATAATTGAAACGTGTAAGCAATGTTGTTTGGTACTTCATTCCATTCAAACTGTGTTCTTTCTTTTTAGCCTAACGACGTTGTTCCTTTCATAGAGCAATGTTTCGTTCGACTGTAAGGAAGACATTTTTGATTCATAATTTGGATTTTGACACCGGTACAGCTTAAGTTGAATTAATTCCACACTTTTCTCCTTCTTACTGAAGAAAATAACAAGTGTCCTCCCTTCTCTGCTTTGTTCCTCCACATTGCTTTCTCTTCCTATAACTGTACAGTTTCTTCTTTCTGAAATAAGACTTTGAGATCCCAAAATCTCCTATGACAGAAATTTTGAACGCGAAAAAAAAAAAGTGGGGGAAAATCAGATGAAAGGGCCGAAGCCCTTATCTCTTCGTTTGTGTCCTGCCTCAAAAACCAAAAGCCCCAAATATCCAATTCGAAGTCGCGATTTCCACTGATTCTCCCCTTCGAACCAAGGCAGGCCGCTACTCACAACGCCTCTCCCTTCGAA